>CM045910.1:0-1200000 GCA_025169955.1 Salix arbutifolia | reverse complement strand
TTATCACTTACCCTTCAAAAAATTGTTCTTCTTCTTGATCATCTAATCAATCCTTTGTTCTCTGGGGCCTGGATCGGAAAATAGAACCTTTTTTGGTCCTGCTAATGTAATATGGGCAAGCTCTTTTTGTTTTTCAATCATTAAAAAATAAAAGAACATCCTCTTATTTTTTGGAGATGATTTTAAATAGCTTCAAGTTAATATGTTACTCCCAAGTTTTCATAGCATTTTCCACAATCGTGCATGAGTTTGTGGAAGCATCTTCCCGAAGCTCTCTGGTCGGTGAAAGACCGAAGAGCATCCACCTCAAATAAACCTAGTCTGTTACTTCTATCTTGTTGGAGTGGGATTTCCTAGTAGGAGCATGAGAGAAATCTACTTAATATATACCAATTTGTGAACTCTGAATGTTTTCTTTTGGGTTCAGGTGGTTTTTCTTGTAAAAGGACCAATTTACTTGGTGTGCATCAGCTGCACAGAAGAGCCATATGAATCATTGAGGGGGCAACTGGAGCTTATTTATGGTCAGGTAGCATTAATTCCGCTACTCCACTTTTCTGTGTGCTGACTTTCCAATCATGTTCTTACATTTTTTGAAATGGATAAAAAACTCCTCTCCTGATCTTCATATTTTCTCATGTTGTTCTAAATGATGCAGATGATTCTTATTTTGACAAAATCAGTTAATAGATGTTTTGAGAAAAATCCGAAGTTTGATATGACTCCATTGCTTGGAGGAACGGATGTTGTCTTCTCATCTCTCATCCATTCATTTAGTTGGTTTGTTCTCTTTCCCTTTTCTCATGGCTCCTTTTGCTGGTATTGAAAAATAGAATTATGTCTGCTTTTTATGGTTGGAGATCTTTTTTTGCTTGCTTTGTTGATTTTGTGCGGGTCTTTAAATTGCTGAAGCAAAACAGTGGATCTCATGGATGTAAGTTTATTAATTAAGACCTCTCAGCTTTAATCCCCATACCCAAAAGAAAAGACACGCTGTTGTAGATTGTGTATGACCAATGTGACAGAACTGGATATCATTCTATTGGTTCCGTGTAATAAATGTGATTTAGGCTAAATATTGTTCTTATAAAAAACTTTCTTATTATACCTTCCAAAAATACCTTCATAATAAAAAGTTTAAATTTCTCTCAGAAGTTACGATTTATGCTTGTTCTGTTATTTTTATAGACAATGCTGACAAATTATAATATGTAATGAATAATTAAGGAACAAACAAAGAGATTTGGTGGCCAACTGACTGGATTGACAAGTAACTATCCAAAAATCTAAAACCCACCCATTCAGGTCAGTTTGGGTGGATGTCCAGAAGGTTCTGTTTCCATCTCTGGTAACCAGCAAAGCAGTGGCCTTAGTTGAACTATCTTATCGATTTTAGGTTGACAATATTTCTAGGTTCTTGAACTATGATAGAGGTTTTGTTCCCCATTATTTTTCCTTGCCATTGACAATCAGCGAGTTGAAATGCTTATTTCCATTTTCTTCCTCTTTACAAGAATGTAATTATCTGCCATTTTCTTGTTTGTTCTTGTTGAATTATTTAACTGATGTTTTCATTTCCTCTTGTTGTGAAATGAGATGCAAAGTGCATGTCTTTGAACCCCTATTTTAAATTGGATGGTGCTGGATTTTTTGCTTTTTTCTTGTCAGGAATCCAGCAACATTTCTCCATGCATACACTTGTCTTCCCCTTGCTTATGGAACGAGGCAAGCTGCAGGTGCTATACTACATGATGTTGCTGATTCTGGTGTCCTCTTTGCAATATTAATGTGCAAACACAAAGTAAATACCTGCTCTTTCCCCCATTCTTCTTGTTTCCCCCCTTTTTTGGCTTTAAGAAACATCTATCTCTTAAAAAATGCATTTATTTTCTAGTTTGAATTTCCTTTCGTTGCTATAGTACTTTAATACTTGAGGCTTAATTGCAGGTTGTTAGTCTTGTTGGTGCTCAAAAAGCTTCTCTTCATCCTGATGACATGCTGCTACTTTCAAACTTCATAATGTCTTCAGAATCATTTAGGCAAGTAAAATTGACTTTCATTAGACTTCTGTCATTCCATTCCTTTCTCTCTCTGTTGAGAAATCTTTTAGTCTCTTGTTGAGAACTTGCTATGGGCATTTTGATAGTGCAAAATGACTTTCGATTTTTTGAGAGGCTAGTACCTCTGTTTATAACAATTGAATCTCTTCTCGTTATGGGTGGTTCAATTGCTCTGAAATCAGCATTGCCACATTTGAGCCCAAAGAGGTCAATGAGCTTCCAAGTTCCAAGTCCTTTCTCACCAGTACTTTTATTTCTATCTTAACCTAGGGATGGCATTTCCAGGTTCTTCCCAGAGAGAATGCACGGGTCACAATAATTAAAAACAGAAAGAGTTCTCTCTCATTAGTGCTTGTTATTTGTGTCTTAATTTGGTTGGCATTTCCAAGTTCTCTCTTGAGATACTGGCTGACATGTTCTTATAACTTTATGCAGGACATCTGAATCTTTCTCGCCAATTTGCCTGCCAAGATATAACCCAATGGCATTTTTGTATGCTTATGTCCATTATCTTGATGTGAGAAAAATTTGGTTTAATAGCATTTCTTCTTGAGCACATTCCATTTCATACTCCTGTTTTTCTGGAGAGTGATTGTAGTTGACAATCGATGTATACAATTTTTTGGTCCGCATTAAATAATGTGTTTGTACTTCTAATTGTTGTCACATTTAATAGAAATTGGCATGACCTTAGTCTTGTTGCAGGTTGACACATACTTGATGTTGCTTACCACTAGTTCGGATGCCTTCTATCATCTTAAGGATTGCAGGTAAGCAATTGACTCTATGATTTATAAGATAAGTGGAGGGAAATTGTGCTTATTTAGGTAATTGCGTCATGAGAATTGCTGATAGAGGAGAAAAATGACATGTTGTTTCTCTCTGCAAGAGAGATTTCAGAATAAGTGGAGATGTCTTGGTGTACTAACTACTTTTTTTCCCACATGATCAAAATCTATGAGATATATAAAAAATAGCCTAAAATGTAACTTTTTTTTGGACAAAAAGTCAAACTTCTGCATTATTCAATAAATTCCCAAAGCATCAACTTAAGTGATAACCAGAGCTACATTGTATTGTCTCCTAATGACTGAACCTTTGTTGTATATTTTTCACCATAAATTACATGTGCAGGATTTTCTTATACTAAACCCCAATAAATTAAATTAATCGTGGCTTAGATTTTATTGTTAATACAAGGTTAAATGCCCAGTGCTCATGCCCATTGCAAGTGAGCAGTCAGTGTTAAAATAAGGAAACATATAATCCCGCTAATGTCAAGTAAAGTCATTACTGTTTCATCACTTTTCTTCGCTTATTGTTGAAATCACATTCAGATCAGTAAAATTTCACATCTTGTAACTTTAATATTTCCAACACTGTTAGGAAATTATTTTACAAGCACGAAGGTGTTTAGAATTCAAAATTACCTTACAGTTTCTATCTGATTTTCAGCATGCAATAAGATTGTATTAGGAGTCAGTTTTATTACCCAATACGCTTTTAATGAAATTAAATCTTAGTTATCATGGGTGAATGATTATTTTAGTTTTGCATTCTCATTCTATTTTGTATTAATTTTTTTGACAAATTTTATAGGATTCGTATCGAAATGGTTCTTTTGAAATCAAATGTTCTTAGCGAAGTTCAGAGGTCCATGCTGGATGGTGAGATGCATGTTGAGGATTTGCCTGGTGATCCATTGTCTCGTTTTGGATCTGCTTCTCATTTAGGGGAGCATCAGGAACCTACTGGTTCTCCTGGGAGATTTAGGGAACCATTTGCTGGGATTGGTGGTCCTGCTGGACTTTGGCATTTCATATATCGTAGTATCTATCTGGAGCAATATGTATCTTCTGAGTTTTCAGCACCAATTAATAGCCCACAACAGCAGAAAAGGTAATGCTGCTGAATCTTCAGGTCTTTTTGTTAAAAGAAATTTAAAATGCCCTCCATGGTGGACCTTGTTCTGGCCTTCTGCTATCAGTTCAATACTAAAATCCTCTTTTGCAGATTGTACAGGGCTTACCAGAAAATTTATGCTTCAATGCACGATAATGGCAACGGGCCCCACAAAACACAGTTTAGACGAGATGAGAATTATGGTAAAGCATGTTTTATTTATGTTTTTTTTTTAAAAAAAAATATCAGATCCAAATAGTACAAAATATAGCAACGGTTGTATTTATATGCTCCATAGTTTATGAAGTTATGGAAGATCCATTAGTATGCATTTATCTATAGTAAGCACAAATGAAGAAATTGTTGTCTTGTTAGACATGCTTTTAAATATCCATTCTGTGTATATGTATTCCTTCAAGTTGACGGGGGCTGTAGATTTATGGATCAAGCAATTTACTTCAGTGCATATAATTAGAATTTGAATAGCCATGCTAAATATCTTGCAAATGTCATTTTTATTGTTCTGATTGATGATTGATATTTCGTTTAATAAACCTCATTTTTTGCTGTCTGATTACTTTCATGGTGGAATTGTCTCTGCTTTGTGTGACAGTTCTCCTCTGCTGGGTCACCCCAGATTTTGAGCTTTATGCGGCATTTGATCCACTTGCAGATAAGGTTTGACATTTGCCCATGCATGTTTAAGTTTTTCCTTTATATTCTTAAAACTGCGGACGACTGACCCTGAGACAAGAATACTTAGGCCTATGCAACCATATCACTTTGGCTAGCTCATTGGACTCTATAAATTATAATCTTCTATCGAACAAGATGTTTCTTGGGCACACCAGATAAGCTTCCAGGATCGTTAATTATGAAGGCCTGAAAGCCAAGCTCATTATTGTTTTGATGTCATCTTTTGATGTCCTTGTAATTTGGAGGGTGACCTGTTCTCCAACTCCAAATTGATCTCGTTTTTTCATTATTATATTCTTGTTTCGTTTGTGTAATTATGTTGTCTCTGCATTTGATCAGACTAGATCATTCTGCATGCAGCTTCTCTGCGAATGGATTGCATGGTCCTTCTTGGTATCTTTTTGGCCCAATCTAGATGCAATGCATGCTGACATTTTAATTGTATTGAATTTGCAGGGTTTGGCAATAAAGACTTGCAACAGGGTCTGTCAATGGGTGAAAGATGTTGAAAATGAGATATTTTTGCTGGGAGCAAGCCCCTTTTCATGGTGACCCCAAAAATTACTTGTAACACGGTTTGTTTTTAATAAAATCCCACATTTAATTGCTGTCAATCTCACGTTCAAGTCGAGCATGCCCCACTAGTTTACCAACAATCTGTTTCATTTACTTTCTGAAGGCTTGCATACAGTTGCATCCTCATGTTGTCACCAGAAATTGTAGTAGTCCCTTGCAATATCAGATCGGTGGCAGCAACTCAACGAATATTAGTTTTGATATACACTCCTGTGGAATTAGGGGTACAAGTTGGGAAGCCGAAAACTTCCTCTTTTTTCTTCTTTTTCAAGTCGAGGCTTCCAGAGTATTCTTGTTTGTTTGTTTGTTTGTTTCAACGTAGAAGCGAAGAAGTCGAGGAAAGGCGACTAGTTGTGAACACTCGGACCTGATTGGATGACTCCCGTCTGTAAATCTGCCGCTGGGTGCTATCAGGACATCTACAGATTGCAGGTCAAAGCTAATCCTCGATTAAATATAAAATGAAATTTTATATTTATCCATTTATCAGCACAACAATATAATTGTCAATTATATAACGATACTACGTAGAGGTTTCCATTTCGTTTATCCAGTTGTAGACAAACATACATGTTAGGCTCTTTGGGTTTTTCATGATAGCAAGTGTTTATGTTGATTGCTGACGATTTGATCTAGGTTACAAAATCTCACTAGGCAAGGATCTTCGCTGAAGGTTCAAGACTCTTAGGAAATGTCTGAACTTTGAAAAACATTAGCTAGGCAGTTTTATTCAAGATGGTTCCGAATCTAATCTTAATTAACTAAATTTTAGATTGAGGGGGCGCCGTTAGTTTTTATTTTACATTTGTTTGATTTTAAATATCTTTATTTTCTTACTTCATTTATGAGGTTATCATAATTTTAAACAAGCACCCTAACATGTACATGTAGCGTGCTTGTGCTTAGGTTAATGAGTATTGATTTTTCTTATCATATAATTAAGTAAAAAATAATTTTAAAAAATAAAGTTTTTAAATCCAATAGGTTTGTAACCTGGACTGCAAATTTGTAGAGTTAAAACTTCAAAGATTCGATCAATTTAATATGTTGTTAATATTATTATCTTGAATTATTTTTAGTGTCAATAGCCATCTTGAATTATTTTTAAAATAAAATCACTAAAAAGCCATCACTAAAAAGCCATCTTGAATTATTTTTAAAATAAAATCATTTTTTAATACGTTATTTGTATTTTTAAAAAAAATTAATGGTTATTTGTGTTGTATTGGAACTAGTTAAGTTAATGTGGTCTATGTTGAGGAAATTATGATAGTTTAATTGTGAAATTCTACCAAGTAAAAAGTTGTGAGAAATTTCAAAATAAGCTTGTTGAAATGGTTTAATATTTTATATGATATGATCAAAACATTGTTTTTTTTTTTTTTTTGTTAAGAAATAAATCATAAAGCTTATTTAAGAAATAAATCAAAGCTGAGCCTTATATAAAGGAACAGCAAAATCATAGCCTCACCTACCTTATTTCATCCTCGACAAAATGTAAGCCAAAAATCTCCTGTCAATTGTTTCCTTCCCTTGAGCAAGCCTGGAAAATGGTGTGTGTGTCTATTCTTTTCATCACACACCATGTGCTGATTAGTGCTGATTAGTAATTAGTTAATAATAAAATTTAGGGGCAAGCAAATCTGCTGAAATGAAGTGAGACCAGTTTTGCTTCAGCAATAATACTCCTAACACCAAGAAATGCAGTGGCAATCTTGTCCTTTTGTGGTGAAAAGAATAGTGAAGTGATGTAAAAAAGTTACGAGGGTGCTGCTCAAGCAAAGCCTCCACTCCACTTAAACGACACCCCCCCCCAAAGCAATGCCACGTCAGCACTCCATCGATTTACGCTACGTTTTTTCTCCCGGCTCTGCTTGAAGTCGGCCCAAACAAGCTGGGCACACGTGATTGGACCTGGATGGGGCCCAGAAGAACTGGCATGATTACTTTCCTGTGCGAAAAAGCAATGGCTCGAAGAGGGGAAAAGGAGACAGGAACCCTCCATCCACCCACATGACAAGGGAGGAGGAGCAAACCCAATAAAAACGAAAAAAAATGGCAATAAAAATAAAAATAATAAAAAGTAATTGAGAAAAGAGGGGGACAAAGTGGAAGGATGTTAATCCCATCATCACCTAAAGTTTAGAAAGAAAATATAGTAGCCATTTGACTTTGCCACATCCCATCATATACAATCGATTTGTACTTATATGGAGGAGAGTCGTTTTAATGGAAAACTTGGACTGTGTTATTTATGTGCCAATAAATAAAGTAAAATAAATAATTGTCAATCACAAACCAACTTTCACTCTGTCTGGTCGTCGTGCTGCTGTTTGTGAGCACTCAAATGACCGTTAATTCATCCAATCAACCAACAACACCTTCAAACCATTTTCAATAGCAACAACTTATAGTTTATTAAAAATGTAGCTCATTGAATATGCAAAAAATCTGATAATATAAATATTAAAAATGTAGCTCAATTCAATACTCACACAAATAAAACTGAATGTAATGAGTTTATAGTTTATAAAATATTACTTGATATAATTATAAACTCACGAAAGACAGACGTAACTAGTACTTGTTTGAGAGTGTGATCGAGATTGTTTTTCAAAGTTTTTTTTTGTCTAGAGATATATCAAAATAATATTATTTTTTTACTTTTTAAAATTATTTACGATATCAGTACATCAAAATGATTTAAAAACATAAAAAAATATTTTTAAAACGCAATATCAAATTAAATGATTGAGTACCCACATAATCACCGAGCTGACGATTCATTAATGCTTCAAAAAGTCATTATTCTTAATGAAATTTAATTGTTGAATTACAAAGAAGCTAAAACAAAATGCTTCGTTCCTGTTCATTCTGACTCATTGTTACTGTGGACTCGCAATTTGTTTTAGTCCTTCGCGCGCGGATGTTTGCTTTTTTTTTCCCGCCAATGAGCAGTGTATTAACGGAAAAACTCCTCGAAAAAGACAAAAAACGCCGCACTTCCAGGGGCTCCACGATCATTGACCATTTTTCGGTCCAGTTCGGCTGACCGGATTTTTTTATTATTATTATTGAACAGTGCATTAATTATTATGTCCCTCGAAAAGGACAAAAATCAGGCCTGGGCGTGAGAGGCGTTCTGGTAATTAGCCAATTTTTTTTTCCATTTTTACTGCTGGCGCGTCGCCGGACGCGCCACCCGTTTCCGCACCCACGCGTGTTTTGGACGGCGCGTGAGGCTTTCTTTGGCGTTCAAAAATGACCGACCACCGTCTAAAATGATTTTCAGGCATGTACTCTTCCACCTGGTGCGGCGCGTGTAACGATATGGTGTCCAGAAATATGTCAATGGTTGTTTGAATTCCCCCACCCCCATTTCTCTCTCCTCCTATGCTAGTTGACGTCAGCGCAAATGCTTTTTGCCAAATTGCATTTCAGTCCTAGAATGTTAGATTTTGTTTTCTAGCCCTTATTGTTATTATATAGGTTTTGATTTGTTTCAATTTCGTCCTTCAATTGAAATTGAGTATCTATTGTAGTTTCAATTAGGTTCTCAGTCTTTTAATTTTCGAATTGCTCTGAAATCCGGAATATATTTGGTATCAAAGTTCTGATTGCTTGCAATTTCATCCTTCCATGCAAATTTATTATAAATCCTTAATATTTTCAGTATCAAAGTTTGATTTCTTTCAATTGTATCCTTCTATTCAAGTTAATTATTGATTCCAATTTCATTTCGGTCCCAATTCTTTTAATTTTCGGTTTAGTTTTAAATTATTTAATTTCAATGTTGGGATTTACTTCAATTTTTTCTTTAAATTAAATATATTATTTAAAGTATGTCAAAATAATTATATGTTGTATATTTATTTCAAATTAAAGTATGTGAGACTAATTATATGTTTTAATATTTATTAAATATTATCACCTGAAAATATATAGAGGGAGAGAAAAATAACCTAGGATTTCTTGAAAATAAATAAATTAATATCAGTATTCTTAAATACATTTAATATAATAATATGATGGATAAATCTTATAAAAAAAAATTTGGCTTTGGATGTTAATTTTTTGCTCTTTTGTTTAAGTTTAATTCTTAAAAAAAATTACAGTGTTTTTATTTTTAATATTTAAAATCTAATATTACTGGGGGAAAAAGACTGCTCAAAAATAAAAAATTACCTAGGTTATCTACAATTAAAAAATATGCAAGTCACTTTCTATTTTGATTATACTATTCCTTTTAGACGGCAAATAACTTATTATAGCACGCAAAAAAAATGAAGTTGATTTCTTGAAAATATTACAATAATTTTTATTTATAATGTGTCAGATCTAATATTGCTGGGGAAAAAAGGCAACTCAAAAAAAAATTGACAAATTTACCTAGGTTATCTACAATTAAAAAATATACGAACCCCTTCCCATTTCGATTACACTATTCCTTTTAGGCGGGAAAAAAATTATTTATAACATATGTTATCTATTATAATGTTACTAATCAAATATTGAAATAACTAATTACAACATGTAAAAAATCAATTAGTTTTCTACATAGAAAAAAGTCTAGCGAAACGCGCGAGCAAGCATACTTATTATAGCACGCAAAAAACTCATTTTTAATATATTTTATCTATTGCAATTTTACTAATAAACATTAAAATAACTAATTATAGCACACACAAAAATTAAGTCTATTTCTGAAAAAATTTACAATATTTTTTTTAATATGTCAGATCTAATATTACAGGGGAAAAAAAATCAAAAAAAAAATATTTCCTGGGTGATCTACAATTAAAAAATATACAAATCACTTCCCGTTTTGATCACACTATTCCTTTTAGACGGAAAAAAAATCATTTCCAACATATTTTATCGATTATAATTTTACTAATTAAATATTAAATTAACTAATTATAGCATGTAAAAAATCAATTAGTTTTCTATATAGAAAAAAACTCAGCGCAACACACGGACAAGTCAACTCGTATCTTGCTATGAAAAGAAAAGCAATAGTTATCAGCACACAATATTGACTTCAAGGATCGATTTAAATTTCTGAATGTTTTTCTTTTTACAACAGTTTAATCCTTCCATATCAATATATGCTATGCATAACCTTTATTCTCGGGTAAGAGATGGCTTGAATTTCTGCATTCTATCCGACACAATCGTGGAACTGCCAGACATTCTTGTCACTGGAACAGCTAAATATGAAGAAGCAGTTTCAGGGTTCAGTGGGAAATCATCTGGCTGGTAGCCGTAGATGATCCGGGAAATCAAGGGACGGCATTCTTTTTCCAAAATATCAAATTTTACACTATCACACTTGCGAGGATCCAACATATGTTCTGAAAGCCCCCGAAAAAAGTTCTTAGAGCCCTTTATATCAATAAAATGCTTTCGTGACACGAAAAGACAACATCCACAACAGAGACATGTAAAACGTGCACTTGAGGTCGTGTGCTAACGGGCAGGGACTTGTTCCCTTTCTTTGTGCTCGAGTTCGAGTTTTTTTGTGTATGTCTGTAACCTCCGTGATATTTTATTTATTTATTGGACTTGCAGAGTGTTCAATGATCCGGAAATTAATTGTGATGGCCATAAACTAACCCACACTCTAGTTATAAAAAAAGACATGTAAAACGTTGCAAGCCTACTACAAATGAGATGACACGAGTCAAAAAGAAGCTCATGAAACCAGTTCACACGAGATCAAACCAAATAAGAAACTTCAGCTGCTTGAACATCTAAAATCTTTTTGCCTCCATTTACTTTATATTTCTTGACTCTATTGAGGGGCCTCTGCCCAACTATGCTACTCAAGTCATCACCATAAAGGCTGTTTTGAACCAAAAGAAGAGACACAAAGCAGGAGGGTAATCCATGAAGGAAGCCCCTGGCCTAGTTTTCAAGCCAGCTGGTCAATCAGTAATTTCGTTGATGAACTAGTTACACAATAACTCTTGTTTTCAATGTTTACATTTTATTTACCTTATCACAATCAACGATTTACTAAGATTGATCATTTCACTTCAAATAATTCTGAGAAATTCATAACATTAATGGACCATTTAACTTCAATACAATACAATCGAGGTCACATCATTATACAATTGTACATTAAAAAAAGGAATTTTAAATCAATTTAGCATTCCATGCACCAACCTATAAAATAGAGACTCAAAATCACCCGGCTTCATTTCATTAAGTATAAAAAATGCACCATACACATCTTGTGCTACACTAACACCAAGAAATGCAAACAACAAAGAAATAAAAGATGATTTTGTTAAGGCTTGCTCTTAACAAATTGTTGTTGGTTAAATAGAATTTGAAGAGGGAATGGAGAGAAAAGAAGAATAGCATATTAAGAAAGAATAGAGGAGGGAAAGGAATAGCAGATAGTTTAGAAAATTTATTGATTCTCATTTTCACTTCCAAGTCTCCTACATTTCTCTTTATATACAATGAATTCCCATTCTTTATGTCAATTAATCAATCCTAACATATTACAACTACTAACGAACAATTGTTATTGTTAAGATAATGAGGTTACTTTGTTTTATTATTTATTAAGGGTAGGTTAAAGTAATTTATTAAATATTAATGTTATTTATTAATGAAACCCTAGCCTCCTCTTTTGTTTTTTATTCTCTTTTTTAGTTTGTTTTTATTGTTTAACATGGTATGATAACACAATTTAATCTCAAGCGCAACTT
Organism: Salix arbutifolia; assembly: GCA_025169955.1. Taxonomy (NCBI): domain Eukaryota; kingdom Viridiplantae; phylum Streptophyta; class Magnoliopsida; order Malpighiales; family Salicaceae; genus Salix; species Salix arbutifolia. The sequence continues at coordinate 1,188,041 of CM045910.1, read as the reverse complement.
TCGTTGTTCTCTTTTTTTTAGAGTGATCGTATAATTTGTCTGGTTTCTATAATGTGGTATCCCGTCTTCCCTTCAGTTTCTGTAATCTGGTATATTGTTTTCCCTTCAATTTCTGCAATCTTGTATTTTTTTTATTTTTCTTTAGTGCATTATGTTTTTTCTTTGTTCTGTAATCTAGTATTTTGTTTTGTTTTTCTGTAATCTAGTATCCCGTCTTCCCTTCAGTTTTTGTAATCTGGTATATTGTTTTCCCTTCAGTTTTTGTAATCTTGTATTTTGTTTTTCCTTAGTGCATTATGTTTTTTCTTTGTTTTGTTCGTTATGGTTGTTGAAAGAGATGATTTACTTCAGTCAATGAGTGCGAGGTTGGATGGAAAGAATTGTTTGCATTGGAGTTATGTGATGAGAAGTTTTTGTAAGGGCAAAAGAATATAGGGTTATGTTAGTGGAACTTCTATAAACCTAAGAATACTGATGAAGGTTATGCTGATTTGATAGATATGTGAGAAGCAAACAATGCAAAAATTATTACTTGGATTAACAATTTTTTTGAGCATTCAATATGTGCACAATTGTTAAAGTACAAGACAACAAAAAAAGTTTGGGCTCTTATGCAAAAGTTATTCACTCAATCAAATTTTGCAAAGGAGTGTCAATTGGAGAACGATATATGAGCTCTTCACTAGAAGAATATGAGTATTCAAGAGTTTTATTCTTTCATGACACATCTTTGGGGTCAATTGGCTCTTATAGAATTAGTAGAATTAAAGGCATGTGGTGTCTATATTGATTGTAGATAGCAACAATGATTAATATAGTTTATAATGGCACTTCACAATCATTTTGAAGGGCTTAGGGGTTCAATTTTGCATCGTTCTTCACTTCCCTTTGTTGATTCAGTTGTAAGTGAGTTATTGGCTGAAGAAATATATCTTTATTATTCTTATAAAAAAAAGGAATTCTCTCTAATTCTTGTGCTAGTGGCACCTTCTAAACTACTCTCTGGTAATAATAATAATAATAATAATAATAATAATAAGCCTTACACAAGGATTGCCTTCGACAAATGCAATTTTTGTAAGAAGAAGAGTCATTGAAAATCTCGGTGTCCCAAGCTGGGATAAAAAAAAATCAAGCATGGATAATTGGCAACCAATCACAACCTAATGCTCATAGACCACTTCAAGGTTACAAACCACCACACTATAATAATGCAGCAACAGTCTCATCTAGTTTCTTTATCGATCATAGCGCTCTAGTTGAACAGTTTCAAAAGTTTCTCTCCTCAAAACCATAAACAATGTCTTCTTATTTTTTCCATAAGTCAGTTTCTCTATAGTTCTTCAGGTATGTCAGATTCTGAGTGAGTTTTGGATTCTAGTGCTTCATATCATATTTCTCCATATTCTTCATCTTTTATGTTTGTCTCCTTTTTTCTTTATTAATGTCATGACTATTCATGACACTGTTATGCCCTTAGTAGGCGTTAGTTTGTTATCACATCTCACGTGTCTCTCATGTCTATAACATTCCAAGCCTTATATTGAATCTTGTTTCTGTTGGTAAAATATATGATTATGGTGATTATTTAGTCATATTTTCCTCTTCTTTTTGTTGTTTGCAGGATCTATAGTCTTAGATGTTGATTGAGACAAGTTGTAGGGAAAAAGGACTATATATTTTAGATGAGTAAAAAGTGTCAACAACTGTTACTACTACTAGTAGTAGTGTTGATTTGTCTTCTTTTATCATGATTCATTAATCTTCTAGTTTTTATTTATGGCATTCTCATCTAGGATATTTTTTGCCTTCTCGTTTTATAATTTTTGGCATCTATAAGAGCCTTAGGAAATTTATAAAATTGTGACATTTTTTTATTGTAGTGGATGTAAATTAGCAAAATTTTCTATTATAGCTTTTAAACAAAGTATTTCTATTTCTTCTTCTCCATTTGATTTTATCCATTCTTATGTGTTTAGATTTTCTGTTGTTGTCACAGAAAGAGGGTCTCAATATTATAGCTCTTTTATTGATGATTATAGGCATTATTATTGGGTTTATTTAATGAAATGTCATTCTAAGTTCATTGAGATATATACAACTCTTGTCAAAACTCAACATTCTATTGTTATCAAATGTTTTAGGTGTGAATAGGTGAGAAATACACTTCTAATAAATCTCATGAGTTTCTTACCTTAGATGGAATTGTTCACCAAACTTCATTAACAAATACTCCTGAGAAAAATAGCATTGCTGAAAGAAAACAAAGATACATGTTGAAATTGTTTGCTATCTCTCGTTGTCTACTTTTGTTCCTAGTGAGTTTTCAGGTAAAGTTGTTCTTACTAACATAAATTTGATCAATACAATTCGATCTTCTCATAATTTAGGTTTATCTCCTTTTAAAAAGTTGTATGGGTATGCCCTTGATTATTCTTTCCTTAAAAATTTTTGTTGAACTTATTTTGTTCTCCTACCTCATATAAAAGACAACAAGTTATCCTCTTGATCTGTTATTTGTGTATTTCTTGGTTATGGTAATGGTAAAAAAAGGCATTATTGTTTTGATCAAATAACTCAGAAATCTATGTATCTTTCATGTTGTCTTTCTCAAACATATACCTTTGTTTTCTATTTCATCCATTCCTCATAGCTTGACTAGATCTGATATTATTTTTAATGAATTTGTTTTATAAATTCTGATAGTTTATCATCTCATGTTCTGAGTACCTCAAATACGTTTTTCATGTTCGATCAATTTGTATTGATCATTCTTTAGATAATGACATGTTACTCTCTAACACACCTAAAACACTATTCTCCTCTATGGTCTCTCCTACTTCGTCTGAGATTGTGGATCCACCTCTATATCAATCCATATATATTTGTAAGTCCACACAATTAACAAACTTTGTTTATTCTTTGTCATTTACTTTTTTTAGCTTCTATTCATTCACTTTAAGCCTTATTCTTATAAAAAGGCAATTTTAGATCTTGTATGGTAGCAAGCTATGAATGAACAACTTTTTACTTTATATAAAACAAATACTTGAGATTTGGTTCATTTATCTCCTGATAAGAGTTTTGTTGGTTGTTATTGAGTGTATAATATCAAGAATCATTTTGATGGATCTATTGAGCGATACAAAGCTAGGTTGGTTGCAAAAGAACACTCTCAATAATGTAGCATGAATAATGAGGAGATATTTGTTCCATTTGCTAAAATGACTATTATTTGTACTCTTATTGAAGTAGTTTCAGTTCGCTAGTAACATATCTTTCAACTTAATGCTAAAAATGTTTTCTTGAAAGGAGATTGTCAAGAATGCTCTTAACAAAAAAATTATATGTGTTTCACATGATTTTAGGTACGTTTACAAGCTGAAAAAATATTATATGGTTTCAAAAAAAGCTCTTCATGCTTGGTTTGAGAAATTATATATTGTGATCACTTCTCTTGTATTTGTTTCTAGTAGTCATGATTATGCTCTTTTTGTTAAGAGCATCAATGCAGGTTGTATCATTTTATCTTTATATATTGATGACATGGTTTTTACTAGTGATGACATTGATGGTATTTTATTTTTGAAGATAAAGTTTGTTAGCTAGTTTGAACTGAAAGATTTGGGTTCTCTATGATAATTTTTAGGTATTGAGGTAGCCTACTCACCTCAAGGTTATATTTTCTCAGTTGAAATATATTGAAAATATTCTTATAGACTCTCATTAAGGTTAATTCTTGATATTCTTTTTTTGATGATTTATTTTTTCCAGATCTTACTCTATATCATACTATTGTTAGGAGATTGGCATATCTCATTATTACTCGTCCAAACATTGCATATGTTGTTCATGTTGGTAGTTAGTTTATTTTTTGTCCTACTTCTATTCATTGAGTTATTGTTCTTTATATTTTATGATATTTTGAATAGTTGTTCTACTACTTAACCTGTTATTCATTAACTTTATTTGGTTTCATGCCAACACAAATCATATGTAACTACTTGAGATGAGTATGCCGATCTTCTCTAGTAAGTCTATTAAATGTTGGCAGCAAGTGTATAAAGTCATGTTTGAGTTCAAAGTTGACATTATTGTCGATGTTCATGCAGAATATCGTTTAATTGTCATGGTTTGACATGATCTTCCTTTTGTTATCTACGTAAAGTGTTTTCTATTTCAAGATCTACCTGCACTTGACTCTAATTAGTAGAACGAGTTACAAGCATAAATAGTCAAGAAAACTCAAAAGAAATCGACCACACAATAGATTGAAAGTAGTGTAAATTGAACAAAAATTTTATGCTAGAAAACAAGAGTTGTCTAACAACCATAGAAAATAACAAAATTTGGCCACGATAAGGTAGGTATAGAAGCCATAGGCTACTAGTCTTGTTTAGAATGTTGTTTCCCTTCCAGAAACAAAAGGCAACCAAATAAATAACAGTCACAACAGGACCTAAAACCCAAAAAAACTTATTTGAATAGCCACAAACAAAATGTCCTCTTTATTTCAACCAAATAAATAACAGTCACAACAAAAAAAATCACAACATAAAAATCAACTAAAATCACTTCCCCGACAACGACGCCAAAATTTGTTACAGTGACGTGATTGCACAAATTAGATTAAAACACATAAGATGATATAGAGCAAGTAAGGGATAGATCCCACAACGAATGTTTAGTTCAGATTTTGATACAATTAGGGGGATTTGGTTGGTGATTATCTAGACTAAGGTAGAATTAAACAATCAAGCAAAAATAAATAAAACTGAAATTTATCAAGATAACAAACTTTGGTCACAAGTAAGCATCCACTTACAGAAATCAGAATCGATTTTTGAAACGAAACTTCAATTTATATTCTGATTTTGTATCTTTTCTTAATATTAGTTAGTTAATAAATTCGTTGTATAACTAACCCTTACCAACAAACAATCACAGTGTCCATACTAATGATTTAGTTTAATGGTAGGCTTAAAAACTAGATAAATTGATTTGTCTATATAATAGACTTTCTGCAATTCATGTTGATTTGTTCAAATGTTCTCCCTGAGATTAATAACATAAATCTGCCAAAATTATTAATCTCAATTATTTCACAAGTTTATATATCACGACTCTGATTTTGATAGCAAACTTAACAATAGATTGGTCATAATAACAACTAAGAGACTACTATAGCAATGAAGATAAACAATCATAGGAAATATATGTAGGAAAACAAACATCTTCATTCATCATATAAACTGAAAAAAAATGAAAGAATAAGTCTCAAAGTTCTTGAAATATTAAGGTATGAGTAAGTGATGGCATTAATAGTGGTTGAGAAAAAAACAAATGACATAAGGATAATTTGTTTTTATCACTAATCAATTTTTGCAGGCATTATCATGTCAGATCAGGATAACACACCGCCCTCTCTCGAGGGTGAGCTTTAAGTTTCAAATGCATATCATTACAAAGATGATGGAAAGGATGAATTTTATGATGGGAAACATTTGTGATAGACTTGATAGGGTGGAGAAACGTGGTAATGAAGCTAGTACAAGTATATATGATGCAAGGAAGGTTTGTGTTGAACCAAAATCAAAAAATGTCAAAAGGGCTGAAAAACCTAGATGAGATGATTATAAGGCTTTTAAGAAGGATGTTAATGATATTAGTGATGATGGTTTTGAGGATGAGACCATAGGTCATCAAGAAGTTTTTTAGCAGCCTCAAAACCAAAGGGATTTTGGGAATAGAACTAGAAGTCAATTTAAACAAAGAGGAAACATTTGTAGTTTTAGAGGACATGATGATGTAGATGGTAATCTGTATGCTATCAAACTAAAAATAACTATTTTTCTAGATAAGAATGATCCTGAAGCGTATTTAAAGTGGGAGAAAAAAGTTGATTGGATTTTTTATTGCCATAACTATTCGGAGGCGAACAAGGTGAAATTAGTAGTCAATGAATTTGTAGAGTATGGATTTAATAGGATCAAAATGTGATTACTAGGAGGAGTGGAGAAAGACCGGTAACATCGTGGGAGGAGATGAAAGTGTTGATGAGAAGATAATTTATGCCTAACCACTATTATAGAGCTTTGTATATGAAACTATAAGGTTTGAATCAGGATTCTAAGTTGATTGAATTTCTTACTACCATAATTATTCGGAGGTGAAGAAGGTGAAATTGGTAGTAATTGAATTCGTAGAGTATGCACTGATTTGATGGGATCAAAATGTGATTACTAGGAAGAGGAACGGAGAAAGGCCGGTAACGTTGTGAGAGGAGATGAAAGTGTTGATGAGAAGGCAATTTATGTTTAACCACTATTATAAAGATTACTGCAAGGTTTGAATCGGGGTTCTAAGTTCATGGATGATTATTTCAAAGAGATGAAAATCACAATGATTCGGGTCAATGTGATTGAGGATAGCAAAGCTACAATGGCTAGATTTCTTAATGGGCTGAATAGAGATATTGCAAATATTGTAGAATTATAGCATTATGTGGAGTTGAAGGACATAGTCTATATGACAACAAAGGTGGATAGGCAAATAAAAAAAAAAGGGCACCACATATTTTCAAACAACTTCGACTTCATCTTCCTCAATATGGAGGTCGAATCGTAAGAGAGAGGGGGTTGTTCAACCAAAGCCTTATATGCATGCAAGGGCCGAATAACCTAAGGCTAAAAAAAATGTTCATACGGATGGAAAAGGTAAATCTGAATCTCAACCTACTTATGACAAAGATCTTAAATGTTTTTTAAGTGTTTAGGGAAGGGGCACATTACATCTCAATGTCCAAACCAAAGAGTTATGCTTACAAGAAATAATGGTATGATTGAATCTAAAGGTGACAAATCTGAAAGTGAAGAGATACAACCTTCGGAGGATAATAGTGATGAGGAGATTGCATATCCTGTTGAGGGTGGATGTATGATGAATATGCAAATCAAAGAAGATGATGTAGAACAGCAGCGAGAAAACTCATTGTCATATAGAAAACAAGGTGTGTGATATGATAATCAATGGTGGTAGTTGTGCTAATATAGCTAGTGATACTCCTATGAAGAAATTGAATTTGATCTGCGTTAAGCATCCTAGGCCTTATAAATCGCAATGGTTGAATGAATTTGGTGAAATGAAGGTTACTAAGTAAGTGTTGATTGTGTTTTCTATTTGGAATTATTCTAATGAGGTTATGTGTGATATAGTCCCAATGCATGCTAGTAACTTTCTATTGGGGCATCCATGGTAGTTCGATCAGAAGGCAATTCATGATGGGTTTCGAAATAAGTTCACTATTGAAATAATTATAAAACCATCACTCTTACACCTTTATCTCCAAAACAAGTGTATGACAATCAAATGAAATTAAAAAGGGAATGTGAGGATGGGAATAGTGAAAATTCACGTGAGGACAATGGTGAGAGAAGACCATCAAATTCAACTAAGTCTAAATCATTAATTAAACTAGTTGTGAGTGGACGTAAAACCCGAGGAGTGAAGAAAGTAAGTTTGTGTGATGATAATAGTGTGGAAAAACTAAAAAAAACAACCAAATTTATACAAAAGGTGCTCAAATCAAATTTGTGTTTTTCACTAACAAGTTGATGATCTTACTTATGTATAAGGAAGCTTATTCAAGCACTATGAATCATGATTCTATTGCTCTTAGTGTGCCTGTTTCTTTATTGCATGAGTATGATTATATATTCCCTAGAGGCATCCCTAGTGGATTATTGCCAATAAAGGGAATTAAGCATCAAATTGACATTGTACCCAAAGCGTAGATTCCTAATCATCTAGCCTATAAAAGCAATCCTTGTGAGACAAAAGAGTTTCAAGGTAAGTAGAAGAGCTAATGATGAAGGGGTACATATATGAGAGTATGAGCCTTTATGTTGTGTCAGTGTTACGTGTGCCTAAAAAGGAAGAAACTTGGAGAACAAGTGTTAATTATAGCATCATTAACAACATACTGGTAAAGTATAAACATCATATCCCTAGACTTGATGACATGTTGGATGAGTTGTATAGAGCAAGTATTCTTTATAAAATTGACTTAAAAAATGGGTACCATCAAATTAGGATGAAAGAACGTGATAAACGGAAAACATCATTCAAAACTAAACATGGTTTATATGAGTGGTTAGTCATGTCATTTGGGCTTACAAATACACCTAACATATTTATTAGATTGATTAATCATGTTTTGCGTGTTGTTCAAAAGAACTTGATGAATTGGGAAGAATGTTTGTCATTCATAGAGTTTGCATATAATCGTAGCATGCATTCTACTATTGATTTTTCACCATTTGAGATCATGTATGAATTTAACCCTTTAACTCTCATGGATTTGATTCCTTTACCTGTTGATGAAAGGGTTAGTTTGGATGGAAATCGTAAAACACAAGTGGTGAATAAACTTCATGAGAGTGTACGATAATAGATTGAAAAAAGAAACTGAGTGCATGCAAATTAAAATAATAAAGGGCACAAACAAGTTTTATTTTAGCCCCGTGATTGAGTTTAGGTGCATATGGGCAAGGAGAGATTTCCATCCCAAAAGAAGTCTAAGTTATATAGGCGAGGAGATGTGCCTTTTCAAATCTTGGAAAGGATAAATGACAATGCATATAAAGTTGATTTGCTAGGTAAGTATGGTGTCAGTGTTACCTTTAATGTTCTAATCTTACTTTGTTTGATTTAGGGGATAATGATTTAAGGTCTAATCCTTTTAAAAAGCAAGGATGATAAGGACCAACCCAACACCAAATATGATCACATAAATGACCCATTAGTGGTTCTAAATGGGCTTATTCTAAGAGTTAGGACAAACAGACTTAAAGAGGCATTGAATATGCTAGTTCATAGCACATGGAATAAGATGGACCTAGAGGGATAAAGGACACCTATGGAGCTTAAAGGACAGCCTCTAATTCATCTAATCTAAGTCCAAGAAGGATCTCTTTCAAGTTCCGAAAAGGTTTGATGTGTTAGGCCCTATGACAACCTTGATTTGAGCTTATTTTTCCTAATATGATAGAGTCTAAGTCCAAATTATTTCCTAACAAAATGAGGATTTTTAGCATTCAAAAGAAGAAGTTTCTTAGTTTAGATAGAAAACCTAAAAGTCAGCAACATTCAAGACCAATTAAGTCTTCTTTATCTTATTTTTATGTGGCTACAAACTTAAATTTATATTTGAAATTCATATTTTGTGTTTTAGGGTTAATAAATATCAATTGAGCTTAGATAATTAGAAATTTGGGTGTGATTATAAGTGGGCTTTATACAAGTCCATATTTTTTGGTATTCTAGGGATTTGCTTAGGTTAGAAACATATATGTAATCTAAGTTTCAAATCAAGTTTTTTTGCTTAATGATATTCAGATCACGACTACAACTTGTGAGGTGAGAATTCTCCCTTCCTTAGTTCTCTAAAGGACTGAAAATAACTTATCGAGGTTCAATTGACTTCATGGTGTCACTCCATACTTCTCCTTCATGAATTGTTATTTATTGGGGGTTCGAATCCAATATTGTGAGTGCCTAGGTACAAGTTATCTTTGTGTCAGGCTCCTATTAAACTTAATTTACTTGGTTTTCTAGGAATTGGTGTTTTTGCGTGTGAGTTGCTTGATCACATGTTTAAGAGGTTCATATCAAGTGACTTACCTTATGTTTTTTAAATGACTAATTTGATTGTAAGATCTATTCTACCTGATTGTATGATTAAGTTTGAAAAGGTTGAATTTTTCTTTCCTGATAGTAAGGTTAGATTTCCTTATTATAGAGTTGAAACTCAGAATTCCTGATAATATGGTTGAATTTTGCTTTTCTAATGGATGGGTTGGATTTTTCTCATTGTAGGGTTTAAAATGAAAAATCTTGATGACATGGATGAAATTAACAATTCTTAATGATAAGGTTCTTCTTTTTCCTAATTGTAGGGTTAAAACTAGGAATTTTTAATGACAGGGTTCTTTTTTTTCTTGATTGCATAATTAAAACTGAGAATTATTGCTAACAAGGTTCTTTTGATCTTAATTCTATGTTTAAAACTGGAAAATCTTAATGACAAGGTACTTTTTTTTCCTAATGACAGGGCTGAAGCTTTCTTTAGTGTCTTATTACAAGAATAACTTTTTTTACTTGGGATCATTTAAGCCTTATTAGACTATGTTAAAGATTTTACTTGTAAATTTTATGTAAAAACATTATGCGATGATTTGGAGTTAGATGACATACATGCATCCTTACCACTTAATAAAAACATTATGGTTTGAAATATTAGACTTTTTTTTCTTCATATTCTCCTTTTCTTGATAAATGAGGTTTGCAATTTCTAATACGAGTCTTTTTGGCCACTTAACTTTTTAGCTCACTCAAGTTTTCCTATAATTGATGCAATTATATTATTCGATAGATTCACCTATATTTAACTAGTATTTTGTCTATGTTTTATATATGAAATGCCTTGATATTCTTTGTTTTATATTTTGAATGTATTTTTGGATGAAAGATATAACAAGGAGTAAATTGAAGGTAATTGGCAAATTTCATCGTTAGTCAATGTTTTGTGTAGAGCGTAAGCTCTAGAGGTAAAATGAAGTGATTCTAATGACATTAAAAAGCTAACATTCATATCTTTTTATAAATCTAAGGCAAGACAATAAAATATGAAAAACATGGAAATCGCAACTTTCAAAGTCAAATATCGCAATCTGCTAGTGTTGTCCCTTGTCCATTCAAATAGCTGGAGCTACAGAAATCTAATTGATGCAAACTCAATTTTGTTGGATTCCTGACTCAAAGACCAAAAAGATATCATATTATAGAGATATGAGTTTTCAAATATGACAACTAAATTCTACCAAAAAAAGGTTTCGTGAAGAAACAAGTTCAAATTGAGTTGTGAAGCATCTAAGTTGACATCCAAGTTTTTATTTCAACAATTTAGCTCCTCTAAGTCAAGGCTTGAAGATTTCATGTTATTTCTCTTTTTTAGAAAAATATTTATTGAAGTACTTAAATGTAAATTGTCAACTTAAGGGATGATTATTTTGTAAAATAAGGACTAAGGTTTATTAGTATATAAAAAGAAAGAAGAAAAAAAAAGAAGACAACCAAAAGAGATAAAACAATGCCTTTTCTCCTCCATAAACCCAAAATCAAGTTTCTTCTTTCTTTTTGATTAGTTGTTCAACAAATATGCAAGGCTAAACTCTTTTTCTTGGTTGCAAGGATACAAAAACTTTCAAATTTCAAGAACTGTGAGATCTATTTTGCCTTTTCTTTTAAGTTTATATGATGAATATGTTTGTTCTTCCATGCTTATTTTTCCGATGATTGTTTATTTTTATTGCTAAAGAGGACTCTAAGTTATTATTGTAGATAATCTATTGTTAAGTTTGATATTAAAACCAGATTTGTGGTAGATGAACTTGTGAAGCAACTGAGTTTAATAATTGTTGTGAATCTAAGTTTTTAATCTTAGGAAGAACATTCAATCAAATCAAACATGATTATAGAAAGTTATGTTTTCTTGATTAATCAACTTATCTAGTTCTTAAGGCTTCTAGTGAATTGAATTAAATTACTAGTAATTTCGGTTTTATTTAATTTTTGCTTGATATTTTTTTTTGCTTTAGCCTAGACAACTTCCAACCCTCTCCCTCCAAATTGCATATCATATAGCATAAAAATCTGACTTGTACCTTCCTCATGGGATCAACCTCTTTTTTACTCAATATTATCTTATGTGTTGTGTTTTAAGCTAGGATAATTAATTTGTGTGACTGTGGCATCACAACAATAATTACTATGTTTAATTTCTACTTTATTGTTCAACCATAATTGTTTCCATATTTTCGAACAACCTATGCACCATTACACGCTTATCATTTGCTTTAATAGAGAATTGATGCTTTACACTCTCACTTTATAGAGTTCAACAAGTCCTCTACCTCCAAGAAATATCTTGAATTACCCTTAGCTGACCTGGATGTGTGAATGTGAACCCTTTGAACAACTATTAAAAGGTACTTTTGTAGCATCATTTTTGCCTAGTAAAATAGTTATCTTCGAAAACAAATATTATCATTCATTCATAAAGATAAGGTTTAACCATGTTCCTAAATTGTGTGTTACTCTTAACTGCTGACGAAGTTCGCCAAATCACTAACTATCATTTACTGTTTTAAACCATATTTTCCCTGGTTGATTTTGATATGTATAATTTTCTTATATAATTGCCCCGAGTCTAATTTGGTTATAACCAACATGGCCCCCTAGCTGAGATGACTCATATCCATCATCATTATTTAACCTTTTAGAATCATGTCATAATTATTATTAATGAAAAAAATGCCCTCATGCTTGCCATTTATTTATAAATCATTTTTTGTCTTGGGAATACCATAAATTTTAAAAATGATATTCTTTTAAATAAATTATTGAAAAGAGATCATCAAGATGTTAATTTGAAAGTATTTTCATTAAGATTAAATTTATTTGGTCAAGAACCCAAAACATTTCATTCAATGTTAGGTTGTATCTTTGGATGTCTTTTTGGCATATAGAACAAATGTTGGTTAGGATTGCAAGAAAGCATTATTATCTCAAAATGTAGCTATGAATTTTTGCATTGTAGAATAGGTAGGAATAGGATAGGTAGGAAAAGGTTTCGAATATAATTTTTAGCTTTTCACAAGGATAATATCTTGTTTATGTTATATTAAGCTTGTCTATTTATTTGTAAATATTGGATGATTTAATGATATGAAAATGACTATTGATGCACATTCAAGCCATAATCTTTCTTCTCTCTATAACGACTTACACTTTAACTCAAACAAATTGTTTTTCATCATAATTTGTTTTTTAAGGCATGTAATGTAAGTTATGGATAATCACATGGCTCCAATGGTGTTTATGGGTCAATAGACATGAGGTCACTTATTTCTTATATAGTGTCTTTTGGCTTATCGACTGGATTTTAGTTGTCTAATGATAGATGTTATCATGATATTAATTTTCTAGGTTTTTATGCTTTATTATTCAACATTTATCTTTGAATGAATGATTGACAGCCAATACAAGCCTTATAAGGTTTTATGAACAAGTTAAGGGACATTATGATGTCTTCTAAGGTGCTTTGATTTTATCAAAAAGGTGTTTAGGATTGATAACTTGTCTTAGCAAATTTTGATTTGTTTTGATTCTATTGTGAAAAAAGGTTTTTAAGATTTTGCCACTCGTTTTACCATCATGATAAAAATGAATAGATTTCTCAAAAATCATGATCTATTTTCAAAGAATTTCTTGCATTGTTTGAGATCATTGTTTATCCTTCCTAAAATCCTAGCTTAGAAAGGAATTTTAAAGACATGTATTATTGGTTATGGTTTAGGGCTATGAATAAAAAGGATATTTTAAGCTCAAAAGGTGTTTAAATAGTCATATGATGATTCATGATACTTTTGAACCTATCAATAATTGTTCCTCGAGAATTTATCTTGATAAGGTTTGTTTTGGCTTTGCTTTCACCATAACCTTTTTATTTTGTAATATGCATATTTATCATTTTACTTCACATGCTTTTCTAAACTACTTTTTAAATATTTATCTCTCTATTAATTCCTTCTGCTTTTAGTATGGGTGTTATCCTGGTCAAAGTTTTTCAATAACAAGTTTTTCAAGCTTAAAATGAGAATAACAAAGGATATAATTTATTTATGATTAGGTAGCCAAAGAAGGCCTTTCTTTACTTCAAATACAAGTTATTTGAATTGATAAGCATTTATCTCATCTGATGAATTTGTTCAAACTTAATAACCCTTTTCATTTTCCCAAATGACAACTTATATATATATAATCCAACTTATATCAATACCTTTGATATGAATTAATTACCTCACCTAGTAATTAATCCGTACAAACAACAATACTTTTTGTTATCATTAGTCTTTTTTTCCATGACTAATTAATTGGTATTGATGTCAATACCTTTGGTATCATTAATTATATTTTTTTATAGTTAATCCATATCAATAGTGAGATACATTGTTATCATTAGTTGTTTTTTCCCATGACTAATTTAACAGCTTTGATCTCAATACCATTATTAATTACCGTCACTTAGAAATTAATTCATGCCAACAACGATATTCATTGTTATAATTAGTCATTTTCATTCTCAAGTGACTAATAAATTTTTCAAATTACATGATATTATTATTTTTTGTCATTCTTACTTTAAATCACCAATTTGCTCTCCGCCTTTCTTCTTATAAATCACTTTCTCTCATCATCATTATGGCATGCACGACATTAGATGATAGGTGTGGCTTATGGATTGAGAAGGTTTTTGGATGTGTTGAGAATTAATCGTAAAAATATGATCAATGAAGTTCAAAAGTTGCTACCTAGTATAAAAGTTACTATAAAATATAATGGTATATGAAAATTTAGACAAAATAACTAGTTATTCATGAGAAAGACGCATCACCCCAATGCATATTATTTATGGTAAGTTATATTATTAATTGATTTTTTTCTAAAACTATATTTTTATTTATTTGTTTGTTTAAGGTTAAAAAAAAAGTCTTTCTCAATAAGGAGATCCTTATCTTATCATGCTAAAACTTAACCATTCTAAAACCCAGAAAGTAAGATATATGTAAGAAAAAGTAAAAAGATTGATTTTTGTAATATTTGTTTTTAAATTTGGTCAAATTAATGGCTAATCACAAACTTGTTATGATATCCATTAATTAATTTATTTTTTCAAAGTATAATAAAATGTGATTTTAATTATTTTTTCTTATAAAATATGCATGAAAAATCTTGGAATTTGGTTGTATACACAAACAAAAATATGCTTTTGTGTACTTGAAAAAAAAATATTTTTGAATATTGTTTTAACACATCATAGAAAAACAAGTATTTTTAATAACAGATTAATATCTTATAATGTAAGTCTACAACATGATGTAAAATTAGATGGGTAACATGCGAGGGATCATTAAATAAATTCAAATGGTCCCTGAATTTTTTCATAAACTACCTGGGGTCTATTTGGAAAAAAATATATATTGCTAGAAAATCGATATTTTATCGAATATGCCCTTCAACAAAAAATCAAAGACTTGGAGAAAAGTCTTAAGATCGTATTTGACAAACACACATTAAGAAAAAAAAATTACTCCAATAAAAATAAGACACATCAAACACTATTTTATGGAAAATATGCTCAGTTAAGCCATATGGGTTGGTTTTCCAAGCCTATAGGCCCAAAAATAAACAACAGCTTGAAGATGAAATGAGGTTTTTTGCTTGAATTTGGTGAACATAATAAAGAAACCAAGAAAACATGGATTAAAAAACATAGCAAATTACCATTTAAGCAAACGCATGTGAAATCATCATTTAAGCAAGATTTTAGGGTTAGATTATCTCTAAAATCATACAAAAATCATGATTATTTAATTTTATGAAGAATACAAAACAAAGGAACTAAAAATCAAAAGTCATTAAATAGGTGTTGTTAAGTCATAAAAACCTTAGATTATATATATACAAAGCATATACGCATATGTAAGAACCATCAACAGACTAAAATGACATAAAAATCAATGACTTAGGGAAAGTTCATCCAAACAATATCAACCCAAAAATCTTAGCAAACCCAGAAACCCAGCAACAAAGTCTAAACTTAGAAAAATACAATAAAATCTATAAAAGCAAACTAAACCTAGAAAAGAAAAGTCAAACATGCTTAAAACAATTTGTTTTAATCAACAGAAAAACAAAAATAAATTGCAAAAATAGGAAGCAAAGTCTATGATAACAACAAGCAAAAATAGCATTCTTTATGTATAAACAATATTTTGTTAATTTAACTTATTGTCTTGAAGCTCAAACAACAAATGCTTAAAACTTTAACATATCCAATAAGCTAACTAAAACATGACAACTTCAATACTTAACACATCTTGCAATGACAACATTTAGTATTAGCATTTTGCATTTCACTATCATTTTATAACACATCAAAACAAGACAATTAAAAATAAAAATAAGTATACACAAGTTATCTTTAAGGTATGTTTAAACATCTCAAAATAAGAATCATAGTTTATAAACAGTAAAAAAAACTTTAAAGGATTCTTACCAGACAATGTAAGAAACAATTAGAGGAAAAAATAAATGAGGAGCGAGTGTGTTTATTAAGCTTCACCCCCTCATCAAAATTTATAGGTTTACCTTATAAAGACAATGTTGATCCCCTATCTAGATTTTTTTATTTCTTTTCTCTTGATTTTCAACTTTTTTTTTTATCTAGGTTTGATCTAGATTCCCCTCCTTCTTGAAATATAATAATCTTTATGACTTTTTCTTTAAATTTTTTTCTAAGTAATCTACTGATTTATGTGTTTCTTTTTTTTTCCCTGTGATTTTTCTCTTTTGCATTCCCTTTATTGTTTTCTTTGTGGTTTCTTATCCTTTTATATCCTTAAAATAGCAGGTGGTTGTCAAACCATTTATGGGTTTGAGAATGTTTTAATTTATTAGGAGACTATTTTTCCTCATTTTCTTTTATTTTCCCTCTTTCTAATGAGTAATTAACTTTTAGAGATTCTAGAGAAGGTTGGGGTCTTTGTAACAAAACTTATTCAAAATAATTGTTTGAGGATGCATATTCCATGAATTAATTCATATAGAGGGGTAATATTCTTTAACTAAGATCATACCATTAGTTATTTTATTGGTTGTAACACTCCAACAATTAATTAAAAGTCGAATGTAACACCACTAAATTATACTAAACCAGACAAGGTTATCATTTAATAAAAAGTTAAGGGCTATTATGTGATAGGTAGAGCACAAACATCAAATAAGGGTAACAAAATCTTGTAAAGGGGAATCTCTTGTGTCGAATGGTAATGGTTTAAGGCTTTAAGATTGTTAGAGATACCATGTTTATTAGTTTGAAGGTGACAACTCGATCAACCTCCTCATTTGAAAAAGGATAGCGAAAAAAAGAATAAATGACATGTCACTTTATTCCTTTCTTTAAAATGAGTGACATATTATCTACTTAAACCCTATAAAATAGGGTTTTCTAATTGGGGTTTTAATAAACTTTATTTTGATCTTTATTGTTTAAATTTAAGTTTCAATGCATTTAATTGAGACAAAACTTATAACTTTTATGCAATTAGGTCCCTGCTAAAAATCAATGGAGATCCCTCAAAGATGGTGTCTTTTTCAAAGTAGTTCTTATTTTCTAATTTGTTCAAGTTAGTCCTTATTAAGTCTTAAACTTTGATTTTCTTTAATGTAGTCATTGGGAAAGTTTGGTAATCCCCCAGTATCGCATGCCATTTGTAGGCAAATCCTTAGTCTTCAATTTCTTCAGTTTTCCCATAATTGACCCCCAAAACTTTGGTTGTCTTGTAATTTCACTCCTGATCTCATCCAATGAAGCTTGTAAAAACTAAAATTTATCCTTTAAGACTCTAATTTCTTTTAAATTAAGCCCAAATTAGTCTTTTAAACTTAATTTATTATCAATTAAGTTCTTAATAAAATTAATTTGACCTATTAAAAGTCTAATCAAGTCCTTGAATTTAATTAATTCTTTTGATTTTAGCATAATTTATTTATAAACTTAATTAAACATTTAATTTGGCTCATGATCAAATCAAATCAACCTATTAAATATCTAATTAAGTCCTCAAACTTTAATTTATTATCTTTCACATTTAGATCCTTTAAAGGTGCATTTGAGTTCTAAAACTAATAAAGATGCATGTAGATTCTTTTTCAACATGTTCTTGTTAGCCAAGTTGTTTGTTTTCTTGTATTTTATTTTTTTTCACTTTTTTAAATCTTTGTATAAAAAAGGATAATTTTAGGGAAATCTAAAATTAGGTTATGATAATTATGATGAATTTATTATAATGATATTGATTTCACTACTATTATTAGTCTCTAAGTTGTTCTCTAAATGAGTAATCCAAATTCTTTTTCTTTTCAATAATTTTTTCCTTTATTGAAATTTCAATGTAATGTAATCTTTTGACATTAATCTAAAAATAAGACAATAAATAATGAAAAAGATAAAATGCATGGCTAAATTATTATTTTAGGCATCGATACACCTAAATATTACATGTAAAGGTCTTATGCCTCCTACCATTGACCTTCTTGCATACCATAATTAAGATTATCAATATTTCTACAATTATCATTATGGGCCTTGTTTGGCCTCCTTTTTATATTATAAATATTCAATAATTTCCCATGGAGAATTTTTTATTCTTATGTTTCTTATCATACACTGGATCGTTCTTTTTCTCCATCTTTATCATCTATTTAACCCCCTTCTAATATAGTTCATTATAAAATTCTTAGTTTTTCTTTCATAATGTCCTTACTTGGACTACCATAAAGACTTTTTTTTTTAACATTTCACTTCAACATATTCAATCATAATTAGTTCAATTAAAACCCTACAATCCATCAATTTGATCAATTTCAAGCAAAATCTCCCTTTTTATTCTCGTTCTCTAACTGAAAATATTTGTCCATGGAAGGGAAGGATCTCTTTCAAATTTATACAATTTCTCACTTATCCAATCTTTATTCATGTTCTGAAATGCGATTCTAACAACTATTATATTTAAAAATCATCATAACCATAACAATTACTTCTTTCCATAATACACAAACACTAATAAACTTCAATATACTAAATTCTTAAAACCAAACATAATAAAGTTATTCTTACCTTAGAACAAGGAGTCAAAAGGATTTTTGAAAAAAAAATCAAGTTTGTCTTCACCTTACGTTTCTCTCTTCTAAATCTTATATAAATCCTCTAAAAAAATGTTTGATAGTGTGGTTGCTTTTCAGAATGTTTTTCACTTAAAAATACATTAATATAATATTTTTTTATTTTTTAAAAATTATTTTTAACAATAACATATTAAAATGATCTAAAATCACTCAAATATTTTAATTTAAATCAAAACAAGAAAAAATTTATTTTTGAAATAAATACACTTTCGAAGTGCTTCTTAAACACTCCGTAAAATCACTCACTTTCTTTTTATAATCACTCTATATTTTTTTTCTTTTTAAATAATTTTTTTCTAGGTATTTGGACCAAAAAAAACAAAATCCCCACTTTGTTTTAATTGACGTTTAATCTATTTTTTTATCAAAAAAAATATATTTTTTAAAATATATATGTTTTTAGTATTTTTGAATTTTTTATATATTAATATTAAAAATAAATTTAAAAAAAATAAAAGTTTTTTTTTCTAGAAAAAAGAGCTGCTTAACAAAAACATAATGGAGAGGCAGGGCTACTGCCATCCCTCTGGCTCTGAGTCAAAACATGTCATTTCAGACCAGGAATAGGGAGAGGGACGTAAATGCGCCGACCGAAATTATAAAGAAAAGTAAGAAACCAATCCCCTCACTACAATACACAACCACGGTCTAAGTAATTTGTCGGGATGCGTGCAAAATCAAACTGCTCTCCTTTTCTTTTCCTTCCCCTTACTGTTTCAAGCTCAGAATTAGATCACTCACTGTCACACACACATTCTCTCTCTCTAATAAAATGCTTTTGTGCTCATGGTTAGGGTTGCATTCCTTGTCTTCATTTCTTTAATTTTCATAGCAGCAGCTCTCTAATGTCAAACCCACTGGCTCTCTTTCTCGAGAGAGCCCCTGCTTCTTGTATTCTTTCTTACTCTCAAGCTTGTTTGTGAAAATTCTTGTGATACTGAACTGGGGTTTCTGTTTTCTAGATTTGAGATCAAGAGAGAGAGAGGGATGTCAAAAGTCTGTATTTTCTCTCTCTTTTAAGGCTCCTGGTTTTGGTTTTAGCTCAAAAGCAGGAGTTGGGTTTGTTCTTGAAAGATTCTTGAAACTGTTAAAGGAGAGGTTTCTCACAAAATTACATGTTTATATTATTGTTAACCTCTGCAAAAGAAGATAAAAAAACCCACCCCTTCTGGCCTTTAACTGCCTCTAAACAAACCCTTTTATCCTCTTCTTTTTTTGTTTAAGTTTCAAGATTCTCCCCTTTTTTTTCTTTTTTTACGCTCGAATCGTACTCGTCTTTTCCTTTCTCATCTCTTGTATCTTGCAAAGAGTAAGAGAGGGACGTTACTAAGACCAAAGAATCTTAACTGATAAGCTACTCAAGAAAGAAAGCGGACACCTTCATTTATATCTGCGTTTGATTATTAAAACTGTGGTTGAAATGGCGATGGCGGTGGCCCCTCAGCACAGAGAGAGCAGTAGTAGTGGGAGCTTAGATAAGCACCTTACTGATAATGGAAAGTATGTTCGGTACACATCAGAGCAAGTGGAGGCTCTTGAAAGAGTATACGCCGAGTGCCCTAAGCCAAGCTCTTTGCGCAGGCAACAGTTGATCAGAGAGTGTCCCATTTTGGCTAATATTGAGCCCAAGCAGATCAAAGTCTGGTTTCAAAATCGCAGGTGAAGATAAAAGAAAATGATTTCTCTCATAATCATTTTGTTTGTTTGTTTTTATTGAATTTTTGGGCGATCTGGTCTTAGAGGGACTGGATTCATGACGTTTTTGAAGTAAAGGTTTACACTTCGACATTAAATGCGTTGATGTTTTTTGTATAAATATTTAAGTTTCATTATCAAATTTGTACATGAATGTGTACTGGCGTAGTTTTCTTTTAATTTATTTAGGTGGGAGAAAGGCTGGATCCTTACTGCATGTGGGTTTAATTTTCTGGATTTTATTTGTTTTGTTAGTTTCTTCTTTTTGCTTTTAATGCAAACTTTAATGAACGGGTCATGATTTCACACTGGGTTTATGTACTTTCTATTTCATACCAAATGCATTAGTGTACTTGATTTACTCAAATATAGGTTTATGATTAGTTGAATTTGGGATGTACAAAAGAGAATCATGGTGTTAAATTCTTTTTGGGATGAAGGGGTTTCTTGGGCACTGAGAGAAGGTGTTTGGGGGTGCAGGTGTCGAGAGAAGCAGAGAAAAGAGTCCTCAAGACTCCAGACTGTGAACAGGAAATTGACTGCAATGAATAAGCTGTTGATGGAAGAGAATGATCGCTTGCAAAAACAGGTGTCACAGCTGGTGTGTGAAAATGGTTTCATGCAGCAACAACTGCAAACTGTAAGTCTCTGATCATGGTCCTCTATATATAAATTACTGTTTCCATGTGTTCAATGATCCATATTCCAAATTGGGAAGTACTGTGTTTGGTCATACTTCACTTGGTAAATTTGTTATAGCATCAATAGCATGTTTTATTGTTTATTAATGATAGCTCTAATTGAGATTTATGGATTCAGCACTTGTGTAATTTTCTTTCTTTTCTTCATGTTCAGACATTATTCATGGAATTTGATATTTTATACAGGCGCCTGCAGCAGCTGATGTGAGCTGTGACTCTGCGGTCACCACTCCACCACATTCACTCAGAGATGCCAATAACCCTGCTGGGTATTCAGTCACCATGATCTGTTTTCCATCATGTTTTTCATTGTGGTTGACTGGATGTATGTGTCGCTGTACAAGTAATATCATGTTTTTTCCCTTTGTTTTCTTTTGGCAGACTCCTCTCAATAGCAGAGGAGACCTTGGCAGAGTTCCTTTCAAAGGCTACAGGAACTGCTGTCGATTGGGTCCAGATGCCTGGGATGAAGGTTGTTTTCATTAAATATTTTTTTATATGCATCAACTCCACTACTTGTTTGGTTGATAGTTATTCTTTTAGCATTTTTTTTCCAATATGATTGAGTCATTTAAATTCATTGGCAGCCTGGTCCGGATTCGGTTGGGATCTTTGCCATTTCACAAAGGTGCAGTGGAGTGGCAGCTAGAGCCTGCGGTCTTGTAAGTTTAGAACCTCCAAAGGTATGCTCACTTATATCTGTAAATAATTTAAGATTTTTCTTGTCATTTATTACTGACTGCATGTTTTAATGTGGTATATATGTGCTTTTTTTTTTTTCAAAATATATGACAGCTTGCAGAGATCCTTAAAGACCGTCAATCTTGGTTCCGGGATTGTCGGAACCTTGAAGTTTTCACTATGTTTCCTGCTGGAAATGGTGGAACAATTGAACTATTATACAGTCAGGTAATCAGAAATGGATAAAGGCGGGGTTTACTCTGCTATTTTTCCTGGATATCTATGCTCTTTACCAGAGTGGCTAAAAGTTGAAATTGGTTCAGATATATGCTCCGACCACTCTAGCTCCTGCACGGGATTTCTGGACTCTGAGATACACTACAAGTTTAGAGAATGGCAGTCTTGTGGTATATATACCTTCTATAGTTCAACTGCTTCTATTGGACTAATCAATGTTTGACAATTCAGCTTTGGCGTCAAGACCAATGCTGTATTTTTAAATGGTCAAGGCCTTGTGAGATTTACACTTGTATATCTTTTGTTAAGGTCTGTGAGAGATCGCTTTCTGGTTCTGGTGCTGGACCAAATGCAGCTGCGGCTGCTCAGTTTGTCAGGGCTGAAATGCTTCCCAGTGGCTATTTGATAAGGCCATGTGAAGGAGGAGGGTCAATTATCCACATTGTGGATCACCTGAATCTTCAGGTGCAGTTTTTGGCAATTGGCATTATGTGTCTCTTAATAAGTCAGGGTTAACCTCTTTCATATTTTTTACAGGCATGGAGTGTGCCTGAGGTGCTGCGACCACTTTATGAATCATCAAAAGCAGTGGCTCAGAAATTGACTATCATGGTGAGTAGGTTCTTCTGTGACCATCTTTCATAAAGCTGTATTATAAGGGATCAACTATCTTTTGCCCTTTTTACTACTATTATAAGATGGCTTTCCCTCCGTCAGTTCATTATCTGATCTATCTATTTTGGCATAGGCTGCTGGATGTAATAATTTGCATCTGTTTTACATTATTGATTAATTTGGTTGAGATACCTTTAATGCTTGTGAAATTGCAGCCTATTCTTCCAAAAGTTGAAAATTAGGAACCTTTTCTTTCTTTCTTTCTTTCCCTAATGTGGGCATGTGCTCCTACCTTGTTACGACATTACTTTTGCATGTTTACAAGTTTGGAATCCTTGAAATAAAATAATTTCTGTATGGAGTATTATTTATTGGTCTGCTGCATATAGTGTTATGGCTTTCATGTATAAGACAAGTTTCAGTACTGATCCTGGTTTCTTTCAAGGCACTGCGTTATGTCAGGCAAATAGCTCATGAAACCAGCGGTGAGGTGGTGTATGGCTTGGGCAGGCAACCAGCGGTGCTGAGAACCTTTAGCCAAAGATTAAGCAGGTAGTTATATGACCCTGTTTGTCAATTAAGTGGTCTTCTTGCAAAGACATTCATGTGGCCAACCTAATGTATATTTGAGCATTTGAGGTTTGTGTATATATGATTTAATTGTGTGCTGCTGTTCTGTGTCAACTTCTCATAGAGGCTTCAATGATGCGATCAATGGGTTTAATGATGATGGTTGGTCACTAATGAATTCTGATGGAGCTGAGGATGTAATAATTGCTGTAAACACAACCAAGAATTTGATCAGTGCTAATAATCCTGCTCAATCCCTTTCATTCTTGGGAGGGATTCTTTGTGCAAAGGCTTCCATGCTACTGCAAGTAAGTTTTGAAACTATAATCACAAACGTTCTATGGTCCATAGAACTTGTAAAAGAAATCTTTAGCATGTAAATGTTAACTACATGTTCTTGCATTCTAGCAAACCCTGAATAAGCAAGTTGTTCATCTTGAGTGCTAATTGTGATTGTTGAATATAGTGCACTTTTTAACCAATTTAATATTTTTCCACTACTTTTTATGCTGCTTATTTACTTTGAACTGATTACTTGTGCTTGTCGTTGAAATCTGGAATCACAACCGAAATCTTTTCAGGATATTCGCCGAATGCTCTGGCTTTTCATCTTTTTTGCTATGTGGATTCTTTATGTTTGAAATTTCCTTGTTTGAGGCTAGGTTATATTCTCTCCATCTCATTACAATTGGTCCTGTTTTCATTTTACATTTGTCCCATTTTATTTGGCCAATTTGAAAATCGAACATTATACAAACACTAAATTTCTATCAAGCCCTTCTAAATTTACAATATAACAATGTAGAGTAGCTGAGGAAAATTAGGAGTAGAAAAGGAGCAACATGTGAAAGTCAACACTAATTAATGAACAGTTGGTGTTTTCTTAAATTTTATGTTTTTTGCGAAAGGGCCAATAATAATGGAACAGAGGGAGTAAAATAGAAACTGATAGTTATTTCTTCCTTTTAGTGTCAAGAGATTCAAATGTTGGTATATTAGACAGTGGAAATCTTAGGTGGCATGTGGCAAGGGGTTAAAAATTCAGGGAAAATGTTAAAGAGGGGTAACATTTAAGGGTTAAGTGTTGAGGGTGTACAAAGTGTTAAGAGGCAACTGTTAAATGATGTTTGGTGGGGTTGAAAAAAAAAAGAGAGTAATAGTAGGTCCCAATATAAATCAAATTAAATTTTAAATGAAAATATAATTATTAAAATATCAAATAATATATATTTGCGTTCCAAAATAGGAAGTGGAAGAAAAAAAGAATAGAGTAATATAAAATTCAAAAAAGGGAGGGAAGGGCTAAACTAGTTCCTCCAAATTTACTTTACCTTTTACTTCAATGAGGCAAACATTAACCCCCTTTTTGGGGTCAATGTTACCCCCTATGAAATTTCCTTCCCCCCCCCAAATCATACCAAAAATTACTAAAGGGGGTAGCTTTTCACCTCTTTTGCCCCATGCGAAACATAGGGTTAGCACTTGTGTATGATTAAAAGAAAGAATTTAGTGCAACATGTCTTTGGATAAAACTGATTTTTCTCACCTTTTTTTACCTGCTAGAATGTGCCTCCAGCTGTGCTGGTCCGCTTCCTAAGGGAGCATCGATCTGAGTGGGCTGATTTCAGTGTTGATGCCTATTCTGCTGCATCGTTGAAAGCTGGTTCATATGCATATCCAGGGATGAGATCTATGAGGTTTACCGGGAGCCAAATCATCATGCCTTTGGGCCACACAATTGAACAAGAAGAGGTATATTTTCTGATGGAATTGTTTTGCGCTAATTATTGCAGCATTGCTGATATATGGAATCAAAAGGATTAAATAATTTCTTAAAAATGAGATGGCATGACATTATATTCCATGTTGCATTTTGGCGAGTCCTCTGTCTTACCAAAAATGTTGTGCCCTGCTAAGCTTAGACCATATACTGCAATGAGTGCAGTCATATGTGTTTGTGAACATGTATCTTCAAGTGCTTTTTTTCCTAACTGGAACTTGTGCCCAGTTGCTTGAAGTTATTCGACTTGAAGGCCATTCTTTTGCACAAGAAGATGCGTTTGTTTCACGGGACATCCATCTCCTACAGGTGCTATTTTTTTACCATTTCTATTTTTTTACCTTTTCCTTTGCTATAGCATGTAGTAGTCAGATTTGTTTTGGTTTAATTGAGTGTCAAAGAGCTTTGGAGGCAATCTGCACCTCTCTTTTGACATGGCTAACCCCAACCTGTTTAACTTGGGCATGTTAACCAGGTTGATGGGCCTATTAGGTTCACAGTTTAACTGTGTTAGTTTATACAAGGTTAAGATCAGTTTCCTGTTTCATCCCTATTTACCATTTTACAGAATTCAGATACTTATATTTTTATGCTGTACTTTTGTCTGCCTGAAAGAGGCCTGATCATGTTCTTTAATCAGGCATGTATATACTAACAAGAACCAACTGCATATGCCTTAATGGTGTTTCCCTTGTTTTGGGCAGATATGTAGTGGAATTGATGAGAATGCTGTCGGAGCCTGTTCTGAACTAGTTTTTGCTCCAATTGATGAAATGTTTCCGGATGATGCTCCACTGCTACCCTCTGGTTTCCGAGTCATTCCACTGGAATCAAAAACAGTTAAGTATGAGAGGGTCCCCCCCCCCCCCCCCTCTCCATTGGTGTCATCAGACTAGTTTCATTTGTACATATTTTGCTTATAAAGTAAATGTTTGTCTAAGTTGTGATTTACCCTTTGCTGGCTTGAGGCCTTGCTGGAAGTTTCATCCCCTTTTTTTCACTATGTTATTATACAGAAGGATGTGCAAGAGGCATTGACAACTAATCGCACTCTGGATCTTACATCAAGTCTTGAAGTGGGCCTGGCAACAAACCATGCTTCAGTGGATGGTTCATCTTGTCATTTGCGATCAGTGTTGACTATTGCTTTCCAGTTCCCGTTTGAGAGCAATCTACAGGATAATGTTGCCACCATGGCTCGTCAGTATGTCCGTAGTGTGATTTCATCTGTCCAGAGGGTTGCCACGGCCATATCTCCATCAGGATTGAATCCAGCTTTGGGACCAAAGCTCTCTGCTGGCTCCCCTGAAGCTCTAACACTGGCTCACTGGATCTGCCAGAGTTATTGGCAAGTACCCGCCTCAAGTTTTGTAATGGTTTAGTGACTATATTAATATTAATAATATTAATAGTAATGAAGCTAAAATAATCAAGTGGTCCCATGTACTGTTATTATGTGTTTTAGAGAAGAATATCTGCTCTTTAATTTGCTGAAGCATCTTGTTATGCAACTTCTATGATATTTTGAGCTTGATATAAATTTATGATCTTTCTTTTTTGATCAGTTATCATTTAGGAGCAGAATTGCTGAGATCTGATTCTGTGGGTGGAGATTCTGTCCTGAAACATCTATGGCATCATCCAGATGCAATCTTATGTTGTTCGTTGGAGGTACATTTACATCCAAATCCAATTAGATAATATGACATATCTGTGAAATATTTAGTTGAAGCACTTCTTGCAAAATTGCATATGCTACACCAGACCAGCGATGGAACTATTGAGGACAACATCCATTCTCAAGTATCTAAGATAACATCAGAGATTTTTCATGCATCTATGTTTTTTTTGGTGTTGCAGGCACTACCAGTGTTCACCTTTGCTAATCAGGCAGGACTTGACATGCTGGAGACAACTCTAGTGGCTCTACAAGACATCACACTGGATAAGATATTTGATGAATCTGGACGCAAGGCATTGTTTACAGACTTTGCAAAGTTAATGCAACAGGCAAGTTTTACATGGAAATATGTTTTGTTCCTTTTGATCGTTTGTTTGACTCGTGTTGAGAATTATTGGATGTATGCCTTCAAGATAGGTTCTTTATTAAAATTTCCCTCGTCATTGCAAGACATTGAAAGATCTGTGAAATTATTGTTCTTTTTCTTCCGATTGGATCATTCTAAGACAATTTGCGTTGTGTCTTCTGTTATTTTGGGCCCGGCTAGTCTCCGGGGTTGCCTTTATTATGAAAAAACAGAACAGAAACTGTATTACTTGCAAACCCTAATCCGTGAAACTTGTCCTCCTCTGATCAGGGATTTGCATGTTTGCCTGCTGGAATCTGCATGTCAACAATGGGGCGTAATGTATCATATGAACAAGCTGTTGCATGGAAAGTGCTTGCTGCTGAGGACACCACTGTCCACTGCATTGCTTTCTCTTTTGTAAACTGGTCTTTTTTGTGAAGGCCACGTGTCATTCACCCAGCTACTCTGCCCATCTTCCCTCCCAGTTGAATATGAAGACAACAAAGGCATGGTGGAGATTTTTGAAAATGAAAAAAGAAGTTTTGTAATGTTTATACCCCGCAGGTTTGCTTCATATTAATTTAATTATTTTTCATTTAGCACTCCCAGTTTTCGCTGTCCATGTAAATATACTTTTCTCCTCCAATATCAGCCGAGCTTTTCTTGCACTTTTTTACTCCAGTGATTATACATTTTGAGCCTTGCATCTGTGCTGCTGCATTTTGTCCTGAAGATTTAATTTCGATGGTCCACTTTGCACTGCAAGTATTCGAATGGATTTTTCCAGATTTGGATTTATGAGGGCTGGCTTTGAATGATAGTTCTGCCGCAGAATCCTAGTGCATTCAAACATTTGTCAACGCTCCCTCGTACTTGGGATTCTATCTAAGATTCGTCTGCTTTATCCACTAGCTCATTAAATGTAGCTAGCTTTTTGACTCGAGATCTCGTGCTGACATTTCTTTAATTATTGCCATCACGACCTCAAATTAAATGGGAAGGCTTTCTGAACAAAAATATCTCGAGGCCCTAGGCAGCTTGCAGCAGAAGCTCTTCCAAGTTCCAATTTAAATCAAGTTAAAAAGCACCTTGACATTATACACTTTTTTATATTATGAAAACTAACTTTTGATTTGATCCAGAACTATTATAAACAATTTACATTGATCATAAATGCGACCATGTATTTCTTAGCCCTATAAAGAAATCCTTTTTTGAGCTGTTTTTGAATTGGTTTCTCTTATTTAATTATTATAATTTATGTTTTTGTGTTTCATTTCAAAACCCTAACCTTCGCCGAGTTGGCCATGGATTTTTTTTTGTTTTATTGATTATAGATTGCTTTGGTTAAAAGTAAAATATCACTAAAAATAATAGTATTTCATCTTTATCGTAACTCCCACTTATTCTATATCTCTCAAGTCATTTCACAAAGTTGCACTAAATTCCAAGTTCCAGGGTTTTCTTTCTCTGTTGATTCTACCAAGCATGTTTCCTTAATTGTGATTTCTGATTTCACTGGATAATAGACCTAGATAGTGGAAATCCATTCATGTGAAATACTATGTAGATAACGAGGCATATAACTATTTTAAGAGTCATTTACCCACAATTGGTTAAATTTTTTCAGTTTGATATTCAGAGCACTGGACATAAAAATTACATTGTGTGAGCATCCATAAAGACCATTACTTAATTTACTTCAATATTGTTGATGTGATGAATGTGAGACTTTTAGGGTTTTTATTTGTTTTTTTCTATTTTAAAGGTGGGGAAGTTATGGTTTAGGATTTGAATTTAAATTTAAATTCAATTAAGTGAAAACAAAGTGGGGTAGTTATTTTGTGGTTATTGATTGAAAATAATAAGCATTTAATGAACTTTAAGTTTTCCATAGGAATTGAAGTTAAATTTAGGTTTTGTTTTTGTGTACTACTTATTTGACATGTGCTTCATCACGGGTCCTTTTATTTAAAAAAAAATAATAATTGCAAATGCATGTTTTTTCAATGTTTTTTTAATATAAAAAATTTCTAAGTGCAAATTAAAAAACTTATGCAAGCATCCAATTAAATAAAATAAGAACCATTTATATAAATAAACGAAAAAAAGTGATCACAATAACATGGAAAAAACCTTTGGAAGCACAAAATTGGATTAAAAAAATCAACTCAAGACAACTCGGGGACTGTGACAGATATGTAATTTGGACAATAAAGGACAAGCCAAACTAAGTTAACTTACAAAACTTGTGACTTAGGTAATGAAATTGAAATAACCCGATAGAAAACAAATTGAGAAAGACACACAGAGTAATATTTTTTTATTAAAAAAATAATATTGAACATGAAATCAACAAAAAGAGTTAAGCCAAAGAAAAAAATATAGACCCGTGCTAATTTTTCAAATTTACAATCCAAACTATTAAACTAGAAGCACAATACATGAAGTGAATGCAAAATCTAATCGCCAACAAATCAAATATTTAAGGATGAGATTTGAGAAAAGACAATTAATAAAAGGATCTAAGATTTTAAAAAATAGAAAATGCAAGAATAAGGGTGAAAATATAAAATGATTATAGGGAAGCCAAGTTTTTTTTTTTATTGGAGAGTTAAATAAATAACAAAAATGACTTTAACTAAAGGAAAAATAATCTAAAGTATGAGGACCAAATTAGAAAAAAATAATACCCTATAAACTTTGATTGAATGATGAAATTGAAAATCAGCAAAACTTTTACAAAAAAAAACCCAGGAAAAAAATATATTAAAATAATAAGTATTAAATAGAAAGAAATAGAACATGATAAATTGAAAATGAAGGACGATATAAAAAAAACAAATAAAACTTGTATAAAAGGGTCAAAAAGTAAAATCTAGAAATCAAAATAATAAGGACAAATTGTAATGTCAAAAATAAAAAGAACCAAACTATATTTTTTTAGAAAGAAGAGAGAAAAGAAGAAAAAAAATGTTTGTTGTTGACAAACTACCACACTTACACCAACACGAGCTTCCAATTATATGACAAAAACACCAATTTAGCTATTGGGAGGTGTTGCAAGTGCCGTAAAAAAAACACCTTCTACGTGTTGGCATGTGTATAGCACATGTTATCAATTTTTTTAATGTTAAAATTAATTAATTAATTAATTAACTTAAATAAACCAATCTAGCTCTAATGATGTGAAATTAATAGGGGAAAAACATACTAAAAAAACAAAAGCTCGCAGACCCATGTTTTGTTTTTTATAGGTTCCAAGGACAAATATATCTTTCATTGTATTTAAAATATAAAAAAAATCTTAAATACCATCATCCAACAACTTAGAGAAACTGGTTGCATCAAGTTTGTCAATTCTATTCCGTATTGTCTAGAATGACCAGTATATTTCGTTCTAATTCAAAAAATAGAACAAACCGAAACAAATTTTATCTCGCTCAGAATCTCATCCCATTAAGGAAATTATGCCCCAATTTCTTCTAGAATGTTCTGATTTGTTCTGTTCATTTCATTTCGGTCAAATAATATTTTTTTTAAATAATAAATAGTTTTACAATATCAATCATATCTCTTAATACGACTGCTAGATTGAGATGAAATTTTACAAGAAGTATCTTAACATATTTATAAATATTGCGTTAACATTCAGAGCAATCAGAGAATATAATGATCTTGTGAGAATGATGATAACATTCTCATGATATTATACAAGTTCATAATTTTGTTAAGAAAAATCATTTTATTATGTCTTTTTGTAGATTAAATTTTTCTCAATCTCATTATTCAATAAAGAGTTTATTATGAATTGAACTTTATAATTTGATTTGATTTTCTTTATTTAAAGTTATCATGGTCTTATAATGCATGGTCTTAACAAAATTATGATATTATACAAGTTCATAATTTTGTTAAGAAAAATCATTTTATTATGTCTTTTTGTAGATTAAATTTTTCTCAATCTCATTATTCAATAAAGAGTTTATTATGAATTGAACTTTATAATTTGATTTGATTTTCTTTATTTAAAGTTATCATGGTCTTATAATGCATGTCACACATTTGAAAGGTTAACCTGAGTTGATTCAATATATCGTTGTTTCAATATTTTTTTAAGATCTCAACTTGATTTTTTTTAGTTAAACTATATTTTTATCAATTTTTCTTTTTTATCTTTGAACTCAACAAAGTGGGTCGAGTTATATCAATTCAAATCTCATTTTTTTACTTATGTTTGAAATTTAAATTGCAAAATTCTAAATATTTTATTTTTGGATTTAAACTAATTTTTGTTGAATTAATATATTTAATTATATATATATATAAAAAAATATAAGCAGCACAACATCAAAATGGAGTGTCTAAACACTTTGAAAATAAAATATTTCGTTTCCATTGAAAAAACAAAACACCAATCGAAACGTAATTGACAATATTGATTTGAATGACATTGAAATCACTTCAGTACTCTTAAGAAATTGAAAAGACACATATACCTCCTTCCAAATAATTAATAACTAATGACTCGTCCAAAAAGACCAAAATACCCATTCACATGACCTTTATTAGTTTCTAATTGAAAATAAAAATAGGCATTGCACTGTAGCAATGAGTATTAAAAAAATGGTGTGTTTTCTACATGGTTTACACTTTGTAGAGTTTTTCTTAATTTATTGATTGTTTAATATTGTTTTATTTAGGGCTAGGAAGGTGGGTTGTGGGCTTGTAATTCAATGTAGGAATTGAATTTGAAAAGGGAGGTTTTCGGTTTGGTCTATTGTAGGTAAAAAATCAAGTTTTAGTATACATAAGAGGCTGAATTTTAAAATTGTTCTGTCTTTTACCAAGGATTGGTTTGGATGGCTCAATTTAAAAAACCCGAGATATTTTTATCACTAAAATTATTATTATTATTATTATCGCGCAAACAATGAAATCATAAAATCATCTGACCCCCAAAACAAATAAAAATAACAGAAAACACAAAAAAAAGAACAAAGGGAAAAAAAAGAAATATTAATTTAAAAATTATCACTAATATAAATTAAAATTTTAGAATTGAACCAAATAAAAATAAAACCCTAATAAAAGATAAAAATTAAAGACAAAAACTAAAAGCATAGGTGCATGAATACGGGTAAAAAATAAATATTGTTTAAGAAAGACCGAAAAAACAAAAGGAATTAATACCAAATAAAAAATTCAAAGAATAATGGCCAAAATGAAAAATAAAATATATAATTAATTTTAATCGAAGGACAAAATTGAAACAAATAAAACCTTGGGACCAAAACAAATAAAGGCATTTTTAAAAATAAATGCAGTGTAATTTTTTTGAAAAATTAAAAGAATACGAACCGAAATGAAAATTAGCATATATGACCAATTGCAATTGGTGGACAGAATTAAACTAATTAAAACCTGCATAACAAAAAAAAATTAAAGGAACCAAAAACAAATCAAAAATCAAAAATCAAAAGAATAAGGACTGAACTGAAAACCAACATATATAATCAGTGTCAATTGAAAGGCACAATTGAACAAAATTAAAATTTCAATTGAAGAAATCAGGAATAAAACCAAAATCAAAAGATTAGGGACTAAACGAAAACAATTACAAACATGAAGGACTTACATGTAATTTCCGGTGGCATGAGAGAGAAAATGGAGAAAAAACTAAAAATTGTTCACCGATATGCGCCGTACCGGGAGGCAGACAACATGGCAATGCACTAGGTGACACGACGGAAGGGAAGTTTCCACAGCCCAAAACACCGCATGCGTTGCCTGAATATCGCGTGTGCGTGAAACACTACTGGCGTGTCCGTACGCCCCGTCTGTAGTGTTTCGAAAAAAGAAATAATAAAAAAATGGTAAATTACCTATACATTTCTAGACCCAATGATAATCACGAAAAAAAATAAGGGTGAAAGTACCACACTATCCCCAACTCCAAACTTCTTTTTTATCTTTTTCGGGGGTTATGTTTGTATTTTCAGTGTGCATAAATATGTGAAAAAACGAAATCATCCTCATTGTTCCTCGTCTTTTTGTCAACGCCAAGGGGTAAAATAGTAATTTTATTATGCAAAGAAATCAAAAATACCATATATGTCCCCTAGAAATGTCGAAAATGACCCTGGTTTCGGGGGTTAAATTTTTCGGCACTAGGGTAAAATGATAATTTTATTTTCGAAATCCACAGTAATCTGTGTTTATGTATACAGTAAAAATACTACAGTAAAACCAACATGCCAATTATATTTTAGTTAATATATAAAACTCTAAATATTTTAGTTGCAATATAAATCAATTAGTTTTGGCATCATTAGAGTTTCTGGTTTGGCTTAGCTTTGCTTTTGAAGTCACTTGATATGATATAAGATAGCTGAAATAACTACATGGAGCTCCCACCAAGGATCTAAGAGATTATATGTAAATAATGTTTTTTATATTTTAAAAAAATAATTTTTGATTTCAGCATATCAAATAATTTAAAAATACAAAAAAATTAATTTAAAAATATAAAAAAAAATTCCAAGTTTTTTTCAAAACACTTTTAAGTAACAAACACTTAATTAGAAATTGTGGTGGCTGCGCAGGAACATGCTCCAAGACCCACCCTAATTTGCTTTAGAGATATATCTCATTTAAGATAAATAATGATAAAAAGCTATAGGTTTGTTTTTATAAAGAGGTCAGTTTGCGAGATCCAAAAAGCCTTCAAATTAGACTTGTAAAATATTGTTTAAGTTAATTTTGTTATTTTTATTTGATTTATGATTCTAGTCGCTTACGAAGTAGATTTCTTAAAGAAAACAAACTATACTACGAAGAATTATTATGTAATAAAATATGAATTAAGTTTCTAATTGCTACTCTTTTCGAATTTTATTTTTTTTATCAAGTTCGGTTGCATTCCATGTATAAATAAACACCGACGGCTCAAGAGAACCAGACCCAGCTGTATTAGCTGAATCAGCATGAATGGTTGCATCCGTGAAGTCGTCAGTCACAGCAGTAACCGTAGCACCCAACTCTTGAGGATTTGCTCACATACATTTTGCTACATATTAATCTCTCTTTATACTTCATATATATATATATATATATATGATCCAGTAAAAATCTTGGAGAAATACTGACGTTGAGCTTGGGAGTGCAGCTTCATTTTATACTACTAGTTCTGACACGTGGATCAAAGCTGGGGTGTAAGCTGGAATGGGATGCTTTCAGCGAAGTGACGATTTCTCATCGAGATTTTGCCCACAATTCCTTTCTTCTCTACCAACTCCCGTGGCGTGGTGAGAAACAGTTGGGGAGTCAGCCTTTCAGAAGTCTTTACACAGACTCCTTGCACCAAAGTTATCCAATCAAATCCATTTGCCTAAACAAGCAAATACAAAGCACCCCAAATATTTACGTTGCATTCTGGTTTACAACAAAATCGCATGCCAAGAGTAATGAATTTCATCCTTCTATCAATGCACACATGCAACTAAGATTAAACAAGACTGTCTTGTATTTCAGATGGCCAGTGTTGTTCATTTCTTTTTAATTCAGCAATTTTTTTGTTCTTCATCGTGATGCCAGTGACCAGAAGTTCAGGAGAAAAGATGGCAATGCAGAGAACCAGCTGATGAATGCCATGGCGGTAGCAGTTTCGAACTGTAAACAATGGTTATCAGCACAGCTGTCAAGATCATTGTTGATAAGGACTGTGATGCCAGCAGAAGCACAGGCCGCGGCAAATGTGAGGGTGGAAGCTATCTGCATGAGAATGGCACAACAGAGTAAATTGATGTGAAGTGAAGGAAGATAGAAAATGCAAACTGGGATGTGGAGTAAACATCCATGCAGTTGAGGGGAGTATTATTGCAACCTTTCCATTCTGCAGTTCAATGTTCATTTTCGGAATTAGTATCATGAAAAAAATTCACAGAAGGGAACCTTATGAAAATGCCTGATCAAACTGGTAAGACCTAACTCCACAAAACTAAATGTCAAGGGCCATAAAATATGTAGTGTTTATGCTGTCTGTACATTTTGCAAGCTTCCATGAATTTTCTTTAAGAATTAATATTTTCAAGATGCAAAAATCTTGTTGTGTTAAAGATAATTGTATGTATAAGGAAAAGGTGGAGAAAGGAAATTGATTTTGTTTAATCTTGATATAGTTGTCCATTTTGATCTCTTATTTTTGTTGCTGATTGGGTGGAATAGGAAATGGAAAAATTAACGAATATTTTGTTTTTGAATCACACAGTAGTTTCTTCTTTTTCCAATTAACAGAATTGATTTTCTTTATCAAATTAAAGCAGATCTTAGTAACAAATTAATGATATCTTGCTAGGTCCACAAAAGTATTAAGTATTTGACAATCTTTTACAGAACGGACTTTAATTAGAGGTATTTTAAGAAAGTACACTAGTTAAAGCATTGGCCAGACAAACATTTTGGGACAGATAAAAAATAGAAAGGCAGACAATCTCTTTGACATGGTGGAAGAATATTAAAAAAACCCTAGAATAGAATGCACCCAAAAGATTAAGCAGAAACCATGATGAGTATAGTTATAGTGAACGCTACGCTATCTTCTTGCCATTTCACACAGAGATAAGTCATAAATATCTAAATGTGTGTTTGAGATTGTGGGGCAAAGTGCTTTCAAAATAGTTTTCGTTTGAAAATACATCAAAATAATTTTTTTCATATTTTCTTTTTAATTTGATATTTTTTTCAAGCTAAAATCACTTTTAAAAAGCACCTAAACACAAAATGTTAAGATTTGAAAAAGCAAGTGATGGTAAATATAGCTTTAGCTCTTACAAAATGAAAATCAAAACAAAAAGAAGAGGTGAAAAAGGATGGTAGTGGAAATAACCATAGAGCACAGAAAATTTAGCAGATAAATAGAGGGGGGGGGGGGGGGGGGGGGCTGCATGTGTGTACAAGAGAACAAGGATGACCCAGATTTCCACTGTTAAGATTCAGTTTTACATTAAAGACATTGTCATCTTACCCCATCACCAATAGCAAAAGCTATGACAATCCTGTAATTCTGCAATGAGCGCATCACCAAAAGGGCATAAATATCAACGATAGCCAAGCAAAGGCTCCACAAGCACTGCAAGCTAGCGGCCACAACTAGGTAGCTGATATTGCACATTTTAAAAGAAAAGTACTGATGTCATCAAACAATAAATATCATAATTCACATAAAAACTGACTCGTAAACTTAGACATCCCATCCTGTTAATAGTAAGGCATGCAAAATTCAGTAGCATGATTACGTAAAGAAGACATGCAAAGCCAATTCAGTTGTTGGGCTAGAACAACTCGCTCATCAACACTGAAATCTTATCAATAACCAGAACATGTCAAACATGCTTATTATACTTCCAGGCTGTTAACCACATTGAAATATGGACACAGCAAGCTCATACAAAACAAGGATGCTCTAAATATTAAGTAACAAGAAACAAACAAAGAGTGTTTACAGATACTATATGGTGAAAATTTAATTATAAGCTTTTTACAGATGCATGCTCTTCATGGCATACCAATGCAAGTCCGGCATAACTCAAGTGTTTGAAGACATGGTGAAAATTTAAGCTCGTTAGAGAGGCATGCTCTTCATGACACACCAATGCAAGTCAAGTGTAACTCAAGTGCTTTCTCCAATTCTCTTCTTCATGCCAATGATCCACACAAGTCAATCGAAATGCTAAAGACAATATACATAAATAAAACTATTTGGAAAAGGAGTGTTCTTTTTCCAAATGAACAGCCACAGCCTGATAGAATCAAGCCCTAGATAAAATTATTGGAAACAGAAGTGTTCTCTTTGTTCGAGCCTAACATGTAATTTTGCTACGGCGTTGATACATTTCATATTCCCTGGTTTTAACATATCAGCAGCAGCAGCAGCAGCTAATCAAATCCAGAATTTAGGGTTTTAAAAATTACCAAACTGATGCTAATAAACTAGATATCTCATATAATACTCTCAAGGAAAGATGAAAGCTAAATCAAGCAACTGAACCAAACACAACAAATAACATAAAAAAAAGGAAGGAAGGCAAGGAATTTGATTACGTAAAGGCAGTAACAGAAGGGAAATCGCTGGTGGAGGCCATGACAGAAAGAGCCGTAACAGCAAATATAAACTGAGAGAGACGCAAAGCAAGGCCGCCTTTGGTGCCTGGCATCCCTTGTATGTCTTTCATCCTCACTCTCGGCGCGTTATTGTTTCCGCCGTCCGTCGTCGTCGGATCTTCAACCGGATGTATTGATGCATGGCTCACACTCATCTCTCCACCACCACCACCACCACCACCACCACCTACCTCTTCAATTCATTGCTATAACAATAATAGTAAAAATCTTCTTCATAAATTAAATTAAATTGAAATTGAAACAAAACAAAATGGAAAATACTTCTATTTTCAACTCTAAATCCAAAAATTACTATTTCTTTCTCAGCTTGTTTTTTTTACTATTAGTCAAGTATTTCTTCTTCTGATTTAATTTTGTGAGAAACCGATGAAAGAAAATCCTACCTTATTGAGTTAAAGATGCGACTTCACTCATTTTGGGGTCATGGTAAAGGGTGTGTATTGTATTGCTTTTATTTTTGTGGTTGAGATTTTAAAAAAACAGTTTCATGAAAAACATTTTAGTTGTGGTTCAAAATAAGTTTTGAAGTGTTTGGTTAAAACTGTGGCTGAGTTTGAGATTGAAAAAAAAACAATTTCGTGTGTTTGATTATTATGTTTTTCATATTGCTGTCAACTTGTGAAATATTTTAAAGGACACACATGTGTATATATATAAATTATTTTTTAAATTTTATAGATTAATAATCATAACAATAAAATGTAATTAAAATTCATGAAAAAAACATATATTTGTTTTTATTCTTCATCAAACTACTTGCAATTTCATCACGAATAAATATTTTTTTTCCATCGGGACTGATCTATACCTGCAATTTTTTAATTTTAACTTGTAAAGTATATTTATAAGAAAACCATAAAATTATGTATAATTGGATTAACGTTGAGTTAATATTAAATTAATGCACTCAGAAAATGTTTTTATTCTAAAACGTTACAAAATAAAAGTATATTATTCCACTTCTTTTTTTTTAAATAGTATTATTTGTCAAGAGTTTTAATTTTTAATTTACTTTTGTAATTTTTTAAGAAAAAGATTCCCAAACAAAGCACCGATTATAATTTTTTTCACTAAATAAAAAGGAGATCTGGCTGGTTGGCTTGCATGCCATCAAATTAATTAGATAGAAATGGTCTAACTTCCTTCCTCCCACTTCCAGGTCAAGAGATAGAGAGAAACAATGGAGGCGGCGGCGGTAGCTCGAGATTTGGTTTCATCAAGAATTGGGGCTCAAACCATCACCACATCGTCCTTTTCATCATTCGTGCCTCTCTACCATATAACCTTCCTCTCCTCTCTGCCTTGCTCGCCTGTGCTCTCGCTCAGTTCCTTCAGCTCTTCACCACCTAGTCCTTCCCTTCCATCCCATTTGATTTTGTTGAATTGAAGATTGGCCTGATGGCTGTCTTCGCACCCGTTTGGCATTGAGGTTGGAACGGTGGTTTGAAAAAAGTTGGATGATTTGGTGTTTGGTTAAGCCAAATAAACTGAAAAATTGATGTGGACCCCACATTATAAAATGGAGAAACCGCCGTTTCAAGAAAAGCAGCTTACAGCTGCTTTTCTTGAGTCTCGCCTGCGTTTCATGGCCCTATGTTTTCATCTATATATATTCCATCCAAAATTCTTTTTAATATATTTTTCCAGGTGTTTAAAATGTAAACAAAAGATTTGTGAATGCTTTACATGGCCCTCTGCTTTACAAGTTAGAGTGTGTGTGTATGTATATATATATATATATAATCTAAAAATTAATTACAATAAATAAATATATTAGAAAAATATCACAATATAATTTTTATCTCGCAATCCTTTTCCGCTTCAGAATAATATTGATGTGCAAGAATAAAAAATATAAATAATACAATAATCAAGGACTAGAATATAATTAATAAAGGAAATATAATTCTAGTCCTCGAATAATCAAGTAGAGACTTGATTGGTTATTCCTAAAAGTATCTTTAAATAATATATGTATATTATTTAAGGGTCAAATACATATTTTCCTATTTATATGATTTTTTTACTTTTCATACAACTTGTTTTTCAAAAAATAAAAATAAAATCACATGTCATAGTTTTATCTTAGATAAATATAGAGAATTCATATTTTAATTTTCTCTTGCATTTATGTATTTTTCACACACGAAGTTTATATTAAAACTTAATTGAATCTAACTTCAAACAAACAATTCAAACCCTTGCGAATTCTAAAATAATAATATAATTTTTTTCTTATGTTTACACACAATAAGTAAATTCTCTTAGTTAAGTAAATTCTCTTATTTATGTTCTACATAAAGCAGTTTGTAAAGTTTGAAAACCAAACACCAAAAACTGCTTTTTTTTCAACCTCCAACTCAACCACAGTTTTAACCAAACACTTAACTGTTTATTTTGAACCACAGTAAAAAACGCTTTTTTTTAAACTGTTTTTTTTTTCAACCTAAACCACAACAGCAACCGCAATACCAAACAGGCCCAGATCTTGGTCGTTTGGTTAGTGAAGCAATCCCTGTAGCGCCATCGTCTTCATGGTTGTGCTATCCATGGTTGTCTTCGTGTGCTGCACTATCCTGTGGTCATGGCTTCTAGTCTATGGCTATCTTCCATGGCTTCTCGTTCGTGACTGTAAGAAGCAGCCACTGTAGTGGCTTCATGCATTGCAAATCGATCGCAGGAAAAGCGTGAAAATTATGCTTAATACAAAACACAGTTTCGATCATTTTGGTTGCGGGACCCATTGCAATTTTCTTCTGCTTATTTTGTTACCAAACATTGCTGAGCTGTTTGTCGATCGAAACGGAGGTTCGACCGCAATGCCAAATAGGCACAAAGTTTTCAATAAATTGTAATTCAGTCCCTATTCTGTTTTATTTTATAATTTTATTCTTCAAGTTTTAAACATGTCGCATTGTTTTGTATTGTATTAACAATTGTTTTTTAAAATATTTTTGTTTATAACTATATTAAATATATTTTTATTTTTAAAATTTATTTTTGATACAACATATTAAAACTATAAAAAAAATAATTTAAAATAAAAAAATAAAAAAAATGTTTTCAAAACATAAAAATAAATAGGTTATTAGTTCATGTGATTTATTTTTTATTCTTCTTTTAATGTTTCAAAAATGCAATTTTAAGTTTTTCCTATGCACTTCTTGGTATTATTATGTTGCTATTTATTTTTTGTTTAAAATTAATAGTATTTGGTTAATATATGATTTGATGCTTATTTTTAAATAAAGTAAGGTCTTCCTCTACTTTTAATTAAAATTAAAAGTATTATTATTTACTATGTAAGGTCAATTTTTAAAATTAAAATTACAATCATTTTAGTTAATCTTTTTTTAAAAAAAAATGACACCCACCAAATACGCAACTATTATAAATAACTCTATTTTTAATTTTTTATATCATTAATTTTATTGAAACAATGTGTCTATGTGAACACCTTATTTTAATTTTTTTATGATAAGAATTACTCTAATGTAAAAAATGTACAAATGTCAGGTAAGTTTAAGAGCTCATAATTGAATTAATATAAATAAATTGTTTTTAGTATGATATATTTATTGGTTATTTTTACTAGAAAACACAACAATAAAACTTAATCTGGCACTATTTAGCTATTTTAAGTATTTTTAACATGACACAATAACTTGATACTATTTTTACCCTATAATAGAACATAATAAATTTAGCTCAACACATCACAATAAACAATAGTAGCCATAATACAACAATATCTAATAGATCTTGTTATGGAAACCAATTGAGAATCTCAAACCAATTGGTAAGTAGATAAATATAAAAGAACAAGCAAAATCAATCACACGCAAGCACACAAGGGATTCGTGTGGTTCAAAAACAGCAAGATGATCAGGGAAATTCATTATGAAAAAATAAGTAATTATAATGTATCTTTTAAAATTGTTTTCTCAACCAAATTCCGAAGCAACCTAAAATTCACCTTTTATCTCTTATGTTTAACCATTAAAGTGTAAAGAATGAAAGCACTTATAAATAAAACATTAATCCTAAAATATGACAATTTAAGCTTTTATATATGGACTAAGTATATGAGTATTTATTTCCTTACTTGGAACCATAATTTAAAACAAACCTAACTATAATAATG
The DNA here is from genome assembly GCA_025169955.1 of Salix arbutifolia. NCBI lineage: Eukaryota > Viridiplantae > Streptophyta > Magnoliopsida > Malpighiales > Salicaceae > Salix > Salix arbutifolia. The sequence goes on along the minus strand of CM045910.1, from coordinate 1,146,536 downwards.
CAACACAAATATTTTTGGGTTAGAGTATTATGAGTGTCGCATAAGTGCAGCGTCGCATCGATCGTTCTTCTAAAGTGGGATTTATCATGAAAGGGTATGAGTGTAAATAATAAGGAATTCATGTCCTTTATCAATGAAATCAATGGAATGAGAGTCGTCACTTAGTATGACGGTCACTGGAAAACCTATTAGTGTGTGAGAGTGTGATAAAAGAACATGTTGTGAATAGGAGAATGTGTCACCCATAAAACACTTTATCTATGATAAGTTACATTGTTGTTTGTCTAAAATAAATTAAAATTTTGTTGTGTTTCTAACCATTAGTTTGTTTAAGGTTTAAGAAAAGTCTTTTTCGGTAAAGAGGTTCTTTAATTTATCAGGTTAAAACCTAGCCTTTCTAAAGTCAAGACATATAAAATAAAAGGAATAGTCATTTTCTTTAATATAAAAAATACATCATATATATATGTTCATAATCCAAGATATTAAGAAAATGGTAAAAACATATAGAAAATAAAATAAATGATAAAAAAGACTCATTTATTTAGAACAAGTTCATAATTCCAATTATTGAAAGAAACAAAATAATATTTTTGGTGCATTTGAAATATTGGTCAAATTCTCATGACTTTAACAAACTAGTTATTAAATCTAAATACATGTGAAAAATAAAAGACTATTTTTTATGATTTTTAATATGTTAAAATATATAGATATAATATATTTTTGAGAGACATTTCCATTTGCATGGAAACAAAATATATTTTTTGTATTTTTTAAATGAGAGTTTTTGGATTTTCCCAAAATTTCATAGAGAACTGAGTATTTTTTTATCGAATCAGTATTACAATACAGGTTTACAACCTAATATTAAGCAAAATTATTGAGAAAAACATGTGAAAGACCCACAAATAAATTCAAAAATGGTCCCTAATTTTATTTGTAAACTTCTAAAGTTTTTAAGAGCTTGTTTGGCTAGGTATTAAAATAAAGACAAGTTAAATACTAAGGGAAAGACATTAAGATATGTTTGCCAAATGCACTCTTATCTCAAGGGTAGTGTTCAGTTGGGCTCACTAAAGGCCCAAAGGTTTTTTTTTTTAAAATAAGTTGGATCCAGCCTAACTATTATAGCTTTAGGTGCGAGGACGCGCCAATGAAAATACATTGCCTAGGATTCGGCAACGAAGGAAAACAACAACCTGGCATAGGCAGAGACAAATTTGGCTAACATTGTATAGTTCATGCAAGTCATGGAACTTGTGGCTTAACAAAGATATGAGGCCTTAGATCATGGACTTTTGAAGTCAATAGTTGACGCAGCATAAACTGACAATTAGGGTTGTTAGGTGGACATGCAGAACATGGGTAATGACAGTTATGGACACCCAAATCATGGGGACATGGAGGCAAAACGTGGGGCAAAAATGGGGTTATTCTTTTGGCTGTCGAGATCATGGGATCATGGGGGATGAATGCCCACTTCTTGATGGACAAGAGACCACTAAGTTCTGGAGAACATGGGGAGAATGTGCCCATTATGTCTTGAAAAATATGGATCACGAGGGTTGTCATGTAACTCACATAACTTTGTCTATAAATAGGTTACAAAGCCTTGGCTGTACAACATGCAATTTCTATGTACAGTACACATTCTTATTGTGTAATCCTTTGTTGATGAGATAAATAAAGGTTAAGAGTTTTTCTTGTATTCTTCGTGTGCATTGCATTGCTTGTGTTTGTTATTTGTTTACGACGAGGAAAGTGTGGGAACCTCCTTGGATGAGTGAAACACAGTCATAGGGAAACACGAGCAAAAAAGGTGAGGCAAGGCTTAGTCTAGTTATGACTAGACTGTCGCATTGAGTTAGATTTTGGTGTGAAAAATTTAACTCCGTGACAATTGGTATTAGAGCATGGTTGATTCTAATATCGTGAACCCTAAAGTTATGGAACAATTCATGAATGATTAATGCATCTCAAGACCTTGACTGGACAAGATAAAGAGGGCGAAGAACACTTTATCACTGAGCAATTAAAGATGTTATAGAAAGCACCGAAAGGTTAATAGTTTGTATATCTCTCTTACAGTAGAATTAAGTAGGCGATTGAACGCTGTTGAAAAGACTTTTGCCATTCTGAAACAGATAGTAGCAAATAATCTAAATGGTGGAAGTATTTCAAACCCCAAAGTGTGTGACCAAAACCTTTTAATGGAGAAAGAAAGTTCCAAAAAACTAAAAAACATTATCAAAAAAATTAAGTAAGAAAAACAATTAAATAATAATAATAATAATAATAATAATAATAATAATTATTATTATTATTATTATTATTATTATTGTTGTTGTTGTGTTAAACACACTTATATATACATGGACAAAAGTAGGGGTTATTTTAGAAATTTTAAAAAATAAAAGTATAAGGGCTGAAATGAAAATCAAATATAAACGGATTAAAATAAAAAATTAAAAGTTTAAGGGCTGAAATGAAAATCACATTTATTAACATTTTAAATTAAAGGACAAAGTTGCAAAAATGGAAACTTCTGTACCGAATATATTAAGCCTTTTCAACCCAATCCGGAAATTAAAAGGAGGACCGAAGTGAAACATTAACATTTAATTAATTGCAATCGAAGGACTCAATCGAACAAAATCAAAACTTATATAACAGAAATCAGGACCATAGACACAATTAAAAGTAAAGGGACCAAAGTGAAAAGCTACAAAAACTGGGGGGCTCTTCTGCACTTTTACGTGCAGGAGAGAGAGAAACGGTGAAACCGACTTTAACCGGCCACAGCTGCGTCTACGGCTACCGTGTGAGAAAACACGCCGCACCGGGAGGAAGACCAAGCGGAGGCGCACCGGAATAGATGCCGGTAGGACATTTACGGCCACTATATAAGCCGTCACGCGCCACCTGCAAGGGGCATGAGTTGGAATACTGTCGGTCACGTGGACCGCACGCGCCGACAGTATTTCGAGAAATAAATAAATAATAATGGTCAATTATTGGTATACCCCTGTTCTTAATTAATCAATTTTATCTTATTAGGGGTTATAACCGTATTTAGCAATTTTAAAAATATTAAAAAAAAAGGTTGCGGCGGACTGGACTGAACCGGACCGGTCCGTACGCGTGCAATTACAACCGTAGCCCTCAGCCGGAACCGTTTTTTGTCTTATTAGTGGGGGTAAAACCGTTAAAACACTGTTCACATGAGGAAAAAAAAGGATGGACGAACTCGCGCGACGCATGAACGAAAAATGTCCAATCCATAGTACCAATGAGTCTTAGTGAACAGTCGGTGGCCGAGCTCTTTTAGCTCTTTTACTAATATTTTTAAATAAAAATATTTAAAAAAATAATAACAACCATGGCGGCTTTTAACATCGCATATACCATCCTCATAAAAACCCACGCATGCAGAATCCATCCCATTTATAGAATAATTCAGTAGTGTTTTTTTTTAATCGATATGGTTATATAAAAAATAAAAAAATATAAGAAAATAATTGATGTATTTTTAATTAAAAGTAATTTTGTAAAATTGTATTACAAAACAGACACCGAAACGTGGATCCGCTAATAATTTTTATGATGATAATTAATCTATCAGGTGCCCCCCGCAAGCATGGAATGCAATGCGCATGCATAGCACAATAACGCCGTGAAGTTTTGGTTTGGTGAAATCTGTCTGGAGTACTAAACCCTGATGGATATTTCATTTTGATGATCATTAAAGATTTGTCGTTAATCTTAGGAACCGTGATACAGTTGAGATACACCCAAGTAAGTAAGCGGTCTGAATATCACGATTGAAAAAATCAAAAATCAAAATAAAAATAAACCCGGAGTACCTCGTTTGTACTTTTCTGCCTCCCCCGTCGAATCCCTTTTCCCACCCTCCTCTAACCCCTCCCCCCTCTCAAAAGGGAAAAGGGAAAAAAGAAAAGATAATAATAAATAAATAAATTCGCTCCCTCGCAGCTACTCTCGCGATTTTCGGGGCTTTCTCTCTCGATCTCCACGATCTGGACATTTTTGATCGAAAATTAGGGTTTTCCTCTTCTCTCAATCTTCTCCATCTCTCCTATCGAATCTCGTGGTTCAAAACCTAGATTTTGCTGCTCTCTTTATAGGGTTGACAGATCTACAACGGCTCTTTAGCTTCTTACGTCTGTTAATTTTGTTTCCACTCTATTAAGCATGTTTTGGAAGCTCACCGCTCTCTCTACCTCTTCTCCTGTAAGTGTTTTTTTTTATCATCCCTAATTTTATCTATGGCTTGTAACAATTGGTGGATTTAGAGCTTTGTTAATTGGATCTATAAACCCTAGGAATATGTGAATTCTCAATTGAAACGGATTATTTTATTGTTTTAATTGGGCCTCGGTTTGGATTGATTGAGTTGAGATGGATTTTTTTCATAGTGTAGACTTGTGTGATTCTCTTCCATTTATTTGTTAATTAGTGACTCTGTGCATCAAAAACTGTAGGGAAATCTACGTATTTTAATGTATGTGCAGTTTAGAATGTTTAAGGTTTGCATTTCAACCTTAATTGTTTCACATTTATTAGAATAATTAATTAATAAATAAATGGGGTTTTGTTCTTTTTAATGGTATCGACACTTGATTTAATTGACATCCCAATTCTTTGGAAATTAAAGAAATGATATTTAAAATTTGATTTTAAGTTTTACTATATCACTACTGTATTTAGCTTTGAATTTTGAATGGGAGGGCAGCCTTGTTAAAAATTGTTTCTAGGCTTTTTACTCTCTGAACCATGTTAATTCCATGATTTAGTTTTACTAAGATATTAGTTTCTGCGCGCATGGTAATATTTTTCTTATAAGCAATCATGTTTAAATGCTGCAATAATATTTGCTCATCATCTCTCTAGTTGATTGATCAACCTGCTATTGCTTTTGTAGGTGGAGTCTGTATTAGACAAAGAAGATTTCACTTTGGAAGAGCTTCTGGATGAAGAAGAAATAATCCAAGAATGCAAAGCTTTAAACAGCCGACTCATCAATTTGTAATCTTTTCTCTGTTTTTACAATCCATGCTGAAATGCTCTGATTTCTGCACAAGGCCATTCTCTATCATGCATGGTTTATGGTCTTTGAACTGTTTGCGAACATAACATAAAGTTGATGCTGGTGGGTTCTCATCATAATTTATTGTATGCAGTCTGCGAGATAGAGCACAGGTGGAGCAGTTGCTCAGATACATTATCGAGGATCCTCCAGAGGATGCTGAAAGCAAACGAACCTTCAAGTATGCCAGTCTGACTAGAGCAAAATATTTTCTCGTGCTGAGGTGTTTCTTAGGTGAACTTTTGTTTCTTGTCTCTGACAAATTGCTTTTGTGTTCCAGGTTCCCCTTCATTGCCTGTGAGATATTTACATGCGAAATTGATGTTATTCTTAAAACTTTAGTGGAAGAAGAGGAGGTAGGTTTCATTTTTATCATTGCACTTTGTTTTGATCAGGAGTTTGGTGTAGCAAATCTCCTTTACTGATGGTTATCTTTACTTTCATGCTATTTCAGTTGATGAACTTACTCTTCTCGTTCTTGGAACCAAATCGCTGTCATAGTGCCTTGCTTGCTGGGTATTTCAGCAAAGTATGCTTTTAGAACCTGTATCCAATTTTCATGAGAAGTTGTATCTTTAATATTTTTTTGGCTAGGTTCACTTGATTGATGCCTTTTTCTTTGTATTCTAGGTTGTTGTTTGCCTTATGTTACGTAAGACAGTCCCACTTATGAATTATGTCCAAGTGAGTATATTCTACCTATATATATCTTATGGTTTGTTGCAAATTTTACTTCATTGTAAAGAATGTTTTGTTTCAATCAAGGAATGTTGTGTTTTTCAACTCCCATCACATGAGTATTTATTCTGGGTCAAGACCTGGTATGCACATGCATATTGCTGTGGTTAGATTTTCATAGCATTTGATGGTGTAGAATATAGTTAAGAAATATAAGATATGGGAATACACAATAACTGGAGAAAGGATGCAGGTGCATTTATTGGTTTATGAGGAGATAGTCGCTTCCATGCATAAATAACACACTAGACTTCTTATATTAGTGCTGTGATCTGTTGTTTGGACTTGGCATTTCATCCCAAAGTACACATTCTGACACAACTTGACTAAGGTACATCTGTGAAATCCATCTTTCACTCTTCTACTGACGCATGGATGTGGCTTCATCTTCCATACCAAACCAAGCAAGTGGAAAGATGCAAACAATTGCAGTTTCAAGGAATTAAAATTGAAGACAATTAAAAGAAGTTAAGAGAGCTTTTAGACAGTCTCAGGAATTCATAAAATTGACATGAAAATAGTAATCTGCTTCCTGTATCCAAAGTTTGCACACTGCATGAATATCCTCCCTTCCAATTAGTTTTCCATTATTCAACATGTTAAATCTCCTATTCTTTTCAATTTGCTTTATATATCATCGCAGGAAGTTGATGAACTATAAAGTGAAGCATATGATTTGCTCAGAGTTCAATCTGTGAAATATTGTTTTTTTTTTAATTAAATTTTGCTCTTTTTCTTAGAGGATGTGACAAATGTTATTAATCTGTGAAAGAAAACATTCATTAGTGGATTTCTTACAGGCCCATCAGGATGTTTTCCGCCAACTTGTTGATTTAATTGGAATAACATCCATCATGGAGGTAATTGAGATTTTTATTGCTCTCCTGGTTTTTATTTTAATAAGCTCTTGCTTGTAATATAATTGGTTGATTTTGGATATTGATTACTTCATGTAGGTTTTGGTCCGCCTGGTAGGAGCTGATGACCATGTTTATCCTAATTTTACTGATGTGATGCAATGGTTGGCTGATAGCAATTTGCTAGAAATGATTGTGGACAAATTGAGTCCTTCTGTAAGTTCTGTGTTTTTGTCAAGTTAACATCTGCTTTTAAAATATGTATTATAAAAAGTCTGTCGATGTAAGGTTATATTAGTTTTGGCCTGGAAAGATAACAGAAAATCAAACAAGAATCTGAAATGATTAGCTAGAGGTTCTTTTCAATGGATGTATAATTCAATCATCTGAAAATTTTCTTTTATGTGAATCAGAATCCTCCTGAAGTTAACGCTAACGCAGCAGAAACATTATGTGCAATAACCCGAAATGCTCCATCAGCCTTGGCTACTAAACTCTCTAGTCCAAGGTTTGTGAGATTTTGTACTCTTTAAATTTTTAACACTATTTAAGCAATCTCCCGCCTATTTATGTTTTAGTTTTTTTGTGGTTTTGTATGCAGTTTTGTGGCAAGGATATTTGGTCATGCTTTGGAAGATTCACATTCAAAATCTGGTCTTGTCAATTCACTTTCTGTTTGTATCTCTTTACTGGATCCAAAAAGATCGTCAATGTCTTCTCCCTTGATGCATTCTTTCCGAAGCCAACATATGTACGAGTCTCCAATCCCTGTAAATCCAGAGACTATTAGTGCAATGTTACCTAAACTTGGTGAGTGGATTTCTATGGCTGTGCGAACACCCATCCTCAACCAAAACAAAAGGAGAAATCCTGGGACAATCGTCCTGAGATTGTTTTGGAGGGTGGGGGTGTGCATAAATTGTTTAGCAACCCCCCTTGCATTTTTAGTAATTACATGTTTTGGATGCTAGTCAAATTAACATTAGCATGACCATGTTGAAATTGAATCTGTAATTTTAAGCAGTGTTATTCAAAATTAAAAAAGAGTACCTGACAGAAGTTGCTGTTATATAGACTTTTTCCTTCTTTTCCCTGTCAATGCGATTTTTTTATTCTAAGACTTAAGACAGCACATTCCATTTTGCAGGTGATTTGCTTATGCTATTGAATGTCCTGTCTGATGAGAAGATTTTGCCAACAACATATGGAGAACTGAAGCCTCCTCTTGGGAAACATCGTCTAAAGGTTGGTTTCACTTCTTCTGTAATCTTCATGTGGGACACAATGCAAAACCAAATTTTTTAATAACATGGTCTTGGAAACTGATGGACATTGATGAACTGTTGGTGTTGGTGGAATTGATAAATCTTGAGTTTGAATTACACTGAGGTATAAATTTGTTTGAAAATTAACTGCTCTCAAATTCACTTTAGATTGTGGAATTCATTGCGGTGCTACTAAGAACTGGAAATGAAGCAACTGAGATGGAGTTGGTCAGCTCGAGTACTATTAAAAGAATCCTTGATCTGTTCTTTGAGTAAGTTTCTACATCATTTTTGAAATGGTGGATTGATGAATCAAGATGAATGAAGTTGGTTTCTAGAAATGACCATTCTCCTTTTAAGTAGTTGATCTAGTCATTGCGTGTTTCCTAACCATGCATGATTCTGATGTTTTTAACTGATGTAGGTATCCATACAATAATGCTTTGCACCATCATGTAGAGAGTATCATAATGTCGTGTTTGGAGACCAAGAGTGATGCTATGGTTGATCATCTTCTTCGAGAGTGTGATTTGATAGGAAAGTTTCTCCAAACAGATAACAACCCTGTTATATCTGGTGATACAAATAAGGTATCTGGGGTTCCATATGATTTTGGAATATATCTTGTATGATAGTGCATAATCTAAGCAATAATAATGTAAGGACCTCTTTGCATGTAATCTGCCAAGCCAAAAGGGAAAGAGCAAAGGACAAAATTCCATGCTTACCCCTCCACTTGGCAATTTGGTGGAATGGAAAATCAGTTGATTTATGGTCATTTATATCCTGCATTGGTGTGTTTTACCTGTTCATAAATATGTTTCTTGTGCAGCCAACCCTTCCTGCTGCTGGAAAACGAGCACCACGGGTAGGAAACCTTGGACACATTACACGAATTTCAAATAAGCTTGTTCAGTTGGGAAACAGCAGTAGCCGAATTCAGACTTATTTACAGGTGGGTGGTAAGCTGTATGTATGTTGTGCATAAAATTGTATTGCGAGTACAAAGTTCCCTAAAGAAACCCCCAGAGTTTTTCTGACATATGGAACTCGTGATAAAAGCACTGGACTGATTCTTAATGCTTCAGAACTTATCTGCCCTCTGAATGAGTGCTGAAAGAAATAACATACAAAGTTGCTTTTATTATCTCTGATATAAATCATATGAAGCTTGTTTTGTCTAAAAGTGTCCATTAGGGGGTTATAAGCTGTGTTTTGTAACTGTTGCTTGTTTTGATGATGGCTGTCTATCCACCGTGCTGTTCTTTTCTTGAGCAATTCCGAAGAGTTTATGTTCTCTCGCTGGGAACTGGAACTCTTAAATTTATTCTTCTTTAATCACCTTTCTAATTGCAAGTGTATTTTTTCAATTATTCTTTTTCATGCTTATACTGAAGCAGGCATTGTTTTTAACTTTAATAGTATCATTATTCGCTCTTTCTAACTTGTTTTTGTGGCATTTCGTGTATCTAACATCAGCATAGTTGTGTGATTGAAACGATGACCCTTGAATGTAATTTCGGTTTAATGCCCTTGCTGACACAGTGCAGTTTTATTTGTCTCCAGGAAAATAGTGAATGGAATGAGTGGCAAGCCAGTGTTTTGCAAGAGCGCAATGTAGTTGAAAATGTCTACCGATGGGCTTGCGGGTATACTCTTCCCTCGTATTTTTTATGCTTATGCACTCTCTAAAAGTATTGGTAGTTGTGGCAATGCTTATCACTTGAGTGAGTATTCAAATATGTGATAAGCAGAATTTGATTTTTAGTGCAAAACATATTTAAATAATAGTGATATGGTGATGAGCTGATTTAAATTTAATGGCAATCTTTGTATCGTGCTTATAATTATCTTTATTGTGCCCTTCTAACTGTATGTTAGGTTATCATTTTTTAGCATGAATTGTATTCTAAAACTTGCTATCAAAAGTTTTTGATTTTCATCAGCATTATTTTCTCCATTTGACTGTGCTGTAAATTATTGCTGCTGGAGCTCCTGACCTTGAAGAGAAAATATTATGGTAATTTCACTTCATCTTCCTCTTGTTTTGTTTTTCCTTGTTTTGTGCAGCCGGCCAACAGCATTGCAAGATAGGACACGTGACAGTGACGAGGATGACCTTCATGATCGAGATTATGATGTAGCTGCTCTAGCCAATAACTTAAGCCAGGCTTTTAGATACAAAATATATGGGAATGAGGATAATGAAGAGGTACATCAGTGGCTTCTCTTTCTTATGGCTTTCATTCCTGACTTATGGTCCCAACTTGTTTCGCTCACAAAAACAGGAATTAGTAGGATCTCGATAAGCTCCTCCAGGATCTAGAATTCAAACTAGTTCTTTGTGAATGATTCATTCGAAACCTCATCCTTCTATGTTTAATAACATTTACAATTTGGCCCAATAAATAGCAGCAGTTTTCTCCATAATGTGACTCACTAGCCTGTTTCTCTGAAGATGTGGTCTATCCCTCCATGTATACTGCTAGCTGCCATCTCTATCCCCATCTTTGCATGATCCCCACCATTATTTCTTCATCTTTCTATCACTCAACATCATTCTCTTCCTCTCTAGTGTTCCTTCTTTCTCACCAAACCCATTAGTCTCTCTTCTTCCTATCCAAAATAACACCACCGTCCCTATCCATCCTCTCTTTAAAACAAGAAATCCTTGCTCCAATTAAGAAACAAAAACTTTCATAAGAATCAAATCTGTTCAAATAAAGAAGCAGAGGACATGGAAGGGAAGATATTGGGAGATGACTTGTACCTTTGTGTTTTAGTATATATTTATTTTCTAAACGTAACCCTTTTTTAACAGCAATATATTCGATGTAGCTCGTCTATCAATTCAGGCAGTTTGTTTTATTAAAAGAAAGATGTTTGAGCTAATGATTCTGAGTGGTTAATTTGAATTTTGATATTTCATATGGATACTTCATGTATCAATCTACAAGTAATGGTTATTATTTTTTTTTATCATTCTGGTTGCAGGACAATGGGGGCCTTGATCGTGATGATGAGGTAACAGTTTAACTTTTTAATGTGTGTGTGTGTTTAATGCATGTACTTTGCTTCCCTTTATTTCCATTTTTTTTTTGAGTGGGTGGGAGGGGGGTTGGTGTGTTAGCAGTGACCTTTTCTCTATATTGCCTTTTGATATCTCAAACATGTGTTGTTTGGTATTCAATATCAGGATGTCTACTTTGATGACGAGTCTGCCGAAGTTGTTATATCATCCCTAAGACTTGGTGATGACCAAGGGAGGTAAAGGTTTTAGCCATCCCACCATTTTTTATTGAAACATTGGGTCTTCTATAAGTTGTAAGTGAACCAGCCTATCTGTTTCTTTCACCCTATTTTCTAGAAACTGTATGCAAAAATTCTTTTAAACATAAAAATGTGAAGCCTCAACGCTTTTGGCTCGAACTTTTAACAATTTCTAGTGTGTACATGCCTGCCTTTCTTTCACCCTATTTATTGGATACCTGATAGGAATTTCGTTTTAAAATACTATGCCAACTCTTGATGCTTTTGACTTGAATCTTTACATCTTTTTGAGTACTAGTGCATTTGAGAAATTTTCTTGGACAAAGCTATATATAATATCAATATCTTGGATATCAAGCTGCGAGCTTACATATTAAAGCTATATATTTTTTGGTACGTGATTCGGAATCACACTGATTTTTTATTTTTGTTTTAAATACAGCAGTCTGTTCACAAATTCAAACTGGTTTGCATTCCAAGACGATAGAATTGGCGATGCACCTGTGAGCACATCACCTGGAGAGATGATGGATCAGATTAACTTGGATGGAAACACAAATGCAAATGATGGTAACAGCTGTAGTGATGATGAGGTGGTGGTGGGAGAGGAAGATGAGTTGACTGAAAGCAAGGATTCTGTCAACGGCACATCCACTTCCAACACAGATCTCCTGGATCAATTTCCTGGGATTGGACTGGTTTCACAAAGTAGTGATGCAAATGCTCCTGATACGAGCTTCTTCAAATTTGAGACACCAGACAATGAAGACCTGTTTGGTGATAAGCCTTTACCTGAATGGGTAGGATGGGGAGAGCCATCAGATTTGCAAGCAGGGGGATCAACCGTGAATCCATTTGAAGATCATGGCAGCTCTGATGTCAATCTTTCCAGCCAAGCCGAAGCAGCAACACCTGATGCTAGTTCCCCGTCAAGTGGAGAGTCTAAACTTCCAAACGGGTTATCACCCACCAAGGGTTCTAGTGATGGAGCAGTTAGCAGCGATTCAAGCCAAAAATCTCCCACCTCAGCTTCTTTGTTTGAAGAGGATGTTGAATTTGTTGGTGTTGAATTAGAAGGGACCGAGAAGGCAATGGATCAAGCTCTCAAGGAGGGGATAGTTGGTGAAGCAGGGCCTCTGAAGAGGAATATTGCACCGAAGGTGCCAGAGGAGAAGTCCGATGATGCCGAGACAGAGAATAAGGAGTTCAATGATGCGAACTATTGGAGGATTGATCAATAGGTTTGCGGTTGTGGAAGGATGATTGATCCTGTTTAGGTTTTCTGAACCTGAAAAACTTGGATCTTAAAAGCCACAGACCCCATTTTTGGTTGGCAAGGGATCATGCAGCAGATATATGTACAGTAATTTTGTTTCCAAATGGGGATTGGATGGTAGGTCGTGCTATGGCTTTACTGTTTGTTTAGTCGTCATTGTTACTCTAATTGGTTTATTATTCAACAGGTCTTTTGTTTCTTCCTGTTACTGACTTTTAGGGTTTCCCTCAGCCCTCATAAATATGCCTCACAATGCCAGTTTCATTCAGCTCTGGTTGGTCCTAGCAATCTTAGAATATTGGTAAAAAGTAATGTAAGTGTCAGGGATTTAATTTCCTGAAAGTTTCTTCTACTAGCAGCTTCTCCGAGGGTAAATCTGTCTAGATCAGTTCCTAAGTTGGAGAGCCCAGGGGAGGGAATGGTTGGTTATTTGTAGCCTAAGACATTTTATAATGGAAAATAAATTGACATCTAGTTTCAGATGTCAAGAAACTATGCCCGAAACAAACCCGTGATGATCCGGTGCTCAGGACATTTCTCTTCTTTTCCTTCGGCGCCCCCGACCCCCGCCGCCGCCGCCACACATTATACGTCATGGGGCAAACATCCAAGGATTTGGATATATTGCATGAATATTTTTGTTGATTAAAGAAATATGAAAAGAATTGAACAATGTATTGCATATAGAAAAGCAATATCTAAAGTACAACCTCAAGGATTGTACGCTAGTACCAATTGAACTTCGATTACATATTTATATAAACTTTATTTTAGGTTTATCTAGGTTGAAGAAAATAAAGATTTTATTTTATTGTGGGTAATAGGTTTTCTAAGGTGATATATTTCATTGCATGTAATAAAACTAACGATGCATTTTATATATTAGACTTGTTTGGTAGGGAAATTGTTTGTTTTTATGACATTCCTAAGAGTATATTTTTAGATAATGATATCAAGTTTCTTAGCTATTTTTGAAAGATTTTGTGGCGAAAGTTAGTTGCTAAACTTTTATTTTTGATAATTTTTCATCCTTAAACAAATGGCTAAATTGATATAGTAAGTAGGAAATTGTCATAACTTTTATGTGTTGTTATATAAAAGAATATGAAAAGGTAAAAAGAATGTTGTCTTTCATTGAATTTGTTTATAATAGAATTATGCATTACATTTCTCATTTTGAATGGTTTTAATCGACCAACTCCTGTAAAATAAATCCATTTTTCTATAAAAGAAATAGTAAGTTTAGATGGTGAATAAGGAAAAATTAGTAAGGCAACTCCATGAGAGAGTTCGACTGCAGATTGAGAAAAGGAATAAAGTGTACGCCTCCAAAGCAAATAAGAGTCACAATTAGTTATCCAACCAGGTAATTGGGTTTGGGTACATGCATATGAAATATTTTCTAACCATGGAAAATCAAAATTACAGTTTTGTGATGATGTTCCATTCCAAGTTGTAGAGAGTATCAATGCATACAAAGTTGATTTTCAAGGTGAACATGGTGTTGGTGTTACCTTTAATACTGTTAATCTCAATTTGTGTGACAGATCTTAATTTGATTATGACAAGAATACAATTAAAAAATAATAAAAACAAGACTAAGATTAAAAATATTTTCTATCTTGGAAAACATAGGGGCAACAACTAGGATCACGTCAATATTCCTTTGATTATGAAATGGCCAAGGATGAAAGAATCAAAGATTTTGTAGGGTAAATGATGCAGTATAGCGTTTTGTGCTAAAATGAGCATTGCAAACTAGGTGGAGCCACCTCTCCCAGCACGTAACAGCGCCTCCATAGCTCGGACCCTTTCTCTTTTACACTGGAACCACAAGGCTGGGCTCGTTTTGGAACAAACCGGCTGAAACCTTGGATTTCTGTATAAGCAGCAGAAGGCAACCAGTGGTGGCAGTGATGTTTTGGTCACCAAATGTTCCACGTATGCGATGATCAATTCCACCGGACATCTGAACACCAAATGGAGTTTGTCCAGTTGATATTTTGTTTTTTCAATTAAACTTTTAATTGAAACGGGATGTTTTGGTTTTGAAGCATTTTAGGGTGTCGTTTAAGAGTTGTGCTATTTATACATATATAATTATATATATATATATATATATATTAAATATATTAATTCAAATCCAAAAATAAAATTATTTAGAATTGTGTAATTTAATCTAAAAAACAAATAAAATGATTTTTCTGAACAAAAATATGAACATGTATAATATTACGAGAATACCATCATCAACCTCGCAAGGTCATACATTCTCTGATTGCTCTGAGATTTTAACATAATATATATATAAATATGTCAAGAGACTCTTCGTAAAATTTCATCTCAATCTAACAGTCAGATTAAGAGATAATATTGATATTGTAAAATTATTTATTATTTAAAAAAAATACTATTTGGCCGAAACCAGAACGTTTCAGCCGGTATTTGGCTGAAAAATCCAGAATGGACCAGAATTTAAACCAAGGTAAAAACAATGCCGTTTTATTTTAAGTTTTAACTGGTACAAAATGTTTTAACGGGTCTGAATCACCTTGCACATAGAGTGATTACACGCGAAACTATGTTTATATTTTCTAAAAATTTTGCCCTCTAACATTAATTTATTTTTGATAAATTTTTAAATTGAAATCATAATATTTCAAATACCTAAAAATTAAAATCTAACAGTAACAAAATTAACATTTATTTTATTTTAAAAACTTTTAACAGTGACGACAACTATTTAATGTTCTAATAGCTATATTTATTAGCTTTTGTAACAACTCATTAATTCCGTAATAATTTTAAAGTGACTCTTACATAATGATTGCCTATAAATACAATGTACTTATTCTATAAAAAAAAAACACAATCCAAACTCATTTTTCTGTGCACTTATGGGTATAGTGTCTGTTTTTTTGCTCTTGTTTGAGTTGTTTTTATTTTCCTCTTTCGTTAAGAAATAACTTCTTGAATCCTAAATGATACTTTATTGTTGGGAAAATATTATTAAAAACAATGTTAATTTGAAAAAAAATATTTTTTATTTTATTTTTTATATTAAATTAATTGTTTTTGGTGTTTTTAGATTATTTTCATGTGCTGATGTCAAAAATAATTTTTAAAAAATAAAAAAATCATTTTGATGTATTTCTGAATGAAAAATACCTTAAAAAACAACCTCAACCACACTCTCATTTACTTGCCACGAGTTTAAATTATGAATTAGAGAAATCTAAATTTAAAACTAGATTTGTGACTTGCAAAGATGGTGCAAAAATTGGAGGTTGAGTTCTCAAAACTCAAAAAATCCTACCTTCATCACATAAATAAAAAAAAAACATTACAATTGAATAAAATTTCAAAATAAGATATTGAGCAAAAATGTATATCCAAAGTAAAAATAGTTTTTTTTTGTTAGTCCATTAATCATTGGTAGCAACACAATATTTTCATATTTCTTCATAATAAAATAACTTATATACCAAAAAAATAATTCAATTGTTCTTAGAGCATAATTAAATTATTATTTTATTCTTGGATTAAAAAATTCTAAAGCAAGACTAGAGGGGTTTTTTGTACTTCCATGCTTCTTTTTTTTATATTCTCATTATAGTCAATTTGATATTTGGATTAATATATATATATATATATATATATTATATATATATATTAAAAAATTCTAATTTTTTTTGATTGATTGTTTCTCTATTTCATCCATTAATATTAGTTTGATTTGCTAATTTTTAAACAACATGATTTTTAAAATTGTTTTTTTTAAATAATTTTACCCTCAACTTTTTTCCTATTAGGTTTGACCTCATTATTTGATTTTTATTTTTTTTCTTTGGTAATTGTTCTAATTGGTTTAACCCTTCAACATTAATTTTATTGGAAATTAGCTCTTGATTGAGCTCGAATTTAAGATTTCACGGATTATGAATTTGGGTGATTAATCTAGGTACCTCGATTTTTTTAATATTATCAAATTAGGATCGTTATATTTAATGTTATAAAATTAACTAAGATTATTAAATTCAATTAATTCAATGACCGGGGACTCCATTTTTATTTTTATTTTTATTTTCCTTGCTTTTTTAGGAACTGTAACATCACCTTAACTCTTTTTTTTTTATTATTCATAAAATTTGGCCCCGCCCGTGACGTAGCACCAATCACCAATATAAGTTTAATCGAGGCATTTTGTTGAATTCTTTTTTAAATTGATTTTTTTTGGCATTTAATATTTGATTTATTAGACTTAGGCTTTTTAATTTATTTATTTTGATATAATTTCTATGAAGTATTTCAGGGATTCAACTTTCAACTTTGGAGTGGGAGGTGGGTGGGTTGGATAGGGTGGAGTCAAATCCAAGCTAGAGGTGGACCAAGGGCCCGGCCACCAAAACGGCGACACAAAATGGAAGCCGCCTGTGGATGCTGGGTCCCACCTCCACGTGTATGTTATTTATTATTTATTATTATCTAATGATGGCCTGTCAAGAAGTTTGTTCCCTCTTTTTTTGTTTTGTTTTATTTTATTTCCCCCTACAAGAAAGAGCACACACCATACACTAATTAATTATTTTCTTGGGACGTTAAATTGGTGATGTAAAATAAAAAATAAAGATAATAAAAATAAAAAGCAGACCAAACCAAACTACTCTAACCTGCATATTAAATTCATGTTCGGAAGTGTTGTTAACATGGTTTTTAAAAATGTTTTTTTTTTTTGAGAATTCCATAAACCTGTCTGTTTGTCATCCCTAAGAAATGATTCAACTACCTGGATTATGAACAGTTTCCTCACTCCAATTGCCTGCCATCCCTACCATGCCCCAAAAAACTCACTGCCTGATACCAAGCTCAGATATAAAAATTGCACTCAAGACACGCTGTCAATTATGTTTTGGTTTGTGTTTTTATTTTTTTAATTAGAATAAAATATTTTGGTTTTGAAATGTTTTGACATGTCGTTTCGGGATTGTACTATTTATATATATATATAATTAAATATATTAATTAAAAAAATTAGTTCAAATCCAAAAATAAAATTATTTAGAACTGTGCAATTTAATCTAAAAAGATACAATAAAATGATTTTTATGAACAAAATTATGAACATGTATAATATTATAAGAATATCATCATCAATCTCGCAAGGTCATTACATTCTCTGATTGCTGTGAAATTTTAAGATAATATATATAAATATATCAAGAAACTCCTCGTAAAATTTCATCTAAATCTAACAGTTGAATTAAGAGATATGATTGATATTGTAAAATCATTTATTATTCTAAAAAAACACTATTTGGATGAAACAGAACGTGTAAAATGAAATCAGAACGTTCAGGCTAAAATTTGACAAAATTTCTGGAATGGACAGAAATTTTAAGCGAGGTAAAAACTGCGTTGTTATATCTCGTTTTTTTAATTGATACAAAACATTTTGACCGTAAAAAAACGAAATTAACAACATTGTTCAAGACTCATAAGATGCAACAATCAAAACATATACATGAAATGAAAACTCAGGGTGTCACGAGTACAACATAGTTACTTTACATTTAATTAAGAAGCATAATGTTCAGACACCAGCTCATAGTTACAGCAACTACTCTCAAATCCCACACTGCGTTATGCGAAAAAGCTCGAGGGAGCTGTCTTATTTGGAGCCTCTTGTCCATTCTCAGCATTTTGCATCTCTGTGATCCATGCCCTACAAGACAATCAACTCTGATCAAGTCAAAAAGGTTCAACTGACTCGTAAATCTAACGAAGAATTCTGTTTGAGTTTTCTTAAGATTCAAAGAATTCCCTGAATTGAAAACTAAAAAGGCATGCATTGGAAAGGAAAAAAAACAAGAATATACATCTAAATTGCCTTTCATTTCCTCTTTCAAAATGAAAATCACTTCTTTTCTCCTCTTAGTCTTACCTCCCAACATTCTGTTTCTGTGCTAGCTCGGTTCATCAAAATTGTCAACCTTTTTGCAGTTTTCATAAAAACACTGCATTTCCAACAAGAGCAAAAAAACGGGATATTTAAATACACAGAATCTGAATCCAAACTTGCAAAGTCAGGAGTCAAGTAGGTATTGTCAACCCAAAAGACTAGGTCTGCAAAATGAAAAGATAACTAATGATGAAAGAAATTGTCTTTTTCCTTGCAACAGATACCTGAATGGTTCATCTCCAATCTGTTTAACAGCTCCTGTCGCATCTCGGTAGAGCACATGGCTTGACATTTCTGATCTCTCTATACCAAACATGTCGGCCAGTTTTCCATGTAGCTCCTCGTAAGAACAAAGAGCAGAGAGATCAAGGGTCCGTCCCACATCCTCTGACTCCAAAAAAACCTTGCAGGAACCAGTTTCCTTGCAAATTTCACTGGCACTGTGAAGACTATGGTGCCATGAGAACCCAGTACCACACGACTCGACTTGTGAAATCTTTTTTTCAGGTGCAGACAGTAATACATCAGAAATCTTTTCCTTGTTGGGAGACTCGTCAGATGAATTAGTCTCATTTATAACTTGAGAGACTGCATCAGTTGAACAGCTATGAGATATATGTTGCTCAATAAGTATTGGTTGACCGAAGAGCAGAAACTGGTGTTTCTTTACATTATCAGATTTCTCCAAATTTGGGTTGCTGTTCCCCATTGCTAACAAGCAAGATATATTCTCATTGCTGTTTGTGTGACCTGTCAGGTAAGTTTCAGAATTTCTAGAATGTGGATTGTACTGCTGGAGACTGGATAGAAACATCCCTGGCTGCAGTTTGTTGTTAAACTGGATATCGGATAATGAAAATCCAAATTGAGCATGCCTGGCTCCCTGTATGCCTGCCGGAGTGTTATCGGACAGACAACTCAAAGGGCTGCTGGGCCCATGGGGGTTGCCTGAAAACGATGGCGATTGAAATTGGAGGTCAAGTGAAAAGTCTAATTGTTGCGGGAATCGCAACTTCTTTCTTGGTGGTGAGAAGGGTGAGAGGTGGATAACTGGCATGTTTGACACTAATTCAACCAGCCATGGACTGACACGCTTTACGTTTTGTAGCAAATCTGGCTCATCCCATGTCACCTGCAACACCATTCGGTAAAGGTTACAGGAATAAGATGCTATAGCAGGGGCGTGTGAATTTAGATTTAAGCTAATAACAATTTAAAACATTTTTCAAATGCAAGAACAATCAGAAATAAAGTTTCAGGATTCAACTGATACTGAAGCTAACAATTATCAGCAGAGAATCTATCAGATGCCAAACTCAAGTCATAATTATCTAAAGTGCAACAGTTCTTTACTTGAAACATTTAGGAAATCATCTACAATAGAAAATTGGCTTCCACATTTATCCTGGATTATCCATTTCAGTACCGATCCCTAATTAATTCGGTAGACCGTATACAAAGAGTTGCATTTCTGGAGCAACAATTTGTACATCATTTAATGAATAAATTATGCCGGACACCGTTAACTATTTCTGCAGACAGTAAAATAATGCCGCCACCCTCAACAAGTAAAAAATTAGCAGTACTCTGTATCGAAGTCTTGAAGGGCGATGAAATGCTGTGGACCTTGTAAATTGAGTTGGTGCCCCATATATATTACGATCTGTTTCCACTCATCAGAAACTTCAATTATGATAACAAATATTCCACCATTGATTTACATATATTTTTCATGCACTGCTGTGTGTTACTGCCATTAGGACATTTAATTGTATAGAATACTCCTAAAATGACTTCCACAAAAATCACACCGTAAACTTGTCTAGAACTAACAGATAACTTGGTGTTTTTTCGGGCATCAAACACAGCCATATCATCGAATAGTTGGAAGGTAGAGGTGGGTTTGGGAAGTGGCAGAATATCTTTGGCAGAAGAGGAAATAACTAATTACAGAAAAAAGAAAAGAATATGAAACAAGAACAAACTTGGGCAAACGAAATGTTTAAAAGCAAGCCTGAGGAGGATGGCATCTAAAAACTAATCCTTGAAGAATTGAAAGACATAAGGAAGCATGTAATTTAGCAAGGAAGAGGCCTTGAACAAGTTAATGCACCTAATGTATAACCCCATCTCTAAACTCAACTCACATCTCAAGGAAACTCGTTCATGGTTTAGATACGAAGCAAAATACGGGCAGTAGAAGAGAGATTAAAAAGACTCTGGAATTTGAGAAAAACTTGCAAAACCACAAAAATTAGTACGAGGAAGAGAGCAGTTAGTGCCAACTGAGCAACAGGAGCAATCAAAGAATCTTACACAAGAAACAACAGCAGAGATAAGACGAAGTGGAGAACCTGGAGTAGCCGCCATGGAGAATTAGGCCATCGGACGGGATCAGCAACCTGAATGGAGGTAACAGTCCCCACAAACCAGCTAATCCGTGAAGAGTCCTCTGTTTCAAAAGCCATCTTGAACCTCATCCCAGAGCACCAACCGATCGTCATTGCCGCCCTCACTGAAGAGGCCTTGACACAAAACTCTGGGGTGCTTGCTCGCGGATAATAAACGACTTGAAAAGGCTTTCCATTAGCAGCTAGACCAGCAGCCTCCAAAACCTCTTCAGGCCTCACCCTTCCCCTTCCCTTCATTCTCCCATTTCGCATCTCATCTTCCTTGACAAATAGTGAAAATCCATTATGTGGTATAGCACAGGTAGCATTGTTGGAATTCCACCCAATGGTTAATGATGATTCAGGTCCACTTCCAATTCCAACCCCCCTCCTGGCGCGGCGGATTCCAACACAAAGATCGCCATTTTCAGCCCTCAAGAACACGATTGAATCCCCAGCAACCAATTTCTTCTGGTTAACAAAAGTGCTCCATCCAGTAGTCAACAAGTGCCTCCTTGGTGTCCCTCTATAAATATGCCTAAACTTCCACACCTCACCGTGCACATCTTTAGCGCTCAAGGTCTGCAAGGGAGGATCCGCAGAGTAATCCAGCCTTGGAAAAACCGTCTCTGCACAGTATCTAGGCACAGAGAAACCCCCGCCATTGTTAGCATCAGATTGAGTTAGTGTTTTTGCAAAAGAGGCCGGCTTGTCAGGGCAATTGTCACCGTCGTTCCCATTACCACAAAGTCCCCTATCGTGAGCTAAATCAAGGTCGGTGTTTGGCAAAGGGACGAAGCCGATCTTGGCGTAGACCTCATCAGTGTCAGGGTCAGCAAGGAATTTGACAGTGGCAACGCGGCAGAGGATGAGAGAAGGGATTTTTTGAGGGAAATTGACAGGGGATTGAGAGTGCTCGGCATGACCTTGTGGAAAATAAAAGACTAAACTGTTGGGTGGAGGGATTTGAACCATGCTTCCTGCACAGGCTTGCCATAGTTGTGGATCCAAACTCTTCTTCTCTGTCTCTTTCATAGCAAGCTGCTTGGTTTTAACAAAAAAAAAAAAAAGAAGACTGAATTTGCTAAATTTGAAGAAAACCCAGTTCATTCATTAAATTAAATTGAAAACCATATTTGACTTCACCTGTTCTTGAAGGGCAAATAAAGGGGTACACAGGGCCTTTATTAACAAAGAACAGGAGCTTTATTAACAAACCACATTATCTACTCTTCTACTGCTACTAGCACTACTACTAATTTGGAATGAAATTATAAATCATCAATTCTTGAAGGGTTGAGTTGGGAATTAAAGGAAACATTTCCCATGACAGAAAAACAGATGCAGCGCGAGTGAGACTGAGACAAAGACAAAGACAGAAAACATAAGACAGAGGACAGAGGACAGGGACAGACATTAAAATCGTCGATGCTAGTTGCCTCGCACCGGCTTGACTGCTCACCTTTCTAAAGAATTGGATACTTGTTAACAAGTGTAACATAATATAATTTATATTATTTTTTAATATATTGATTTAAATAAAAAAAATTAGATTTAAAACTTGTATAGACCTATATTACCTTATGCTTAATTTTTTTATGAAATAGAATAGGATGGTGAGATTTGAATTCGTGACTGCTGGATTAATAAAGCTCTGATACCATATCAAGTAATCATCTCACCTAAAAATTTAAACTATTAAATAAAATTACTTAATATAATTTATATTATTCTCAAATAACCCAAACCAATTACTTCCTTCATTCGTGTGTTTTTGGTAACCGGGTGGGTGCAGACATTCCTATAAAAGTATATTTAATGTGATTTTTTTAATAATTTTTAATATTTATGCTATCTTTGAAAATCCTTAAAAAACATAAGACAAAATGATATCGACAAAGAAACTCCAAAACAATACTCTCCCTGGTCCAAACCCTAATCCTAGACCGTTGCTTTGTTACTAAATACAAACACTTGCATGCCGTCATCGTCCCCTCTCCCTCTCGCACTTGGGATTTTTGTTTTTGATTCCACTCTTCTTTTATCTATTGAGAGATTGGATCTCTATCTCACACTCACAGTCCTTTTTAAAAAAAAAATAGCTTTGGAGAATAATAAATTATATTTTAAAATATTATCTAACATTTAAAACTCCTAAAAAGCCAAAATTAGATTCTGAATCGGCCACTCTCTCAGCCCTCGCCACTCCACAACAACACAAACACACGCGCGAGTATTGGCCGGCGCTCTATCATGGTTTGAACTCATCTTTTTAAATATAAAAAACATGAGCAATGTGAGGAAACTCTCTGACAGCATTATTAAAATAGGTCAATTTTTAAAATCTCATAATTTAATTTTTCATCTCATTTAAATTTTTAATTGGACAGTACGCATGTTCGCCCTATTAATTTCTAAGATGGAAGATAAATAAAATAATGTTAGTAAAAGGAATGAAAATAATTTCTAAACGAACTAAATGGAGATTTATGGACAAATATACCTTCATGTGTTGTCTTGGGCCTGCATATAGGCTTGTAAGGTCAGACCTAGTCACACGGGCCTTGATTTGTTTTGTCAGTTGATGAGGTGGATGGCATATCCTAATTCAATTTGACATATTCCGGCCACCACAAAGTGACGTTTTCTTTTTCTTCTAACACTCATTTTCAATCCAAAACATTATAATAACTTTATTAAACCAATTCAAAACATCTAAAAGTGCTTAAAAACCCTAAATTAACTCGAAACTCAAAATCTTCCCAAGCTCAAATCTATTTTTTATGCACTTTCAAGGTAAGAAAATCTAATTTGAACTCATATGGAATACAAATTTATGAAAATCTAGCGAATTTTTTTTTAAAATTATGAAAATAAAGTTTGATGCTAAATTATTTTTCTTTCAATTAAAGTGACCGATCACTTGCTAGTTAAAAAATATGGGGGATTCAAATGTAATTTTTTCAAAAAATTGAAAAGCACTACTTATTTTACTTATGTTTTTAATTTTAGTTCTTTGTCTTTCAATTCAATCATCGTTTGAAGAAAAAAAATGCAATTAAGTATAAATTAAGGCTAATAAGGGCTCAATTGTGTAAAGAAAAGTTTGAGATGAAATTGAGTATTATTCGATAGTTTTACCCATATTTACCTTTTTTTGTCTATGTTTTATATATAAAATGCATCAACATTCTTTGTTTTATGTTTTGAAAGCACTTTTGGATTAAAGATTAAAAAAATGAGTAAATTGGAGGTAATTGATAGATTTGACCTTCAGTCGATGTTTTATGTAGAACTTAAGCTGTAGAGGTCAAAATAAAGTGATTCCAATGACATTAGAAAGATAGTATCCATACCATTCTGTAAATCTATGGAAAGAAAAATAAATAAATAAGGAGCATGGAAATCGCAACCTTCATTGCATTCTGCCAGTGTTGATCTTTGACCATTTCGACTTGAATATCTTGAGCTACAACAATCCATTTCATGCAAACATAATTTTTTTGGATTCTTGACTCAAAGCCATATTAGTCTACCAAATTACAGTAGACAACAAGCTTATATGAGAGAGATATGATTTTTCTAAGATGACACATGAAGTTTGTCAGAAGACAAGTTTTATGAAGAAATAAATCCAAATTACATCTTAAAGCATCCAAACCAACATACAAGTCTTTATCTCGACATTTTAACTCGTCTAAGTCAAAACTTGAAGATTTCATGCAATGTTATTTCTTATTTTTTAGGAAAATAGTTATTGAAATACTTAAATGTAAACTGTCTACTTAAGAGGGGGCTATTTTGTAAAATAAGGACTAGAGTTACCTAGGATATATAAAGAAAGAGAGTATAAGGAAAGAAAAAGAGGGTGGTGGCCAAAAGAGGGGAATCACAAACCCTCTCTCCCGAAACCCGCATTCAAGCATTCTTTCATCTTTTGGAGTAGTTGTTCAATAGATATGCAAGGCTAAACTCTTTTTCTTGGTTGCAAGAACACAAAAATCTTTGGATTTCAAGAATTGTGAGATTTATTCTTCTAATTATTTTCAGTTTATATGATGAATGAATATATTTGTTTTCTTATGAGCAGTTTGTAATTTGTTATCAAGAACAATTTACTACTAAGTTTGCTATCAAAACTGGAGTTGTGATATATAAATTTGTGAAGAAACTAAGCATAATAATTATAGTGGATTTATATCATTAATACTAGGGAGAACATTCAAACAAATCAACATTTTGCGAACAATTTTGTTGTCTAGATTAATCAATTTATCTAGTTCTTAAGGTTGACATTGAACTAAATTATTAGTGCGGTATAAATTGAAGTTTCATTTCAAGGATTGATTCTGATTTCCATAGGTGGTTATTTACTTGCAATCAAGGTTTGTTTTCTTGATAAATTTTTGTTTTATTTATTTTTTAATTTTGCCTTAGTTTAAATAATCATCAACCAATCCCTCCAATTTCATTAAGTATAGCATGAAACTGAACTAAATCTTCCTCGTGGGATTGACCCCTTGCTTTTTCTATATTATCTTGTATACTTTAATCTAGTGTAATTAATTTGTGCGACCGCAATATTGGAACATTGAGAATTTTTAAAAAATCACAACTTCAATCTATAAATGATAAGCGAGATTGTAAACAATGATTTTGGAAAAGTAAAAAGACCATCTTTTAGCTTTTTTATAATATGTTTTTTTCTTTGTTTTTCTCTTAATGTCGGGTATCTGTGCTTGCTTGTTTTTTTTTTTTTTTTTTGAATTATACATTACTTGTTTAAGGTGTTATGTTGCAATGATACTACTTTAAAAAAAATATTTTTACTATTATAATTTTTGTAATGCAATCGTTGATTCTTCATATTTTCTGTTGTGTATAGCAATTAAAATTTATATATTTCATTTAATTTTATATATTTATATGATATAGGAGTTAATATACACAACACTTCACTTGAATGGTTTGGATTGAAGTAGCACAAAAATAGACTCATTAAAACATTATTAAATTAAAATTTTGGATAGTTTTCTATGATTTGTTAGGTTAATGTTAACCATATAATAAAAAACTAAAAAAGCATTATTATATATCTTTAATTGAAAAAACATTTTATAATAATTCAATTTGTGACCGTGGGTTTTTAATAATCATTTTGCTTGCTTTCCATTATCTCGTGTAGCGGTATAACTAAATATTTGCGAGTTTCATGCAGCCCATAATGCTATAAATTCGCAGCACTCATAACCGGGGAGAAGGAAACAAAGTTCACCTTGAATGGCCTGTTAGATTTGGATTAGGGTTAATTGCTAACGAACTCTCAATCTTTAAATTGTGCGTTAATAATTAACGGTAAACTGAATTAATCATATATATATATATATATATATATATACATAAATACACACATATGATTAATTCTTCAATTAGGGGCTATATAACCAAAGCTGAATGTCGTGGTGGCCACAGTAGATCTGTTTGTCTAAATTAAATGATGGAGGTGATGATAAGATCATACTCGATCGAGCCAAGTTCAACAAATTGATAATTTGCAAATCCAAGGAGATATGTTTATAAATTAACCACATAATTAACAAGCTTCCTGGTGACCTCTAGATTTTGAAGAATTTGCCTTCATGTAACTTGCAATGACAATTGCCAGGGCCATCTTCTTTTGCTTTGCTATATATGCTTAAAACTCAGCTAGACTGTGAATTATTTCGGAGACTGTTTTCCTTCCTTTTCCTCATAATTAAGCATGGCCCTCAAGAATGCTCACGTATTAAACTGATAGGTGAGGTTCCAGAATATGATTTATATTATTCTTTAACATATCTCTTCAAGTGAAAGTTCTTTGTGTTTGAAACTTGCACAGACTCACACTATCTTGTGCTTGATTTTTATCAAATAGAATGGGAGCGGTGAGATTCGAACTCGTGACCGCTGAGTCAACAAGGCTCTGATATCATATCAATGAATCATCTCATCTAAAAACTTAAACTGATAGGTAAAATATCAAAATATAATTTATATTATTTTCTATCATTATGGTTACCAAGAAAGCTAATTAGGAAAAGGATCCGAGAATATTTAATGCTGCTCATTCTAATCATGTCTACGTATATCTCTCATCAACTAATCATTATTGAAAGCAATCAATCCATGTTCCAATGTTTGAAATTAACTTATCAGGCCTCATACGAATTTCCATTCAAGTCCAGAATGACCTCGTGTTCTCTTAGAGTAGGAGCCATGAAGCTCACATCCATACAATTTCTTCATTTGAGCCTAATGGATCGTGTGCCCCACTGCTACTCCCTCCAAAGCATGCACCAACTCTTAAACTGGACCGGGTTATCCTATCCTTGCATGAAGTCATTGTTTTCTTCAGAAGGAAAAGACTTCATTTTTTCTTCTCCTACTAAAACCTAAATATTTTTTATAACTTAGCATACATGTACACTGTGAGCTCTCGTATCCCACTTGAATTATTGACAAGCATGAGAGGGTCCCTAACCCTTCAAGAGAACCTGCTTTGTAAGTGTTCCAATTGTCCATGTGTTGCGATGTCACGGTCACACAAATTAATTATCCTAACTTAAAAAAATCAAACAAAATAGCATATAGCAAACAATGGGTCGATCCCACAAGGATGTTTTAGTTCAGATTTTCGTGCCATATATGCTATGCAGGGTTGGAAGTTGTCTAGGCTAGGCTAAAACAAACTAAACGAAAATTATATAAAACCAAAATTTATCAATAAAACAAACCTTGGTCGCAAGCCAACATCCACCTACAGAAATAAGAGCTGATCATGGAAACAAAATATCAATTTATATTCTGAATATTTATCTCTTCTTAACATTGATTCGTTAGCGGATTCGCCATATAGCTTGCCCTAACCATCAAACAACCGCAATGTCCGCACTAGTAATTTGATTCAATAACAGCCTTAAAAACTAGATAAACTAATAATTGTCCGCAATCTATGTTTGATTTGATTGAATGTTCTCCCTAAGATTAATAACGTAGATCCACCACAATTATTAATCCAGTTGCTTCACAATCATATACCACAACTTTAGTTTTGATATCAAACTTAGCAATAGACTGTCTACAATAATAATTTCGAGTCCGCTCTTAGCAATTAAATAAACAATCATAGAAAAATAAACATAGAAGAACAAATATATTCATCATATAAACTGGAAAATTAAGGTAAAAATAGATCTCATAGTTCTTGAAATTTAAAGGTTTCTGTGTCCTTGCAACCAAGCAAAAGAGTTTAGCCTTGCATGTTTGTTGAACGACTAATTAAAAAGATGGAAGAAAAATGATTTAGGGTTTGGAGGAGGAAGATTTGTGTTTTCTTTCTGCTGGTCGAAACTCCTTGCTGCCTCTCCTCCTTTATATATACTTAGAAATCCTAGTTTCTATTTTACAAAATAGTCCTTCCTTAAGTTGACAGATTTTAGTCATTATATTGTAAAAATCATATCTCATTCATAAGACATTGTTTTGAGCTAACATTTGGATCATTACTAGCTATATGAATCCGGAATCCAATAAAATTGGGTTTGCATCAATCAGACTTCTGTACCTCCAGATATTTAAGTTGGAACGGCCAAAAGTCGACATTGACAGATTGCAAGATTTGACTTTGAAGGCTGCAATTTCCATGCTCTTCCTTATTTTATTTTTTTGCCTTATCTTTATAGTTATGAATGTTAGCTTTCAAATGCCACCATAATCACTTCATTTTGATCTCTAGAGTTTCCGTTCTGCACAAAACATGGACTAAAGGTCAAATCTGTCAATTAGCTTCAATTATCTCATTTTTGCATCTTTCATCCAAAAATACCTTCAAAACATAAAATAAGGAATATTAAGGCATTTTATACACAAAAAATATGCAAAACACTAGGTAAATATAGATGAAACTATCAAATAATATAGTCGCATCACCATGCATAATTAGCTTATATGATGTCCAGGAAAGGCCATAAATTCTTAGGAGGTTTTGAACAACTTTATCAATAACCACTTGTTTGTCGTTTCAAGCTTCCAAAACAAGCAGAAAAACAATATACCGTTGTTCAATGCCCGGTTCAGCAGCTCGAACTTCATCTTTGTTGTTTGCTAGAGGAACATGTAAGACAATGAAAATTGATGTCAAAATTTTGTTATGTAGAGCAGGAGGGAGAGAGCTGAAAGAACTATATGGAGTATAAACATAGATATGATGTTATTGATGATAGCAAAAATGAAATCAATAAAAGTTAAAATGTAAGATGTGGCAATTCATTTTTGACTTTCAATTTTTTCCATGCAATCTCAAAAATATATTTTCAATGTAACTTAATCAATTTTCACCATTTTATGTATTTTTTTGTGTTTATTTTGCATATCAAGATAGTAAAATAGAAAAAAGTACAAATTAAAAAAAAACAATCAAGAGTGAAATGAGAGGCAAGAAAAAAACAAGATCAAGATGACTAATGATTAAATAATATAATGTAAATCCCAGAAAATAAAATTTTGTATAAGTTGGAAACAAAATAAATGGGGATGAAATAATTAATGTAAGGATTTAATGAATTGGAAATTTTATGATATAATTTTTTTCGGTTAAGATATTTCAAAATAAAAATAATAAATTAACCTGGAGACATTAAGGGTTGCATCAAATTAAAAAGAATAAACTAAACTTAAATTTTAAGGATAAATTAAAAAGGATAAAAAATAAGTGTAACTCAAATTATATATAAAAAAAATGGGTAAAAAATAAACCATTCAAGCAAGTTTTGTATTCTAAAAGGGAGGATTAGACTTGTTACCAAGTTTGAGTCCCAAATCATTGCCCTAGTCCTTGGTATTCTTTCAACCTTAACAATAAACATGTGTACACTAGTTTAGGTAAATTCTTAGATTGTAAATACAATATGTATATTTTTATCATTAAAAATAAACATGAAGCCAACTTACCTTAGATAAGATGTTTTAAGGTGATTTTCATCTTTTTTTATTTATTTATAATAATCAACCATTTCCCTAGATTCTCTAAAGATTAGTTAAGGTTATTAGCTACCATAAAATATATGGCAACTCTTGTATTTCCCTTTTTCTTACATATAATTTATCGAGACGTCCCTTGCAACACAAGACTTCAAGGATTAGGTAGAAATTCAAATAAAAAGATGTTTTCCTATTTAATCTTCTAGATTTGAATATTAAAATTGTTATTTAGAAATAAAATATTTTACTAAATGCACTAGATTTATATATATATATATATATATATAAATGTACTTATAGAAGACTATATATGTGTGTTAAAATTTTAAAATGAAAAAAAAAGTATTTGTCTCACATCACTAAGGTGTATGTTGGTATATGTAAAGTAAATTAGTTGTTCCCTGACCTTTATATGTGTGTATATCTGTGTGTTTTTATTATTTAAAAATAAAATTAATGGGCTTTTATCCTACATCAACTAATTAGTGTCAGATCCAATACTCGAACTACATTGCAAAACCTGAATCCATATTTTGTACCAAGTTGTGTTTGAACATTATTTATATGGGGGAAAAACATGAAAGGTTAATCATATTTTTACAATGCTGAAAAACATAGTGATGCAACTATATTGTTTGATATTTTCACCCATATTTACCTAGTTTTTTGCCTATGTTTTGTGTATAAACTGCCTTGATGTTCTTTGTTTTATGTTTTGAAAGCATTTTTGGATGAAAGATGCAAAACAAAGATAATTGGAGGTGATTAACAGATTTGACCTTAGGTCGATGTTTTGTGCAGAGCGTAAGATCTAGAGGTTGAAATGAAGTGATTCTAGTGGTATTAGAAAGATAATATCCATACCTTTTTGGAAATCTAATGCAAGAAAAATAAAAAATAAAAAAAAAACATTGAAACCTCAGCCTTTAAAGTCAAATTTTAGAATCTACTAATGTTGACCTTTGTCCATTCCGATTTGAATATCGTAAGCTAAAGAAGTCCAATTTATGCAAACTCAATTTTGTTGGATTCTTGAATCAATCATCTATCAACACTCCAAATTTAAGTCAAAACTATGTCATATGAGGGAGATATAAAGTTTGAAAGATAACAACTGGATTATGCCAACAAACAAGTTTCATGAAAAAACGAGTTCCAATTCTTTCTGAAGCATCTAAACCGACGTCTAATTTTTTATTTCAGCAATTCACCTCCTCTAAGTCAAAACTTGAAGATATGCAAGCCTATTTATCTTTTTTAAGAAAATAGTTATTGAAGTTCTTAAATGTAAACTATCAACTTAAGAGAAGACTATTTTATATAAAAAAAAAACTAGGGTTTTCTATGTGGTATAAAAAGAAAGTAGAAAAAAGGAGGCGACCAGCCGAAGGGAGAAAAACAGAAATCTTCTTCCTCCAAACCCGAAATCATGCATTCTTCCATAGATATGTAAGTCGAACTTCATCCTCTTGGTTGCAAGGACACAGAAACCTTTGAATTTTAAGAATCGTGAGATGTATTCTTGCCTTTATTTTCAGTTGGATTATAAATGAGTATGCTTGTTTTCCTATGAAAATTTCCTATAATTATTTATCTTAATTTCCTATAAGGATACACATTATTAATATTAGGGAGAACACTCAAACATAGAAAGTACAAGCCGTGGACAACTTGGTTGTGTTAAAATTAATGAATTTAAGTAGTTTTTAATGCTGCCATTGAACTAAATCATTAATAAGGACATTGTGATTGTTTGTTAGTTAGGGTTAGTTACATGATGGAACATTTAATTAACCAATGTTAAGGAAGGATAAAATTTCAGAATATGAATTAAAGTTTCGTTTCAAGGATTAGTTCTAATTTCTATAGGTGGGTATCACTTGCAACCAAGGATTGTTTCTTGATAAGTTTTGGTTTTTATCCATTGTTTAAATTGTAACTACAATTTTAGATAATTTAGATAGTACAAACCAAACCCCCTAATTGCATAACATATAACACAAAAATCTGAACTAAAAAGTCCTCATGGGATTGACCCTTGTTTGCTCTATACTATCTCGTGGGATTTATTTTAAGATAGGGTAATTAATTTGTTTGACAGTGACATCGCAATAAATTTTGGCGTCGTTGTCGGGGATGTGATTTTAGTTGATTCTTGTATTGTGCTGTGATTTATTCTAATTTTTGTTATTGTTATTTATTCTATTAAAAAAAAGGAGAAAACAAATTTTTGCTTGCGGTGGTAATGTTCAAAACAGATTTTTTGGTGGAATTAAGTAACTGTCTTTTGTTTCTTGAAGGAAAACAACGTTCTGAGCCGAACTAGTGGCTTTTAGCCTTTAGCCCCATCCTATCGAGTCCTCATTGTATTCTTTTCTAGGGCTTTTGGATATTTTTAGTTTTACAGCGTAGGATTCTCGTACTTATTGCATTATTTTCAATCTATTTTGTTCTTGATTTCTTTTAAGTTTTCTTTATGATTTATAACTGCAACTTGTTCTGCTAACCAGATTCGTCAAGTGTAGGTTAACCTTGAAATAGAAAACACTTTAAGTAGGTTATGAAAGGAAGCTCGCGTCATTATCATGGCTGTTGCACGACAACAAACACTCAAGGAGCTTTGCTGCTCCTAACATGGAAAACCAACCATTATGCATAAACATGGACAATAATGTGAACTTCGAACTCAAATATGGTTTTATACATTTGCTACCAACATTCAATGGTCTTGCAGGAAAAGATCATCATACTCCTCTCAAGGAGTTCCACATGGTTTGTGTTAGCATGAAACCGAATAGAGTTGACAAGGAACGAGTTAAGTTGAAAGTTTTCCCTTTCTCTTTAAAAGAGGCAACAAAGGCATGATTTTTTTCAATTCTCTCAGGTTCCATTAACACTTGAAATGACATGAAAAAGATCTTCCTTAAAAGTACTTCCCAGTATCTTGAGTTGCTAACATAAGGAAAGAGATATGTGGGATTCAACAATCTCATGGAAAGACACTCATTGAGTATTGGGAAAGATTTAAGCTACAATGTATTCAATGCCCTCATCATAAAATACCCGATCAGCTACTCATTCAATATTTATATGAATGATTGATGTCTACTAACTACAGTATCATTGATGTTGCAAGTTGAGTGGCATTGGTATATAAGAAACTCGAGAGTGCATGTCAATTAATCTCAAACATGATAGCCAACTTGAAACAGTTTGGCACCCGTGGAGACTTCTCAAACAAATGAGTGAATAAGGTAAGTATTTCTAACATTGAGAATAAAGTTAATGATCTTACTTCTCTTATGTGTTTTTTTGGCTTGTGGAAATGTATATCAAATGAAAGTTTGTAGCATATGCCCAATACAAGAACATGCTTCAGATATGTGCCCAACAATACAAGAAGATTACATTGAACAAGCTAATGCGGTTCATGGAACATTCAATGGACAACTCCACCATAAATATGATCTCTTTTCTAACATGTACAATCTCAGATGGAGAGATAATCCCAACTTACGCTATGAAGGCCCACCTCAATAAGGCAATCAAGGCAGACAATTCCATTCCCAGGGATTTCATCCCCAATAGAATTATCAAGCGAGATAACCCTCTCAATTCACCAATTCCAATGTCATGGGGTCATCATCTAGTGATGATCTTCATGAGATGATGAAAACTTTGGCTTCTAACACTGTGACCTTGCAGCAAAATATCATGTTGTTTCAACAGGAAACAAGGTCAAATATTCACAACTTGGAGAAGCCAATGAGGCAAATAACTTCAAGTGTGGGGAAATTGGAAACACAAATGAATGGAAAATTTCCTTCCCAAGCATTGAATCTAAAGAGAATGTTAGTGCAATCATGCACTAACGAAATGAGAAATACCTTGGAGAAAAAAAATCGAAACAAGTTGAGAATGGAGAAAGAAGAAGATATAGAAACCAAATTGAGTAGAGAGAAGAAACCTACTCCTCTTTCACAAATTGAGTTTTCTTGTTGTTGTACAAGACTCACATAATTGTTCATGAGATCATTATTTAGAGCACTTACACAGCATTTTTGAAGTTGAAAAGCTTTTTATTATTCTACCAATTTTCCTTCTTCCTCATAACATCATCTCCTTCTCATGACCTCTTCTCCTTTTTCCTTCCTTCAAAACTTGATCTTCACTTAAACCTTCTCTCTACCCCTTTACAGCTAGACTCTATATTTGTCTCTCTCAATTGTTTTTTTTAAAGACAAGAAAGACTTACATATTAACTTCTCTTTTATTCCATGGGCATTATATTTGGCCTTCCTCTTAGGAAATCATTTAGTTTAGTATTTTTCTTTTATGCTTTTTTTTCATATTCACTAACTTTCATAATCATTATTATTTATGATATATATATATATATATAAATTTCTAGGTTTATATTTTCCCCTCCTTATAAGAATTTCATCCTTGGAATTTTAAGTTTTCATACCTAAATCCTTGAATAAGCTTAGATATTTTATCCTCATTTCCATTTCTCTCTCTCAAGTCTCTTTTTTTTATTTTTTAGTTCCTCCACAATACTCTTACTAGTGGTACATTTCTATTTCTTCATGTCATCTTTGTCCAATCAAGTATTTTCAATAGCACCATCTCTCTTGCTTCTCACACCTCCATTAGCACTTGAGGTAAAACTCGATAGAGGTCTACATCTATTTTCATAGTGAAGATACATGGAACACATTGTGTATCTTTGATCGTTCTGATGGCAATTCTAGCTGATATATGATTAAGCCAATCCTTTTTATGATTTTGAAGGAATCAATGTATCTAAGAGTCATTTTGCCTCATTATAAAACTAATGATATTTTTCAGCGGTGTTACCTAAAAATACTTGACTTACCAATTCAAATTCAAGGGGTCTTCTTCTGCTATCAACATAACTTTTTTATTGGTCTTGAGCTATTTTCATCCTCTCCTTAAAAACTCTTACTTTATCGGTAGTCATTTGCACTATATCAGAACCCATCAATTCTTATCTCCCACTTCTTTTTAAAATATATGGGTACGACACCTTCTTTAATATAATGCTCCAAAATGAGTCATTCCTATTGTAGCTTAATAGCTATTGTTATATGTAAATTCCACCAAAGGTACATATTATTCCCAACTTCATTCATACTCTAATATACATGCTTTAGCAAGTCTTTTAAGGTTTGGATAATTCTCTATATTTGTATGTCTATTTAGGGATTGAATCCAATGCTTAACTCTAATTATATTCCCATATCACTCTAAATATTTGGTCATAACCTAGTTATAAACCTTAGGTCATTGTTAAAAACAATTGTCACTAGAACCCCCATGCAACCTTATTACTTTATTAACATGTATTCTTGCCAATTTATCTACCGAGTCAGTTATTTTCATCAGTCAAAACATTGTTTACTTGTTCAAGCAGTCCACAACCACCCATATTACATTATCACCATTCCTATTCTTCAGTAATCCTAAAACAAAAGCCATGCTTATTTTCTTCCACTTCCATTCTAGAATGGGTAGTGATTATAGTTCCTCCACAAGCTTTTTATACTTAACTTTCACTTGTTGAGAAATGGTATATTTTGCAACATATTCGACTATATCTCTATTCATTAAAGGCCACCAATAATATTAATTTAGGTCTTAGTAATTTTTTTTACTTTCAACATGCACTAAGAATTTATACCTATGAGCTTCTTGTAATATTTCACCATTTAATGCTTCATTATTAAAAGCTACAATTATGTAGATGAAGTCAAGACCTAATCGTCCTATTGTGCCCAAACAATATAGATTCTAGGTTGAAATAAATGATTCACGGAAAAATCTGAATAACTATTAATCTCAATGGAACAACTTAGATTGTAATTGGCCAATTTTATTTAATAATGGGCCAAATTAAAAGTTTAGTAATTAATTCAGGTTGAATTAAAGGATTTAATTAGGTGCAGGGACTTAATTATACTTTAAATTGATCAAATTAATTTTATCAGGGATTTTATTGGTGAAAAATTAAGTTTGGGAACCCATTTTAGACCTAATTAAGAAGACTGGGATTCAAGGGGACCAAAATTAATTTTTACCAAGGGCCATTTTGCTAAAGGTGTCAAACTATATGGACCTAATTGATTGAAATCATGGGTGAAAGTAAAGAGAATTAAAAGTTTAATGGTCAATCGATGATCAATTTAAATAAATCCAAGTCCAAGAACCAGGATGTAAAAGGCTTTGAAATTTAGAGGGTGATGTTGAAGTGCAACCAGGGTAAAATTGAAAATAATTGAAAGTTTGAAGCTAATTAGAGGTGTGATGAAAAGAAATCAAAAGACAAAGGAATAAATTAAATTTGGTCAAATTTAAACCCAAGTTCAATAAAAGAATAAATTAAAACAACATCATTTTAAAGGGAAAAAAAGGAACGGTATGACACGTCGTCTAGTTCAAAATGAAACGAGATGACGTGTTGTCTGGTTCACTGTTCATCTTATTTTCCTTTTTGTCCCGAAAAAACTACTCATGGACAACTTTTTAGCTGCATTAAAGCTTCATATATTCACCAAATTTGATATAACATACACCATTATGATGACATTACATTGTATTAAAATCGACATGGTCTATTTTTGTTAATTGACCCTATAATTATCACGACGCCAACCCAAAAAGTTCAACTCAAACAGTCTTTAATAGTCAAAATTTGACAAATCATGGTGGTCACTTTGAGCCAATAGTTAAGATTTTTCCAAGATGAATCAAAGGACAAAATTTGTCTTTAATGAAAACAAGATATCCTTCTTCCATATCTTATAAATAGGGGTGGATTCCATGCATTGAGCATGAAGAAATTTGAGTGCAAAGTTGTAAAAATAAATAAGCCATTCCTACCTAATTACCGCCAATTAAGTCTCCCTTTCTTTTTTGCACCTTCGGTGACACCACCGCCATCAGCCACCATGTGCAACCTTTCTCATGACATTAACCACATCACCATCATGCCAAGTAACCTTCTCTTCCCCTTCTTCCTATATTTTTTCTCTTTTTTTCTCCCTCCCCTCACAGCTTCATGCATTTTGCATGCAAAGAAATTAATTAGCATGGTCATTGGGCTAGGCTAGTAGGCTTGGGTTGAAACAACGCATATGGATGGATCAAATCCATCCCACTTAAAAAAAATTAGGTCTCGTTTGGCCCTACCTAACCTAGCATAACCCTTAAACTCACCTAAATTATTGGGTTGCACCTAACCTAACCTAAAAAAATGAGGAAATGGTCTATTAGGCCGCCATTTAGCTTAACCTTACTCGTTTGTGCCAGACCCAACTCATATAATAATAAATAAATAAAATTCAAGGGACATTTCAAAATATTTGTGATTTTCTCACTTGTTTTCTAGCAAGTTTGTTAAATATCATATTGTAAACTTACACAATAAGATATGAACCTTATACAAAATACTTGATTTTCCCTAAAAATTCCAAAATAACACAAAATAAATAAAAATTTGTATTTCAAAAAAGGAAGATGTCTTCGTGTAAATGACCAAACTTAAAAGTTTTTCAAGCATATTTGTATAAAAACAAAAAACAAACTGCATCTTTTTCATGTTTTAAATTCAAAATGGATATTGTAACTAATTTATGATTATTTATTAGGGTTTGGACAAAATACAGGTTATGTTGCCATTATATGCAAATTATATTCTAATTATAATTTTAGAAATGCAATTAAACTGAGAAATTTATAATATTAGGTGGCATGCTAGTAAAGTATTTGATAATAATTCAACACCTGTTTTGTCATGTTATTAGAGTGAGCTAGATAGGCATTTATCGAGGTATTTTTTTGAACCATTTGTTGAAAAAAACTTAACTTCATTGAATTATTGATTAAACTTTTAAGATACTTTTATTTTATAGGTCATATAAACACCTTATAAGGATGAGATATGACCAATTGCTATAACTCTTTGCATTAGTAAGATGAGTTTATGGATATTATTGGTCTAATTAATTTTTTTAGATGATTGAGATATATAGCCTAGATAGCATGCCGTAATGCAACATTTCAGTTACAGAAAAGTTGGCCATAGAGCAATTAACTCTTTTTTAATCCAAACAACATGATTTAATTTTTTTAAAAAAAATACTTGGTTGACTTAGGGCCTGTTTGGTATTGCGGTTGATGTTGTGGTTGAGGTTAAAAAAAACAATGTCATGAAACGCATTTTTAGCTACGGTTCATAATTGAAATTGAAGTGTTTGGTTAAACTATGGTTGAGTTTGAGGTTTAATAAAAAACAGTTTCATGTGTTTAATTACCATGTTTTTCATATTGCTGTTAACTTGTGAAATTACTTTAAAAGACACACACACACACATATATATATATATATTGTTTTTTAAATATTGTAGATTTAATAATCATAATAATAAAATGTAATTAATAATTCAAGTAAATTAGACACTTATTTTTATTCTCCTATCAAACTACTTACAATTCCATCATAAACTAAATTCATACGTGAAGGACTCTGCAATCCCTTGCTATTTGATTGAAGAATAACATCTGGTAAAATATCATCAGGAAAAACATTTGCGACCCATACTAAGTTTCAGGATCTCTATCTACATGTTGTAGAGATAAAATTCAAAAGTCAAATCCAATTACAAGTTTCTAAATTTTATCCAGGACTCCGCTAATCTTCTTAATTTTCTAATTCATAATCATTCGAAAAGCAACAAGGTTGTGGAG
The DNA here is from genome assembly GCA_025169955.1 of Salix arbutifolia. Taxonomy (NCBI): domain Eukaryota; kingdom Viridiplantae; phylum Streptophyta; class Magnoliopsida; order Malpighiales; family Salicaceae; genus Salix; species Salix arbutifolia. The sequence goes on along the minus strand of CM045910.1, from coordinate 1,107,884 downwards.
TGAAACGAAGTCGTGTTATTGATGATGTTATGACATAGGATAAAACAGCTTGAGCAAGAGCAAGAACTTTATCTAGTCATGTTATTGATGAGCCCAAATCATTTAATAAAAGATGTAGATGCAGATAGATATATGGGTTGTGGAGTGAAACGAAGTCACGTGTCTTTTCATTTCATCAGGTTGATCTCTATATACATATTTTTATATTTTTTTAAACTATGATTTTTATATTTTTTTTAAAAAGTTGGACTAACCTGACCCAACTAAATGGGTCGGCCCAGCCAAGTTGGGCCAAAAAGCCCAACTCTGCTGGACTTGGGCTGGGCCGAGAGCAGGTCCAGCCCAAGAGTTAAAAAAAAGAAAAACAGAATGTTGCATTGCTCACGTATTGTGTGAACATTAGCAAGGTGGTTGGCTGATGGTGACAAGAAGCCCACCTGCCAATATCGCCAGGTAGAGGAGGCTGAGATGGTTGTTCCTATAGTGGCCAGGAGAAGCGTCAGAAGGTTGCTACTAGACTGTGCTCCCGTCATTGTTGTTGCTACGTCGGGACTTGCTGCTGGAGGTCACGACGAAGCTTTTGGCACGGACAAGTTGTTAGTGCTGAGGGGGATGATGGTGGTGCTTTGAGGGAACTGCTGCTGAAGGAGAGAGAGAGAGTTGTTGCTGACGAGAGAGAGAGACCGCTGACTGACTGTAGTCGTCTGATCTCCGATTAATTTCATGCAGTCGTCTTCCTCGTAAGAATCCTCGTCTCAAATTAATGGTGTAAGCTCGATGTCAAGGTCTAATATCAATCCAATCCTTACACGATGGAAAGCAGTGGAATTATCTGCTCATGTTTACGTGAGAATTATTTGCTTGTGTTTGACAGTGAATGGATGTTCATGATGTGGTTGAGCTCGAAAAACATCTCATAGATGCTTTTTGAAACTGAGTTTAAAACTCAATTTTTATGCGGGACCCACAGTTGCAAAACTGTAGTCCAAATCTTTTACCAAACGATTTGGCTCTGTAGTGAGGCTCAACCACAACCACAACAGAGTCAAACACCCACTTAAGTCAGCCCTCTCAACTTGTAATCCAAGTCTTGTTTCAAGTCGATCCCAAGTCAAGTTTAAAAATCATAATATAACCTAATTGACCTAACAGATCATCACTATGATGGTCAACCTAGTAAAAAATCTCATTATTTTTTTAAAAAAATAACATCATTGTCAATTTAAATTCACTTGAATCAATTTATTTAAATTCACTTGAATGAGATAATTTACTTAATCTACAGCCTAAACTTTGAGAGGTTTAGGTCAAATCATGAGTCAATCTAAAATAACCCACCTACATAATCAAATGAAATAATCCACTTACATAATCAAATCATCAAACAGTATTTATGTCGAATTTAGAATTTGCCAATTACACAAGGGAATTTGAAAATATATTTACTTTTCAAAGTTATTTTCACTTAAAAATACATCAAAATAATAATAATTTTATTATTTTATAAAATTACTTTAGACATCATCACATTAAAATAATCTAAAAACACCCAAAAATAATAATTTAAAGCATAGAAAAAAATAAAAATTATTTTTTTTTCAAAAACATTAAAACAAATAAACCTTATGATTGAGCATTCGATAATAATAACAAAATACTAGATGAACAGTGCCAACGTGGGTATTGGATTCTGAGGAAATAAAATAAGTGAGTTGGATAAAACAAAATTTATAACACCTCATCAGCAAGTCATCCCTGTCAAAAAATGAGCCGATCGATCACTGATCGAGCTTCAAGTAACCGAGAGGCATAGGAACGAAACCTACTTTCCTGTCCAGTGTAGAGGAGATTCTATTTCTCTTTTTCTTTTCTTTTTTTCCCTTTAGGCCAATGGATATCTTCTATTTCTAAACAAGTAGCGAGTGATGTTTTATATCTTAACTTTCGACATTCTTCTTCTTGCATTTACAAATAGGAAAACGAGTGCAAGAAAGACAACGCACATGGCTAACCAAAGGAATTTCCACATCGTGATCCCATCAGGGTTGTTGAACATGATCTCCAAATCATCCTGCGGTAGGAAAAAAAACACGACATATAAGGCACCTTCACCCCATAAACTATTTAAAGATGACCATGAAAAACAAAGAAAAATGTCAGAATAACACCAGGAAACACAAAAGCAAAAGTTTTTAAACTGTTAGTAAACACAAAAGTTTGTTTGGAGGTGTTCTTAATATGCTGTTCCTCAAAATGTGATTACAAGATAATGAAAACTAGTTTTTCATGCAAAGAATTTTTTGATACTGTTAACCATCCCTGCTCCATGGGTGGCGAAAAGCTTTAGAGACTCGATTTTGGTGTTTCTCTAATGTTCTATGCCTTTAATTAACTGCCAGATGCATGTCCAGAGCATGGAATGAGATTGAATACCACAGGACAGCGTACCATTAAAAAAGGTCAGGAGAAATGAACAACTAAAAGAGTATTGTTGGGGATTTTTGTTCACAAAACTAAACCAGGAGTTACCGCATCCAGATAGGTCATCACTTATTTAAAACCTTTAACAGAGAGGATATTGGCATAACAAGAAGATGAGAAAAAACAAAGAAAATAAGTGTCGATGAGCATGTGTTAGAGACAGGGAGAGCATCAAGAAGAGAGCACTGAGAGTGTTAAAACACGCATCACAATATTATAGAAGTTTCATCAGTCAATATTTTCTTTGGTGATGCAATAACCAGTATGATTAAGTGTGAATGACAGCAGAAACATGGAATAGATTACATTTCTGAAAGAGATGCTTACCGTACTAGACAACTTTTCCACCACATGCTTGTGTTGCTTTGCAAAGATCTCCTGAGCATATTTATAAAGCTCCAAATCAAGGTGGTTTAGTGATCTTATCTGCTCAGTAACCACTTCAGAAACCCTACTACGATCCTGTGAAATTTCATGGAGGAAGGGTTAGTTAGTAATAACAGTGGATTCTTCCATAATCAAATCATCAGCAGTGAATCATAACAGTTCAAAAGGGCAGTCTACAAACTTACAAAATGTTTCAACATGCAAACCACATGCATTCACAAGTGACACAGAAAACATTCGGCATAAACTTCAAAATGCAATACATTGAATGAAGATGTCTGGAAATAAACAAATGTATAAATACTACGACGCAAGAAGAAAAGGAGGGGAAACAATCTGGAAAATGGAAAAGAAGCATTCTCAAAATAAAGAGCATTCCAGACCAAACCAATTCAGCTAAATGTCCACCAGACAAACACCCTTAAAATTTGCAACAGCATCACCACATGGAAGCAAGATTAGTATCGCTGTCCTGTCCCACATGACCAAAAAAAATGCTTAAGAGAAATGTTCCTTGAATTTTTAGCATTTCTCTTTATCGTAACATGATCACTGCTACAACAGCATAGCACCAAAAAATCTTCAAAGCCACGTGGTACTACAAAAACAAATATGCAGAGATGTGGTCTTCAAGTGATTAATGCTAGACTTGTTGAGAGCCTCTGACTACACAGCTTAAACTATGGAGTACCTTCCAGAGTCCACATAAATTTGCTAGAGGATCAGAGGTTTGGGAAAGATTGAAAATGACTTGAAGAACACCCCCCTACCCCCCGGTACTATTGTCCCATAAGAAAACATCAAAGTAGGGATAGGATATGGTGACAAAAGAACCTATGTTTCCCTCCCATCCAGGTTTCTGAAAAAATATAACCACTCATTCCTCCTTTCCAAATGTTTGATGTGTTCCACATTTCAAATTGAATTTATATATTAGCTTCAGCTAGACTTCAAATATTAGACTACCCAGAACAAAGCATGACAGTAAGCATCATTTTGGCTGCAGTCTGATCTATCACAATAACAAAATCCTGTCACCTGTTAATAAAAAAAACTCTTCAAGAAGCATTGAAAATGTCAAAGTTCATAGAATTTTGACAGATTATAGAATGATTGGTGAAAGAAAATTTTGAAAAGTGCACCTCCTTCGAAAAGTTTGCGGGAGAGATTCTCTTCAAAGAAGCCTTGCGGCGACGTGACTGGGTCTTCCGTAAACTAGAAATGCAGCCTTCATAAGCTTCCATGAGTTTGCCCACACTCATCTAACGAGTTGGAAAGATGATCCAAGTTAACTTTTAGCCTTTAAAAGGAGAGACAATTCATTATATATGTATACAATGTGCCTTACAGTTTCTTTCTTCTCTTTGAGATCCTCTGTGGAACCAGTTTCATCTGCATTGTGGTCTGCATTGCTATCCTGTTATGAAGCAATAGCAAGATTACATGCTACTCTGGTTAGTATTCAGTGTCACATATACTAACTGAACTACCTTAATTACCAAGTATCACTAGCGCCAAGTGCAAAGAGTTCACTGCTGCTCACCTGATGATCATCATTGTCAGGCTCTGATTCAGAATGTGAAGAACCCTGCTCTGTAACTGAAGCAAAGAATAAAAAAAATATATCTGACTTAGAAGTGATGAAACCACTTGAGGGAAGGGCTAAAGTGGAAATGGAATTCCTTCCCAGACCAACCTGATTTGCTATTACCAGCACCCTCCATGCTAGAATTTTCTGTTAATGCCTGGGAAATCACCTGTGCCCCGACTACATTTGCAAACATAGTTGCAGACTCTCTGTGGTCCTCAGTGAGGCCAACATATAGCATATCATCCAACCTCTTCTGCAAGATTTACAAGTATCTACCATGAAAACAACCATAGAGGGAAAAATATCAGAGGAACAATATTGTGACACAGCATTCTCCAAATCGCAGAGACCTATTGTAATTACCTTTGCAACTTCAAGAACATGTTCACCAAGAATCTTATGCTTCTGCACACAACGACGCACTTCATGTGATTCAACAAAATAAGAGTTGTTTGTCAATCCTGCAACCTTTTAATTAAAACAGTTGGTAAGACTCCATGAATTCAATGACTACAACCTAGATAGTGAGAATGTATAAAGAAAAAAGATGGAAGCGCTGCATGATGTGAGATATAAAAGGGCAAGTACCTGGAACGTCTCTCCATTGTGTACAAGCTCATGGGCTCTAGGGTCATTGATATATTCCTGTAAAGGCATCACCATTTCCTCCATGTTGTATGGGTCATTCCTCTTAATGTCAATTGAGCCCATCAGTTTTCTAGCATCCCTCTGTCCTTGAGAATAAAACATATAAACATAGTCTGCAGCTCAACGAAGAAAAAGCCTAGTCTTTCAATAAATTATTGCATTGTCATGACAAGTTTTAGTGGTCATGCAGAATTGACCCTGGTCATTTTGTCTTTAAAATGGTCAGATATAATTAGATCTTAATTAAGTCTTGTTTTGAGTTGTATTTTCCTGAAGGACAATAATGTGGAAGGGCATTCATGATAAGAGCACATGTCCAAACAGTTATGAACAATGAAACAAAAGAAACCAGAAGAGAGGAAGTGAGAAATCCAACAGGTAGCAGCAGATTACATGAGAAACATACCCGAGCAAAGAGGTCTTCCCTCATCCACGGGACCAAATATTTCCATGGCCATATATCCAATGTACTAACTCCAGTAGCTCCAGGGCGCAAGCGGCCAACCATTTTTGTAGCAGAAGTTAAGTTAGGATGCACCAAAAACCTAGCTGCAACTTCAATTGAGAATTCATAGGTGCTAAAGATGCGATCAACGGGATTTCTAAGAATGGTCACCACTGAAGTTTTCTCCCTGGGAAGTTTGGACATCATGCTATAGTCATCATGAGTTGCCAACAACCTGCATTCCTGCTTGCTGCACAAGATGCAAACTACACCAATCAAAATGTCATAAATCAATAGATAGCCTTTGTCCCTTTTTATAGTTTTACAGTATTTAAAATACTGCTATATGGTCGCTGCAATCAAGCCTTTCATTCTTCCTACCTCTGCACTTGAAAAATTATAGACAGCAAGAACTCGCTTGTTTAGAGGTGAATCTAGAGATGAGATGAGGTAGAGTAATACTCGATAGATAGAGAAAACAAACCCGTTAGGATTACCCCTTGCATGTGATATATATATATATATATATATATATATATATAAAAGTGAATTTTATCAATATCATCCATTAAAAACTGGACATTTGGTTGAGCAAAAAGATGGAAAACCAGTATCATAAGAAATAAAGAGTTGCTGTATAGGAAAGTGGTACCTCGGATCAAACCGTAGCTTGTCATAAGAACGGGGGCATTCTTGAGCATTAGAGTACAACCTCTTCAAGAAACTGCAAGCACAAAAAAAGAAGGTAGTAGAGCTGTAAGTAAGGCCCCAAATTTGATCAAAATCTCATGTTCCATGGAAGAAATACCAGTGAAAATACGTGCGGCCACCAGTTCTGGGGACATGAAGGAAAAACAACAAATCTCGAAGTGTATGCTCGTTGTCCTCTTTAACTCGTTCTTGAAGAGAAGAGAATGCCCAATTTTTAACAACCTTTTCACAGTGTCTAAAATCACTTTTGATGGGACAGATATTGGCTAACACGGAAACAAACAAACAAACAAACAAGAGGTAAATGCAGAGTGGCGAGCTAAAAAACAATATGTAAAAAGCTTTTTTAAAAAGAAAAAAAAAAACATACCCAAAACAAGAATCAGAAAGACGAGCAGCTTCAGAGTAGGATCCATCCAGTTAAAGAAAAGGAAAAAACCCTCTACTCCTCCAACCACTGCCAGAACAGACTAGGGTTTAGAAAGAATGGCAGAAATGGAGAAAACTATCAAACAAGAAGCATTAATTCACCTGTATCGAGTTGAGGGATCTTGTGCTCATAAAAAAATTTAACCCAGCCCAAGCCTCTGCCTTTTCTTTTTTGATGGGTTGGTTGGGATTCACTCCAGCTTCCGATTTTTCTTTTCACGACTCAAGACCGGACAGAGTTTGTGTTTTCCAGATAAAACTGGCGAATCAGGCGATGGTCTTCTCTTGTCGTGTCCCAAGAACAACAGAGAGCTTGCTCTGAATTGATGGGCCGAAGACAGAGTACAAAGCAAACCGATTAAAAATACATGATCTTGGTGGGAGTTTCCTTTTTGTTTCACAGGGGGCATTTCGTCAAAACGTGAAACAGCTTAAATCACTGTCAATTAACTAATTAACTGTAAAATGTTGAACTGGTCAAATGAGCTGTTTTTTTATAAGGGTTTTGATTTAATTTGTTTTTAAAAAAACCATATATTTTATTAATTTTTATTTATAATTAAAAGTAAAGACAATATATAATTGTTTGGATTAAAGAAATCAATAGGATTTGTCAATCCAAAATTAAAATATAATATCTATATATTGAAAATTAAATATAATAAAACAGATCATCACACTCTATTATAAAAATAGCAGCATCGAAGCTTTAACATCTAAAACTATCATTGCTATTACTATCAAAATAATAAATATTATCAAATTATCTCGAGGAAAAAGCTGAAAAACAATTAAAAAAAGTAAGCAAGAAAAATAATTAAAATAATTCTTCTTCTTCTTCTTCTTCTTCTTCTTATTATTATTATTATTATTATTGTGTTAATAATGAAAAAAAAAAGAAAACAAAAATAAATGAAAGATTAAAAAAACCTAAATAAATTTAACAAAAGATCAAACAAAAAAATAAAATAAAAATTATCAGGTAAAAAAAATTCATTTGACTGGAAAAAAAATAACCAATAAAAAAATAACAGAAAGGGAAAAATAAAAAATAAAATAAATAAAAAACATAAAATAAAAATTATTAACTGAAAAAAATTCATTTGACTTGAAAATTAAAAAAATTGGCCACACTACATTGCGGGCTGAGCAAACAATTTTTATAATTGTTGGGATTAAAGAAATTAACTGGATTCGCTGGTTCAAAATTAAAATATAATATTTATATATGCAAGATTTAATATAATAAAACAGATCATCACAATCTATTATAAAAACAATAACATCGAAGTCTTACACATCTAAAATTATTATTACTATTACTGTCAAAACAATAAAATCTATCAAATTATCCTTAGGAAAAAACTCAAAAACATTAAAAAAAAGTGAGCAAGAAAAATAACTAAAATTATTATTATTATTATTATTATTATTATTATTATTATTATTATTATTATTATTATTACTGTGTTAGTGATGAAAAAAAAAAAATAAATAAAAGGTTAAAAAAATATTTAAAACTTTAACAAAAGATAAAAAAAAAATTATTAGGTAAAAAAATTTAACCTGACTTGAAAATAGAAAAAAAACCCAATAAAAAACTAAAAGAAAGAACATAGGGAGAGAAAAAAAGAAATATTAATTTTCAAATGATTAACATAAAATTTAAGAGCCAATTTAAAAGAAAAAATATCACCTCAATAAATAAGAACATAACAAAAATTAAAAATCAAAGATAAGAGCACACTTATATATACATAGACAAAAATAGGGATTATTCCATGAATAAAAAAAATAAAAGGATTAAAATAAAAAATTCAAAGTATAAGGGCCGACATGAAAATCAAATGTCCAGGGATTAAAATCAAAAATTAAAAATATAAAGGCCCAAATGAAAATCAAATATATTATCAATTTAAATCAAAGGATAAAATTGAAAAAATCAAAACTTGTGTACCGAATTTATTGAGTTATTTCAACCTAATCCGAAAATTAAAAGACTGAGGACCAAAGTGAAACATTAACATTTTATTAATTTCAATCGACGGACCCAATCGAATTAAATCATAACTTATATTACAGAAATCAGGATCAAACACAAAATTGAAAGTTGAGGGACCAAAGTGAAAAAGGAAAACACTCGGGGGACTCTTCTGCACTTTAACGTGCAAGAGAGAGAGAAACGTGGCCAGTGGGTTTAACCGGCCATCGCCGCATCCACGGCCATCCATTGCCGAAATGCGCCGCACCGGGACGACGACAACGCAGAGGCGCATCGATTGAGACGGCAGTAGCCCAACTCCGATGACAGGATCATACCTCACGCTCCACCTGAACAGGGCGTGAGGCAGAATACCGTGGGTCGCATGCACCGCACACGACGACCGTAACCGAAAATAATAATAATTAAAAAAAAGGTCAATTACCAGTATGCCCCTGTTCCCAAGCCATCAATTTTATCTTATTAGGGGCTAAAGCAGTAATTAGCCAATTTCAGAAAATAAAAAAAATGCAAAAGTGCGGCGAACAGGACCGGACCGGCATGCGCAATGATCACGAAGCCCCTCGCTTTGGCGGTATTTTTTTGTCGTTTTCGGGGGGCAGATTCGTTAATACACTATTCACAGATTAAAAAACAAAAAGTGGGCGTGCGCGTGCGATGCACTAGAGTAAATTGCCGGTGAACAATGCACATGAGTCTGTATCTACAGTTAAACGCCGAGCTCTTTTAAGTTTTTTATTAATTGTCTTTTTGAAAAGTTGAAAAACCCACCTTTTCCCTTGGATGGATACTTAGAAGGCTCAATTCGTTATACCTTTAATTGATGCTTTAGGTATAAAATGAATATTTATTTTAATGCGTGATTTCCTTCCAAATAAAATTAGATGATATTTTATATTTTTATTATTAGTTTTCAATATTTAACTTAATATTGAATTCATCTTCATAAATTATCTCAAATTGTTTTTTTATATAAAATTATTACAATCTCAAACAAATATTATGATATTTAGTTTGTAGTTAATTTGTACTTGATTTTACAAGAATTTATTTTTCTTATCATACAATTAAATAACATATGGTTAAAAAATAAAATAAAATTCTTAAATCTAATAGATTTCATGACCAAATAATAATTTCGATTGATTAAGTTGTGAGTACTCGAATCAATTTAATATATCATGATTTTAATATTAAAAAAAACAAATTATATTTTTTATCGGTCATTCAAATTGTTTTTAAACTTGTTAAATTAATTAAATTATATCAAGTTAACTCCTATAAAAACTAATTTTAAATCCAAATTAAACAAGAATTCAGTTAGTAAAATTTTAAAACTAACCTCCTAAAACAAATTTAAAAACAATAACAAATAATGTTTTATATTCTATATATTTTTTAATTTAATTTTTCTTAATTCACCCTGCAAATATCTCGGCATTATAATCTAGTCAAATCTAAACATATTAAAAAAAAATATCGAAACCGTAATGGGAAATGAGGCACCAAATGTCAAAACTCGTAACAATACCCTCAACAAATAGAAAAAAAAAGAAAAAAGAATAAAGCCTAGGAGTGCGTGTAGCCAACCCTACAGCCACCACCATATACAAAAACTTTCATTAATATCGTGGTGGTGGGGTCGTCCACCTCCGCCGCAGTATTCTCGCCACTACCAAGATCAGGGGACTGGTGAAGTGGACAGCTGAGCTTGGACCCTGCAACCCCCGCTCAAATCAAGAAATTGTGATTCTTGATACAAAAGATTAAAAAAACTTTTTTAATTTCTTGATTAAATGTATTTTGTGTTGAATTATTTATTTTTAAATTGTATTCCTTATAATTTAATTTTATATAACTTTGATCTTCCTTTATGAATTAAATTACATAACGATTATATTCTTTTAATTACTATTTTTTTTTGAAATAATTTATGAAATGATAACTTTTTTAACTTCCTATTTTTTCAACTATTTTAATATGATATTTGGTCTTTATTATTTAATTGTTATTTATTTTATTTTAAGTGATTTATAAAATTAGGACCTTTTTTTATTTTCATTCTTCAACTTTTATATATATAAGATTTGATTTTTATTCTTTTAATAAACAAATTAAAACAACAATAAGTTATTTTCCAACTTATTTTCCATGACACTACCAAATATTAAAAAAAAAATTCACCAACTCATTTTCCATAGCCGCTACTTTTTTCTCAAGGAAAAAAACTATTTTCATCAAATGTTAATAACATACTCTTGTTTATTTATTTATATATATAGACTATAGAATGGTTAAACAATTACAAGGTTGGAGGGAATTTCCAATGACCAACATGATTTTGACATTTTCATGTATTATTTGATTGTAGTTATATTTTCAAATCAATTGAATGCCAAGTTTATTCTCAAATAATTTTAAAAATGCACTTATCATATCAATTTAATACATTTAAAAAACTTAATATAATTTTTATATACTAACCTATTGAACCCAAAATCTAAAAACAATAAAACAAATCTCATAAGAAAATCAAAGGATATACAGAGAGAGAGAGAGAGAGAGAGAGAGAGAGAGACTTTTTTTTCTCTCTTTTTTAAGGGAGAAAAACATGCGCACTATCAAAGAATGAGCTCTAACATGATATAGCATCGTCACAAAGGAGCAGCTATCAGCTCTACTGGTGCAGCACCATCAACACCGATAAACAGCAACAATGGATTGAAGCCAGTAGTAAGCTCAATTAACGATCAAAGAATGATTTTGGTGAAGTTAATTGCCAAACATAAACTTCTTGACATGCCATCTTCATTGTCTTATATTCAATCCCATGATCCTGATCAAGATTTCAGTGGAACTGCTTTGGAGGCATCCAGATGGTTAAGACGACAGGTTCCAAGAAGATATTCTGGGAGCTCCACGTCTGTGTTTGCCTGAAAGAAAATGATTTGCACTTGTGACTTGTGGCAGGCATGGAAGACTATCATGAAAGTGACATTGTAGAACCAGGCCACTGATATATATGCTCTTTTCAAAAATTTGCACTCATTTTCCACTTGAACACTTCAATGGAGCTAGGGCTATAAAGATGGGGTAGAGAAATGTCTTTTTAAGCTCGAATTATTTTGTTTTGAAGAACTATTTCAGTTGCAATTTTGTTTATTTGTTTCACGGTTTGAAAGTATAGTTGTTTTACCTGTATCAAGAATGCCATTTCAATAACCAAATTGCTGAGGTAGCCAAGAACAAGACTGACCACGCCCCTTGCAACTGTTGACGACCCAATATCGACTCCAAGCTGAAAAGGATGTTGAAATTTTAAATTAGTAAACTTCTTTTTGAAAACTGCCTTTCTCTGTGTTTTGGTAAATGATCACAGCACATATTGTTTTGAGAGGCATTCAAAACTTCCCGTTAGTTGTAAACCATTGAGATAATTTTTCTTCAATTTTACCTCCAGGTAGTTCTTCCCGTGGAAATAATTCATTTCAAGAGCTTGGCCAATCAGGCATGCTTTCTTTCCTACACTCTGCTTAACTATCCAGGAACCCTGAGAAAACAAATGTCAATTGGCACTAGAGACAAACAACATAATGGCTGTGCATGCTACCCTTCCATTACGGTTTGCAGCTATCAAAATCACAGTAAGCATCAGGTTCAAGCATCTTGAAAAGGTTTGACCTAAAATAACATACAAAGCGCAATTGCAGGAGAAAAAGATAGCCTTTAAGCGCGTCATTGAAACCTAGATGAAAAGAAAAAATTGAAATCACTTGTACAGGAAACCAAGAGAGAGGAGGATCAAGATCTGAATACTTCAAAAACAATAAAAGACAGCCTTCCTTTTTTGTAAGAAATGGTGTTACACGCTTAGCTCAATTGGTTTATTTTATATTTAGCAATGAAAGACGTAAATAAATATACTTCCTTACTTAGTGTGAAATACTTGCATTCTCCTCTAAACCTACTGAATCACAGCAATCGGAAGATTTACCAACCTTAGATATATATGGTATGAGTTTAAATCTTGAATTTCTATATGCATCGTCCCCCTTTATAAAGCTCTCCAACAAGGGTGAATCTTCCACAGGTGTATTCATCATAAAGTACAGGGCAAGGCTATATGTCGTTGAACCAGGGACCTGTTTGATTGTCAATATCTTAGATTGTGCAAGAACAGATAAGAAGAGTGATTGGTATCAAGCCTTCATTGAACAGAAAAACAAAGCTGGAACTTACTTGAATATTTACAATGAAGAAGAACTCCGATCCACCTTGTGCTGCATATTTCTGCAAAGCCATAAAAATCTTCATATTATAAGCATGATTAATGACATGAAAATATTTGAAAGATAAAGAATTTGATCAATTAAAATACCACCTGAACAATGCTCCCAGTACGGCCAGCAAGATCATCTTCTCGCTTGTCAGATCTTAGCCAATCTGCAGCAACCATTTGCATCAAAGTGCCTTTGGCCTTAAACTGGAAGAAAAAAGGGAGCACAAAAATAAATACGAGCCACCACATAAAGAGATAACACCACTTCCAATGTGAAGGGAAACTGATGGCTGCCATGGAGGCAATTTACCAGGAACCAATTTTTTTTCTTTACAAAGGCATTAAGAACTTATAGCAGTCGATACAGAGTGGTCCTTCACATCTGTAGATAGTATTGCATGTAGCACTAAACAGTAAATCAATAAATAATTTAAAGAGCCCTGGGAAGGCAAAGCCTAAAAACACAATGATTGTTTAATGATATAGCAATGTAAACATTTAGCACAAGTATTGGCCCTAGTTTTGTACTGTTTCTTTCTCTAACAAAATTGGTTGATCTATAAAAAACAAGACATTATAGACGCAAAGAGTGACAAACACAGATGAGAATCAATCAGAGAAAATTTGCAGTTGACAAACAAGAGGGTGTCAGTTTAAGCGTAAAACTCTAACCAGTTTGTTGGTGACCACTATTGTCAAGCTCTTTTTCTACAGGTACTAAATTACTATCACTATATTGAGGTCTGGTTCATACCTTCTTCTGGTCTTCAAGGTAATTTTTTCCACGAATTAAAAAGCTAGAAGGATCAGCTGTTGCCCAACTGGAAGGCCGAGTAAAAGTTAGGTCTTTCGGAAGAGTGGTTCCATAGCAGCATGAAATATTGTCTTCCCTCACCATCTCTTGCAAGTCCATGTAGCCCCTCTTCTGAACTGAGGCATGCATTATCTGAACATCATTAAATCATGCAAAACAACCTGACAGAAGCAAATATGATCTCCATCAACTTGTTAACCTCAATATGCATCATCCAACTCAAAATCACCTGCAAGATCATGCAGTTTCTTCACAAAACCAGCAGCGGTGGATAACTTTGGCTGCTGTGCATCCTGAAACTCTCAAAGTGATGAGCAAAGTGAGAAACAAAGCAAGCTACATCCAAAAATCTATTAAACGAGGGGTAAAGTAGATGATGCAGCAAAGGGGCAAAGGGAAGAAAAAAGAGAGGATTTTTCCTTCATCAGTTGCTGCCAATACAGGTAATTAAAACAGAAAAATGTAGAAATTAAAACAGTGAGAGCTCTGCAGTTGACCAGATGCATATAGATTATGGAAAAGTGTGAAAATTAGCTGCAGTAGCCTCACCAGATTTCAAAAGCACCTATAGCTTAACTGTGCTGATATTACAATAGGTAGCAAATCCAACCACTCACAAAACAGTTTATTCATCAGGGATTCTTCTCAATATTAAACACGATCCAAATTGCACTTTCATTTCCTTGTAAAAGATCAATGCAGATGTCCCTTAAGCACGAATCCTAAATAACCTTTACATGTGAGGAGCAAAAAGTATTTTGTGATAAATGGTACCTGAGAGTACATTTCCGGACCAAAATCTGAACTCCAACCATTTTCTAATTGATCATAATCTGATGGTTCTGGAACATCAAAAAACTCATCAGCAGGATCATTAAGGCCTACTAGGCTAGCATGTTCTGAAGGAGTCTTATCCACTTCTTCATTCATACATTTCTTAGTCATCCCATCATCTGTTGGTGTTTGAGTGTCAATCCTCTGATCCCCTTCAGTCTGATGCAACCTAATATTCCCGACCAACTCTCCTGAAGAAAAATCAGAGGAAGGACAATTCCCTAGTTTTGCCTTGAACAACTCTCGTAGTGCTGCAAGCAAAAATAGATGCAATTCACTCAACACCCAGATCACAACATGAGAAAAAACACAAAAATATGAATACTCATAACTCTGTATCATTAGATGAAGATTACCAGCAACTCTCTCAAGCATTCGAATGGTAATGGACCGGGCTGAAGAAGTCCTAAGATATGATTTCCAGGATTTCCAGTCAACAGCAAGCATGTGCTTTACAACAGATCGTCTCCCATGGTTCACAGGAGATATGACATATCCTCCACCTGAATGAAGTGAAATTTTTATCATCTAAATTGCTTGAGCCAAGCAATGCCTAACTCCTGCTCCCATTCCCAAAAAAAGGGGAAAGGAAAACATGAGAACAAGTACCTTACAATCACCAGCAGATTCATCATATACAGCATGTAAATATTATTATGAGTTGGATGATGATGATGATGATGATTAAGAAGAAGACAGAAGAATCAGTGAACCTTTCAGGCTTTACAAAAAATGGTGGGGTACAATACATGTTAAACTGCTTCTCTAAAAAAAATACACGTATCATTTTACAGGATAGCAACTGCTCTTATGTACCATGCATTGATTGAATCAAGCACGTTAGAGAGACACAGATACTACATATAATTCCATGTGCATCCTGCATTAAACCTTTATCAGAGATTTCATGCAAAACAAGAAACTTCTTAAAGTAGACGAATCATTTTATTTACAAATCTTAAGCATACATTACTTTTAAGGCAAGCACGAACATAGCCTTTCTCGGGTGGACACTTCTTGTGATACACAGAGTGGTAGAGAATAACTGCAGCAGGGCAAAGTGAAATGAAGTTAACCTAGCCTTTATTCTGACAAATCTGTTGCAAAATAATCTAAAAAAAAATCAGCATCACTACCATATGTTCCATCATCTTCCCTTCTCCAGTAACGCCGCATCAAAAGATCTCTTCGTTTCATTCCCCTGGGATGTATGATGCACTAACAAGTATGAGATTTCAGACTGCTAAGCAATTACTTTAGAGATATATATATATATATATATATAAGCTTCAAGAAGTATGGATCTACCAAGGTAACCAGTCGCTGTATAACTCCTTGTGAATAATGTCCATGTGACCATCAAGGTGCTCAACCACACTTCCCTTGTAGAAACAAAAATCCCATCTGCAAGCAAATTTGCAAAGTGAAATTTATTGAATGACAAATATGATTTCCGCAAAAAAGAAATATCAAAATGCTTAAGAATACAGAACTTTGAGAAGAAAAATTGCCAATATATTTCTGTTCCATTGAGCAAGCAGATTTTCTCATGTCCTAAGTTAAAAGATTATAAGGTTCCAAAACTGTTACTCTCTGCAAACCCTGATTTGTCTACATACAAATGATGCTACAGAACAGATCAACAAGAATTTGAAATTAAAGTCTTCATTGTAATAAATACTCACAAAACTTACTTGGATCTTGAAGGACCAAGAGACATCAGAGTTTGAAAAATGGCTTCTGAGGTTCCATCAACCACACCCACAGCCATGATTGCAGGATGATCGTCCCACTGCCAACAAAAGGAATATTTTAACTCTGTGATCATGATTAAAACCAAATGAATTTGTAAACAGAAAATCAATCCACCTTCCCATGGGAATCCCTATCTTTTGCTTCTTTAAAGAGACGGAGACCTATAAAAATCCATTTTATTAAAAACTCAACTTCAGCTACCTCGAACAGCATATAACTAACTTCATTCTTACCATTCTGACAACCAAAGATTGTCCAAGGTGAAGGTGCAATAACATCAGTCACTAAATCAGTGTGGGTGGATGAACAATGAGTCCAGTCTATTGGTTTATTATGATCTACCCAACTGGGACCGTTCAATCTGAGAGCAAAAAATGTTGATAATAGCTCCAAAAAACAGACAGTAAATTATAACACAGTCATCCAAAAGTTAATCATAATTAATAGAAATCAATTTTAAAATGAATTCAGTTAGAAAAGATTGGTTCTAGATTGAAATCTATCAGAAGAACAGGTGAAGAATCAAGGTATAAGCAAATAAGCATGCGTGCTTCAAACAAGAATGCTGGACAGTGTTACCTATATGACTGACAACTGCTCTTTGAACAATCAACAATGCTATGAGCACCCTGCAAAATAGATATAAACATCAATCCTTGTTTTAACCATAAGTTCTTTCACTGTAAATTACAGAAGCAGTTTGAAACCTTTAAAGCTGCCTCCTGAAAAGAATGGATCCATCTTGCTGCTTCATCAGGACTGCTTGCTCCCAGCTACAATATTTAGATTACAAAACTTATGTGTATAAAATTTATATACAAATAAGAATATCTTTCTAGACTAGTGACCTCACCTTAAGTTGATCATTGTGATTAGAAGTGTTATAGACAGTAAATATGAAGAAAACCTGCAAGTTGCACAATGAGCTCAAAAAAATATTGATTCCACAAGAAATCAGAAAATATTGCATGGAAACACAACTTTCATACTTTTCGATGAATGCTCTCTCTACCATTGTCCGTGACACGAATGCAAGAGTCTATGATTGCGCTTCTCACAGGATCCTGAAAAACAAGTCAAAGTACTTTCTTTTTTATCTCCACGTCTGACATTATCGTAATTTAAAAAAAAAAAAAACTGTGGAGACTAAAATAAAGCAAATTTCCTCTCTAGACACAAAACAGCATCCCACTCAACATAATACAAACTTAAATTCATAGCATATTTCTCATATTTTCTTCACACACAACCACAAAACCATGAGTTAGATATGCGAAGAGACTTGTCATTTATACTATTTTGTTAAGGATATATTTAAACATGCAATTAGACAATTCAACTTGTTTTTAAAATAAAATTTATAGCTGTTTTCATGTTTCTTGATTCCACTCAGGTACGCATGCATTGGTGTTTGTCATAGTATACATTTCTATGACTTAGATTCTAGAATCATACCTTTATTTCGAACTAATCTAAAATGTATGTGTATGATATGCCTTGAAGTGGGACTTTAAAGATCACAGTAGGATGGATACAAAGAGAACCACTGAAAATAACCCATAATGCATAAAGTAGAAACAAAATCTCCCGACATGACATGAAAAAGACGATAGGAAGGTAAATAACTTGAAACATCGGTTTCTCGGTAGAGCTTTTATTTTGCCCAGCTCGTTACGTGTTCCAGCCAATCAACCAACAGACTTAAAATGTTCGAGACAGATCAATGAATCTTTTTTTTTTTAAAATGTGTTAACACTAATACCGTGTGGGTTCTGCATGAAAGGATTCCCGGTTGAAACACAAGGAATCTTAAATTCTACTTTTTAAAAAATAAAAAAAGTTTAGTGATATCAACCTGAAATCAAAGAGTCAAGCAACCACCTACGAGCAAATTCTAGATAAAGCAACATGCAGTAATAATAGAAATTCCAAACTGCGCTACTACCATTGCATAACAAAAATAATTACTGGCGCATTACTTTATATTATAAAAATAAAAATTAAAATTATGCACGGATAATTAAATAAAAGAAAGAGAAGAAACCTGGTTCTTAGAAAGAGGAACAGACTTGAAGCTCTGGAGGAGATGATGTTGAAGAACAAAATAGCGTTTCCTTGAGTACTGTAATCCGATCCGGTTCGACCGGATTAGATATAACCAGCCTTCCATTCTTTCATTGCTGTTATTATTATCATCATCACCATGCTTCTGCTGCTGCTGCGATATAGGTATTGCATCCATCTTCTTCACTTCACGGTGGCAAGAGGAATTGCCAGTGATAGATGATCACGGATTCCCCCCGGCAAACTTGAAGAAAGAGAGAGGAAATAAAGAAGTAAATCTCTCTCTCTCTCCCCCCCCTGTTTTTTCTTCTTTCTGATTTCTCTGTTAAAAAGGTAACTGAAAATGATGAGAGGGGTGGGGTCGTGAGATGAGCGTCCAGGGAGACAAAGACTGAGGAGGATCGATTGATACCTGTTATCTTTTTGTTAATTTTTAATTAGAATTCTATTGTAATTTGCTATAATTAAATATAATAATTAATAATTAATAATAATATACGGCTGGGAGTAGCTGGCTGGAGCAGGGTTAAAATGATTTAATAATGATGATGGTGTGATTTCAAAACTAACATGAATCCATAGTCTTTACCTCCAAATTTGAATTCACCCAATCTCATCTACCCATACCCACCTTGCATCACCCATGAAATGAAAACTAGAGAGCACTCTTACCATAATTGGAAATCTCACCTTGTAACCTAGTTAGAATTCGAATGAGAGCTAGTTTGATTTTTTTTTTCAAAACAACTTGGTTTTGATTTATTTTTTAATATATATATATATATATATATATATATATATTAAAATAACATTGTTTAAAATTGCCTTGGATCAACTTGAATTGCCAATTGAATCCTTGACCAACTCTCATGCCAACTTTATAAAAATTGTAGAAATAAATTTCAACAATCATGCTAGTCTCTAAAATTTTATCCCTCTTAAAAAAACCAGTAAAAAAACCATAAGAACCCTAATTAATAAATTCTAACTAAACTTAAAAAATTCTCATATTTCATAACAACAAGTAGCATCAAGAATGCAAAACACAATAATCATATATACATTTTAAATGAATAAAAAATAATTTAATAATACAATATTCAAGTAATCCAAAAATATAAACACACATAACTCACTTCTCTATTTAGATCTATGTTGTCTATTGATGATCTAAGCTCCATTAGTAGCATAACTGGATTTGATTCTTACACCTACCTTAGTGACCTCTTTCTCTACCACGACATCATAAAAAATTAACCTCTTTTTAAAGGTATTAAGTCTAATGCGATAAACATTTAATCACCAGGATGTAACAATATGAACTTCATTTTCTTTGTCAGTATTACAAAGATAAGATGCAACCTCTCAACCTTCATATAACATAAAACCAATATAATATTAATAAAACATTAAAGTTAGACTAAAAGATCAATACATAAAACCCAACATTTTACATTTCATAAATATAAAGAAAATTTATTACTCGCGAGATTTTGAATTCATCGAGATGTTGATATGTTACATGTATCCTTGTGGTGGAACCTATTCAGGATTTGAAGTAATGACCCAATATGTGATACTTATGTTCGAAATCATATGCTCTTTATTTGTAATAATTCTATAGATATCTCATTGCTTTGAGCATCTTACAATGATAAATAAGCTCCATATCGACTTGACCAATTATATTTATCATTGTTACCTCGACGAGCAATGGCATGCAATGCATCCTTGTGTCAATGTCGATTGGAATGTGTTGTTTGTAGCTGAACTATAACATTACCTAGTCTAGACTATGTAGCTCAACCATCTCAAAAAATATTAGTGAGACAACTGATGTGCAACTTGCAAGTGCAAGCTGCTAGAGCAACCACCATTCTGTCATCCAAGTAAGGTATCCATATGACTTGTAGAATATAAGTTCTTTATATATTAAACAACAATAATTCAATTAAGTATAATAATTTCTTAAAACAAATAATAAAAGAAAATTACTTGGATAACATGTTGTTTGTCTAGCTCACTTTGATAAAATATCAGCACATGTGTTGATTATTTTTTAAGCTTTATTAACACACCACCTAGCATTAAAATGATACTAGTTTAATTGCATTTTTCACTGTAACAATAACACTATAAATGCATATAATTGCAAAATAACATCACAATACTTGTATCTAAGTGGTAGATGAAGTGTCACCTCCATACTCTAGACAATCATAGATGATAATTAAAGTAATTGGGGTTGCTCACATGAAGATGTTCCAACAACTGTAATTGTTATTCAATAAAAAAATCTTTTAAATCAATTATGTTAACAAAAAACATTTAAAATCTAAAAAATACTTTTCGCTTTATATTTGTAGAAGTAGTAAACATCTTCTAACATGATTGACCTTGCTCTTTGATGCAAGACATAGGTGTATATATAAGTATGTCAAGATAACAGATCCCTAGCTATATATAAGGATGACTTTAAAACCCTTCAAGAGCATTAGGTAAATTAAATGCACATATATTCTTATTAGGTCAATGAATAATGCACTTCCAAATAGATAATTATATATGCTTTGACATATCTATTTAGCATATTAAAATTATCATAATAATTCATACTAACTTAACAAATAATCAAAATACTAGATTTATATTTTATTTCATACCTCCACAAAGACAATATGTTACCGAAGAATGGGTGCCAATCAAAATGATCGCGTGTATAATGAAATCCTATTATAAAAACTAGAAGACGTGAATGTCAGTTCATTAATGGGCAGTCCAAGCAAAAAAACCACATCCTATAGTGTCACTGTCATATCTTCATGTCTAAAATGAAACTTATATGTCTCAAATCTATATCACTTAATCAGAGTACGAATCAAGCCATAGTCAAGCTTGATGTGGTCTCAACAACTAACATACCAAAAACCTACATGGAACATATATGGTTGGACTTGCTTATCTAGTCTTATCCACTTATGTGTACAATAATAAATAGTAGTCTCATGATGTATAACAATTTAAATTGTAATTATATACATGTATAATACCTTTAATTAAAAATTAATAAATTCTTATAATTTTGGTGAATACATCCTCCAATCAATGTCAATATTGCAACCACAAAACAAACGTATCAACGAGTCTGATAGACATGTATTATGATTAATGATTTACATGATCATATTAATGTTATCCTTGCTCATAATCATGTTCATAGTCCTGTTCTCCCTGGATATAATCTAAATATTGATGTTCAACATAAATAGATGGTATTTCACCTTAGTGTGTGACATCCAATCTAATAATACATGTGTTTTATATAAGACTAAATAAGTTTAATATGCATAAACAATATAATAATAGACCATAACATGATAAATAAATAATATGTATTTTGCAAACAATTATTGTCATAAATACTTTGTCGATTAAGACATTTTTTTCTTCTATTTAGGCATATGTCATTGCATATGCTACACCTATAATATGCATGAGCTTCTCCTA
Source organism: Salix arbutifolia (assembly GCA_025169955.1). Lineage (NCBI taxonomy): Eukaryota > Viridiplantae > Streptophyta > Magnoliopsida > Malpighiales > Salicaceae > Salix > Salix arbutifolia. Next base: position 1,085,937 of record CM045910.1, on the reverse strand, counting down.
CATCTATCTTATTGTGCAAATGAGTTAACATTCATTGAACATGTCTAAACTTATATATATATATATGAGTTTGTTTCAACTCGAGATCTAGTGTAATTAGACCATTTTAGCTCATCTAATAATGAATGAAATGATATGTCATATTTGATATAGCTTGAAATTGAGTATTAATTATAAAAAAAATTATATTAAGTCTATGTGATTCTTATCATAACATGAAAGTATTTAGGAATATGACTGTTGAAATGTCTATTATTTACCACATGTGCATGTTCTATTATTGAAATTGACTGTTTGTCTAATTTCTTTAGCAACACCTGATTTAATAAAAGTGTTGACCTAGAAAATTCATCATTTGGAGTTGTACAACATTACAATATGATCTCCTAATCTATTCCTACTCAATATTGACTTAATCTTACTTGCATAGGCTATTTTTTACCATGTTGAATTTCATAATTAGTATCATATCTTTGTTTGATCCAATAAATATTACAAATATAAAAGTGAATTGCATCAAATCTAGAACAAGCATTGCACGAGCACCTTTGAGAACATGATTAAAGGATTCTGAAAGATTAGTAATCATATTAATACACCGGTAACAACTATCATAACATAAAACCTACTTTTTTTAGTTCGTGTTCAAGCCACTCTTTATATGTTGAGTCTAATTAACACATTCTTTCAATACCACAAATCAAAATTGCATTTTCCAGGTTAATAACACATCCCCGTCAAATCTTTTTTCATAGTTGCATCTTTGAATATATGATTGAAGTTGCTAACAAAATATCTTGCATGATACCGATGGTATCCTATAAGCTTAGGAAAATTTTTACTACTTCATTCTTGATGCGTGCATATCTATATGATGTTATACATATACATGTTTCACCACTAGCAACACATCTTTGTAAGTAAAAAAAAACCATCTTCAATTCAAATTAATTTCTCCATCAACATTTGCAAAAGGTAATAACCCATTATTTACATAAAAACAACTATAATCAATAACTTCCCATCATATCACCTATACAAATGTGTGTCCTTAACATTGATGAGTGGTTCACAATGCTAAAACCTTCAAAAGAAGACCCAAATGACTAAAACACTCATCCAAAAATCATTGTATTATAATCAATATTTCCTTTATGGTTCCAATCAATTAATGTTCCAGTATTTGATTATTTTATTGCCAACAACAACCTAAGTAATCTTTTAAAAGATTCCTAGCGTGAACAAAAAAAATCTCAATGATCTTCGTTTTGCAATCCATGTTTTGCCATATAAAATTTTATTGCAATTTAATTTCATCCTATATGCTTGTAATTGTCATTGAAAGCTTATTTAGTACAAGTATTGATATACTATTAGCAATAATATTTGTATCAAGTTGATAATGCTTTTTTTAACAAAGGTTGAAACGCATCTATGGTTGAAGTACATATGTGTGACTCTTATAGGTTTGTAAAGACAAACAAACTATCAATCTTGTTAGGTGATCCACCTATATAAGAACTCCATAGACTTTGTTTTGTTTTAGAAAAAAAATGGTCCCATTTATCATGAGTGATCTTCCCTTTCTAAAATTCAAAACTTGATATATTTTTATAGATGACATACCCCTTTTGAAATTAAAAAATTGATCTATTTTCAGGGGCAACCAACTCTTTTTGAATTCCACAAAGAATTTTTGAAAGTTTATATGCTTTCTTGAAAGTGATTTATTTTCATGGGCAACCATCCTATTTTTAAACTAATAAATTTGGTCTATTTTCACAGGTGACCAATTCCTTTTCAAAATCCAAAAATAACTTACTGTTTTTTATGTCATTGAATTATTTATTGTTGAAAAAATATAGTTAAGATTTCAGTGTCTGAAATATTACCCTAAAAGCTATAAAAACAAGATTGAATAAGTAAAAGGGAAGGTACTATTATCCTTGGTTTCCAATAGAAAATGAGTTGGCTTGAATCGACTTGTGAACCCCAGTTGAGTTTAATATTGGTAATTACAATTGCAAGAAGCTATTAATTAGGTCAACATATTATACAAGCTTGATTGGAATAATAAAATGTTTGAGCTCAAATGTAATAATAAAATGTGATATGGGAGTGTATTGATAAGGTGATAATTGGGAAATTTTATGAGATAGTCAACAATCCTATCCATTTATATTATATTGGCATTAAGCTGCAATGTCGCCATGGTACAATTACATCCAAACTTTTCTCGATAAAAGTATAGAGAATGCTAATTAAATAATATAAATGCCTCGTGAATTAAGTTTAAAATGCAAGAATGATAAGCATAAGTTCTTGACAATAATAATGATTTATCTGACTGCATTATTGGTTTTGTTTTAGGTCAATAAGTGTCTATTGTGTTAACTTTGGTGTTAGTGAATACTTTTAATTTTGGTGTTGATAAGTATTGCAATGAAAAGAAGGTATGGTATTTCTGCTTTTGATATTTGTAAATATTTAAGGTTCAAGACAATTTTCAACTCCAGTCTCAATATTCTTAACTTCATTTTAGTGAATATCAAAAGTGTTCTCAATTTTACCATCAATAAATATGAATATTCCAGTATGTTGGGGTCAAGAATTTATTATTATTATTTAATTTTAATAAATCGATATAAAAGTATTTTGGGCTGCAAAATTGGTTTATTAAGATGATACGGGTGTTTGTTAGATTTTTTAGGTAAAAATAGGTTGAAACAGTATTTTGAGTCTAAAAAAAACCATCCTAATTTTTTAGTCACCTCTTTGAGTTTTCAATTATTTTTTATCCTATTAAAAAAATAGAATTTAAATTGTAAAGATATGTTATTATGCAATTTTATTTTTTAAAAATAGGATTTCTTTTTACAGTGATATTGTCAATTGCTTTTTTGATAATTACGTACATGTAGTGCTGATATATAGTTAAAAAAAATTTATTTTTATTTTTATTTTAAATTATTTTTTTTAGATTATTTTGATGTACTGATGTCAAAAATACTTTTTTTAAAATAAAATAAAAATAATTTTTTTTAAAATAAAATAAAAATAATTTTAATATATTTATAAATAAAAATCACTTTAAAAAATAACCTCAACAAACAATTGATCGATTCTAAAACATGCACTAAAGCTAGAACAAAATGGGAAGAGAGCCTGAAAAAAATGGAGATAAAAAGTGAATGGGTGCTGTTTATTGAAAGAATCAGAATCATTTATACTCAATCAACAAATTGTTTTTGGAAGAATAAACAGCTGATCATACAAGAAACTCTTTTCTTTATCACAAATTAAGCCTATTAATTCTAATTAAACAAGGGAGACCTTGGTTGATTTCTTCGCCTCATGAGCTTCTTTATCTGGCATGCCCAAAAGTGGAGTGTTCTCCTTATCTTTCATCTGAAACCAACACAAACAAAAAACACCATTTTAATTCCAGCTCCGAAAAGTAGACTGCGTGTAAGAGTTAATTAGTACCTGAGAAGCAAGTGAAGGGTCAGCTGATTGTTTCTTTTTATTGTCTTGTACGCAGAAATACGAGTACAAGCCCATGCCAAGAATCGCAACAAGAATTCCGATGATGTTTCTGACCGTGAAAGGGTCATGCAGCAGAGTATACCCGAAGGCAAGAACGAGGCAAGTTTTGAGGTGTCCGAGCACCTGATATGTGACCGGCGAGGTCTTGCCGATAACCATGAACGTGCTGAAGTTCACGGAAACAGATATGATGCATGAAAGGATAATGAATGCCTGCATGGAAATAAATTAATAATCCTTGCACCCAAAATGTTCATATATATATATAGAGAGAGAGAGAGATAGCCAGAGCAGGGAAGCATGGAGGAGAGATCGAGAGAAAGGATCTATACCGAGACAATTGAAGAGTATTTGTATGCAAACACGTTCTTTTTGGTGAGGAAATGATCTACAAATGGGCCCGAGACAAAGAGAATGGCTGCTTGAAATGGGGCTGACTGATAAAGCAGCTGTGTGGAAGACACATTCAACCTCTTTTGTATTGTATTTGTCAGCTGATCAAGAATTAAGTTAAGAATGAACTCGCATGTCCCGATAGGAGCTCATGCTGCACCTATAGTAGTAAGATTATTATTTCTAGGCGAATATCGATGAGCACTGAGCTTAAACATTCAAACTTAGAGCCTGTTTGGGAGAGCTGTTGCGGTAGTTTTTCAAAGTGCTTTTCGTGCCGAAATACATCAAAATGATATTTTTTTATTTTTTAAAAATCATTTTTGACATCAGTACATCAAAATGATCCAAAAGCTGCGGCACGGCGGGTGAAATGCCGTGCCAGACAGCTTCTTAAACATGTAATGCATGCAGTCTTTGCCATTATAATTGCAAACAGTCATTAGAGCAGTACTACTACTGGTGATTTGTTCCCAGCAGTACTGTCATGATCTAGCACCAATTTGAAGCGAAAAACATTGCGAAAGGATACGATTTGCCCAACGCAGGTTGTTATGATGGCCAGGAGAGAGAGAACTGTTCCAAGGAAATTGAGCTGGAGATCTGTAACAGAGGCAATGCCAACTCCACCGAGCAGCACAAGGAGTGAAAGCTTTATCTTCTGGCTGAAAGAAGTAGAAAATATAAACAATCCTGTTAGAAACTTGGAGAAAAATAATTAAAAAGTAATGCAAGCCACTGAGGTGTGTAGATTGTAGTTGAAACCTGAATTGCTTTTTCAGGAACAGGGTTTCCAACAGGACAGTGAATGGAATGATTGCAAGTTTGGTCATCTGAAATATAAAGAGGAAAATCACCACCAGGATGAAGAGCAAGCAAAGAAGAAAGGCTGGCTAGGTCAACCATTTTGCAAGTCTCAAGTTGTGGTGAAATTGAGGTGTACCTGGTAGAAACCAATGGAGTTGAATCCCAGGCTCAAGTTGAGAAGTCCAATCGAAACACCATTTAGAATTCCAAAGAGCATCACAGTCTTCATGTCAATGGACTTGGACTCAAACAAATGGAAGCGTTGTGCCGCATGAAGTGTGCAGAATGTTACTATGAGGTGCCAGCTAGTGAGAGTTGTAGCTGTGATATACAGAGAAAGAAACAAAAAAACAGTCAAAATTGTTGTATATATACATATATTACACCAGTAGCAAATCTTCAGATTGAAGCTAGCAAATTTACCAAATGGGAACCCAAGATTGCTCATTAAAGCTTTGTTGCAAATGACAATGGAGACAGATGATGCCACTGAAAGAAACAGGGCCCCGATAACACCCAATCGGAAGCTCGACATTTCTCCCATCTTACTGAAAATTAGGCCTACAACAAAAAGGGGGGGAGGGGAAGAGTATGAGAGATGCCATGCCATATTTCTAGTTAGGTGCTTCGATCCAATAAATAAATAGCTCTATTTATAAATACATGTTTTTACATACTTAAATTAACTAAATAGGCAAAGTCTAAACTACTACTAGAGAATTAGATAACAAGAAAAGCATTACAGGTGTGAATTATAAACTCAAATGGGACTGAATTATAAACTCAAAACAATTTTGGTTGGTGACGATGGTGTTTAAAGGTAGTTGAGCACTCATCGTCAATGAAGTGTTCAATCCATGGATGACACAAGGATGGCGGTACGGTGAATATTTTATTTGCAAGCACCAATGTACGTGAGATTCTTGAACATGGTAACTTAGATAAAAAGGAAACCAGAGCTTATTATATGTTTTAGTAATTGATTCCAAGTGTTGATCAAATTAGCACACCAACTTTTGTTCAGAAGGAACAATTCTTGGCTATTATTGATCATGAGCTAGAAAAACAAAGAGCACACACATGTATAAACTACCTTCAATGAAGATAAATTTGCTGGGAATTGTAAGGAGCCCTGAAAACTCACAAAGAAAACCAAAATGTTAGTGTCAATTAGTGAAACACAGTTCATATGAATAGCCATGTATACCACTTTACAAACCTTCGGAATTCCTTTTTACTCGTGTGGTGCTCTGTATTTACAGGAATGTAGGGCTCCTACAACTCCATGCAATCTCCAGAATCCGGCCGGTGAAATTCGAGCAAGATGTTGGAGATAGATAGACTGAGCTTGAATTGTGTGTGTGAGAGAGAGGGCGTTTGACAATGGTGGAGCTTGTATGAGAATGCAACTTGAGATCACTTATATTTTTAGGCAACCAAGGTTGGTTGGTGCCTAACTTTGTTATATTTATATTTATTATTATTATAATAATAATAATTATTATTATTATTATTATTATTATTATAATTATTTAAGATTGTTTGGTTTAGGGTTTTATTTTTCTCTCACATGCTTTGACTTACTTCAGAAGGAAAAGGTAAAATTTCAAGGATTTTAAGACAGAAATTACTTGACATGTCTAACACATTCTTGAGTAAAATATGACTATCATTGATAATAATAATAATAATAATAATAATGTAACTAAGGGTTTGCTCGCCTGTGGTCTTAGGTTCAAGTTATGTAGTTGCTAATATGACGACAATTGAAAACTTACGAGGTCATTATATTCAAAACATATTGAATTAGATAAAATACACTTAATCTGAGCCGAACAGCCACGTTAATCAAATAATAATAATAATGTAACTTGTATTTTACCAGCATCTCTAATCACTTTAGAGGACGGTAAGCAATTCTTACCACGCATGAATGGAGGAAGGTGAGATGAACATATCTTATTTGTTAGTGAGAGGTATCTGCCAATACAAGCCAAGACTTTGCCACCCTCAGCATCAATCAAGCGTTAGGTGAAAAAACTTACTTCAATCTCACTCCAAACAGGACTTTTTTCTTGTTGGCCTCCATCTATTATTCCATTGAAACATCACCATCACCAACCAGGCAGAATTAAGAAACTTCCTCCTCATAATTAACCTGATTTTGACATCAAACCCACGATCCAGTTGAATTTTGAAGACTCCTTGGGATCCTCACTCTTATCTCGATCGATTTGGAATGTCCATCACCTAGAAGGAACACTCCTGCTCCAATGGCTCAAGGAATCAGATGTTTTCCGTGAGCACCCCATTGTCAGACTACTCCCTGAGCTCAAAGAAGAGGTCCACCGGAACCAGTCCAGAACACACAGAAGCAAACAACATTAATAATATTAGGATTCTTGAAAAAAAAAAGAATGTCCAAACAGGTCGTAGGCTATAGCTTTATCAGTCCATGATGATCCCAATAAACTTTTGGTACGTAGGAGCTTTGAAACATATATATATTCCATGCTTATGCTATTTTTACATGTATGTTATTCTTATTGATAACGGAGCTCGTTCGGATTGTTTTCGTGTTCGTATAGTTTATTTTAGAATATTTATGATGATTTTTTTTTCTTTTTCCGACAAACATCTCCCTGGTTTAAATACTAAATTTAGAAGAAAATGTATTTATAAAAAGTGTAAATCAAAAATCTTTGCAGCATTATATTCCAGAGTGCTCATATTAAAAAAAATGTAATTTGTGTCAATGTAAAATAGAAATTTGTAGAGGATATTGGCTGCTAAGGATTAAAAACTAATACGAACTCTGTTTTTTCAACGCAAGAAACGGGATTTATCATGGCTCCAAAAAGCTGGTCGTTTATTTTATTTTTATTTTTTAAAAAAGGAGATCATTTTGCACTGCTTTTCATCAAAATTTTAAATTGTTTTTTTACTATACACTTTAAAAACTAACTTCTACCACCCTCTAAATCAGCCCATTCGTATTTCAAGTCAAATCATCACTGGCCCAAATATACATAATATACAAATATTTAATGCATTCTTGAAACCATTGGGTTTTTTTTTCCCTCCCTCTTTTTTTACCATATTCCATTTAGAACAGGCTTGCCTTCCAAAGTCACAGGCTGCCGGAAAAAGGGAGACCTCTACCGAACATGTCAATCAAGAAAATTTGCTACACTCTAAACCTAAACAGCCCGTCGGAAGACAACTTTCTAATCAATTTAAATGAAATGTGAAGTCTGAGTTTCATCTCATGTCCCGATGAACAACTACAGATATGGACAGGATACACAAAACGTGAAACAGAAACTATGCATACCACTTTCAGCAAAAAAAAAATTATGCGGGTTGAATCTCATACACATTCTTTCAGGGCCAAAAGTGAGATGCAGGAAAGGGTTAGGGCTAAAAAATCACCCTTTCTTAGTCTGAGAGAGGTATGCCTGTTCAGCATCTGCGAGACGACTCCGGAATAGAGACCACTCGTTTCGGCATCTTGCTCTCACCTGAAGTGGGTGGACAAGGAGATCTTAGAAAAAGAACAAACAGAGAGAGAGAGAGAGAGAGAGAGAGAGGAGTCACTACAGATCTTTGCCAATCTTTTAAACGACGATTGGGCTAACATGTACATAATTCAAATTCAAAAGTGGATATGGATTTCACACTCATTTTGCTAAAGACACGCACCCCTTCCCATGGAGCTTTTCCCTTCTCTGACTTCCCCTGGACATTTTACAGAAAATTCCAGGGTGGTTAGACTACAAAAGAGAGACAAACTTGACAGGAAAGATAAAAATAAATCAATAAAACTGCTTATATTGGCATCTTAAGAGCCATAGCACCAGGCACCAGCATTCATGCAGTTGGTGGTTTTGACCGCAGAGTGCCAAATGAATTTTCACTTCTATAAAGCACATAACTAATCTAAACGCAGAAGAATTAAAAAAAAATCAGATTTCAGGAATCACAAACAGTAAAAGTAGTTCAATAGGCACGTATCATGATATGCATAATCACAGGGCTTAAATTATCAAAAGTTAAATGGAACATCAGTGGAAACCCAGCAATCATCTCAAATCACCTCCTAACTACAGCTGCACCAAATCATGTTATACAATCATGTTTATAGAGAATCTTTGAACTAAACTAATCATATATGCAAACCTCAATAAGCAGCAGGATTTTATAGTCCTTAATTCTTGTCATCATCAAATTACCACTTAACCATCATATATAAAAATTTTCAATTATGTGAGGGAGTGTGCTCTATGTTCTCACTTTACCAAATTCTGAAGTAAAGCTTCTTTCCAGGAAACACATACAAATAAAATATTAGAGGGGTGTTTAGAAGCGTGGCAACGATTGCTTTTCAGAGTGTTTTTCGCTCGGAAATGTATCAAAATAATTATTTTTATATAATTTTTTAAAATTATTATTTTTAACTACACGCCAAAATGATCCAAAAATATAATAAAAAAATTTAAGCAAAAAATATTTGTTTTGGGAAAGAGGGTTTCAACCGCATTCCCAAACAAGGCCTAGAGTATTTTACAAATGCATGGTTTATAGAATGTCCAATAAAAATTCAATCAATAGCTTCTACAAATGATAAAAATTTAACAAGACCTAGGTTAAATCAAAGATCCAACAAAGTCTATGATAGGTTTTCTTCTTCTGTACTCCACATAACTTCCCATGGAGAAAATTCTGTTCAAATCTGTCAATTGACAGAGATTAACCTTTACCTATCATTTAACTTCTTGAATTTGGCTTCACCAAGTGTTGTCTCTCATGCATCATAAACTGCATTTTGTTCACTACAGAATATATTGCATTTGATGTTGAAGTTCCATTTGTCGGGGAAAAGAATCGATACATATTCTGAAGTTTAATTATATCTCGAATATTATCTACAACACCATAACAAATTGCAAATGGATGATGACTCACCTGGCTGCCAAGAGAAGGAATCACTTGATGAATAATCCACTGTGAATCAACCACTCCAATTTTTTCATGTGCAGGCTGTTGTGTGAAGCAAAAGAATTTATGTCATCATAAAATGAAGGTAAATAGCTGATTTAAAATATAAGACCTTTTTGTTTTTAGAAAAAGGAGCCAATAAACTAGCTCGGATCTTGTGTGATGAACATAAAATTGGTGTCATTTAGCAAAATTACAAAATCCCAACTTCTGGGTTTATGAACGGCCCAGTTTTCTCACACAAGACTAATAACAAGACACTTAGAGAATGTATATTACCATTGTTCAACATAATGAGAACCCACATTAATGTTAATATGTGCAAGCGAGGGTGGAAGAGAGTCATTGATCATCATTTTTTTGGCATTCAAATTCTTTGATTGTCTCCTACATGGGTTTGTGGAAAAAACTATGTCCGATACCCTTGACTTAAGCTGTGACGTTGGCATCCACATACTTAATGTCTTGCATGCATGTGAGTGAATATAAAAGAGAAACGAAATACACCCTGATGCCTTGCATGTGTCTCTGTGAATAAAAAAGAATCAAATACCTTTTTCGTATATCACAAAAAAATAATATTCGACATGACTTGTTGCATTTATAAAACCAACACATGTTTAAATATGGTGGGTTTCAAGTGTTATTTGTACTCAAAAAGAGGTAGAAGGTCAAAACACCAAGTCAACCTTCAAGAAAAGTTTGATCCAAGTCTATGCCATGCCACACAAACATCATCAGCATGGTAGCTGATATCTTCTACACATGAAGGTTCACAAGAAAGTAGATGAAACATAATTTCCCATTAATTGAAAAAAAACAAATGAGACAATTGATGAAACCACTGACCTCTACACATCTTCTGAGAGCAAAATCCAATCCCCATCCATGCACCAAATCATTCTACAGGCATACAGTTCAAACCATTACTTTAAAAGTAGCTGATAAATAAAACACACTGAAGAAGATGAATTAAACATAGACTGGTGGCAGTGCTACGTGCATGCTCCTAATCTCGTTCTATCTTCCACTACCTCCAATTATGAATAGAGAGTTTTGTCCTTAAAAAATTTGGACATCTTAGAATGTTTTCAAACTTCCAACATTACAATTATGCAAACAATTACAGATAATCTAGTATGACAAGCTTTGAGCATATAATAATACCTGAATCATATGCCACACACAACGCCAAGCCTCACGAGAGAATACAGGTGCCATGATTTCCACAAAGCTGAAAGAACATAGCATATTTAAATATCACACACACGCATTTAGTGTGTGAGTGAGAGAGAGAGAGAGAGAGAGAGAGAGAGAGAGAGAGAGAGAGAGAGAGAGAGAGAGAGAGAGCATACGCAGCACATGGAGGCAAATGTGGGTTACTACACCAGCCTGGTTTCTCCTCTGTATCCCTGTTCATCAAAGGAGACAGCAACTCTTTATGAAAAAAGTTTAAAAGAAAATTCAAGTCATATAATACCACCCCGATCCAATATACCCCCCCCCACCACCACACACACACACACACACAAACACAACAGAGCCTACTTGTGAACTTCTCTGTCACCTCTCCTCTTCGTCATCTGCCATGTAAGTCCATTATCAGGCTCAAGCCCTGGTTGAGAGATCTCCAGACCATGTTTCTTGACCAACTCTATATACCTAAAATTTGCATAGACGAATTAAAAGAAACATGTAACTGTTAAAGAAAAAAAAAAAAGTTAGGGAAAACTTACTTCTCTCCATTAAAATGTTCTACTCCAAGATCTTCATCCCATATAAAAATATATTCATAAGCTCCAACAATATCAGGATGCAAAAACCTTTTTGCATACCACCTGTAAAACATATGCAGGAATGAATGGCAGACTACAAAATTGTCAGCTCACTGCATGGAAATAAGTATCAACATCCTCACGGTACAAAGGGAGCGTTAATGAATATTATATGTAGCCTGTGTTTACAAGTTCTTAATAAGAGAGAATGTAACACTGTACGGCATAAACTTTACCATTTTGTTTGTCTCATCACGCTAACATGAATTGCACGTTTTGACCACTCAAACTGGTCCCATTCACTTGTCCGGCCATCATAGTGGAACAGCAAAATTTGGAAATCATCAGAAAACTATCATAGAATTAAAAAAAGAAGAAAAAGAGGCTCAGTATCCATGGAAACAAGAACAATTTAAAAAAAAAGACTTACGCAATGATCTTTCTCCATACCTTTTTAACTGCTGTGTTAATGTTGTTCCTCTGATCATAACCAACTGTAAATGTTAACAAATACTTTGGCTTCTTTTGTATATCCTGCAAATTTCACGTGCTATAAGAATCTATTTCGATGCTAATGATACCATTAACAGGAAGTTACACTTCAGTATCCTATGATTTAAGTTTTATATTTGACAGTATGGTTCAGAGCCTATATACTGCATTTTAATTCTGCAATTTTGAAAATTATATCACATGGTTTGTAAAATCTTACAGATTTATGATATTGATCCAATGTTATGATTTTAAGGATCTTCTATTGATCTCAAATAGAGAGCAAGTTTGACAACCTTGTGAGCCATTATGACCAAATGGTTTGTATTGAACAAATTCCTTCTAAAAGCTTAATCTTGTAATCAGAGGCCTAAAAATATCAATATCCAACAACTAGATTTGTATCAGAACTTGAATAAATCTGATTTGTCCATGCATGGAGATCATTCATAGCTCATCCCTTTTGAAAAAACCTACATGGCCTATGGAGTGTAGATTCCAGTTTCTTTCATCTTATTTTAATGTGTTACAGACAGGTGGCCACCACCTATTCTATTACAGGTACTAGTTAGAAATGAGTCAACAATATGAATGTTAACCACATTAGCCAAATGCAACGATACTAGTTAGAAATGAGTCAACAATATGAATGTTAACAACATTAGCCAGATGCAATGATACTAGTTAGAAATGAGTCAACAATACAAAGATAATCCATTTGCTACCTCAGTCAATTACAACGGAAACTACAGAATGTTATCTTTTATTCACAATTTATAAATATACCTCACTAGGTTCACCCCATAATCTTCGCAAGTTAAGGTCAGATTCAGCCACAACAATTCCTGGAGGCAATAGCTCCGCACCACGAGGATTTGTTGGAACATAAATCTGAGAACAAGTAAACAAGGCACAACCATATCATTGAATGAGCATGAAATGAACAAAACAAATGAGCAGTTGAGCAACATAGTTACATACTTACGTTAGTGACATTGCTACCTGATCCAAGAGTTTCAAGTGATTTGCTTCTTCTAAATTCATTCTGATTCACAATGGATAAATTAATAGATGATGTAAAGCTTGATGGTATGTGAACCTGAAATAGAGAAAACTAACTAAACTGAATGAAAACTCCAGGATTCTCCCGGAATAAACTAGTGATCAACGTACCTTTGTAAATGTAGCTGCTGGAAATGAAATACCAACAAAAAACCCAAAAGCAACTCCGAGGATTGTCACGACAATGAGCCTGGCACTATCATTTGTTTTCCTATGAACTCCACTGCAGGGGAAACTGAAGGCTAATCAACTTAAAATAGCAAACTAATTATAAGGCTACTACCTTAATGAATATCATAGCAATCCAAACCTGCGATGAATAGTCCCCATCTCGGCACGTCTTTGGACAGTCAAATCTGGGGGGGAAATCAAATTCCGAGAATGTTTTTTTTTTTTTAAAAAAAAAAAATCACATTGAAACCCTGCAGCACATTTTTGAATCAAACTAATACATTTCTTCAATTTGAATAATTTGGATGAAGAAAAAAAAGACGATCGATAACGCAAGGCAGCCTAACTGACACGACACATATGAATGATTCTTCAAAGCTTTAAGCCAACCAACCACACTTGATAACACTAAAAATCACAAACTTAATATACACGTTATTAATTTCATTTCTTATTCCTTTTTCCTTATTTCCTAAGAATTATCAAGTTTAATAGAGAGAAAAATTCAAAATCAGAATTCGAACTAACAAATCATTCAATTTCTCGATATCACGAAATCTTGAAGGTTTTAGGGTTCGAAACTTACGCGATTCGATTTTATTGATGAAATGACGAATTTACAGAAAGAGAGAGATTTGGGGAGAGTGGTTCGACTGGCCTCGTCTCCTCCTCGTCTGGGACTTTTAAAGTTTTTTTTTCAAAAACTCATAAGATAACAAATTAACTCTATTTGTTTTTTTACAAATTTTAAATATAACTTCAAAATTATATATCGACTTTATTATTAAATTATTTTAATTATTTCATTTTTTGTGAGAATCACTAAGAAAATGTTAATCTCTTTAAAAATAATATATATATATATATATATATATATATTATTTTTATTTAGATATAGATATAGATAAAAATAAAAATAAAAATGAATGAGAATTTATTTTTAAAGCTATTTATTTTTCACAAAAATATTTATTTATTTTCATATTTTTTACAAAGTTAAACATTCTTTTCTCTACCAATAACTATTTTCTAATATATCACTGTGATTCATCTATTTGCTTGACCAATGACAATTTCAAACTTTACATCATGGCAAGCACCAATATCTTCTCCAATTAAACATGACATTACTCTTTTTTATATATATAATATGGGTATCCAAGATAATTTACGCGCACCTCAACATTACTCTTCATTCTTGAGATGAGCCATCAAGACCAAGTGCTCGTTTGGCATTGCGATCCCACCGGCGATTGCAAATCTGCTTATTGAATTGAGTGTTTGGTAAATCTGATAAGTAGAATTTGGACATGGAGCCCACATCATTTTTGTGCCAAACGCCGGTGCAAGAAAAGCAACTTGCTGCTGCTTTTCTTGCTGCGATTCGAGGGGGATTAGCGATTCGGCTTGCCTGGGGAATAAAAGGGAAACGACGATTGGCTGAGGGATTAGTAGCTATATATATATATATATAAAATCCCCCTGTGTGTGTATATATATATATTAAAATTAAAATAATCTAAAAATTAATTAAAATATAAATAATATTTACATAATATATATGTATTAATATAAAAAATATATTTTTATCAGATATTGTAGCGCGCGAAAACAGTCAGGGATTGCAGAGGCCTTCACGTATGGATATTGTTCGTGATGACATTGCAAATAGTTTGATGAGAGAATAAAAAGAAGTGTTCATTTTACGTGAATTATTCCTTATATTGTGAAATTATGATTATTAATACAATATAAATATATACATAAATTATAAATAAATATGTCTATGCTCTTTGAAGTAATTTCACAAGTTAAAAGCAATATGAAAAGCTTGGTAACCAAACACTTAAAATCGCTTTTTTTCAACCTCCAACTCAACCACAATTTTTAACCAAATACTTCACAATTTATTTTGAACCGCAGTAAAAGCGTTTTTTTTAAACTGTTTTTTTTCAACCTCAATCGTAAAAGCAAAAGTAATGCCAAACACTCTCCAAGATGCATACATTTTTTGGGGTTATCAAGTAGACATAAATGGATTTTCATACTCAATATTCTCTCTTCAATAATGAACTTTTATATTAATTTTTTTCATGTATTTACCAGCTTCAACATTAAAGAGTACCTCATTCGACGATAAACTCGTTTTATCAGGATTACTCGAGCTCAAACATATGACAAACACATTGCCAAACTTGCATACTTGGTTTATTTTTGAAACTATAAAAAACCCAATTTGAATGATCATAGGGATGGACATGACAAGAATACAAGTAGAGTGATCATATATAGAAAATTACAAAAGTAGAGGGATGAAATATCTCAAGAGAATCTCATTTGCTATTGATAAAAGGAGATGATAAACAGACAAAAATACAAGCAGAAGCACCACATTAAGAGAAAAGGGATTGAAATATCTCAATAGAATTTCAATAGTTATTGTGAAAGGAGAGGATTTGCAGTAATTACATAACATAGTTTTGTTTTGAAGACACTTAATTATGAAAGCCTCTTTTGGCCTCATAAAATTACACATCTCATTTTCCTCGACAGCAATTCCGGTCCGCAATGCCTTTAATTTGTTGGGAAATCAAATCCAACTGTCTCTTCCTCCACTTGATGTCTCCAATAATCATATGTGTGGACAAAGTAAATGTTTCAAAAGAACAAAGAATATTGACCAATCACGAAAATCTTCAGTCATCAGAATTTTGCGCATTGTTTAGGCAGACCTGTATCATGATCCACACTCACAATTTCTGTGGCTTTGTCACATATGAGTACATCTTGACCCAGCTTAGCTCCAGCTGCCTTCAGACCCTTGAGAGAAACAGGTTGGTTGAACAGGTTAAGTGATGGCAATTTTGATGCTGGAGGGAACTTACCATTTGGCAAAAAGGATCTGAAATCTTCCTTCAACAATGGCACCTCAAAATCTGTCTTGTCGTGGTTAACAACATTGTCCTTTGCACTGATGTGAGCCCCTGGTTCCATATGGTTAGTCGAGAAGCTTGCCTGGTTCGGAAAGTTGGGGTAGAGACTGACATAGCCTCTGAGGTACATCATGTCGATGAGGAACTTTTTCCATGAAGCTTGCCATCCATTTGTTCTCGACTTTGGAATCTGAACTGGGTTTGCCTTGGCATCTTCAGTGAACCTCATGTTCATGTAAACATAGAATTCTCTCCATTGTTTAGGGAAGAACACCGAGCCCCAGCTGCAGGGTAGCTGGTGGAGATAAGGAGTGTTGGGATGGATTCTTTTAAAGAAATCCGTCGCATTCCATTTCGGTCTTTCTTTCACCACCTCCACCAATCTGGGCGTGTAAAGGGAGATGGAGGAGAGCTCAGGCAGTGACACCTGTGGATCATAGTGGTAGGCCAGAAGAGCATATTTGATCCACAGATAGTAGAATGGAGAGACCTCAATATCATCTTCGAGGAGGAGGCCAAAGTCATCATCAGATGAGGGGTACCAGCTCTCACTGACCGCTCGAATCAGGCCTCCCTGGATGATTCTTCTTCTGAGGGTTTTAGGACCATGAGGCCAATTAAATGAGCTCACTAATCTTATAGTTTCCTCATCAACTTTACTGTCCACGTTGAAGCTGATGGGGATTTCATCCCCCACATAATAAGCATCGCTGAGAGATTTGAGAAGCCTGGTCAGAGAAGGAGCACGATTCTGGGTGATTATGTTGACAGAAATCCGCATTTTATTCCAGTCTGCACAGCCAAGTTAAATGTATGGTCAGTTGAAACAGCTTGGTTTCTGCTTGATGGAGCTAAATCAGAGTATCTATCATTAGGCTGTGTTATGGTTTCTTAATATGGTATCAGAGCCTTGTTGACCCAGCGGTCACGAGTTCGAATCTCACCACCCCTATTCTATTTGATAAAAAAATCAAGCACAAGGTGATGTGGGTCTGTGCAAGTTTCAAGCCCAAAGGTTTTCACTTGAGGGGGCGTGTTAGAGGATAATATAAATCATATTGTGGAACCTCACCTACAAGCTTGAACTTTTAGATGAGATGATTTCTTATCAGACTGTTACTTACTTGGCAAAGCTGTTGATCTTAGATCTGCCATCCACAGAACCTTCGATATTGAAGGCCTTGGTAGAAGAACCATTGCTGTGCCATTATTATTAGTCTCCGTCGCCATTTTCAAGGCTTTCTTCACATTAGGATCGATGTCACTCACTGTGATCAGCACAGTGGGATTGTGAGTCTTGATCAATCCTTTCACGCTCGAGTACACCGCCTGCACCACCGGCACTTCCGAGTTCGATATTTCTGTCTGCGCCGTGACTGCCAAATCAAAAATCTTGAATCTTCGCTCTTTGCAGACCGTCTTGGGCCAATTCAGAGCAGTCGCAGCATCTTCACAAGGGCAGAAATTGCCTCCAGAGACGACAATGTACGCCTTTTTGCCAACAGTAGACCTGAACTTCTCGATAAGGGGTGAAAGTGCTTTAACTTCATCGACCGAGTGGGCATAGAAGAGTGCATCTATTTTTTGAGGGTGCATTGCTGCCCACTGAGTCACATAACCAGTAGAGAGCGCTTTCCACCACTGATCATCTCGGACTTGAACAATGTCCTTGAAAATTACAGTGGTTTCAGAAACGTAAGCTAGCCTGTGCTCACTGTCACCCCATGTTTCCTTGTCGTTCGGGTCAACCGGAAGCACAAACGAACCAGCACTCCTGTACTTCTGAAGCTGATAGCTGCATGTGTTCAGAAAACATTATAGCATCAGAAGTGAAAAGAACTTGTCATTCCTCCACAATCAGGTATCATGGCACCATTTTAACCATAATTTCTTACCTTGGTAATGATCATGTTCAGAAAAATTACTTAATTATATGGATAACAGTAACCCATTTGAATGGTTTGATATTATACTTATTGTTATGGAACCATCTCACCTAAAAGTTCAAGCTGTTAGATGAGACCCCAAAATATGATTTATATTATTCTCTAATACACTCCCTCAAGTGAAAAGCCCTTTAAACTTGAAACTTGCATCGGCCCACATTACCTTGTGCTTGATTTTTATCAAATAGAATGGGGATGGTGAAATTTGAACACGTGACCATTGGGTTAACAATGATTCTGATACCATGTTAAATAACCATTTAACTTAAAAGCTTAACCTGTTAGGTGAGACCTTAAAATATGATTTTATATTATTCTCTATCATTTTTACCATAATTTCTTATCTTGGTAATGATCATATCAGTTAAATGACTTAAAATTAGATGGATAACAGTAAGTTCAGCTTAGAAAACCATCTGGACAAATTAAAAAGCTAATAAAGTAATGAACATTAACCCATTTGAATGGTTGATATCATGCTTATTATACAAGAGCCAGTAAAATCAGTAATGGTGCATTCTCCATTCTCCTCTGAGGGTACACGTGAACCTACTCCTAAGCCCTAAAGAAACTAATACTCAATAATGAGCAGATAGTGCTACAAGGAATCTCGAAAGGGAAGTGCTAATTCCACCCTCTTTATTTTTGTTTTCATCTCCCACTAATGAACAGATAGTGCTGCAAGGAATCTCAAATGGGAAGTGCTAATTCCATCTATTTTTTTTGGTTTTCATCTCATTTATCAAATTAAACATGTTTATAATTAAGAAGAGACAGATTAATTGGTGGATAGATTAATATCAGTAGTGGAAAGAGGACACAGAGTATCATCTTGAAACGTAAAATATCATATCAGCAAGGATAATAAACTAGCAGAAGAAAGGTTGACCCTATGTTTAAAAAAGGGAGGCTATGCTAAGCTAAGCAGATTCTTGTCTGAAAATTCATTGCATCTATTGAAGAAAAAATCAATACTTCCAATGCTGGCCAAGAAGATTTTCAACTTGATCTTCATTTTAAATGAAAACCAACTGTATATCTTATTGAATAGGTTACCAACCCGATTAAAGATCAATTATTGTCATATTCAAACTTAGGTAATGTGATGATAAAACAACTCTTCTTTTAGGACATTGCACAATGTTTTATAAAAATGGTAGTTGCTTACAAGTAGCTTAAATCAGATAGAGATATGATATTATTATTAATGTATGGAAACTCCAGTGCCCAGAAATCTAGGTGACTCGAACAGGTCAGGGTTTACAGGAAAACCATCACATTTAATCTTAACTAGGAAATAAAAGTGTAGTAAGAATTGGACATACCTAAGATGGAGATCTTCTCCTGTCATGAAGGTCATAGGTGCCTCGATGAACAGTGTCTTAACAAGCTCTGCGGATAAAAACCATGAACTGGAAAGAAAATCCACCTGCACAATTTTATTAATCGTTATGTCATAGGCAGGGTCAGGCAAATAGAGTCCTGCCTCTTTGGACCGGAACTTTCTGTAGCTAGGGAACGTAAAGTCCTTTTGCCTGAAAGGCAAGATCCTTCCTATGCTTCCCAGAACTGAGTTCTTGTATTTTTCTGTCCCTGCAACGTGAGATAATAACTGTAGCATTTTCCTGCCGGGAATCATGTCATCATCGACAATATATACAAGATCGGCTTCGGTCTGTAAAGCCATCTGGAACCTTCCGTAGTACTTGAAATCATAGCTAGAACTAATGAAACTGATTCTTGAATCGTTGTAGCTGTCTACAATTCTCTTCAGTGAGAGCTCATTTGGGCTCCCGAATGATAGCACCCAAACATGGTGGAAAGGAAGTGTCTGGTGAAGCAAGGAATCAAGCTGGGCACAGAGCGTCTTTCTCTTGAAATGGTTTAAGATCACCGTGATCTTCGGCTTGCTGGGACCTAGCAAATCCCACTTGGACTTCATTGCCATTAGCTCAGACAGAGTTTCTGTGCCGATGGACTTACTTTGAAAATCCAAAACCTCATCGTAAAGCTCTGTCTTCAACTTGATCATCTGATCATCATTTGACTTCTTCTGCTGGAAATCAAGTTTTTCATGCTCACAAACTTCTGATGGATTGATTGGTCGGACTTCTGCTCTAACAAGAGAGGCAGCTTCCTGGTACCGACCCAGAACATGGGGTGGGATAATGAACTGTTTCCATTGCTGTGCGATTCTTGTAGCCCATGTAAATTCTGGTTTGGTTCTTAAATCTATCGTGGGGCTCATGTAGTATAGTAAGAAAGTTGCATAAACTGCGAAAGCAAACTGGAGACAAGTAAGAACAGTGACAAGCCTTGCCGGGGAACTCCTAGGTACCTTGGACTTGGCCTTTCCTCCCACATAATCACTAAGCATCCCCTCCAAGTAATCCCCATCTTTCATCGTCGAATTCCGGACGAGCCCCATATCTTGAATTCAGCTGAAATCAATGTTCACCTGCAAGAAAACGCAAAATCAATCAGTCAGGCATGCAGAGCTCCACAGCTAGAATACCAAACTTGTATGCTGGGTACCTTGACGCTAGCCAAACAGTATAAATTCAAAATATATATGGTGAAAAACTCGATGCGGGCTAGTCTGATCGGGAGAGACCCCGAGAACTCTAGAGCTTGAAAACGAGGAAGAAGGCGATGAAGAAGTTGGTTGGAGTTGGTGTGGTAACGGATCCAGAGCCTTTGCACATCAATATTATATATGAACGTATGGAAAGGTAGTAAAAAGTGCAAGAGAAGCAGCACCCCGTGAGAAATGCATCAATGGTCACATGGTCTAAACGTTGATATTAATATCAATTTAAGCAAAGCTTCAACAATTAATAGTTTAGCACTGTTAATTAATTGTTCAACAAAGGCGTCGCCTTCGTTGCTTGCTATGCATCTCTTCCTCCCTCCTGCCCTTAAGACGTGTACAACACTCTAAAGCCGGTTTTGATGCCGTAGAAAAGGGCTACCCCATCGTTTTTGGCACGGGCCACTCTCTTTCTCTAGGAGATTAAGCAGGATGATAGGTTTAATAAATTAAGCCAATCAGTGACCCAAATCCCGAGAGATCAATTTGACAAAGACGGGAATTTTACTACAGTTAATTAACTAATGTCAAACTCGAGTCCCTAGATCACGAGCTTCTGTCCAAACTCTTGAGAGCTTGAATGCATGCAAAATACTCCATCGAGGATAAAAAAAACACCGGAAGAAAACAAAGAATCAGCATTACCTCGTTCACAAGGAAAATGAACTACAGACGACATGCAAAAAGCCCTTTTCTTCTCCTGCAATGAAGCCCGCTGAAAGCTAGCTAGAACCCTCAAATACACACAAACAGTAGTAATATATATTCAATCAACGGCTCGTAAGAGAGCTTGTAAAGTTGCAGAGAATGAAAGCAAGTATTATTGCAAATTGAAGATTTGAGTGTAAACTGGATCACGTATATTTATATATTGGTTTATAGCCAAGTTTGACTTGGCATATCTTACTTGGGAGATGAACATATTGCAGCAAACTTTGTTAATGGGATTTCGCCAAACTTTCGCAAGTTGAACGCCAAAAGAATCATAGACTAGATTAAATTTGCTTGTGGGAGGTAGAGTTGAAACAAGTTTTGTCGCTTTCTTTAGAAAGAAAATAGAGAAATTAATTAAAGTAAAAATTGGTGATCTGTATGTTAACTCTTCCTTCTTTCTGTGACCAGTAGTCAAGTCCTGTTTATAGGTGAGTTGCCATTACAGTTGCAGAAGATTATCTGAGAAGTATAACCTTGATTTTACGAAAATTATCATCGAAGTATAAACTAAAGACCACTAATTATAGTTTAGAATTGATTGGGCTTCTAGGAATTAAGGAGATGAAACTAAAATTTAACTAAAACGTTCATCAGATGTGACATATTGTAGTCTTTTATGTAAATGTCCAAAGGTAATTTATAATAATAATAAACACCAGGCTTAATGTATGATTGAAAATGCAGTATGAGAAATTTTATAAAAATAGTACTTTGACAAAATAAAATAAAATAATTTTCTCTTTTGTTTTAGAAAATATAAAAATATGTCTTTTTTAAGAATTTCACTTAATATATGATTGTATACTTACACTAGAAGATATAGAAGATACAGACTCAATATTAAAAGAAATATTTTCTTCAAAAAACAAATAAAAAACTTCTTCCCTTAAAAATATAAAAATATAATTTATTCTTGTTCATGTGGCCGAATTCTAGAAATTTTCATACATATTTCCTAATAAAATAAAAATTCATTCTCTTTTATCATATTTTAAAAATACAAAATGGATATCATAATCAGTTTATGATTATCCAATAGAGTTTGATCAAAATTTAAAAAATCCCATCGGAATTAATTTGTCTATTTAATATTTTGAGTATTAGAATTTAGCTGTAGACTTTAATATTTGAGAATATAAAATTACACGGTAAAATATATCCTTGAATATTAAAGATACAAGAATAAAAAATAAATGCAATGCTAAAATTAAGGCCTTAAAATGATTAGAATTTAACTCAATAAAGTAAGGATTTATTCATAAAGAGATATCTATCTTGAACTTTAGATAAAATCAACAAATAAAAACATGCCTAGATTCAAAATCAATTAACGATGCAACTTACCATAGATAAAATGCATTGGAGGTGATGTGTTTTTTCCTTACATAACTAGTCCCCTAACTTAAACTTTCGCAAAATATTAGGTTTTGTAAAGAACATCATACTAGATGATGACTCTTGAACTCTATAATCATATTTTTATGATCAAAACCAAAACTTTTTTTTTTTTCATTCTAGGAGGTAGATCTGTCATTCAACATGCACAACATTGAATGACAGAGATGCCTCATAGATTGAATGGTATTTTTAAGTTTAATCATAAAATTATAATTCGAGAGAGTCACCATCTAATATCATATTCATTTAAAAACATATTGTTTGTGAGAGTCTAGGTAAAGAGACTGATTTTGCTATCCAAGTTACGAAACCAAGATAACTCTATATAAAATAAATCAAAATAAACCATGTATCTCGATATCTAATAAATCTTCTATTAAAGGATAGAAGATATATTCCATTTTAGCCTGTTGTGGGCGAGGACGGATTAAAAAAACAAATAATTTTGAACCGGGCCTTCAAGATCTGTTTCACCAAGCTAGTTCTTTTTTATTACCACACTAGTAAGAAATTCAAGCCAACAAGGGTGATGGATTTATTCCCTAGTTAATGCAGGTGCCATATCACATGCCATGCAAACATGATCTCACACCCGTGCACATGCCTACAAGATCCGATTTTCTCTAATCTCAAACTTTAATCCTTTTTTAAATTTCGATCTCCGAAGTCCAAACCCCGTGTAAACCCTAGGAAAAGTCAACCTTCCTAGCTGCGAAAAGAGCAAGAAACCCTGAAGAAGATGAAGCGCACTCAGACGTTTGGACTCGAACCAGGCGGCCAACTTTGAAAAACCATTTATGGGGAGCTTATTCATTTTGATTCAAGTGGAATCCACATAGGCTTAGATGCAACTCAG
The DNA here is from genome assembly GCA_025169955.1 of Salix arbutifolia. Classification (NCBI taxonomy): domain Eukaryota; kingdom Viridiplantae; phylum Streptophyta; class Magnoliopsida; order Malpighiales; family Salicaceae; genus Salix; species Salix arbutifolia. The sequence continues at coordinate 1,062,256 of CM045910.1, read as the reverse complement.
ATCGGTCAATCTCTGTGGAGGGTCAGGTCTTAATTTGTGTGCTTTTAATAGATACAACACACACACCAGTGGACTCGTGCCTAATTAAAAGACACTCGAGGAATTTCACACACATTTGGAATACATGAGCCGGATGATGAACTCAACTTTAATTATATAACAAATAAAATAAAATAAAATAAAATAATGAGAGATTAAATTAAAAAAATCATGAAAAGAACAAAAAATGAAAAAATAACAATCATAAGAATGAAGATCAAATTGGATACAAATAAATAAATAAATAAAATATTGAGAGAAGAAGTTGAAAAAAAAAAACATCAATAAAAAATGACAATAAGAAAAATAGGGAATAAAATAAACACAAATACTAAATGACAAGACAGATTTAATTTTTGGAATGAATGATATGAATGGTGAGAGGAGGAGAGAGAAGAAGAAAAGAAAAGTCAAATAGAACCTAATTATTTCTTAGGCCCTTGCACATGTAACGAACTACCGAGCAGAGAACAACATGATCCCTCCAAAGCTATCATGCAATACAATGTTTGATAGTTGAAAGACATCACAAGCTTTGCCTAAAAAGCTCAAACATTTCCTACTTGTGAAATGATGTTTTTTACTGTTTTAACCCACCAGACTGCACAGTGATTTAATGATACGCTCTTTTTTTTTAAAAAAAAAAATAATTTTTAAAATTAGTACACGATAATAATCTAAAAACACCAATAATTATAAGCTCCGCAGATGAACCCATTGGGCAGGGGAATTTAATAACTACGATTTTTCTTTTCTTTTTATATATATAAGAAAACGGTGTGCTCGTTGGTTTCACTGTAACACTCCATGCCTTCCCTTCATTTACTCGCAGCAACAACAACACAGAACGAAACAGCATTATCAGATTTTTCATTGGAGAGATGAATCATGCCTGGAATCCTAAGGTTGATTTTGTCTAGCTTAGCTCACCATAAATAGAAGAAGAAAAAAAGGAGGATCAGGAGGAGTTCCTAAAATAATTAGCAGAAATTATGATCACGCTCCTTCTCCTCTCTTTGTACGGACCAGTCTCTTGATTTCACCTTGAGATATCACACTGTGAAGGGTACCCTAACTGTTCAATCTCCCAGCTGAGCTTCGAGGCCACTATTTCATGCCGCGGAAAATACTCCTGAAACAAGTAAATCTGTATATAATTTCCTTCTGGTTTTTGTCAGAAATTGAAAACAAACAGCACGACGAGCTAGCTAGTACCTCCATTTTCTTGACCAGCTCTCTTGGGGTGGGGGCAGATACGATTATATGGCGTGCACTTGGATTGATGAAGCCTTCCTCTACTGCTTTGTCAATAAATGACAGCAACGAGTTGTAAAATCCATCCACATTTAGTAATCCCACCTGAAAAACACAAACCCTACTTAATTCGCGTTATTCTCCTCCAAGACTTGGTCTGGTTTATTAATTTCTGCTACCAGAAACAATTAAAAACCCAGATTGGATACGATGAAAGGGTGCGCGCTTTACCGGTTTGTCATGGATCCCAAGTTGGGACCAGGTTATGACTTCTAGCAGTTCTTCAAGGGTCCCGTAACCACCTTCATTCACGACAGCAGAAAAATCATCAGGCTAGAGATTCATTTTTACTGGTCGAAGATGGATTTTGTGAAAAGAATTTCATAAAAAGGCACTGTTGAGATCATTAATTCTTTCGGTGCTCGAAGGGCCATCTCCAGTCTTATCTCACACTGTGACACTACGCCCAGTACAACGCTACAGTTTCATTATGGCCCAGCACATTTCTCATTCCAAAAATGGATGCACATAAATTGTTTTATCTAAGAGAAACTGTTTGGTAAAAAAATATACAGGTTTGACTCGACGAACCAGTAACTCGGGTTTTCAACTGTGTTGAATCAGAATCCAGCCCGTCAACTAAGATCGGAAGATAAAGAAAAAGAGAGGAGTAAAAATCACTCCTATGATTACTTTGAATCGAAGGTAAAAGGAAAAGAAAGGGGGGAAATTACTCGTATGATTTGCAATTGGTCAGCTGGCAAAGGACCATTTGGTGGAAGAGTTCATAGATGCAAGGTAGCAATTATTTTATGTTTCAACCCCATTTGGTAGGTAGTAGTACAGTAGCCCAGAGCGGAAATAATGCATATTGACAACAGAAAACTAGGGCTCCTCAGAATCTTAATTTTCAGTGTAAGAAGCTTAATTATGATAATAATGAAACCTGTGACTGCCATCATTGCTGTCTTCCAAAGTGAGACCAAACTCAGAGCAGACAGATTCTTATTTACTCGGCATTTTCATGTATTTAAGAAGGAATTTATGAGGGCTTGGATTCGTTTTTATCGATAACTCATGAAATTTTGAAGGGTTGTACGAACCAGGTAAGGCAATAAATGCATCAGAATGTCTAGCCATTTCAGCCTTTCTTTTGTGCATATCAGCAACAGCCTTCACTTCACCTACTGTTTCTCCAGTGATCTGCGCAATATTCAGTATCCAGGTCAACATAAAACAATGCACAAAAGACACAATTGTCAAAAATAATTTTTTTTTAAAAAATTTAATATATTTATAAAAAAAAAAACTTTCAAAAATAATTTCAATTATACTTTCAAACACAAATACACCAAAAAGTTATCCACAATGATGAGTGGCAGAGGTGGTGGGCTCAAAATCAAAGGCATACAGCAGAAGAGAGGAGAATTAAAGAGAATTCAAGGAAGAAAAGAAAAGGAAAGACGTGTCATGCTTGAAGTATATTTATAATACCATGCTTTATCCAATATGTCCATCCCCGAACAAGAAGAGAAAATGAAAGAAAATCCTCATCAAATTCTACCAAGGTGCCAGATAAAACTTTTTAGAGAGGGACAAAATGGGGAAGCCCCAGATCCCACCAGGTTGATTGATGGGCAAGTTCATAATAACAAAAAGAAATCCTAAATGCGAAAGCCTTTACCTAGGTTAGAACATGCATGACGCTCAAAAGATATGTATTAGAAGACAAAAAAAGGAGGAGGAGATAACAAAAGAGAGGTAGAAATTCAAGTGAAAGTAGCTACCACAAACGACTTTTAAAGAAATAAATAAAGCAAGAGTAAGAAGAAGAATCATTCAAGAAAAATTGAAAAAAGATAATTTTATTTTCCACTCCCTCCCTCTTTCCCTCCACATACATACGTACAAATATATACACGCAGCAGGTCTCAAAAGGTAATTTTATATACCTCTCTAGGCATGAGTGTCTTGGGGATAACTCTACAGGCAACCAAATGACAAATATTAGTAAATTATTCACAAGAAAATTGATAAAAACAGAGAAAAATCAATGGCGAGGCTTTACCCAATCACATGACGGCCGCCATCAAAAACAGCCTGAGAAATTAACCCCATTAAGCCAATGCTCCCTCCTCCATAAACCAGGTCAATATTTCTCGATACCTTTGAAAAGAAGAAGGGAAATGGTGTCCAATTTCTGGGTCAGCAAATCATATATGAAACACGTCCATCATGGATGTATAATGTAGCTCGGAGAAGAGGAAATGATCATAAACGTTCATGAATGATGAGTTAGAGTTCTTAAATCCCATAAAAACAAAAACAACGCAAGACAGAAGCAATGATCAGTAATTTGACACAGCCGCAGGAATTAGAATGGAAAACCTAAACAAGAACCAAGTTGTCTGTACGAAAGTTTGATGAAAAGAGGAAGATGACGAGATTGAATTGTAAGAAAACATAGAGACAACTTTTCTTTTTGTTATTACCATTTCTTTTCCGAGCTCAAGAGCAGCATCTTTATAGCTGCTTTTCTTTCCTGGACTACTACCACAAAACACACAAATCCTTTTAAATCTCGATTGCTTCATCTCCATCTCCATCTCCCTCTCCCCCCTTAATTTCTTTCTCAGAAAACAAACAGCAGCAGCTGTTTTGAAGAAATATCCTCTCGATCTGTCTCCACCCCTACAAGTGACCCACCAACACCAGTACCAGTACCAGTACCACACAAGAAGCTTAATTAGCAAAGTTTGATAGTGGGTTCGAGCACATATATAACGGGAGCACAGGCGTCCATTAGCACGCCTAAGTTTCCATGTTTTTGCTGTCCATAACTTTTTGTGCTACAGGATCAAGGAATGTTTCCCTCACCTCAACTTGTAACTAGATACCTCACAAGCCAATAAAATCTCTCTCTCTCTCTCTCTCTCTCTCTCCCTCATCACTTCTCTCCTCGTGGATTATAACGTTATTTTTTTTATAATCCACAATCTACTTTTATTATTCAAGCTTATCAAAATACTTTGAACTTTCATTATTTTTCATGACAATAATGATCACGATCACTAATTTTGTAGCACCGCAATCAACAGTCTTGATAATGTTAATATGTTGATTGTCGCATCAACATATAATCAAAAGATAAACATATCAAATAGATAGCCCAAATGATATGATTTTAGAATTAAAGGGTTTGTTTTTTTTTTGGTTTCAGATTCAAGCTATATGAGTGCTAATATGATGTTCATTAGAAATTTATATAATCGTTAATTTTATAGTCCATGAAATTAATCGAGACATGCACAAGCTATTCCAGACACCCATATTAATAAAAATAAATATATCAATACATTAAGTCAAAGTATACATTAACATCATTCAATAAATATGTTGATACACTATACATCCAAAATATAACTCATACGATAAATTTTAAATCAATAATATAACTGGAATTTTTTTTAATTCGAATTCTACTTTTAAATCATATTCTTTCACCAAATCTAATTTACTCTTACAAAGAAGTTTTTGTCACACCACATTATTATCTTGTTAAAGCATTTGGATCATATTGTTTTCGCTATTGTTGTTTCTTAGAATATATAGTTAGGTTGTGTTTGTTTCCCGGAATTCACTTTCCAGGAAACCACTTTCCAAACTTTCCTGTGTTTGTTTGCCTTCTGGAAAGTTGGTCAACGGAAAACACTTTCCGGTCAACGGAAAACACTTTCCAGTCAAAGAAAAATTTGGCTTGGTTTTCAGAAAAGTGTTTTCCGGAAAATTTGGGCGGAAAACACTTTCTGGAAGTTGTGAAAAATTTAGAAATGTCATTATTTGCTGATTATATCAAATTTGATCTTCAAACTTTTGATTGCTATATATAATTTGTTTTTGAATATTTATTTTTCAATTCCATCTCTTAAAATTTAATTTTTATATTAATTTTGGTCCTTATTTTTATAATTGTTATTTGCTTTTTTCTTATCATTTTTTATTGAAATTTTTTATCTATCAAATTTGGTCCTCATTTTTTTTATTGTTACTTATTTTATTTGAAATAATTTATGAAATGTTAATTATTATTATTTTAATTTATTCACCTTTCATTTTTTTTAAATTTTTAGATTTGATCTTTATTATTTTGATTATTATTTATTTTATTTGAGATAATTTATGAAATTATATTTTTTTTTCAATTTCATTCTCATTCAACTTTTTAATTTGTAAGATTTGTTCCTCATTATTTTAATAAACTTGAAAAAAAATTTAATTTATTAATAAATTATTTTCCAGTTCATTTTCCATAACACTGCCAAACATCGAAATTCATTTTTCAGGAATTCACTTTCCAAAAGGAAACCACTTTCCGCAAACAAACGGGGCCTTAGTATGCCCACATTAAGAGGGATCATATTTTTTTATTTTATTTTTGAAAATAAATCTAGGTCTCATGAAGTTGTTTGATACTATTATTAAACTAAAAAATATAGTTTTTTTTTAATATTTTTTCAATCAAGATAAATTTTCTTGGTTATGTATTTCATGTAGATCTTAGTGAATACAAGAGTTTCATCTACCATCATTGTTTATATTTAAAAAAAGAAAGATTGTTAAAGCAATTTTTTTAAAATATATTATAATGGTGTTGTCATATTTTATGCATAATTGAAAGCTAAAAAAATTATAAATGTGATAAACAATATTAAAAATCTATTTAAAAACTTTTAATAATAAAAAAATTATTTGAATATCCATGAAATATTTATTATTATTTTTATATTAGATACATAATAATTGAAAAATAAAATTTTAAAATTCAAATAAAAATCTGCAATAGTGTATAAGAGTCATATAAAAAAATAATAGAAAAAAAGTCAGGTTCAGCTATAAGCCAACAGTAACAAGCCAAATGTGTATTGGCTTACAGACTTATTTTTAAAAACATTTAAAAAAAATTAATTTTTATTTTTATTTTTTACTTTCAATTAAATTTTTTTTAGTGTTTTTAGATCATTTTGATGTGCTGATGTCAAAAATATTTTTTTTAAAAATAAAATAAAAAATATCATTTTGATGCATAATTTTTTAAAAATGGTGTTGTCATATTTTATGCATAATTGAAAGCTAAAAAAATTATAAATGTGATAAACAATATTAAAAATCTATTTAAAAACATTTAATAATAAAAATATTATTTGAATATCCATGAACAATTTATTATTATTTTTATATTAGATACATAATAATTGAAAAATAAATTTTTAAAATTAAAATAAAAATCTACAATAGTGTATAAGAGTCATATAAAAAATAAAGAATGAATGAAAATAATAAAAAAAAAGTCAGGTTCAGCTATAAGCCAACAGTAGTTGGCCAAATGTGCATTGGCTTAGAGACTTATTTTTTTTTAATTTTTATTTTTAATTAATATTTTTTGGTATTTTTAAATCATTTTAATATGCTGATGTCAAAAATAATTTAAATAAAAAATATTATTTTGATGTATTTATAAATAAAAAATATTTTCTAAAAAAATCACAACAACACAAACAGGCATGTAGCCCATGCGCTTAGCTCCGTTTGATGTCCATCTCTTATTTTTTATATAAAAAATGGATAAACAACGTATCATATAATAGAAAATAAAATTGCTGTTATACAAGAGTTTCCACATAAATAGTTGTAGTCATTTCCCTTAACATTAAATATCATATTTGACTTTTACTATGATTTTAACCTTATAGTAAAAATAAATTAAGAATTACTTGAAGAAGTATACCAATAACCTTACGACACATGGTCGAGCTAGTTTCTACAAATATTTATGTCTTAACTAAAACGTTTCAAATGTGAAAGCATATGGAAGTCAAAAATGATTTATTCCCTGTCATGGTCATAGCTTTCTTGTAATTTCATGACTATCACACCCTAAGAAGGATGCTTAGACTTATTATGCAGCTGGCACAGTCTTTGTTCTTATATATTTGCCCATAACTTTGACCATGAAAACATAAAAAATCCGACCACATGTGATCATACAGTTAATTTTCGAATAAATCACATGTAGCACAATTTTGATAATCTTTATATATTAACTAAAATATAAATGGTGTTGTCATTTTACTGTGCAATTCTCCACTGTTCACCCAGATACAATTTACTGCGGATTGCTACAGTGAAATTACAATTTTACTCCTAGGACCAAAAACTTTTAACCCCCAAGACTGGGGTATTTTAGAAATTTACAGGGGATATGAATGGTATAACCGAATTTGTTGCACAGCAAAAATAAAAAAATAGCACCCGAAAACGACAAAATATTAGCTCCAAGTCCATGGGTGGTTTCGTTTTTTTCAAACTTTTTGTACAGTAAAACTTCTGAAATAACCCGTGAAAAAAACAAAACAAAATACTGTATCCGGGGGTAGTGTTGTATTTTCCACACCGTTTTTTCGTTATTATCACTGGGTGCAGGGGGTGCATAGGTAATTCACCAATATTTTATTTTATTTTTTTGAAACATTGCCGGCGCGTCGTTTGGACGCGCCCGCAATGTTTCAAGCGCACGCGCCTTTCAGGCGGCGCGTGCGAGGTCGTTAGGTGGTCGAAACTTCACTTTTGTTTTGTTACCTGTTACACCACCCTGTCCTTTTTCTACTCGTGTGGCGCATGCAGGTCGCCGATGTTCGGAGAATCATCGGCGAACAATTTTGGGTTTTTTCTTCATTTTCTCTCTTCTGTTGCCACAACTTACATCTAAGTCCTTCATGTGTAGGTTGTTTATTTTAGTCCCTGAGGTTTTGATTTCTTTTTTATTCCTGATTTCTTTCATTGAAAGTTTGATTATTTTCAATTGTATCCTTCAATTGAAACTGATTATATATGGTGGTTTTCATTTCAGTCCTTATTCTTTTGATTTTTGATTTCTTTTTGATTCCTTTAATTTTTTATTTCTTTTTGATTTTGATTTGTTTTTATTTTTCCCTACAATTGAAATTAGTCATATAAGCTACTTTTCAGTTCAGTCCCATTCTTTTATTTTTTTAAAGCGTATTTTGTGGTCCAAGTGAGTAAAACCTCGGCTATTCCAGACTCTTACGAGAGGTGCACGCCTCCACTCGAACTTGAAATCAGCTGTGCAAGTCGCAAGTTTTTTGTCATCACGTCACACCAATTGAAGAGATAGTTGTTGTGTATGCATGGGACACATTTATAAGTTTATTCCAATAAGAAGCAGACGTCCTCCATTTCTTCACATTCTCACTCTCAGCTGGACCAAACCATGTTCTCGCAAGCCCCCCCCCAAAATTCTTTGCCTCATCTCCAATGGCCTCGTTCTTTTCTTTATCAAAGGTTAGAAATGTTTGTTTTTGTGCTTTGACATGCATGCCTTTTAAATTGTTTTTATATATATTTAAAAAGACATTAAGTTAATAAATAGTTTGTATTTGTATAAATAATTTAATTATTTTTGAAAAATAAAGCATACTACGTCCTATTCAAAAACACCATGACATTACTTTAGGATTATGTCTGCAACTCCAAGAATCCAGGCATATAATTTAATCTCTCAAAACTGATGTGCTGTTACAAGTGATTAGGTCTTCTTTTTTTATTTTCTATTTGTTACGAGATAAGATTGATCAAGTATTTGCGGGATTGACAGGAAACCACTCTTTACAATGAATTGCATATTGTGCTCCATGTCTCACGCATCACTCAAGCTGCATGCCGCAATGTATATTTATGTTATCTTATTTTTTAAAAGTATTTTTTTTGTAAATTAATCACATAACATTCCAAGAGTTAGGTGTTTAATGAGCCCAAATTTGTGAAAGAAGCAAATGACAAGTGCTTAAAAAATCCATTTGCGTCTCCTTTCAAATTGATTGAACTTTCTTGACACCGATAACATACTCAATATATATTAGTGCCCTAAATGGGCCACAATCATCACATGGTGTGAAGTTTTCACCTCCACCTCCGAGCACTTAAATCAAATCCAAAGAAACTATATGCTTTAATCAATCTCACTAATTCAACGGTTATGTATTCATAATTTACTAATTTTAGGCACATACAAGGTCAAAAGTGCATAAACAAAAAAAAAAAAAAAAAAGGGGAGCAAAGAAAGACAAGCCTTGATAAAATAAAACCCAGAAGCTACAAAAACATAATAATTTATTTTGATTTTTTTTACTATTCAAACTACATATACCGTTGAGGTTGGTAATAGTATTTGTGAGATAATTGAAGACATAGAAATCAATGCTCTTGATGTCTGCTGTTTTGTCTTTTATAAGTTGATGTCCACACAAGAAGCTAGAGAATGTTGGTGTATCCTTTTACCTCACCCTTTTTACTTCAATTCTTTTTTTCCCACCGCCCTCTATAGCACAAACTACGGTGGTTGAATTATAGCTTGAGAGGTGAATATTCGATGTAAACCCTAATCAACTTCAATACGCTTTAGGGCATATTCCTTTTGTATACTAACATTATCAATTTTATCAGAAATGTTTAATGGGTGTGTTACTTTTAAAGTAGTCTACAATTATAAAATAAAGTCATCATTTAATACTATGGTCACTAGAAACCCTAATTAGCCTTCAGAAATCTATGATAAAGGACAAGTTATGTCTAAGACAATATGATATCACTCCTAAAGCATCTTTTATAAGATAGATTGTATTATTGATATTGTTTTAATTGCTAATAGTTTGTTATGCTATACGATTATGATTAATTTATAAGGTGATGATGAGTTTGTCACGTTAAATTTTTAAATTTTAATTGATGTTCAAGTTTAACCATTATGGTTTTCCCCCTCAAGTTATGTCTATAACTGTATTATTAGGCATATGTAAAGTTCATACAAACAAGTAAATGTAAAGAAAACCAAGGTCGAGTTTTTGAGATTTTAAATATATCAGCTTGATTGATTTTTTTCATTTTGGCCAAGTCATAAAATATATAGATTTATAGTTGCTACACATGCTCTCTATAAGATCTTTGAATTCTACTCCAATCCTTCTAAACACGTACATATTCACAATTACAATTATATCTATAAATCTTTGGACACGTCAAATGCGCAATCTAACAAAAACAAATAATTTTTAATTTGATTATTGGATCGTTGTCAAACTTAGTTAGGAGATTCTAAAATCCTAGCTTTACAGGGGTGTCAGTTGATGTAACTAGCTGAATTTTGAAGGCCTAGAAAATATTGTTTTTGTTATTTTAACTATTTTTCTAGTTAATTTTAATCACATATCATACCTAGAATAGTGATTTTTTAAAAGATCTTTGTTCTTACCTCTATATAAACAATCAATAGGATAGACTATTTTTTATTAGAAGATTGAATTACAAAAGTTTTAATTCTAAGGCTTGAGAATCATAATTTCTGTCTTCTACATTGATTTTGTTTTTTGAGAAAGTAGTCATCAAACGAGCACCCGGTTCGATGGAGTTAAGTGAGACCTGAGCCGGTTAACTCTTATCGAAGCTCATGAATAGTGACATGGAGAGACATCATGCACCTTTGTATTGGATGGTGATGTCAAGGCAGTTTCTAGGGTTAGTCAAATATTCTTATATGTCGATTACTAATGGCAGGACTTTGGTTGAGATAGAATCAATCATGGCGGTACTTCCGATTAGTTTATCTTGTTAAATCAGGGATGATAGGCCATATTTTCCAAAGGATTTCCATCAGCAAGCATAGCTGATAGACGTGGTTTAGTGCATGCCATTAGTAAACCAAAACAATCCTCACCCTAACAAGAAGGGCTTCATCTAAAATTGTTAAAAAGTCGAAGGATGATTTATGAAGGAAGAGATAACGTTAGCAACTGTGGAATTTATGCTCGAGAGGTCGACGACACATACTTTTTGGTGATTGTTCGGCGAGAAAAACAACCCGTTAGTGCATCTTCAATTATTTTTCTTGAAGATGGCCATGGATCAATTGACACCGAAACAAGCCGAGGGAGCATTTGCTTCTCCAAATTTGGAAATTTATTATGTATAAGGTTTTGACATAAGAGAAATTCGTCAAACATGGCTCGCTTAATATATATGACTTTATTATAATTATTATGCTTAGTGGTAGGAAGCACAAGTTCAACATTGATCTGCCTATTTCTTGGACTTTATTTATTTGCACTAATTACATAATTGAGTTCCACTTTAAAATTGGTGGGATTCCTACTCATATATTACTGACTTGTCTCATCCCCCACTCACCATTTTTTTTTATTAGTGGCCATTTTATTTCCACTTTATACAAACATCTACGAACCCTTCTTGTCTGTCCCTATTCCTAGGAACACCTAAACCAGGTTCATGTTTTATTTCATCAACTCCACCTCGTTCATGAAACTTTTGGCTCTGTGCTATGCTATCTTCTTTGGAGTTGTCAATACTGTTTTAGTTGATGTTTTGTTTTTTAATTAGAATAGAATGTTTTGGTTTTAAAGTATTTCAGCGTGCCTTTTCAAGGTTATACTGTATATGTATGTGTGCGTGTGTATATATATATATAATTAAATATATTAATTAAAAAAAATTTAGTTCAAATCCAAAAATGAAAATTATTTAGAATTTTAGTAATTTAATCTAAAAAAAAAGACACAGTAAAATGATTTTTTTGAACAAAATTATAAACATGTATAATATTACGAGAATATCATCATCAATCTCGCAAAGTCATTACATTATATGATTGCTCTGAAATTTTAACATAGTATATATAAATATGTCAAGAGACTCTTTGTAAAATTTCATCATAATCTAACGGTCAGATTAAAAGATATGATTGATACTGTAAAATTATTCATTATTTAAAAAAAAAAACACTATTTAGCCGAAACGGAACGGACATAATGAAACCGGTATGTTTCGGCTAGTATTTGGCTGAAAAATCCAGAATAGACTAGAATTTAAACCGAGATAAAAATGATATCGTTTTGTTATTTTTTTAAACTGGTACGAAACATTTAACCGCAACAAAACAAAATTGACAATTATGATCTTCATGCCCTTTTTACTAGTAATAGCCCATCGATAACACAGGCTGCTTTTGACAAATATAAACCTAGGCAGCACTCACAGAAGACTCATGATCGCCATTATTTTTCCCATCTCAACTCGAAGAACTACCACTATATATGTTTCTTTCTAGAAACGCACGCGTTTTGTAATCTTTGTAGCTGTTTTTAGTGGATGCATCATTACAGATCATTTTTTACCACTGCTGCATGTACTTGAAAATTATCGAGTGAGATAGATAACAAATGATGATGTTGATCGAGAACGAGTCGGGGTTTTTATATTGCTAAAGCACAATAAAATAGATTAATTATTTTTAAAAGAAAAATCTATTAAACCGATGTTTTGGATTTTCACTTTTTAAATCTAGGGGCTTTAAGTATTTTTATTTTTGTTATTTTAATTATAATTAAGTTGAATGAGAGGAGATTTCATAACGACTAAACATTGGTTTCCACAATGGAATTGAAAGAAAGGCATTAAGCTCTTCTTGGTGATGGAGAGCGTGTCATTCGAAGACCGGTGGTGTGGCTTTTGGTGACAACAAAAAGGCACATCTATTTTGAAGCATTTTGGCACGGCGCTTCACCCGCCGTGCCACAACTTTTAGTAATTTTTTTTATTTTAAATAAATATAGTTTGATATTTTTAGATTATTTTGATGTGCTGATATTAAAAATGATTTTTAAAAAATAAAAAAAATATCATTTTGATGTATTTCGGCACGAAAAGCACTTTGAAAAGCTACCGCAACAGCTCTCCCAAACAGGCCCAAAATCATACTAGCCAATGCCCCGTGTCTTGTCGCGGGTGACAATATATTTTTTTTAATACAAAAAATATTAATTGTGTGTTTTTTTGTTATAATATAAATTTAATCAAAATAATAAATCTGTGCAGAATTCCTGTGAAGTTCAAGTTTTGTATAAAATATATGAATTTTAAATTGATATAAATTTATCTGTTTAGTAGGTTTTAATAAAATAATCAGCATAAAATTATCATCATCATTAAAAAAGCTAGAATATTCAGATATTTGAATTATTGAATTAATTGTATTAAGATTAGTTCATTTTATAATTCAATTTAAATCACATTTAAAAAAAATATAAATTTTGAAAAGACCTGCAATAATCAAATAACAAATAAGTAGTTAATTTTCTATCCACAAAAAACGAAAACATAAATTGAAAATCCATCCCTACGTTACCGTCATTTTCATTACTATAACAATTCAAATTATTATCAACATTACTGCTTAAACAATTAAAATCATTAAATGACCCCGAAAATAAAAATAAAATCAAAACATTTTAACAATAAAACAATAAAAAATAATCACTAAAATTATCATTATTATTGCGCAAACAATAAAATCATAAAATTATCTCATCCGAAAAACATATAAAATAACAGAAAACACAAAAAAAAATAATGAAAAAAGGAGCAATATTAATTTTAAAATTATCACCAACATAAATTAAAATTTCAGAAAGGAACCAAATAAAAATAAAGCCCCGACAAAAAATAAATCAAAAAATAATAATTTAAAAGCATAAATGAATAAATATGGACAGAAAACAAACCTTGTCCAAACCTTGTTTTTTTTCATGGTTTTTTAATGTTTTTAGATCATTTTCATGTGCTAATGTTAAAAATAATTTTAAAAAAATAATTATCATTTTAATATATTTTTTAAAAAAATATATTTTTTTAAAAAAATCAATCACATTTCCAAGTAAAATAAAAATTATTTTAAAGCAAATAAAAAACTACTGAGAGTGGGATTCGAACCCACGCCCTTTCTATTAATCTCGCGCGGCTTAGCCAACTCGGCTACCTGAACATCTCATTCATTGTTAACGATAATATATATTAATAGTAAGCTTTACTGTGAATTCGTACAGTAAAACCAGGACGCGTTTTATATTTTAGTTAATATGATCTTTCCTTTCATATTCATCAACGTGTTAAATAAGAAGATTTGCTGAACTTATATTTTATTCATGGTGACAGTATTGTATATATACAGTCAAGGCCTATAAACTAGTATAAGATAAAGATTACAGATGATAAGATAGAGATCTGAATACAAAGAAAGATTACAGATAATAAGATATGAATACAAGGGTTTGAATTTGAATTCTAAATGTAAAAGCTTCCCGTGAGACTAGGTAAGCTTTGACAGCTGCTTGTTCTTTGACAGATGTTCCTCTATTATGCCCCCGCAAGATGGAGCTCGAGAGAGTATTCCAATCTTGTTTTTGAGCAGCTGGAACCTTTGTCGAGGAAGTGGCTTAGTAAGTGCATCAGGTAATTGATCTTCAGAAGAAACATGAGCTACACGAAGAGCACTAGATTGAACTTGGTCTCTTATAAAATGAAAATCAATGGCAACATGCTTCATCCTGGAATGGAAAACTGGATTTGAACAAAGCTGAGTTGCCCCAACATTATCAAAGTAAATAACAGGACATTTAGGCAGTGAAACCCCAAGATCAGCCAAGAGGTAACAAATGAATTTTAGTTCCGCAGCAGTGTTCGCAACTGAGCGATACTCAGCTTCAGTAGAAGACCTAGCAACTATCCGTTGCTTTTTAGAACACCAAGAGATAGGATTTGTACCAAGGTAAACCACATAAGCACTTGTTGAACAAAAAGTGTCCTTATCCCCTGCCCAATCCGCATCAAAGAATGCATGAAGAGTAAGCGAAGTGTCTGTGAATGCATGTAAACTGAAGCTAGAGTCCTTAGACAGTTGTAAACTGTCATCAAATGTGCCAGCAAGATAACGCAGGTCTCTTAACCAATGACCAATGATCAGTTGTAGGACAGTGCATGTATTGAGACAATTTATTCACAGCAAATGCAATATCGGGTCGGGTTATGAGCAAATACTGCAGGCTACCAACAACACGACGATATTCAGTGGGATTGGAGAGAGCTGTACCAGAATTCAACAGTATGGGAGGACTTGGTGGAAGAGGAGTCTGAACAGGTTTGGATTCCAACATTTTTGTCTCTGTGAGGAGATCAAGAATGTAGTGCCTCTGCGAGAGCAATAATCCCTTGACATTAGGAACAACCTCCACACCAAGAAAATAATTTAGGAACCCAAGGTCTTTAATTGAGAATCTCCGAGCAAGAATTGCCATGAATTGGTTGACAATAGCATCAGTATCTCCTGTCAATATCAAGTCATCAACATACACAAGTATATACATTGTATGACCATTAGCACAGTAGATAAATAGAGAAGTATCTGTGTATGAATTTCGGAAGCCAAATTCCAGAAGAAACAATTTGAGTTCTTGGTACCAAGCCCGTGGGGCTTGTTTGAGACCGTATATCGCTTTGTGTAGCTTGCAGATATAGGAGGGCTTATCCCGATCAATGAAGCCTGGGGGCTGTGACATATATACATCATCAGTGAGGGTGCCTTGAAGGAAGGCGTTGTTAACGTCAAGCTGACACAGAGGCCAGCCATGGCTGATGGCAAGGCTGAGCACAATCCTTACCGTGGCAGGCTTGATTACAGGACTGAATGTCTCATGATAATCAATTCCAGGCCTTTGATGAAATCCCTTCGCCACCAATCGAGCTTTAAACCTGTCAATTGAGCCATCAGATTTTCGTTTAGTTCTAAACACCCATTTGCACCCAATTAAATTATGACTGCTATCGGGTGGAATAAGAGACTAGGTGCCATTGAGAACCAAGGCATCATACTCAGCAGACATGGCTTGACACCACTTCGGATCAGTGAGGGCTTGGGTATGGGTTCTTGGTTCGGAATCAATACCTTTGATTAATTGGGTATGAAGGTTCATTTTGGTGATGGGTTTATGGATGTTTGCTTTGGCTCTTGTAATCATGTGGTGAGTGGGTTGTGGTTGCAGAGAAGAAGATGACTGGAATGAAGGATGTGTAAGAGAAGGGTTGCTGTTTGGTGGAGAAGAGGGTGGGATGCCAGAGCATGAAGACAGCGGTTCTGAGTTAGAAGAAGCACTGGGCAGTGGCTGATGACGATTCACAAGTGATGGTGAATTGAGGGCCGGTGGATGAACAACACGTGGAATGGGAATGGGATCTGGCAGCCATGTGGCAACTGAAGTTGACGTGGCAGGTAAGTGTGTTTTTGACAGATTTATAAATGGAAAACTGGTTTCAACGAAACGGACATGATGAGATGAATAAATTTGAAGTTGATGGGTCTAGACAGTAGTAAGCACTTTGAGTTAAAGAATAGCCTAGAAAAATACATGGAGCGGATTTTGACTGGAGTTTATTTGCTGTATATGGTTTTAACCAAGGATAACATAAACAATCAAAAAAATTTAATTTGGAATAATTTGGGGTTGTGGAAAAAATCACTTCAAAAGGAGAGGACATATTTAATGTTGGTGTTGGCATGCGATTAATGAGATAGACTGCAGACGCAAAAGCATATGGCCAGTAAGTATTGGGAATATAAGCATGAGAGAGTAATGCTAAACCAGTTTCTACTATGTGAAGATGACGTCTTTCAGAGAAGCCATTATGTTCTGGTGTATGGGGAGGAGTAGTAAGATGAGAAATACCATTTGTTGAAAGAAAATCAGCAAGTGCAATGTATTCCCCACCATTGTCAGAATAAAGTGTTTTGATTTGTTTATGGAAATGTTTTTCCACGATGGCTTTAAATCTGATAAAAATATTTTTGACATCAGATTTGTGACTAAGGGGGTAGAACCAGATATATTTGGTGAAATGGTCCACAAAAATCACATAATATTTGAAATTATTTGCGGAAGTTATTGGGGACGTCCAGACATCAGAAAAAATTGTTTCAAGTGGTGAAGTAGAAATAATTGT
The DNA here is from genome assembly GCA_025169955.1 of Salix arbutifolia. Lineage (NCBI taxonomy): Eukaryota > Viridiplantae > Streptophyta > Magnoliopsida > Malpighiales > Salicaceae > Salix > Salix arbutifolia. Next base: position 1,045,048 of record CM045910.1, on the reverse strand, counting down.
TGACTGAGCAAAAGAAAGTTTATGGTTTTTATTACTCAGACACGCATTACATGAGAAATTATTAAGCAATGGAGCGGAAAATGTAAGATTATTTTGGGAAACAATTTTTTTCAAATGGGAAATGCTGGATGCCCTAAACGGTGATGCCATTCGGACAAATCTGTTTTAAAGGAAGGAAATGCAAATAACTGGGAGAAAACCGGCCACTCATAAACTCCATCTCTAGTGGTGCCCGTCATCAGTACTGCCTTCGTGCGAATGTCCTTTACAAGAAAAGCAGAGGGTAAGAATTCAATTGATACGTATTTGATAAGCAAAATTGAGAAATTGAAATTAAATTTTTCTTCATGGCAGGCACACAAAGGACATTATTTAAAGAGAAGGGCTTATGAGAAGAGTGAAGAGATGTGGAACCGGTGTGGGTGATTGAGAGACCCGATCCATCGCCAGTCATAATATCGTCGGACCCAGTGTATGGTGAGTGAAATGTGAGATTCTCAAGGTCCGAAGTAACGTGATGCGAAGCACCACTGTCAAGGAGCCAAGATTGCTGAGCTGAGTTATTTGTGGCCACATTTGCCTTCGATTGCCAAGGAGTAGCAGAGGTAGAGTGTGAGGCAGATGTGGTGGGTGATTTTGGCAGAGGAACAAGGCGAAAAGAGGGACAGCGTTTTGCTGTATGGCCTTGTAAGCGACATATCTGGCAATAACCCAGGTATGGTCGTGAAGGACGAGTATTGGGTTGGGTGTTTGTAGGAAAGGAGGACCTGTTGTTGTATGGCATGGGTGGACGCCAATGTGGTTGTTGGGTCTATGAATTGGAGCGCCAATTGGGTGGGTTTTTGTGCACAATATTTGCAGTAGCAGGAAATTAAAGAGCATCTAGTGTTGGGAGTATAGAGGCCTCAAAATTGAGCAATTTTTCATGCAGCTCCTCAAAGGAGATAGGCATATCTCGGGCTTGCACAGCACGAGTCAACTCGCGGTATTCATCTCCAAGTCCATCAAGAACTTTGTCAGTGAGATCTTCGGCATGCAGTGGTGCTCCAAGAAGAGCAAGTTCATCAGCTTTGGCTTTGATGGACTGCAAAAAGGATGTGACACTAGCAGATCCTTTGGTGATCAATTTGAGTTGGGTTTTGGCTTGTTTGATTCTGCCACGAGATGGAGTGGCATAGGTGGTGGCAAGAATGGTCCAAGCTTCACGGGATGTTCGTGATTGAGCTATGAAAGGGATGATGAGTGGTGAAATGCTGCCAATAATGGCATTGAGTATGAGTTGGTCTTGGCGAATCCATAACACATGTGCTGGATTGGGAATGATTGTGTTATTGGTTGTGATTGTAGCTGGGGGACAGGCTTTGGAACCATCAATAAAGCCGAATAGATCATAGCCAATGAAAAGGGTATGGAATTGAAGTTTCCATGAGAGGTAATTTGTGGAGTTTAGTTTGAGTGGAAGTTGGGCAGCAACATTAAAACTGATGAGAGCTTGATTTGGTTCATTGCTGGGAGTTTCGGTGTTGAGGACGTTGTCTGTGTTTGAGGAAGAAGCCATGGCTAAAGGAATGGTTTAGGAATAAATTTTGGTTTTTGTTACTTCTTGGTAATTGCTCTGATACCATAAGAAGATTTGCTGAACTTATATTTTATTTATGGTGACAGTATTGTATATATACAGTCAAGGCCTATAAACTAGTATAAGATAAAGATTACAGATGATAAGATAGAGATTTGAATACAAAGAAAGATTACAGATAATAAGATTTGAATACAAGGATTTGAATTTGAATTCTAAATGTAAAAGCTTCCCGTGAGACTAGGTAAGCTTTGACAGCTGCTTGTTCTTTGACAGATGTTCTTCTATTATTAAAAATATTTTCAAACATTTTTTTTTATATACATGACATCTAGATTATGCTTGCGGAAATTAGTCTTCAAACAAGAAAGCTCTAAGAATTTATTTTGCTTACCCAATTATGTAAATAAGTCCTTTCTATTCGTAATGGACTTATGATCGGTTGGAAAAAAAAACCTCTAGTGGAAATATAGAAAAAATACCACCATTTATTTAGATGAATGCCTTGTTATTTTCCATAGAGTCTAGACATGCCAATTGTTTAAGAATAAAAAACAGCTACAATCAGTTTTTTATAAATGTCAAACCAAATATAACCTTAGTTTATCTGAAATGTGTAATACTTGTTGATGTGCATGCACTTCCACATGAGTGGAGGCCTCTAGCTAGCTAGCCAGGACAGGCAAGGCATTCCTCACCAGGCATTTCAAATTGCCATGATTTCCGGCGAGGAAAAGAAGGACGATAGAATGAAAAACGTGATCCCGACGGTGGTTTCGGTCATTAAATTAAATGCCAATCGTGACATCCAATCAGCTGCGGGCATCAAAGAGTCTAATGAAGCTCTCAAGTCTTGGCTATGAAGAGTAAGCAGTACCTATGAGAATGCCGTTCACACGAATTAGATCCTAGAGTCCGATTCATTGCATGCTGTGAAATGGGTTGTAGCTAACAGACGTTGGCGATCGACTTCAGAATAAATTTCATATATTTGGTTAGTTTTCTGCATGTGAGTTCTTGGCCTGCCTGTAATTCCACTCGCTGGCACTTGCTGTGTTCATGAAATTTGATCGAGTTTTCATTCAAAAAAACATAAGCCCTTACTTCAATCTATATATGTTTGTGTATAGAAGCTTTTAGGTGAGTTGGTTTCTTGACATGGTATCAGAGCCTTGTTGAGCCAGCAGTCACGAGTTCGAATCGCACTACCCCATTCTATTTAATAAAAATCAAGCGCAAGGTAGTGTGAACCTGTGCAAGTTTCAAGCTCAAAGGGCTTTCACTTGAGGAGATGTGTTAGAAAATAATATAAATTATATTCTAATACCTCAACTAACCGTTTAATCTTTTAGATAAAATGATTTCTTAGCCGGAATCAAGCTGTCATCCACGGTAGAAAACATCCAAGAGAGTGATGTCTCATGCAGACATGTCGCTGATCCAGCAAGGGATCTTTGAGTTTATGCCGGCTCTATCAACCCATACTTCATAACACTAATGACCTCGCAGGTGGTCAAAATTAAAATCACTCTTAGAAAAAGAAAAACCATTGATAATTATTTAAAAAACTATAACTTGATTATCAAAATCACTTTTATTAATCGTAATAAACAGCCTAAAATTAATTAAAATAAACTTTCTGATATCTAAAACAAATAACACTTTATTCAAGGACTTAAGATTTTAAGTGAAACTTTAATTAATATATAATTTATATTATTTTTTAATAGTGTACTAAAAACATCAAACAATGCTGAACCGAAAACAAGTCACCTCCTAGCCACGAAATGGCCCTGTGATTCTCTTGGCCTTATTATATTGGCCAGGACACATACGACCACCGTCGTCCATAAGAAAATAAATATTTAAAAGAAGATAATAGGATGTCACGTTCTTTTCTCAAGACCGGTCGGTCACTTTCAATGTTAGAGCCCGGCTTTGTTTTAAGTTTTTATTATTAAATTCGATGTTTAGGTTTGAATTATGAATATTTAAAATATTTATTTATGGTAGTTTAAGTTCTTAACACTCTTTAAAATATTCAAATCATTGTCAATAAGGGAGCAATTAGAGTATCATTTTGAAACTCACTTTTTCTGTGAGACCCACAGTTGCAAAATTATGAGTTTAGCTGTTAGCAAATGGTTTAATTCTGTGGTGAGTTTTAATCACATAAATCATTACAGAGCTAAATATCCATGTAAAATTGTGGTTTATCTGTTATGGAACAGTTTGATTCTGCGATGAGTCTTAAAATTGTGGTTTAGCTGTTATCGAACAGTTTGATTCTGCGATTAGTCTTAACCATATAAACCACCACAGAACTAAACACCCACATAGACTCTCCATCTATATATATATAAAACTTGCAGCACATTGCTGAGTCAGAATCCCATGAAGCCGAGAATGAGAGCTGCAAAATCTTTTCTGGATGAGAGGTACGTGGACAAAGCACCATTGAAGCCCAACACTTGAATTTATACGTATAGATAAATACCAATTATTATTATATATATACGTAGAATAAAAGCTTGCCATCATTAAGCAAGGGATGTTGCAAGAGTTTCAACTAATTCCCAACATAATCATAAGATCACATTCTAACACAAGTTTTTCAGAGGTGGTAAATTCACAGTCATCTTTGGAGGACGACTTTGGCCATCAAAACCTCTTTTTTTACCTTTAAAAACAGGACTTCCCTAATTGTCAATGGTCAAGGACATGATTGCCGGTGCTTGAGAGATTTGTTCCTACGACTCTGGCTTTTGTTAAACCAAACAAACGTAGTTGTCTTGTCAAGTTCTAATTAATATGATTACTTGTGGAAACACCAAACTAACCCCCAAGCTAAAGTCATAACTACTTACTTTAAATCATTCTTTCCAACTTTTCTAATATTCATTGGCATGCTCTCAAGTTCTAATTAGAGCTCAAGTGATTTATTAGCTTAGTCTGACATGATGACAAAGAAATTGAGATTTATATAGTAAATTTCGAGTTCGAGTCAAGACATGTATCTCTTATAAGTGTCTGGAATAATCGGAGTTTTAATTACTCATCTGGGCCCACAAAATGTGTTTTACATGGAGCATTTTTCCGAATCCAAAAAAAAGAGAGGATTTGTTGGCTTCTTACCGACCAGAAAAAATGATTTATTACTACTGATGTGAAACCATACCTGCCAATATTCTAATACTTGCCTGAAACCAACCCAGCCAGGCCAATAGTCAAAGTGGGTCCATTGCAGATGACCAAGCCCACACCAAAAGAAATGGCCTGTTGTATCACAGGGCAATGGGTCCATGAAAAAAAAGGGAGAGGTGCTGAGGAATGTGGGACTAGGACTCAGAATTGTTGGGCCCCGATTTTGTTCTCTTTATATTGTTGTTGTCCCTCGTTTGGAGGTAAATTCATGCTTTCACTCATCAACTTGAGAAGAACCTTTCTAATATAATAAAGCAAACATCATTATCATTCATGTTTTTACTTTGATGTTTTTGGTATAGTAATGCATGGTTTTTTTTAATTAAAATAAATCTAGATTTTTTTTTTGTTTTTAGAATCAACACATCAAAATTATTCAAAAATCACAATAAATAAATCTAATATTTTTTCACATGAAAAACAATTTATGGGGTGTTTAGCACTGCATTTCAAAAGTATTTTGAAAAAAAATAAAAAATATAATTTTAATTTTTACTTTAAATTAAAAAAATTGGTGTTTTTATATTATTTTCATGTGCTGATATCAAAAATGATTTAAAAAAAAAACAATATCATTTTGACGCATTTCTTAACAAAAAAAACACTTTCAAAAGCAATCTTAATCACACTCTCAAATAGACACTTAAAAAGAAAAGGTAAACACTCATTTACTCTTTGGAAGGTTACAATTACACCTTTTAGAATTCTCATTACCCAAAACTTAAAAAAATATATCGTACAATAATCACTCAATAATGACTCAAATAAAAAAAGTTAAAAATATAATAAAACTCTTAATAAACCTCCTCATGTAAAAAAAAATACAAAATTTAAGGAGTTAAACAGTATAAACATATATAAGGAACAATAAAATATATTAATATTGATTGATTTTCAAATTTAAGGAGATAATAGAACAATAAACCAAGTATATCAATATAAGGTATTGATATTTAACTATTCAATATGCTCAATAATGAGGTTTTTTAATGTTTAAATAGTGGGTAATCACACATTTTAAATAGTGGGTAATTACACATTCACTTTAATATTCTCGTCTCTAGAGTTAATGAAATTGATTGTTGGTGATAGAAGACCCAACACATGTAAAATAATCTTTTTTATAGGGATTCTCCAATGATAAAATTAGTAATTTTTAATAAAATAAATTGCAATAAATAAAAAAAGCTTTTAATTTTATGAATAAAAGTATTTGTTCTTGATTATGTATAGTAAATATTCTGAAAATAAATATATGAATATTCTAGAGAATATGGAATATTCTCTAGACTTTATCACTTCTCTTTAATTGAGGGGTTGTAATATTATCTCCTTTTGATAGCATTAATGAGAGATAAATATGTTGAATAAACCTCATGTTGGTTTTGCTCTAAGAAAAACACAACAACTAGAACTTTTTATTATTATTTTCTTATGCTTTATTATTCATATTTCTAAATGTTTAAGATGACTATATATAGTCTTACAAGTACTATCTGGAGTAAGACTTTTATGCTTGTCTAACTAAGATAAAACCAAACCAGCTAGCTAACTCCTAACAATGATAAAACCATAATAGATAATGGTATAGTATTATATAACTCTAATAATCTTAGAATTCTTAGAAACCTTAAATTCTAAGTCTTAGCTAATGTTGAATTCTAACATTCCCCTTTAATATCAACTATCACCGTTTTTATTATATTAAGTTGATGTTGAAAATACTGAAATTTTCAATGCTTAAGCTTTTTTGTTTATAAGCCTACAACTTGCATGTCTATCTTGATCAACCTCATCTTAATTTCTTGTTGAAATAATGTTTCTCTAATGAAATGATAATTTACTTCCACATGTTTTGTCCTTGAATAAAATACTGGATTTTTTGCCAAATAAAATAATGAATGATTATCAAGATACAACATTGCTGCATGATTTACTTATTGGTGCAAATCACTCATCAATTATATCAAGCATGTACTTTCTTCAGTTGCCAATGCAGCTGCTTGATATTCAGCTTTTGTTGTTAATAAAGATATTGTTGGTTGTCTTTTACTACACAAAGAAACTACTTTTAACCTAATATTAAACACAACCAATTTTAGATTTTCAGGTGTCATGATTTCTTGTATAATCAGCATCACAATAACCAACAAACTTGGAATTTGTACCTTGTATGAAATTTCATAGTCAATTATACTATTCATTATCTCAATATTCTTCAAATTACTTTCAAATGAGACTTTGTTGGATTTACATTAACGACTTATTACAGCAACTGTATACAAAATATAAAGACTAGCTAGGGTTAAGTAGATCAAACTACCTCCCAATTATTGATATATTATGACATCAATTGAGTTTCTTCCTTCATGAACACGTATCTTGATGTTTGGTTCCATTGGTGTTAGAGGTGGCTTGCAACCAAGCATTTCAAACCTTTCTAATAGGTTTCTTGAATATTTCTGTTGGCAAACAAATATTCATTTTTATGTAAGATCAACTTCTAACCTAAAAAAATGAGTGAGTTATCCAAGTTCGTTCATATACAAATGAATTGCAAATTCTCCCTTGTTTTAAGAATTTCTAACACCTCATCATTAGTTATGATCAAACCATCCATATAAACTAGTACAATAAGTACTTTTTCTTCATTGACTTTCAAAAACATCCTCTTTGAATAATATTAATTTAAATGCATATTTGGTAGGCCCTTAAAATACTTTTACGCACCTAGAGATATAGGGAGATGATCATTCTTGACTTTGAATATTTTATATTAAAAAAATAAGAAGAAGAAAACAAATGCTTTTGATTTAATATAACACCTAAAAAAAATAGTATCTTTATATGTTTTTGGATTTAGAAAGATTCCAAATCCAAGGGTGATGGGTTAGCCTTATATCAAACTTATATGAACTTGGTCTCATCGCATAGTTAAATCCAAAAATATTAGGCTTGACACCTTGTTTAGATCCACATCTATTTGAGTTCAGCATGTAGTTCAACCCAAAGATGTTTGGTCAGCACACATAACTGAACCTAACGATGTTGAGTTTAGTAGATTGTCAGACTCACATGCACTTAGATTTATCATGTGATTGAAGCCAAAAAGATTGAGTCTAACATCTTATTAAACTCATGTGTACTTGGATCCAACACGTAGTTGAATCAAATAATATTGAGCCTGAAAGTAAGTCAGGGTCGAGTTATCTAGGCTTAGCATTCTACCAAGCCTTTGATATGTCGGGTCATTACCCTATAATATTGAGGCTAAGACTTTTTTCCCCTTGAATTGCTATTACTTTACCAATGTCATTTTCATGGAAAGGCAATCACTCCTTTCAAGTTTGAAGTAGGCAAAGACCGGAGTAAAAGAAAGAGTTGGACAAATTATAGACAAAGGCTAAAAAAGATGGTCCTCGGGAAATTATAAAAGATGATGCAAAACTTGTTTATTCAATTTACATGCTATGCTAGGTCAAATGATTATGTGCTCCAAAAGTTGGCCGAGAATTATTGAATTAACTCTCTTTTTTTCCACCACCTTTATTTTATCCAAAACACTTTTACGAGCTCTTGCAGCCTTGAAAGTCAGAAGTATCTAATTATTATACTTGTAAAGATAACTACGTGTATGTTTATTTAAATACTCTTGAATTTCTCAGCCATTATTATGCACTTTTACAAGCACCGTTTCTCTGTCTATGATTTTTATGTCCCTGTAATTTCCTACACGGCCGCAGTCACCATGCCCATGCTGGGTTGTAAAGGATTGGATTTGACAATTTGGACTTCAATTGTGTTGACCAATTGCCAAGCAGAGGCACTCATGCAGACTAGCGAAACCATCATGAATTGGGAGCCTTTCATTTCAGACCGAACCATTTCAAACAACAAGGTCCACTCTTCCAGGAGGTGGTGGTGGTGGTGGTGGTGGTGGTGGCGGCGGTCACTAGAAAAATCATTGCCAGGAGTAATATTACTGTTGGATTGCAATCAATTACCCATGTTCTTCCACACTTGCATTGAATTTTAACCTTTGAGAGACATTACCTGTAATCTTCTTCCCTCCTTTTCATATCGATGGAACAAAAAACTAAGGGTAGGTGCGATGCTGAGGGAGATTTTGTGTTTTTTTTTTTAAAATCTGAAACCTTTTTTATGTAAAGAAATCTCACCCCTTGAAAAGCACATTTTATGGGTGTGAGTAAAACCCTAGTTGTTCCAAACTATTACGAGAAATGCATGACTTGACTTGAGCTCGAAACTTGCTGTGCAGATCATAAATGCTCTGTCATTACACCACGAATCTTAAAAAAAAAAAATTAATGTTCAGCCAATACTTTAAAAAGTAAAATCTAAACACATGAGTTTGATTAATTATTCGGATAAAAAATTTAGTCTTACAATTTCATATCTAGTTAGTGTTAAAAACTCTTTTTTTATATTTATTGACCGCTATAACCTTTGGTTTATTTTATTAAATGCATGTACTATATTATTATTATTATTAAAAATAATAATTTGACTGGCTATAGTTGAGCACAGCTCAACTAGCTACCCTTTACTAGCAATGTCATAACCCAATTTCTGGGTTACTCCCCAAAATCTACCCAAAAATAACAAAATAAAAATAAAAGGGGAAGGTGTTGGTAGAAAAATCAAGGTGAAAATCTAAACATTTTTTAGAGCCCGATCGTACCTCTTTTGTGCCCAGAAATGAAGGAAAATGCATATTTAAGGCAAAAATAATTTATTATTGGATAAATCTGTGTAAAAATTAAGTCGAAAGGCATAATTATATTTTTATGGGTCGATTTGATTTAATCATCGACCAATTTAAAATGTAATTATGTTTGGGAATTAATTTAGAGTCCAATTGAAGGATTTAATTAAGTATAAGGACTTAATTATATTTTAAGTTGGACAAATTAATTTTGTTAAGGGCTTAATCAATGAAAAATCAAGTTCTTGAGCTTAATTCGGGTTCAATTGAGAAGATTGGAGTTTTCGAAGACCGAATTGAATTTTTCCAAGCCAATGGTGCGAATCAGGGGTCAAATTGAAAATGATTGAGAGTTTAATGGTCAATTGAGGGTTAAATCACACAAATCAAAAACCAAGGACCAAAATAAAAAAGGCACACAAATCTAAGGTTGCTGTTGAAATTTTGACGGGATACAATTGCACAAAATTAAAAGTTTAAAACCAATTGGGGGTGCGATTGAACTAATTAAAAATTGAGGGACCAAATCGTATTTTCACCATCTCCCAAAATCATCACAGACATGACTGCACTGTTCAATCACCTGAACAGTGCAGACACGCCACTGTAGGTTCAGGTGAAGAGGCAACCCATCGCTGCACGCAATGGGCAACCAAAAGGTTGCCTCCTCCCTATAAATACATGCATGCAAAATACATGCAAGGGGGACGAAAAGAAAAAAAGAAGGTGAAGAGGAGATTAACAGAGGAGAGAAAGTTTACAGAGAGGGAAAAAGCAAAAAGAACGGGGGAATTTTGACAAAACAGAGGGTTGAGAGAACAGAGGAGGAATTTTGACAGAACAGAGGAGAATTTTACTGTTTCAGTTTTAGAGGTTGCACAAGGAAGACAAAGACACAATAGAAAATTTGCAGAACAAAAGCATACACACGCAGCGGCAGCGGAAGCCACCCTTTCTTCCTTTCCAGCTCTGGCGACACAGCAGCCCTTTCTCTCTCTCTCTCTCTCTCTCTCTCGGTTTGACAACCCTCTCTCTCTCTAAAAACCCAGTCGGTTGGCAGCTCTCTCGCTCTTCCAGCTAGCTCCCAGCGACCACCATACACCATCTCTTCATCACCTGCAGCTTCATCTCAGCCCAGGCAACCTCACCGTGACCTCCAGCGGGTCTCCGACGACGCCATAGCAATAGCTCGCCAATAATAGCAACCCTTTCTGTTGCTCCTACCGGCCACCGCAGGCCGCCATTTTCGATGACACCACGATAGAGAGAACCACCTCAATCTCTTCTACCCAACGGTATTAACAGGTAAGTCGTTCATCATCCTCCAAAAATCACTGTTCATCATCACCTTACGGGGGAGTGAATTAATTCACTCCCCCGCCCCACTATTCTGCATGCAGAACAGTGGGTTAGGCTGGGCTGGCTGGGCCGGGGACAAGGCTCAGCCTGGCCATTAAAATGGGTGGGCTGTTTGGCCCACCCAAGGCTGGCAGTCTAACCCCAAATGATGGGGCTCTCAACCCATCAAGGCTGGGCAATCACCCCACCAAAAAAATACAAAATAGAAATTTGCATAAAAAACTGTATTTTCAAAAAAAAAACAAAGAATGTGTTGTTTTCGTGCATACGGTCGGATTCCAAGCTTTTTCCAATCATAGTTTTCGTAAAAAAAATATATTGTATCTTTCTCATATTTTAAAACAAAAATTGGATATCGTAACCGGTTTACAATTATTCGTTGGAATTTGGCCAAAATATTAAAAAAATATAATTATTTTGTTTTATCTATTATGGTGTAAAATTATATTGTAAAGTACATCCATAGATAAAAAAAAAAGTTTTTAGCTACATTGTAAAACTACATCTATAGATAAGAAAAAACTTTTTAACTGCGGTGTAAAATTACACTGTAATGTACATTCGTAGATAAGAAAAAAGTTTTTAACTGCGTTGTAAAATTACATTGTAAAGTACACACGCAAACAAAAAAATAGTTTTTGAAAATGCAGTGTAAAGAAATTTTAACTTAGAAAAAACAATCAAACAACAATGCAGCTTATCTTAGGTAGGTGCACTGGGGGTGATGCGTCTTTACCTTGCACAACAAGTTCTCCTACCCAGATTCTCACAGACCAATAGGTTCCTAGTGACCGTAATACTAGGTGACGACTCTTAATATTTATAGTTAGGATTTTTATGACTATAAAACAACCCCTCATTTCACCGTGCGCCATTGTCTCCCCAAATCCGGAGACAGCAAGGCGCAAGGTGTGAAAAAAATCATCATTGCAACAAGTAACATGGAATTGGTTTGAGCACCGAAACATCAAGCAATTGCTGAATGTCGTAATGGGCTTCAGCAGGAAAATCATTTGCCTTTATTGATCCGTAAAGCAAACCATAACAACGAAATTGAATGAAACAATCACTATTTACGTGCTTTTATCCCATTAGGACAATGCAACTCAGCACAAGACATATAATTCCAAACAAATCCATAACCAATTATGAAACAGGCATTGATTTTACCCTGCTAATCTTCACTACTACCAGATTTGAAGTCGACTTCGACTCAGAATTCATGGATCCCTTCAAATGATGATGAGATGGTTTACCTCACAAGTTGTCCTAACTTACATGTAGCTTTATAATCTCTATGAACAAATAATAGCATAAAAGCACTTCTCCATGTTGCCTAAGATTACAAATTGACATCCTAATCTATACATTCAAGCACGAGAGACTTGTAATGATCATTCCTCATCTACTGAAAAATCTGGTTCCTCCGGCTTCTGCAGTGAGTTCACAACACTTGAATCTGAACCAGAACGCTTAATGACACCCCTTCTGGTGCGTGATTTCAGCCTCGCCGCATACATGGATAAGCCAGACCTTGGTGATTCAGGATCGACGGCTGTTGGATTTTCTCTAGCTCTGAGCTCAGTCGCTTCCTTCCGTTTCTTATACCGGCGCCATGCTGCCTGAATGAAACAAGCAGCCCATGTTCTCCAATGGTGGGAGTAGAACCGGAACTTTTGTCTGAGTTGCTTACTGTGAAGTCTTCTGAACTGTGATGCTACAAACTTCAAGTCTTCTGCAATGAGGGCAAATGCCTCTACTTCCAAAATAGCTTTGACTGTGCGAGTAGATGATGGGAGGATGACACTTGGGCGAGGGTCTAATGCCCACGTCAGTAGTTCCTCACCACAGAAGTCACCTGGACCAAGGCGGCAGGAATTGAAAAATCCAGTCCGGCCGCCATTAGTTGTGTAGGAATCAAGGTTGCCGCGAATTATGAACAGCATCTCGTTGACAGGATCACCTTCACGCACAAGAAACGTGCCTTCAGTGCACAATGCTGGCTTAAGCCTCTCGCATATTGCGTCTAGCATCCTTTCATCCATTTGATCAAATAGCGGAACCTGTGTGTTTTACAGGGAAATACATTTCAATCATATAATAATAGTAAGCACAAACCACTACCTTTCTCATCATTAATGCACTTCTGTCTGTGTTCTTCAGATTATAAAGACAATTTCTGCCTTTTGTACTGTGTATGGCTTGAATTAAATTGCTCGTCAGAGTTAAGTAATCGATTCTGTTGTCAATTAACCTGATCCGACAGAAGTTATTCTGTCCTCCCAATGAGATTACAAGTTTTGTTTTCAACCACATCATCTATGTCTAGCTAGTTCTACAAGTAGATTAAGCAACACCCATGTTGAGTTGAAGTGTCATTGTGCGTCAGGGAATGTTCGATTCAGAGACTTACTCGCCGAACCAAATCAAGGCAGAGATGGCGTTTGATGTCTCTTCGCAGCTCCATGGGAAGGCCTTTGAGAACAGCTTCTTCATCAACGCCCCTAGTGGCCACCCACTTATATTGATCGTATTTCCGAACAGACTGCTTTAACTCATGCGGTAGCTGCCGGTGATGCATCCATTGTTCCGTATCAGTTCTCTTGACTCTCCACTCTTCCAAGTGAACTGTTGTTGATTGTAGGTATGTCTGCAAGTATATCAGGAGTGAATAACATATAGTGCAGCGAGCCAGAGATTTCTGGGAATTTCTAGAAGCACTTCAGAGAACGGAAGCATTGCAATCCTAAATAGGTTGTGCAACTTAGAGTTATGGGGACATGGGAGGAGTCGTATGGCATTTTAAAAATTTGCTACAGAAATCTGGCATTGATAAAAATGTGAAGAACTTACTTGCATATTCCCTATAAGCAATCCGAAGAGAACCAGTCCAAGCGTTGCAATGATGATGGAAAATGCTATTTCACCCACATAAGTGCTTGTTAAAAGATTTTGCCCCAGTGAGCTGCATGCAGGAATGGATGAAAATAACTCTCGTAAAAAAGGAGGATTGATAAAACGGTATCAATCATATCTGCTTTTTGATAAAAAGCTGAGTTTGGAATTTAAATGATGCGCCTAATTCCTAGCAGTGGTCCTATGGGTTAATTACCTGAGGTTCCTTAAGCCCCACCAAAAACAGTAAAAGTATTTGTTGAAGAATGATGCGGTCGTAACATCAAATTTCAACGCATCACCATATATACCAAACTGATAGTAATTGTTATCTGGGTTGCAGAAGTTTGTGATGTTGCTTGATTTGAGCCAGGATTCCCTGTGAGGACTGCCATGCACCCGACGACAATCAAAGAATCCATACTCACAAGATAACGTCTCTAGATTACAGACGCTTCTCCAGCATGCTTCCTGTCGCTCAATCGATAGAAGATACCAGCAAGCTCCTAAAACCTGTTTTGCAGCATGGAAATGAAAAGGTTGAGGGTACTATTTAGCTCACACGCAGCCCCACACATTGCTTTAACTTGTAGCTTATAAGCTAACAACAGAGCTACGTCAATCTAAATTTCATCAAGACAAAAGGTTGCTTTGAACTTACATGGCTAGCCAGCATGTAGAGCATCAGGTTGTAAGCAGCTCCTGCCCATGCTGTTTCTGTTACAACACCAGTGGTCTTGACAATTTGCGATGAGAGGGGAAATATCAGAAAAAGTCGTGGGAGATACTGAAAAATGATGATGAAACGAAGGACATTTTTCGTGTTTTTCATCGTTGAGCCACTAAGATTGGGGATAACAATCCAAATCAACACCTGTAATGCAGATAAAGCAACAAGATTAGCCGATGGAACCGTTTTATGTGCCTCTTTATATGAAACGACACTAGAGTTGGCTTCTACCTGAGGAAGAGGCAGGGCTGCAATGAGGTCAATCCAGAAATTCTTCTTCAGGTACCTTAACGCAATCTTTTTAGAATCTATAACAAGTTCTCCTCTCCCAAAAACACGAGAAGAAGGCGCAACATAAGCAGTGCGAAATCGAATTAAAATTTGAATCATGTAAAAGACATCAGCTACTGATCTAACCATTGTAAGGCCTACTTCAAGGGATATGCCAATATCAATGCATAGTTCATTCCTGACTTCAGGCAAGTAAAAGAAGAGAGGATCAACAAACAAGGAAAGTAAGCATGTTACTAGAAAGATCTTGGTCCATCTCCGAATCGATGCTCCTCGAGGATCCAATATCTTTTTCTTCACTCTATCATAATCCTCAGAGAAAACTCTAGACAGTATTTTAGCTTTAAATGATTTTCCAGGCTTCCCTGACACCTGGTCCATCTGAGACATCTTCCTGCTAGAGCCTGGCATTTGTGTTCCATCAATATTGTATTTAAGCTTAATTGCACCATCTCCATTCACTGCCGGCGGCAAGCTTAATTCAAGATCATCTCTAAACCTGAAAAAAAAAATTGCAAGTCTCAAACATAGGAGATGATCAAGCCCACGAATTCAATTATCTAAATTGGACAAAAACAAAGTTGGTCAGCTCGCTAGCTAACTAGCACCCGGAGACTTGTGTATAAAAGTTGGGAGCAAAATTAGAAATTTGATGGAATTAAGAAGGTAGAAAGGCACAAACCTTACAGATTTTGAATTTCCAAAACCCATTTTGCTCCACTGAGAATAAATATGTGGCCTCAACTACGGGATTTGATCTGCAATACAAGGAAGACAGAGGTGTTGAAATATAAAAGCAGTAGAAATCATTTATTGGGTGGCATCCATTGCAGCGCTGAATCAACTGAAACTGACAAGACATTAGTTTAAAGCCACGAGAGGCAAACAGAAAGGTTGTAAATCTATGGCGTCTTCTTAAACCAGGTATCATGTGAACAAAAGATCAAAGATCTGTATCAACTTGGACATCAAGCTGGCTAGAAAAAGACTATCCCACCTTTTCAGGAAAAATGTTGGTCAAACACGTGAACAAATTTCTTTTAAAACCACCTTAAATCTGCAAACAGTTAAGACCCACACACCCACCTCATTAAAAGGATTTTCCTTAAATTCAATGTATGTTGAATCTGTGACCTTTGAAAGAACCTTTATGCCGTACTGAATTATGACCGAGTTTGAAAAACAGCCCCAAAGATTATGGCAAACACCCTGGCTTGTGCTCAAAAACCTGCAAAAATGCATCGTGCATCATACTTGTGCAAGTGACTGAAACAAAAACATTTTTTAACAGGCATTAAAATGACAGCAAACCCACAAAACACATTGATTTTGTACTGTGAACGCAGCTGAAAGAACAATATTAACACTTAATTAACAGACAGAGAGATAGCTCTTACATTGCAAAGTAGTCCTTTCATTAAGCTCATCTCCCTCTGCTATGCTTCTCTCTTGAGTTGTTACTGATTTTCAGCACAAATAGAATTTAATTTTCCAAAAAAGAAAAAAAAAAAAACCTTCTTCTGATTCTATCTCCTTGTATGCCAACAATGTTGGCTACGGTTATGGCATGTATGAAATACTTAACACATTTCGCAATATTGTAAGAGCTTTAAAAATCTGGGAATACAAAGAATGAAAGGGAAGCTAAAAAAGAAATTATATAGTAGTTTTATGAAATTAATTTTCAATGATAAAATCGAAGGAAAAGAGGTGGAGAGGCAGAAGAGAGGGACAAAGAGACACAAACATACGTGCGTGTCCAAAAATAGGAAGAGGCCTCTGTTCTTGTTCCAGGTTTCTTGCACTAACTTGCTTAGTTAACTTTGTAAAGATCCGAGGAGTTGACTTCGTTAGATTCTGATCATGCTTGCCTATGGCATCTTGACACGTGAATCTGCCATATTTTTGCGCGCTGTTCCTTACAGTAAATAAAATAAATAAATAGATTTTATGAAAACATTGATGAGAAAATAAAAATTGAAACAAAATAATACTAAAAATTAAAAGTGGTCAACGCGAATCACTGGACTTGTTGAAATTAGAAAGATTATTTAATTCATTTGGAAGAACTTGAAGGACTCATTTATAGATTACTTATATATTTATACCATTAATTTTGAATAATTTAGATTTAAATGGATCATGTGTTATCTTTGCTCTAGCTTTTAGCTCGAGGAGAGTCAAGCTTAACAAAAATTATTTCCTAACCTAACTAAACAAGATGATAAAAATTATGAGTAGTTTAAAAGTAAATAAATAAATTGTAGGTTCAATTCATATAAGATTATTTAAGAGAGAGAGGAAAAAAAGCTAATTTAAAAAATAAATTACAATTTGTAACTTTTAATTTCTTACTTTCTTACTTTTTTATTATGTATTTATTTTTTAACCGAGAGAGTATTATAATTAAGATGGTGCTCTTATTGTTAGACAAAAAATAATTTTTGTTTTAAATAACTACAGAGATTATTTTTTAATGAATTTCTTAATTCTTACTCGACATCAACAATCTAAATCTCTAAATTGATTGGAGAATGACACATAATTGTAAATAGAAGGGAAAAAAATGACTAAATCATTTTATTTAAAATATAATTTTTTTATATACTCTTTCAAATTTAAATGTTATTTTGTTAACTTAAATTAGTGAAGATATAATTTATAATTATAATTTATTTAAGATAGGAGTTTATCAAGATTACTTAGCATTATCTTATTTGTAAATATCATATTAGTTTAGTTATCATAAGAGATAAGTTCATATAAAGAAGAAAAAGTTATTTGAAGATAATTTTACAATTGTTTTTGTAAAACATGATGTGGCTCATTGTCTTAATAATCAAGGTAGTATAGACAAAAGACATTTATGGTAAAAGATACTTGTTTTGTAATCTTTCATACTAGTAAGAAATTATTTATTCTAGGTTTAGTTGCCTTAGAGGGGGGGTTTATCTTTTGAAAAGTTATTTAAAAGGTTTTTCCTTTGTAACTAGATATCTTATGGATTTGATTTTTTTATATTCTTAATTATTTGGTTATTGATTAATGTTTTCAAAGTGTATCAAATCATTTCTTAACATATTAGTAAACAAGAAAAAAACTTTCAGGTGGTATCAGAACCGAATCACTCTATAGGAATGAGATTTATTTTTTCGAATAAGAGATATCAACACTAAATTAACCACTAGAGTAAGATTGTTTCTCAAATCACTAGATGAAAAGTATGGCACTCAATGAAGCAAGGGTGGGTCAAGCTTGAAACTTTTTTTGTTGAATAAAACAAAAATGATGTTGCTAATTGCAATTGGAATAACAAAGGCATGAATGCTATATTTTTTATGGTTTCTCCTCGTAAGTTCAAAAGAATCTTTTTAGGTGTGAAATAGGATAGGAAATATATGATGCACATGCTTTGCATGCCACCATGAAGTGTTGCTTAATATTTGGAGGAGCATCATCCCAATAAATATATGATGTTTTCACCCCGATGAACACTAGGAATTAAATGCATTAAGAAAAATTGTTTATCCCTCGAAATAAGTATAAAAATCAACACGAATATAAAAAACTCAATTTCATATATATATATATATATGCACATGCTTTGCATTAATACTTGACCCGCATTGCGACGTGGGTTATCAATTTTATTTTTATTTTAAAAAGAATATCTAAATATTATTGATATTTTTAAAAAAATATTGATATAACAATGTGTCGAATGATATTTTAAAAATAAATATTAAAATAACAATATGTTCAATCAATACCTAGAAAAATCAAATAAGAACTTGATTGAATTGATTTCTAAAATTATGTTGGATTAATATATAGATATTATTCAGATAAAAAAATTAAAACTTTGTCAATTTATTGGGTCTTTCATACTCCCCTGTAAATAGTAAGTAGCCTCTTATTTTTTTTAAAAGAAAAAAGATCGGTTGTCTATTAGAAGAAAAAATATATATAAACATAAAATTAGAAATAGCACTCTAGGCATAGCAATTCCTCTCTCCTAAATAGAGATTTTTCATTGATGATTCGTGTGGATTATTGTTTGAAGTTAGACAATTAAATGACTTATGGTTTGTAATAACCTAGTCTGTAAAAAATTATTCAAAGCCGAAAAATATCAAATCTTCAAATAATAAATTCGTAAACTCTAGATTTGTCCAACAAGATCCTAGAAACTCAAATAATTTTAGTCGGAGGTTTCCGCTGCATGATATGATATTCAAAAAACTCATCAGTTATCATAATTCCATACCCCTGATCAAGTGTTTCGCGGGTTAAACCATGGCTAGCCTGAATCAAGTCAATGTCATCTGAATATCTTTTTACAAGAAGATATATCATCCAATATAGTCACATTAATATTTAAAAAATATTTAATCTAATATGTGTTGATTTTGTTTACCTCCTAACATCTTTATGTTTTTTTTAAGATTAGAAAAAAGTAATCGCTGCATAGATTAAAAACATAATGATATAGCATGGTGTAGCTAGAAATTTAATAAATAAACTTAGGTACAATTTTATTCACACAGAGAGAAGGATTCATAGTGCTTTGTGAAAATAATTCCAATAAGGTAACAACTAACATTCAAGTTCCTCGGCAAAGGGGATAAAAAGCATTGCAACCTCAGTGTTCAACATTTTCATGATGGGTTTATCATAAATAATAGAAAAGTAAGCCAAATGAGATTGTTAACACCACAAAAATGCAACAACTAAAGAATAATCGCCTTGGTATGGGGGGAGAGAACCATAAGATAAGACTAGAAGCTACAATTCCATTTATTAACAGCTAATAAACTATAGCACGTAGAATTCAACACCTCTCCACTGTGGTGTAAGAAGCTGGCTGACATGAAACCAGGCTAGAGAAATATATCGATAGCAGAGATAAAAAGGGAAAACGCAGAGACAAGTGAGCATTAATCAGGAAGATTGAAAGTTCTCACAAAAATGGATAAATTATTTGTTGTTTAAAGAGGGAAAGAAAAAGAAAAGGAAAAAACAGCTAAAAGGTGACCTGTATTATACTGGCAAAATTAGTAGAAAGAGTTTCTTTCTAATCTTCTGAAGCTGAAGCAGCCTCTTCCAAACATGCCCTCATTATCTTGTCCAGCTTTGAGCAAGCATCCAAGCAAAGCTGCATTGCCTGTTTGTCAAAAGCAAAATCAGTACAGCCAAATTGCACACCTTAGATTGCATAATGCCATGAATAGGATATAAATTTTCCTATAGTTTGACAAATGATGTTTGCAGTTTAGACGATGCACCTCATTGAGTTTTGCAGTTGACCATTCCCCTGTAATGGTAAGCTGCGTGACTTCATGACGAGAAGGCATGCAAGTGATCATCATGCTTCCATCTTGAAAACTTTCCTCTTCCAAAATTGGATCAATGATGAGGTTTCTACCAAGACAAGACTGCAAAAACAAAAGAATCTAATTTACAAAACATGAAAATTTGATGAAAAACAAATGTGAAGTAAACAAACAAGTTCAAGTCATTAAATCAGCTGGATATATCTCGAATGAAGTAAAGAAATGCACAGCATTATAAAAACATCTGAAAGTTTGATGAGTCATCCTTGCACTAATATGTTTCTGCTGCGTCACCATTAACTTGGTCACAAAGAGCCACAGAATGATTTCCACAGAGTCAAAGAGCCAAGCAATACCAGGTTAAGGAAAAAATGAATGCAATAAGGCAACAAATATTAATGAGACCACCTTAAGTTTTCTGATCTCCATCTATTCATAAAAGCCAGGTCAAAGCACAATCGCCATCAATGAGCAGCAAAGTGCAATAGTTTAAAATGTCTCCAAATTTTCATTCCAATAACCAGGGTTCAATGGGACAACTTACTACAAGATGGCCTTTTAATAGATAACAAATTCTGGAGTGAACAAAGGAACAGGCCAAGATGAGCAGATGGCAGAAAAAGACAGTTCAGTTAATTCCCATTTCTAGTTCAAAAGTTGGAAAAACTACCTGTTACAAAGTATTTTACCCCAAAGACTGAACTACATCAAACACCCAAATAAGTTTCTACTGCTTAAGATATTAAAAACTTCTTATTTCTATCAATTCTCGGCAATAAACAAGTATGTGAAAATATTAACTAATGCTCAAACTTGAAAAATCTCACATTTTCAAAACAAACAAACAAACAGAGATGGTAACACATATTGAACACATGCTATACAAGAGCTCAATCAACAAAATATTTTGGGTAATGAAGGAGAAGACATTTAAGGAAGGCTCGAGGGGGGCGAGACACCAAAATAAAATACTTGAATGGGAGATCACATTTATGTAAATAATTCAACACTCAAAGGGTAGATTTAATAGTGTGATTGAGAGTGGTAGTGGTTTGCTTTTCTAAGTGTTTTTTGCTCATAAATGCATCAAAATAATAGGTTTCCATTTTTTTAAATTCATCTTTTATATTAGCACATTAAAACAATCCAAAAACAATAAAAACAAATAATTTGAAGCAGGTTCAACCTCAATTTCAAACAGGCACTAAGGGTCCCAAGCATTCTCATCTTTAAGTGTTCAGCAAAATGAGTTGGGAGGTCAAAATATTGGAAGAGACAATGATCACTAACTACATTGCACATGATTGTTTGTAAGCTCTGATATTTTCCATTTTGTGTCCAATGATTAGGGTTGGTTTATCCACATCAAACAATAGCCAAGAAGACTATTTAAAATAAATACTACACAATAATTCACAAATTTGCAATGGACAATTGTGTGTGCATATAAAGTACGAATTTCATGCTAGATAACAACTAGAAAAAGTGTCAGGAAACCTCAAGTCTATGCATGATGCATACCACAGAAACTCCAGCAACAAGGTCATACATCATAATCCCTGCATCTGCCAAGGCAAGGCTAGCACAAGATATTACAACAGGAAGATCACCTGCAAAAACATAATCTTGTTAATGAGTTTAAAGAAAAAAATTCTTAATTGTATTGAAAAAACAGGCTGTAGAAACAAGCAAGCAAACTTAGAAGGCATGAAAAAGTTTTACAGACTTTGGAAGGCAAACAGAAGAACAACATTTCCAGTACGAGATTTGCATAGCAAGTCACAAAGGTGGTTGTGCTATTCTGCAAACTAGACATAGCATTCTTTTCCAAAGGAACATCCAGGCATAAGTTTTCTTAACCTGTCTTTATTTTCATTCTTCACCCCTTTATCCCCCCAAAATAGAACCAGATTTAGAGGTTAGTATGAAGATGTCACTCACTGCCGCCAGATTCTAGCACCAATGCAAACACATCTACAGTTGTCTTGGGAAAAGTTTCCAACATTATTGCGCCTTCCAAAGCCTTATGAAGCATGGACGAGAACTCTTTATTATCTGATCCCTAACAAAAAGGGGCACCATATATTAGCCACAATAACATCAAAAATATAACATGAGTTTGAGGATGAATATCATAAATTTTATAGAGGCCGTGCTAACATACCAGTCCACGAGCAGGGTTGGCAAAAGTGGTAAAGCTAACATTGCAATTAAGCCTGCCCACATCACTGTACACCATTGCTTTCTTGCTTTCTCTAGGCCCAAACCTGAAGCAAGAAATGGCAGTAAGATGTAAAATTAAGTTTATATTGTGAAGGTAGCTGTAATAATCATATCTCATATCATGGTTCCATCATGTCAGTATAACTAAAAATTTGAAGGCAATACTCACACAGAAACGATGACCTTTGTATTTCCAAATTCAGCATATGCAGATCCTGCAGCAGAATTCACAGCACCAGTCCTGAAAACTGCAAACAAAAAACATTTCAGTTCAATTAAATTAGACAGCAATCATATTATGCCTGCATAATCCCAAAGCAGATAATTTATGTGTATGAGCTACATTCAGTCTATTAAGAATCAAAATTTCAACCCCAACATCCTTACAAAACCAAAATAAAATTTCCACTTCAGCACTGACCAACCACATTCATATTTTAGACGAGGGTCATCCATTTGAAGTAGAAATTGATGGGATTTAGCATCTATGACATAAAGACTCTTGTAATAGAACATGAGAGTCACTTTCATCCACGGTTGTGCTCAACCCACCACCGAAAGTTCGCACCCAACAACAAAAGGGGCAGAGACAGACAGGCAGTTAAAAAAAAGGCATAGCTAAACGATGTAAATATATCATGAAAAGTAAATTAAACAAGATTTCTAAAAAAAGACAGAACCCAATTTCTTGAAACTTCATGCCCAACAGAACTCAAATTATCTAAAAAAGCAAATGAAGAACCAGCAACAAGGAACCAATTCAACATTTTTTATCGGCATAAAACCATTACACAATCAAAAAGCAACATCTTTTTAACGGGATGATGGAACATAAAGGTTGAAGACAATAAAATAAAAAATAACTAACAAAAAGAAGCCCGAAAATGGAAATTTACAAACTTTCACACTCATTGACACCCAAAAGCACATGTTATTCTTCCAGTGAAACATTGAAACATCACAGCTGATAGACCTTCATACAATTATAAAGGACAGAAAAGAAAGCACAAGAAGAAAACAGAGATAGGGAAAACATGCCAGCATAAGTTAAAACAATCAAATCACAACACCCTAGAAGATTAAAAGTAAACCCGCCTGAAAAAAGTGACCATTCAGTGTAATCAAAGAAGATGTTTAAAAGATAATTACTACTTACAAAAGTATAAAAAACAATAATAAACAGTGAAACGAGAGAGAAAAGGGAAATATATACAGGCAGGTCGGCACTGGTGGAAACCACGACCATCAGGACGAAGCCAGTCGACATCAGAGTCAGAGAAGAATGGAGAACGTTGGGTTTTCTTGGTGGGAGTGGGAGTGTAAGTGCTAGGGGCGGCACCACCTTGGGAGGCCATCGTGCTTGCTCTGACCTTATGCTTGTTATTCTGTTCTCGCCTCGCGGCAGCCAGAGGGAAGCTAACACAGGAGCTTTTACTTTCGTAGGCTGTCCTTTTCCATGCGGCGTCGTTTACTTGAACAGTGAAGCGTGAGATTTTATTGTTATGTTTTTTTGGAACAAAATCCCATTCATTTGCATTTACAAGCACAATTAAAATAAAAACAGCTTGTTGTAAAAAATATATATATTAATAGGATGAAAATCAGCATATATTATACGATCATAGTTTAAATAATAAAAACAACACCAATATTTTAACATGTTTTTTTTGTAGTTGTATGTATTTAGATTTTACAGTCCTATAAAGTTATCTTATTTACATTCTTAATTATAAATATTTATGATAAGTCTAAAAATAACTTGGTAAACTAGTAATTTATAATATATTTAGTGCCATGCTAAATCCCTTTAATCATTGAGATTTATTTGTTTGTTTGTTTGGATACATATCGATTTCCTGTTCCATTCAATCCAAATATTTGATTTCTCGAAAACTCCAAATCAAGCAATTGAAAGGATCATATGTGCTGGCTTTTGTAAGGTAATGAAAATTTTGATTTAATTATAATTTAGTCCTCGTGCTTAATGAAACTAATTAATTAATCCTCATAGTTTAGAAATCATATATTCATTCCCTGCATGTTAAATTCCATATTCTTTTCAGAAACAAATTCCCCACAGAGAAAACAGAAGCAGGGAAAGATGGGAGGTCATGATTAGAAAAGAGGTTGACTTTTTCGAACAAAAAAAAGACAAATTGAGGACGATCAATGAACTATTATATATTTCTAATACTGCAGGGACCAATCGATTAGTCTCAGAAGATTATTTGGACTAAGATTATAATTAACTCTATAAATACTATTCCCACAAGCTCTAAAAAACACGAATTGGAGAGGCTATGACACAGGCAGAGTCGCAACTCAGCATCCAGCAGCAGCTAAACATGGACAGAGAATGAAGTTTTTTGAATCGATACAAAGAAAATCTTGTTATCACAACCAAAAATCTATGAACTGTGTTTTCCAATCTCCTCTTTCGAACCAAATATAACTGAAGAAATGCAGCTTTAGGGAGGAGGTGGCGCAGGCTCAAAGAGTGGAGGGCAGCAGCATGAGAACAGGCCACAGCAACACAGAAACCATAAACTGCAAAATGTGAATATTCCCAGTAATTAACTAATAAAATACTACAATGTCAAATTCTAGCTACCAATGTTGCCTTCTCCTCCAGATGTATAAATTTAAAAAGAAGAACAGCTTACCATGAATCCAACCATCCTCCTTCACGGTGTGGTGGATCAAGCAGTGGAACAGTAGATGGTGGTGGTGGCGGTGGATCCATTGGGGAGTGAAGACGAGGGGCAGTACTTCTGGAGGGTGATATATTATACAACCATCCTCTTTGTGGAAGTTAGATGGTAGATATCAATTGGCAGAACGTTATGCAACACCCTTTCTTCAGGTCACACCTTCAACTACCATTCAAAGTTAGGCAATAGAATTGCAAAAATGGATGACCCAACTAATTATTACACATGAATTAGGCAATAGAATTGCAAAAATGGATGCCACTCTCAAGAAATTCATGGGTATAAAAGCTAAGGATTTTATAAGATCCTGTGATGGAGATTATTTTCTGTGACCTCTGGCCCACCTAAGAAAGATTTGTATTTGGTGCAAAAAAAATGTCCTTCAGAAAGTATGACCACTCATTCAAAAAACTGTCGACTGGAAATAATCTATCTGCGAAGTTGTGCTTGATTAAAAAGAAAGGTTTTTAATCAGAATCAGGAGAGCTCGAACTTGAGCTTGACATCTTGGCAAACCCTAACTTCTCTGTAAGATGAACCGTGAAGCCACACTCTGTTTTTCTTTCCTTATTTAAAGCATTTTCACAGCATATGAATCTGACATATCACATCTACCTGAGCAATGTTTCTCATACAGAAAACTAAATCAACTTATTTGTAAGATGAACCGTGAAGCCATATCATATTACCAAAAAAAACGAGTTTTCCATTATTATTTTTATGAACATGAACAATTAATACAAAATGAAGATATGACCAAAAACTTCCATGTGTCTACTCTCTGTAAGAAGCCAGAAGTTGTACCGCCAAACTGCATAGTACCTGAACAGAATATTTTTTGCCTTCAAAGGGAGCAGCTTTTTCATGGAGATTTAACATTCACCATGCAGAATGATTCTAGCCGAGGCTCAGTAACGTCCACGGCCTCATCATCAGAGGCATGCCGGCTCTGAGCTTTTGAAGTCATATGGATTAACCTCTCCAGCAAAAAGGTTGAAATATCATCTGCCCCTACATTGTTGCTTCCAACAAAGAGGTCTTGCTCTACATCTAAAGCTGATTGTTGAATTGACCTGTCTCGCTTCAGTGCTTCCTCTGCATCAATAGAACCTTCAGCTCGACCGCCAGGTTTTTCTTTGTATGGCTCCATTTCCATGCTCTGGATCGAAGACATCTGCACAAGACATACGCGGTGACATTTATAACATTAATCAAAAGGATAAATATACATGTCCGGGGAAGCATTCTAGGAAATTTGAAACAGTAAAATTGGTGAGGGTGACGAGTGCACTCAATAACTGGCATAAAGAAGCATGCTTTGCTTGCATCTGTTCCCTCGGAATCATTGATGCAACGCTACGTTTACCTTCTTAGACATTAACTAAACGAATAAATGAGAGCTGGATTTGATACTTAATCAAAAACATAAAATTTTGAAGAGCAAATTTTTTCCAGAAATTCCACATCCAAAAGGTACATAAAATTCAAGAAACAGTACATGGAATTTACACCAAGTATTGAGATGTTTCTTGTTGTTTAGCTGGAATAGTAAGAAAAAAACATCACAAATAGTTCTCACCGTGAAAGAAAGGGACATAGTAAATAAGAAAACTTGACTTGCTATAATACATTACCTGAAAAAGATTCACAGGAATGTTTCTCCTTTTGGATTTTTCTGGTGCTATAGTTGAGAGGATTTGTACAACTTCCCTCATGCTTGGTCGAGCATCAGGATCCAACAGCAGGCACTCCTTTGCCAGGTAAGCCATTATTTGCAACTCTTCTTCTGGGAAATTCCCTTTCAAGCGTGGATCAGGCAACTCTGGTATTACTCGCCTACTATCCTGGAGACGAGGAGTGGCCTACAGTAGAAGAAGAAGAAGATAAACTACATATCAGTAATAGTACTCTGCAAGCACAAATATGCTTAGCATACTTGGGACCATTTTCTATGTTTACATAACATCAGTAATGATTCATCTGCTAAAGACATCTTTAGCATCATCAACGAATATCACAATTTGGGATAGTCAGGTTGGGTAGTTTTTTGAGCTACTCAACCTGTGGGTATGAAAGATGTAATACATGCAACAAAATCAAAATGCTTTTTACCCATAAGACAAGGCTTTCTTCTCCTTTGTTGGTTGATTTATGGATCGGTTGCCGCCCAGTGATAAGTTCAAGGAGAACTACCCCAAAACTGAAAACATCTGACATAAGAGAGGCTTTTCCAATCATTGCATACTCTGGTGCAAAATAGCCAAATGTGCCCTGCATTCTTGCTGGAGAACTGGAACTGCTGGGAACACCATCACCTCTTAAACGTTTAGCCATACCAAGATCAGTAATCTGCGCATTTTGTTGTCAGTGTAAGATTATAGATGTTTGATTGCATTTACAGCTTCATTGTTCAACTAAGGTATTTTGAATAAAAACATTTTCATATCTAATTAATATTTGACAGTTGTCTCATCTAAATTTGCAGTCGAAGAGTTTTTGTTATGGATGAAAAAGAGGGTAGGATTGAAGTTCACGTCCTATCCCTGCTAAAATTTGTTGTGCTTCTATTTGGAGTAAATATTTTCAACACGGACCTAAAGAACAAGATTCTTACTTTTGCAGTCCAGTTTTCATCCATAAGAATATTGTTTGATTTGACATCTCTGTGCAAAATTCTTGGAGCAGCTGATTCATGAAGATATTCTAAACCCCTTGCAGCTCCTATAGCAATAGCAACACGAGTTTCCCAGTTCATTGTTTCCCCTAAAACCCCATCCAGACAGTCCCTCAGGTTACCATTAGGCATGTATTCAAATACCAGCAACTTCTCAGAAAACTTCCCATGGAACTCCGAGCAGTAGCCAAGCAAAGGCACAATATGACAGTGATGGAGCTTCGCTAACAGCTCAACCTGTGCAAAACAACATGAAAAGGTTGTGTGATTTGTGGAGCACAAACTGATCTGCTGTTTACACTTCAATGGATACTAAATACAGAAGTTGTTTGATAAATAAGGAAAAGGGGGTACCAAGCAGAGGCAGTACCTCTGTCAAAAAAAGGAAGTCTGCATCAGGACCACCTTGAGCTTTCAGCTGCTTAACTGCCACAGTTCTACCGTCCTTGAGCTGCCCACGATATACATAACTATTTCCCCCAAGTCCAATTAGATTAGAATGGGAGAACTTATTGGTTGCATGTTCCAACTCAGAGTACGTGAAAAGGAGTAAAGTTCCATGTATAATCTCTGTTTTGCTCCCACACAAGAAAGAAGCCATGTGAAAACACCCTGAGAAAATGAAATAACACTTGAACGATGAATCATGACAAGCAATAGACAATTGATATGTCAAACTTTGATGGGAACCAATTCAAGTTGACCATTCACTTATAACCATAACAAATGCTCCCTACCTGATATAGGATTGATGAGGGAATCAACCCTGATTTTAGTTTCTGACACTGAAGATGCTCTGTGACTAATTAAGTTAGCAGAGCTATTGCAACTCGTTTCTCTGTCTGACAAGAATACTGGCGACTGGATAAGGCACTTATCCTTTCGGTAGAGATAGCAAGCTATTGAAGCTAGAAAAGCAAGAGTTGTTGTGAGTATGACACATAATAGTAGGATGACCACAACTATTTTGCTGGAAATATGCTTTCTTGTAGCTTGAACATCAGTTAGAGATCCTGTAAAGAAGCAAGCATATGCGAATAGGTCAGGCTATGGATGACTCATCTTACCACTAGCCAATGGTTTTAAATACAAAATTGAAGCATCGAAAATCATAGTTTTAAATGTCACTTGAATAAATATAAAAATAGAGTAAAATTTTGTTCTTATTATATAGTATCTGGACAACCTGATTGATGTTCTATATGGTTATTGCTAATCCAACTTCAATAGAAACTTGAGAGAAAAAGAAGGTTTCAAGTGATTGGATCAGTATGATATTTTTCAAATTTGTCCCTGTAACAAGAACATGGAGTGGAAAAGGAATAAAATACAATTAATAATATGTATGAGTGTGTATAAGCACATTATGTAGGTACAGTGTGGCCTATCTCACTTGACATTTGTTCCTATAATGCATTGTAGAGATGCACAAAATAAATCAAATCATAAAGATGTGAATTGTCTATCAACAATAGCTCTTAGTTGCCCCTTGTAGCGAAAACAGCCCTAAAATCTCAAATCTATTGTCAAGTAGAGAAATATAAAAGACACAATCAATCACATAAGAACACAAATGGAATTCAGCAGCTTAGACTTCACAGGTGAGACAATAAGGGAAATTCACTATAAAAAATAGAATATTACAAAGTGTCACACAAAATTGTTCTCTCCCCTAAAATCCCAAAATAACACAAAATTGTTTTCTCACCTAAAATCCCAAAATAATCCAAAACTCACTTTTTCAATCTTCTTTATAGCCACCAAAGTGTTGAGAATGTAAACACTCGCAAATAAGTCTCAACCTAAAATATTACAGCGTTAGGCTTTTATATGAACTAAGTACATGAGTATTTCTTCTCTCACTTGGATCCATAATTTAGACAAACCCAACAAATCTCTACCTTGGCTTAAAATTAAGCCAACTTATGAAATTTAAACTCCTTTATGATCGCTTCTACCAAGCACCTTGTTGATACAGAAACCAATCAAATCCAAACACTGCTTGAACTTGACTACAAAGATAGGCTTTGTCAACGTAGTTGCAGAAGCTGAGCAATCTTCCTCACTGATACAACAAACCTCCTATTCAGATTTCAGCTTCATTATCCCCTATAAAATCTAATGTTGATACAGAAATGTAGATTATTGAACAACTGGCTAGATCCATGATTGAAACAGAAAATAGAAGCTAATTAGGGTGTTTGGAGAGATCATTTAGTTGTTAAGCTTTGCTTCATGGCTTCATGGCCTTTCTTCCTATAACATCAAACAATTTGTCAAGTCAAAAATCTATCCAGAAGATATTCTAGAGGTTATATACCATGAAAAATCATTTTTTTAAGTATTTAAAGCAGCATCAAATGGACTAAATTATGCAGAAAAGAAAAACACTGCTACAGGAACCAAGTACCAGAAGTGCAGTTGCAGGCTGTAAAACAGGTAGTATCTTGAATGCCAGTGGCAACTTTTGGTAACCCTTCAGAAGAACATGTACATGTCCACATACCTCCACTTTGTCCACCAGCTGCTTCGTATTAAATAATCATGCATCAAATACAGACAATATAATCAGTAATTTCCAAACAGGAGAAATGTATGGTAAAAAGAGAACATGTTCATAAATAGCCAAGACATACTCATGGTATTAAGTTTTTAAAGTGCATGGATCCAAATAAAATTAGTTTTTCACCTATCACAAAAATGTTCATTTCAAGAACACTAAGTTAAGCATATTAGAGAGTAATACAGTCCCTTATGAATCTGCAAGTGGAAGTTCCACATTACACAACTTAAAGCAAACTCAACTATTGTCTATGAGAGAGAAAATTTACTTCTTATGGTTGGCCATGGTCACCAGAAAAAAAAAATCACTAATATTTTAACAGTAGCAGCTCTGTCTGGATATAGTTTGATAAATTCAGCAATCATGTATTCATGTCCTTGTTATTTCCTAAGTGAACATAATGTTATAATTAAGAATCAGACTGAAGCTTTCATTACATCTTTGGTGGATATACTAACAGGGATGTTTCGTGTTTTTTTATTATTATTATTTTTCGGTGATGAAGGGAGATATTTCTCATGGGTAATAATTATTAGTGTAAGAATGAGACTGCTAGAGGTATGCTTTATCAACTATGAAAATCACTATTTAACAGGTCAACAAATTTAGAACTTCTGGACAGTTATACCATGATGAGCAACAGCATACCCGGACTGCAATCACAGGATGTAGAACATTTAGATTTAATATAGATCTGATTTCCTTGATATGATGCTGAACATGTGCATGTCCAATTGTTGATGCCTGATTTAGCTGAAAGTTCATCTGCACCATACAATTAACAAGAAATGAAACATATTGCATTTATGTAGATCATGAAAAATCAAGTGCAGCTCCATGCATCAGGCCTTTACAGATTAAAAAATGCGGCAAATTTGCAATCAAAGGAACATCTAATGTAGCCTAGGCATCTCTGAGCAAAAACCTTCAAGTAACAGGTTCCACTGTTGATGCACATGTAGTCAAGGTAGTTAAACTCGCGAGTCAACTCGCAAACTCGTACGAGTTTGCGAGTTGGCTCAGCAAACCTGGTTAAACCGGAAGAAAAATCGAAACCGGTCAAACTCGGTCAAACTCGGTCAAAATCGGGTTGACTCGTAAAATCGGACCGAATCGATCCGATTTTACGAGTTCATCAAATTCTACTGTGCCTCCCAAATTACACGGGCGACCTGGCGAAGCCTTCCTTCAATTTCATTTTTGCATTTCAGAAACACCAAATCATCTCACCCAGTCACCCCCAAATCATGGTCACCCAGTCACCCCCAAATCTTCTCACCCCCAAAATCGTCTCTTCTCTTCTCAGTTCTCACTTCTCAGCACAAAAACATCAGTTCTCA
The DNA here is from genome assembly GCA_025169955.1 of Salix arbutifolia. NCBI lineage: Eukaryota > Viridiplantae > Streptophyta > Magnoliopsida > Malpighiales > Salicaceae > Salix > Salix arbutifolia. The sequence goes on along the minus strand of CM045910.1, from coordinate 1,013,420 downwards.
CTTCTCAAGAATCTCAACACAAAATCATCAGTTTCACTTCTCAGCCTCTCAAGTCTCACCCCCAAAATCTTCTCTTATCATCTCAGCACAAAATCCCCCAAATCACCAGTTCTCAGTTCGGCAGCACAAGCAAAGGCACAAGAAAAGGAGGGAGATGAGCACAAGAAAGGGAGGGAGATGAGCAGATGAGCACGAGGGAGATGAGCAGATGAGCACCAGAAAGGGCAGATGAGCACGAGGGAGGGAGATGAGCAGCGGCGGCACAAGGAAAAATAATAATAGGTTTCTCATTTCTGGGCGGCACATGATGTAGTAGCTATGCTGATGCATCTGTTGCAATGGAACCTTGACTTTAAACATGTTTGATGAGAGATGCCTAGCCTTCCCAAGCTCATCGATATACCAAGGAAACTAGTAAATGGGATGTATAGTTTTAACTCTAGTAAAAGGTAGAGAATCGAATGCTAAAGATGGAATGAATGTTATTTACTAACCACAAAGACCTTGCTGGATCCAGATTAAGGCAATGAGAAAAGCAAGAGCAACTTTCAGTTGAAACTTCATCTACACAAACACTAGCACAAAACAAAAGTGCCAGTCAACTCCATGTCCCAATCAAGAATGAAAATTTTCTACTTGTTCAACATACTAACAGTTAGCTTGGCAATACCATTATCTATTGGCCTTCCAAAACAAATCTAAATCTGGTAAATACTCTCTGGAAAGAAAAGAAAAAACAATCTCAAAGACAAAAACATCAGATCACAAAGTTTAGTATCTAGGGACTTGCAAGGCATCTGAGATTGATTCGGCAAACTTTGCAGGAAATTATTCTGTCTACAACTGCAATAGGACTAAAATAGTTTGAAAAAAAAATCAGGATTTTAAAGGAACAATATTTAAGATTACATCATCCAGTGCTGTGTGTGTTGTGCTGGTTGGGGGCCAAAAGACTAACTAGTATTCGAAAAAAAGAGACTGGTAATGGAAAATAGAAACCTTCACTTGCTCATCCAACTTCCTCAATCATAAGGAATCCTATCTGCACCAAGCTATGATAGCAAAAGCTTAAGAGTACACATGATTGAAGTTGATAACTCAAAACATGAAATATAAAACTCCAGGAAGGATAAACGAGAGTGATTAGAACTTCTGTAAAATGAGGAAAATAACCTAAAACCTGTGGAAAAATTGCACGCTTTATACCAAATTATCCCTACATATTCACACATTCCTTGATGATCTGGACATCAATACAGACTCTGGGTTCTCGATGTAATATCGCGTATTAGCACCAACAACTCTAGAAATTGGTAGTTGGGAATTGTTAAGCTCATTGTTGGCCAACTAACACTTTGCTTCCATTGATTTTCAACACACTAGGCAAATTATTGAAGCAAGATATTGAAACACTATGCTAGAGGATTGCACCTAATTATGGCACTAACGACACAATTTAGTGATAAATAAATGCTCCGCGGAAATTATTAGACAGTCATCTACAGTTTTAAGAGTAACATCTAGCAAGATGATGAAACTCAAGAATAGATAGCCCTTAAATGCAAAAGTGTCCATAGAAATGAAGGCAGGTAGACCATTCATTAAAAGGGGAGGCCCTGGTACAAAGATGAAAGTAAAACCTGCTCCATTCCAAACTAAACCATTTCCAAAACAGCATAGAAACTATACAATGGCAACCCATGAAATCCAGTCCAAAAATGATTCTCAAACATCAGTTGGCATTGTCGAACGTCAAAAGGTAAAGCGAAAGCAAACCTATATAAGAAGCTGAAAGAATGGACACCTCTAAATTCAAGAACAGCAAGTGAAGTCTACGTGTAATCTGGGACCATGACCATATATATAGGCAACCAAGTGCCTTTTGGTATTCATGCTTTTTGGCATTCTCACCCTTTGGTATTCCTATTTTAATCCATCACTAAAATAGGAATAACCCCGTAATCTCTATATATTAAAGGTCCACACCCTATTAGATACACCAAAACCCAATTATCTAAAAAATACTTAGCAGATCATTTTTAATTAACCTTCACCTGACAGTACACATACACAAAATTATTCTCATGTAAGCCCAATAATGATCCAACAGTGATGAGTCCAAAAGAGAAATTGAGAACACGGACATCTGACAGACAGACGGACAGTGGTAAATATATCAGGAAAGAGACTGATAATTAATAACAGTACTGGTGAAATAGAGATTTGAAATACAGCAGTAGAGCGCACAGCAAGAGAAAAATTAGATAAGAGAAATCAACCAACCAACCAACCTCTTTGAAAGCAGCTGGATTTCAAGCATGAAAGTGACTCCTCAACCATTTTCAGTCGACTTGCCAAAGCTTTACTACCTTTAAATTGAAACCCGTATTTTCTTAAATGTGGGTTATGTATAAATGTGGAAACTTCTCAGTTCTTTTTTTTTTTTTCATTTCATGAACCATATAAATCCATTTTACAAAACCATGGTGATGCTCTGCAATGCGCTGTCCCATAAACACATTGGTTACTGGCGAGGGATTTGTGCTATAGAATAACACTACTTCTTCGACTCGTATTCCGTCGTGTATTGTAATTCCGTCTGTATTTGACACATCGGTTTTTTTAATATGTTTTTTTATATATAAAAAAATAAATTAACCATCTAATTAAATACTTCAATAGAAAATTAAAAAAAAGAATTAAAGAACTTTTAAGATGAATGTACATCAAAATATTCAATTATATAAAATAAAATGCTTATTCAATTGTGTTTACTAAATTATTTATTTAAATTAGTAAAAGGAAAACCCTCTTTCAAAAACAAACAAGATCTAAAAGATAAATACAAATAAAATTAAATGAATAAAACTATACCTTAAAAAAATTATACACAATGCCAATCACATCATTTATAGTTTTTTATTTTAAAAAATAATTTTAATCTATATATATATATAGTTTTATAATTAAACGTACAGAAATAACACTTCAAATTTATAAAAAATAATATTTTTTCCAGAATAATTTTTAAATTAAAAAACAAACATGTTAGCATAGATTTGTTTTTTACGTTTCTAAAACATTTTTAAAAAAATGGATTTTTTTTATTTTTTTTTCAAATTAAAATTTTTATATATTTCCATTCTTTTTAATATATTGATATTAAAATAAATCTTAAAAAATAAAAATATTATTTTGTTTTTATTCCAAAGTCTCACAATTTAAAAGTAAACTATACTAAAATATCAAAGTTCTTAAAACACAATTATTACAGAAGAGTCTAAGCGGTTATGCTGGTGAAGTGGGGCCCACCCAAGAGGGCGTGCTGGATGACGCAACTCGGACAAGTATAGAATTCGATGAGGGCCCACCCAAGATGTGATCGTTTGTCACTTCCATCTCATGCCTCAAAAAATCAACGGCCAAAATGAAATCCAGAATTTGGCGAAACAAGTGACGAGTGTAGGAAATAAGTTTTTTTTTTAATTATTAGTTAATGTGTAAAATCTCGTGAATGATAGGGCTTTTTTCAACTGTTTTTAAAATATTTTGTATGTAATTGAATGTGTTAATATAAAAATTAAAAAAATCATTATAATATATTTTAATAAAAGATATTACGCACCATATATTCTGTTTAATAAATTTAATTAAAAAATTTCATGATTTGAATGGAGTTTTTAATTTAACTTGAAAAGATAATAACTTGACAAAGATAATAATTGATTTAATCAAATGGATAATCAATCATGATCTAGTTATTTTATATTAAAAAACAAAACCCTATTTCAATTAAAACTTGATTTTTCTTACCAAAATAATTATTCAAAACCCCTTATACTTATCAAATTTCTCAATTAACTCCTCAGGAAATGGAAACCCCAAGAAAATAACATTAAATTTTAAGCACAGAGCCTGGATTCATCCTTGCAGATGCCCTAGTAACAGGCCTAGACCCTAATCAATTTTATAGAGGACACGTCATCAACTTTAAATTTTGGATTTTTGCATCTCATGCATTAATGAAGAAAACATATGGCTTGGTTTGTACCAAGTCGTAAAAGAAAAAGAAAAAAGTTTGACCATTACTAATTGAGCATTCGACTTTTATACTATAAAAAATAAAATAAAAAATAGGGTGAAACCAGCTCTCTTATTGGACAATCAAGTAGTTGTCTCCTTTTTTCTATTTAAAAAATGATATATTTTATTTTTTATTAAATCCTTTAAGCTTTTTTTCAATATTTTATTGATTTGAATTAGTCTTCATAGTTTATTTTAGGTTGTTTTCTATAATATTATATGAGTCTAAATCAAATATTATGACATTTGATTGGTGTTTAATTTTACAAGCGTCTGTTTTTACAATCATATTATTAAATAAAAAAATGTTCTTTTTAAATAAAGTTGTCAAACTAAGTACAATCCATAATTTAGATTGTAGGTTTGATATGTTAAGCTATAAGATCCAAGTTAATCCAACATGATATTGTGTCGATATTTAAAAACAAATCATCTTGAAAATGAAATTAAAGTCAGACCGTACTTTTCAATGGCCATCCAAGTTATTTTTAGACTCGTCAAGTAAACTTGGTCATGTTGAAAGAATTTATATACGGGTTAATTTTAAAAAGTCAGGGTAGATATGAAGATAGATCAAAAGGTTTAAAGTTTGACTTGTTAGGTCAAAGTCTTTTTTTCAAAAAACTTCATCTTCCATTTTTCTTTGATTTGATTGAATTCTTTTTTCTATTTATTTCTAATTTAATCCTTCAATATTTGGTTGATTTTGAATTAATTTTCATAATTAATTTTGGTTTATTTTCTATGATATTATCATAGTCTCAAACAAATGTTCTGGTATTTGATTGATGCTCTATTTTACAAATGTTTATCTTTGGTATCATATCATTAAGTAAAAAATAGTAAACTTAGTACAGTCTATGATTTAGGTCGTGGGTGATGGTGCCATATATGAGCAAATCTATATAATATTGTTTTCCATATGTCTTTATTGTCTTGTATTGCAAACTCTAAAATGCTTCATATATTCTTTTTTTATTATTATTGATTTATAAGTTTACCATAGTTTTCTAAGTTAACTTTAGTGAAAACATGGTTTTTAAAAGATGAGTGTGTAACAATCAATAATAAAATGAATAATATCTCATTTAGTGATGGTAATGCTCATTCTCGAAAGCTCATGTAGTTATTGATCTTATGTTTTGTTTAGATGTTTTTAGACAAGTAAGAGACATGGAGGAAGATTTGTTTGGGGGAGTGTTTTTTATAAGGAGAGCAACTCCTTTAAAAAGTAAGAGTATAAATGTTCTCGTGTCTATTTACTTACAATTTGTTTTGACCTATTCCCTTAAAGAATTGAAGTTGTTTTATGCATTCAATAGAGTTAGTTGTTAGGTTCCTATTAAAAAGTGAAAAAGTGCAAAGTTTTTGTTTTATAGTTTGAATAATATCATTGAATACTTTCACCTAATGGGAGAGTTGATGGATATCTAGAAAAGTTAGAGTACTTATGATAGTGATCTTAGTTACTCTTGTATATCCTAAGTTCCTAACATATTAACAATGAAAAAAAGTTTTTGGTGATAGGTATGAATAATATTGAACTAACTGTTGTATAATTTCTCATAAAAGGCACAACTAATGAAGTTATAAAAGCTTTAAGATTGAATTGGACTTTTCATAATTACAATCTTGAGTTGGCAAGTGACTAAACTTAACCCCTAGTCATATAGGTTGATGGGTGACTTTTATGAGTTCTTCTTCAAACAAGTCTCTTAATATAAAGAGGAAATCTTTGATGCTCAAGTCAATAAATATAGGAGAAGATGAGTATGTTGAGCATGAAAATAAATAATTGAGGAGATGAATAGTTTAGTAAGTTAGTAAAAGCAAAATTATAATAGTAATGTTGCTCAGTGGCCTTGCATGGTATGCTCTGCTTTATGTTTGGATTTTTATTTTTTGGACTTTATTTTGTGTTGCTTTATGTTAAATTATCTAGTTCTCTAAGATATTTATAGATTTTGATCACATCATCTTACCTATTGGATAATGGTATGATGATAAAGAGTACCTGAAAAGTTAAGTTATTGGTTGTTGTAACTTGTCATGTCATTAATGAAAATGTTAGTGTTTGGCATTGATTGCGGTGTTTGATAATATTATTGGTTGAAAGGTGAGTGGTCGATAGGTTATATTTGAGGTGACAAGGAGTGAGGTGATAAGAAGGCAAAAGATGACAAGTAGGCAAAATATGACCATTAAAAGAAAATAAGATATCTCTTCTTTGCATAGAAAAGTTGGTGTGTGCTTAGTAAAGGTAGTAGGTTAAGGCCCAAAAAACGTATGGTGTGCAATTACTTGGCCTAAAAAATTAGGAAGGAATATGTAATTTGGGACTAAAGTTAGCAAGTTATGTTAGGCCAAACAATCTAGAGGTTGCATATCATTCAGGTTATGCTTGAATAATATAAAGGTGTTAGGTTATTATTATTGTTTGGTCCTAATTTTTTCCAAAAATTGCTATTTAGATTTTAGATGTGAAAAACTTTTAATATAAAATATAATTTTAGGGTAAACTATATATTTTTTACTTAATAGATTTATTGATATTCCATTTCTACCACTATATATAAAACTCCCCATTTTATCTCTATAATTCCTTGAAGTTTATAATTTTAAAACTTCTTTTTATTATAAATAACTAACAATTTTTAATTACTTTTTTCATATTTTCTCTTATATTTTTCCCATGCTTGTTTTTTTTTTCTTTAGTTCTCTATCCATGTTATAAGAACACTTAAAAACCTAGAAAATAATCTTGAAAAACAAATTAATTCAAAAAATAAAGTACTTGGATGTTAACAAGTTTATTAATTATGTTTTTGGCACGTATGAATTCAAAATTTAAAAACCTAGAAAATATATTATTTTTTACTTAGCAATAAAAACAAGATAAATACATGTGGTATACAAGTGTGTTTCACGTAGCATATTGATATAGATTTATTAAATGATTTAAGTATTATAACATGGAATTTTAAAGCTTCATAACATACATCATGACCTATCATTACTATATACAAACACACACACACACATATGCATGCACACACACACACACATATAGAACAACAACATGATGACACGGTCAATTCTCTTACACATCACATAATTAATTATTGAATGTTGGTCTACGATCGCACAATCGAAGCTCAGCTCAAGCTCGCTCAGAGTTCAAGAAATTAAGTTTGAAATAATAACAGTCAACTTGCTGGCTAATTGTGGATGAAAGAATAAGATACGGAAATCCAGATAGATATTTAATTTCTTGAATTTTTGAGTAGCACAAGAACACTGACCACATATCAGTAGCCTTTGGAAAATAATATTTCAGTCAGATGTGGACCACAGCTTGGAAATTTCAGATTTGTCGCTATCCCGTCTCTGTATAACATTTAATTTATCCCATTTTGACAGCAAAGTTATGATAAGCATAAAGGGTCTGAAAAGAATCAAAGGCAATATATCATATTATATAAGTGAAGAATTCACCCCCCTCCCCAAGTATCCCCGCAGTTTACAGGGCTATATACCACCTTACAAGAAGAAAACATCAAGTCTCATCATGTACATCATCCATGCTGCGAACCTTAAACCCGCACCTTTCTCTTTCACTGTTATATCTCCCAGCTAACCCCATTTTTTCTATTCATTTACATAGCAAGACAAGAAAATGCACCCACAATTGTCAAAATACCAAAACCCCTTCCTTTCCAATCTAACTTTGCCTCAAACTGACATAAAGAGGGGGGGAATTTAAAAGTGAACAAAAAGGTTCATGGATATAAGGAATTATATGAATGTAGGGTGAGGAGAATGTCTGGACACCACCAAAAACTACCTTGGCCGTGGTCTGACAGCTGGGAATGACAGAGTTTGCCTTAGTTTCCGTTGCGAAGATGGGGTACCAAATACCATGGTCTGAGACTGGGTTACCATGTCGACCATTGACGGGGTCTGGTAAGCTTGCATAAGGTTTGCACTATCTGTAGAATCACCCCGTGCTGTTGCTCTTTGCCATGAGTGAGAGCTCAGACCTGATAGAATGTAAGCCCTTCCAGATGTTTCGTATACCCGGCGGCTTGCCATCCGATCTTGCATCTCCTTCAATTCCGCACCCAGCGCAATACACAGTCTGTCACCAGCCTGAGTAGATGCAGTTTCTGACAATGCTTTGCCACAGCTCTCCAGAACAGAAACCGCACGAGCTAAATCACCATTTTCAGCTGCAGCTCTAGCCTCAGCCATTGCCTCCGCTGCATGGAGTCTGTTTCGCTGCTTATCCACTTCTATCGACACCGCTCGTGCTCCGGCTATTTCAGGCCTTTGGATCTTTACATGGCTAGCTTCCTCAAGAGTCACCATACCTTTTGTCATAGGATCTCTGTAAGCAAAACTGACCTTTAGCAATGACATCTCATCACTGGTACCATCTACCGGAATATTGACTGTTACCAAGAAATCCCTTTCTTCTTCAGCATACAGGTCTCCAACATCAACAGAGCCCGTAATTGCATTGGCCATGATGCTGGTTTTGTAACCACCTGCTTTAATTGAACCAATTTCCAATCTTGGATGAAGACACTCAACTTTGACCTGTAACTCTTGCACCACTACACTCAATAACCCTCCAATGCACTGTGCAAATGCATCTTGAATCACACCCTCAGCTTCTATGAAGGAAAATGTCCCACCTGAAATCTCTGAAATTGAATGCATGGATGAGGCATCATGGTCTGAACCAAACCCAAATGCATGCACAGGAATCTGGAGCCCCGTGCTACCATTCCGATGAATTGATGCCGGGAGAAGAGATTTGTAATTTGCTCGAGGAGAGGTCACGCCAGTACCGGAGACAGTATATGTATCCTGCCCATCAGATAATAGTATGATGCTACAAACTGGATTCTTCCATTTGCGATCAATCATCACCTTGACACCTTTCCTTAGACCTTCAGCAATGTTTGTCCCACCACTAGAAACCAGAGAATTAACAGCCTGTAAAGCATCGATCTTTCCAGTCTCTGTCATGCGACGAAGAGGAAAGAGGCGTCTGGCTGTGGATGAGAAGGCAATAACAGACAGTCGGTCAGATGGACACAGATTCTGGATCACAAACCCCATAGCTCGTTTTACCAAAGCAAGCTTTGTACCAGACATGCTTCCACTAACATCAAGCACGGTAACGAGATCAACCGGAGCACGAGAATCTTGAGATGATTGTGGTGATTCAGCATGATTTTGGTTCCTATTATGTCTTCCACTTGTAAGAGGAGCCTTGAGATGGATTAGTATGGTGAAATTATCGTACGAGACTGATTTTGGAACTGCTGAAACTTCTGTGTATGTGAGAACCTCTACTGTTCTCACAGAATTAACATCACCAGCATCTTCAGTGGATTCTTTTCCCTCGGCAGTCTCGTGTTGAGGATCCAAATCTTCATCATCATCAAAGATAGATGGTTCATTGGCTTGATAAAGTGATGAAATATGCCTGTTTGCATCTGTTCGAGCAGGAGGAAGCCGTCTTAGAACAGTCATCCAAGCATCATCTTGGGGCCAACCTAGAGCGCTCGTTCTTGGCTTTCCATGAGTAACATCAGAAACAGATCTTTGAAAGGGGATTTCTTTCCACTTTGCTCGGCAAACTGGACAAATATGGTTCCCGTGCTTCACATTAGAGGCAATGCAATGGAAGTGGAAGGAGTGGGAGCATTCCGCCATAAAAATGGCATGGCCCTGTCCCGTTTTCATGGCAGTCAGGCATATTGCACAGGTCCTCTGCAGCACAGAAGGATGGTCTTGTGAAGAGAAAAGATCCCAGAGACAAACATATATGATTGCAGACAACTAAAAGTTTAAACAATCACAACTATAGATATCATATTCAAGAGAAGGAGAATTTTTTTACTAAACCACTAAATGGAACATTTACTAATAATTACATGGTAGGTGTCTAAATGATCTGAGACGCATTTCTAGACTAAAGAGCATTCCAATGTATGTTCAGACATGTTCCCGTTATGTTTATGTGTGACACCAGAAGTCCTGAACCACATGCTTAAGCCCATGTTTGAACCATTGCTTAAAAATATTTCTGGAGAGACAAAAAAAATTCTGGGTATGTTCAGACATGTTCTCGTTATGTTTAGTACTGAATTTGATCAAAAGAATAAAGAGTATTTGCATCACTAAGGTCTCGGATCCATAACCAATGCATTTAAATCTGGCAATCCAGCTACCATCTTAGATAATTTGTTAGATTTATCCGCACCCAGCCCATCCTAGACATATATCTCTATTTCTCACATTATTATTATTATTATTTACAAAGATGCAGAGTTGTGTCCTGGTGAATCAGCTAACCAACCAAAAGAGAAGTCAATGTTAGGCAGTCAAAGCCTTGCAAATGACATAGTGCCAAATTATGAATAATCAACAGTAGATGACTTTTCAAAAGTAGAGAAAAATAAAAACAATTAAGCCACCCTTGAACAATCTAATGATGGAGGAGCTTTCAAGAAAACAACCAAAAGACGCAAATTTTAAGAAATAATACTAGTGCAGAACTCATCGAAAGGATAGAAATATAATGGGTTTGCTCCAAATTTCATGCCTTTTTTTTATTTTTATTTGTCAGTTCTTTGGTTACTCAGTACTTTATAACTTCTTTGAAGATTGCTGCTTCTGGATAGCTCCCAATCAACGGTCCACAGGCTTCTTTAATTTTTTATCCTCTCTAAATAGCCATCAAAAGCAGAGAGCGAGAGCATAATAATGTGTTGTGATCAAGGTAAAGCAGAGCTGACCTGACAGCACTTTTTCCCCATCAAAGGAAAGGAGAAACAGTAGCAAAACACTCAAGAGTGGTGGTGCTGGTAATGGGATCGCCATTACAGTAATACTTTTCTAATAAGCCAAAGTGAAAAATGGTCCTTTAAAGGGATTTCTCCACTTTAAACTTATCACCCCACAAAAGGGTCCTCAAGCTCATGGAAAGAGTTGAAAACAACATGACAAGAACACCATGTTCCCTTCCTCACGAGTATTCAATGTATTGTACATATCACTACTACCCACATGCACCCACCATTTGTATATATACCCCACACTTTGACAAGCCACCCTGAAACCAGATTAGACTAGTGTCTGGTAAAAACAAAAGCTAGGCTGTGAATAGACCGGGCACTTAACATTCAACAGCAGCACCAATAAAATTATCTCAAACCATACTACATGCCTTTAACGCAAACCAAATCGATAAATCCAGAATCATTAAGGATTTGCAGGGCAGGGCAAAAACAAAACCGATGGGAATAATATTATTTTGTTAAAAAAGAAGAATAGTCGCAGAAACAGCATATCATTATTACCTTGTTGTTGTTATTAGGGGATTTGGACAAGCGGAGGCCAGAAGAAGAAGGGGTAGGAGTAGTGGACCCGTGAGATGAGCGGGAGAGCAGTCCAGCAGGAGAGGGTGAGGGGGGAGAATCAGGTTGTTCAGTATCATGTGGAGGAACATAAAGACACTTGTTCAAGCCAAGAGCTATTTTTACCTTTCTCCATTTGCTTGCCATGCCTTTCTCAGATCTTAAACTTATCAGGGACTTCCTCTGTCTGGCCAAACAAAAACAAGGCTGGCCTCTCTTTCTCTCGGCCTCTATCGATTCTATACACAAGATAGATCTTGAAACTGTGAGACTGTGTGAGAATGGAGATTGGACATTTTTGTTTGTCTAGCGAAGGAAAAAAGGAAGATAAAAAAGAATGAAGAGAGAGGCGGAGTTTGCTGGCTGAGGAGTATTTTATAAGTGAGGTTACGTTTTGTTACGAGAGAGAGAGAGAGAGAGAGTTGAGATTTTTGACTTTGATTTTGGGTGGTGGTCAGATGATAGCAGCCTTTTTTAGGAGAAGTGATGAGATGAGATGTCTCTGTTAAATTTAAAAAAAGTAATTTGATTTTCATTGTCGTTGCCAACTTGCCATTCGCTCCGCCGATTACAATTACGGGGTTGACCACTCACTTGCTGCTGTTTCATTGTGGACTGTTGTGGTATTTTCTCTATTCAGGGAAAACTACATTTTAGCCCTTGAAGTTTTTAAAATCTTCAATTGCAAGCCTACCTACATGAGTATTACTGTTATTATTTTAAAATTAATAAAAACAAAAAATCTATTGGCCTAACCCTCTCCCCATTTTATATTGTTATTATTTTTTAATATTATTTTTCAACATTATATTTATTAAAAAATAATTTTTTAATTTACTTTTTATGAAATTACTTCAGTCTCATGACTTACACTACAAGTTTGATTAGCTAACTCGATCGATTCAAGTTTTTTTTCTCTAATTGATTTTTTCATAATGGACTAATTGAGAATTAGGCTTCGTATTTTATTTTAGTTTATTTTTTATGAGGTTATCTTTATCTCACTACTCGAGTCATGAGTTTAGAAATCCAAGTCAACTCGAGTTGTTTTTTATGTCTATTTTAATTGCATTTTTTTTAATTTCAACTTTCGACACTAGAAATGATTGCGAATTAGGTTTCCTAATGTGTTTTAATTTGCTTTATATTAAGTCATCTTGGTCTCATGATCCGAATTTGCGAGTTTAATAGGTTAACTCTGGTTAAATTAAGTAATTGTTTTAGTTCTTTTTTTAATTGAAGGTTTTTTTTAATTTCATTATTCGATATTGAATTTATTAAAAAACCATGTTTCATAAAAAAAAATTGATTTTCTTTCAATATAATTATCATAATTTAACGACCCAACATGCAGATTGATAGATAAACTTGAGTTGACTCAAATCGATCTGATATGTTGTTGTCTCAATAATCTAGTTATTTTCTAATTCACTCACACTCCATTATTATACTTTGAAACAATAAATTTATTTTATATAAAAGTGATATGTGTGTAGAATTATTATTTAACTTGCTAAATAGAATTATTATTTCAAGTTTTAATTATTGTCTAAGGTTATAATATATGATTTATATTATTCTCTAGTTTATCCTCTTAAATAAAAGCTATTTTAACTTGAAACTTGCAAAAATTTACATTGTTTTATGTTTCATTTTATTAACTAAAATAAATTAATAAAATTCAAAGTCATGATCGTTTGATAATTAAATCTCTAATACTACATCAAATAACCATTTTAACTGAAAACTTAATTTAGGTGAGTTTTCAAAATAAAAATTATATTATTTTTGAAAAAATATGATAATTTAAGTTAATAATTATTGTATAGTTTAAAAGTTTATTTTCTTCTCTCCCTGCATTTTAAAACAAATAAATTATTATTTCCATCCCAAGCTCTATGGATGGAGTAGGAAGGAAAACGTGATTTGAAGTAAATGAAATCTTTTTTATTTTTACTATTTTTTGTATTTATGAAAGAAAAAAATGTTGTCGCTGTTGCTGAATTGAAATCGATAGGGTGTGGGAATTTCCCGAGAAACTAACACGTTAATGTTTACTCCTATTTGTTTGACCAATAAAAATGTCCTTTTTTGTTTTTATTTTTCTAATTTCTTTTATTTTTTTATATTTTTAATGGTTTTGAGATAGATCGACTTCTATGATGAAATTGATAGCAAAATTTCACAAGGACAAGTTAAAATGTACCCTAATTGTTTTTGGGCTGCCATTTTAATTTATAAAATCAATCATTAATCTTAAGAGGAGGAGTCGGGTGTCCATGTTTTGAGTGCAAATATAAATATAAATATAAATATAAATATAAATAATGAGTGGAAGGAGGAAGGAAGAGGAGAGAAGTGAGTTGGTGAAGGCAGTGTACCTAAAATCCCATGGGAGCTGGACAACCACTCTTGTCCGGGTTATACGAAAGCTTGAGAAAAGACCAGCTCGTAAAAAGAGACAGTTTATCTGTTTAATTAAGACCCAGTTGGGTGGATGGCCGCAGCATTTATGCTCTGAAAATTAATGACTCACTCACTCCACTGCTTCTGCTTCTCTCGTCTCCCACTGGAAGACGCTGCTCATCTGCTTGTGTCTCATGTGGTGCCAGTATCACTTAATGCATGCTTTTCAGTCTCTGCTGTCACCCTGGCTCCACCACTCCCTCTCCCTCTCCCTCTCCCTCTCTACTGAAATATAATCGGAGTCACGGCCTTAAATATGTGCAAAAAATTAACCCCCCGGAACTCGGATGACATGTATAATATTTTCGAACTCTTTTTACAGTAAAACTATCATTTTACACCTAGGTGCTCCCAAAACAACTTGGAAGAGAGGAATGTTTTTGTTTTTTCACAATTTTTTTGCACAATGAAACTACAAAAATAACCCTCGAAAAATACAAAAAAAAAACAGAGCCAGTGGTATTTTGGCACCTTCACCCTGGTTTTTTTGTGATTATCCCTGGGTCCAGAGATATATATGTAATTTACTATTTTTTATTAATTCTTTTTTAAAACACATTCGCACGTTGTACAGACATGCCAATAGTGTTTCACGCGCACGCACCTTTATTTTTTCTCCCTTTTCTCTCTCATGCCACCCAACATTACAAGTAAATCCTTCATGTTTCTTATGGTTTATTTTAATCCTTTCTCTTTTGATTTTGGTTTTATTCCTAATTTCTTTAATGGAAATTTTAATTTTTTTCAATTGTGCCTTTCAATTGAAATTGATTATATATGTTGGTTTTCATTCTAGCCCTTATTCTTTTGATTCTTGATTTGTTTTTTATTTCTTTAATTTTTTATTATATATGTTGGTTTTCATTCCAGTGTTTCAAGCGGCGCGTGCGCCTCCTTCAGGCGGTCAAAAACACACATTCGTCGTGTCTCATGGTGTGTTGACATGTCCTCTGCATCCTGGTGCGGCGCGTGTCCGGTAAAGGTGGCCGGTGAAGCTCCGGTGGACGAGTTTAAATATTTTTCTCTTTTCTCTCTCCTGCCACAAGGAAATACAGTGCGGTCCTTGCTGTTTGTGAAAGTATTATTTCGGTCCCTGATCTTTAGATTTCGCTTTTATTACTTTTATTTTCAATATAAATTTTAATTTGTTACAATTTTGCCCTTTAATTGAAATTGATTATATATGTTGGATTTCAATTTAGTCCTTATTCTTTTGATTTTTAGTTTGTTTTTGGTTCCTCCAATTGTTTTGGTATGCAGGTTTTAATTTGTTTTAATTTTGTCCTTCAATTGAAATGGATCATATATGCTACTTTTCATTTCGTCCTTATTCTTTTTATTTTTTTAACAAAATTATACTGCATTTTCCTTTAAAAAAGCCTTTACTTGTTTTGGTCCCATGCTTTTTATTTGTTTCCATTTTGTCCTTCAATTGAAATTAATTATATATTTTATTTTTTCTTTCGGCCTTTATTCTTTGAATTTTTTATTTGGTATTAATTCATTTTTTACATTTTTCTTTGACAGTGTTTATTTTTTACCCTTATATATGCACCTATGCTTTTAGTTTTTGTTTTTAATTCTTGACGTTTTCTTTTTTATTGCAGTTTTATTTTTATTCAGTTTAATCTTGAAATTTTAATTTATGTTGGTGATCATTTTAAAATTAATATTTCTCCTTTTTTCCCTTTGTTCCTTTTTTTTGTGTTTTTTTGTTATTTTTATTTGTCCTTCGAGTCATATGATTTTATGATTTCATTGTTTGCGCAATAATAATGGTAATTTTAGTGATTATTTTTTTATTGTTTTTTGTAAAAATGTTTTGCCTTTTCTTTTGGAGAAATTTAATGCTTTTAATTGTTTGGGCAAAAATTATGATAATAATTTTAACTGTTATAGTCATGATAATGACGATAACATATGGATGAATTTCCAATGATTTTTTTTTTGTAGATAAAAAATTAACTAGTTATTTTTGTTATTTTATTATTGCAGGTGTTTTCACAATTTATATTTTGTTTATTGTGTTTATTTTAATTTGGATTATAAAATGAACTAATCCCATTACAGGGAATTCAATAATTTAGGTATCCAAATCTTCTTGTTTTTTTAATGATGATGATAATTTTATGCTGTAGATTTCATTGAAACCTACTTAACAGATAATTTATATCGATTTAAAATTCATATATTTTATAGAAAACTTGCACTTTACAAGAATTCTGTATAAATTTATTATTTTATTCAAACTTATATTATAATAAAAAAAATCTCACACAATTAATATTTTTTTGTGTTGAAAAAAATATGTTTCCGGCCGCGATGAGGTGCAGGGGAATGACTAGTATTGTGTATGTGTGTGTGTGAGAGAGAGAGACTAAAATATAAACGGCGTACCCCTTTTACTGTTCACACAGACTCAGATTACTATGGATTGCTACAGTAAAGTTATCATTTTGCCCCATGACTAAAAAAATTTAGCCCCTGGTACTAGGAGTAATTTTGAATTTTTCCAGGGGATATGGATGATATTTTCAGATTTGTTGCACAGTAAAACTATAAAAATAGACCCGGGACCTAGGGTGTTTTAGCAATTTCTAGGGGACATGGATGGTATTTTTGGACCGAGGGTTTTTAGTTTTTATCCGTATTTATGCATCTATACTTTTAGTTTTTGTTTTTGTTTTTAATTTTTATCTTTTTTTATATTAAAAAAATATAGTAACGCCCGTCACGAGCCGGGACATGGGCAAGTAGTGATATATATAGTGATGTTGTGTGGGAAAGAAGTTAATTTGGGGTCTTAACGGGCTCTCCCTGTCAAGATCGTGTCTGTCCTGGTGGCGGACGATACGCTGTACCGGCCAGTGGATGTTCTGTCTGTTCTGCCCCTGGCTGTGGGATCATGTCCACTCTCCCCCGCTACGATGAATCGCTTCCAGTTCCATTCCATGTGAACCATCCTGCAAAAACAATCAAATGCTGTTTTTCTTATCTGTCTACTGGATCAGACCATACGCTCCATGGAGAATGAATTGGAATAGCTCACGCGTGTTATTGTTCAGAATAATCAAATAAATAATTTCGGCAAAATTAATTATACAATCAGATTATACTAACTTACCATCATGCATAAACATTCCTGGCCTTAACTAATTAATTCATCACCATAATAATGTGAGCGTAGATTATTTCTAAGAAACTATATCAGAGGACATGATATAACTTTTTTTTTTCTTTCTAAATTAGTGTTTATTAACCCTACAACAATGAAAATAGATTATTAACTATTAAAAAATCATATAAAAGAAAATCCAAATAAATTAAAAGGAAGATCGAAGAATAGAATGATATAGTTTATTTTCTAACCAATATAAAAAGCAAACTAAAACAAATTATCAAATCTAAATACTAATAAACACACAGTATAAAGACCAAACTTTTAAAAGAAAAGAAAAGAAAAGGTCAAAATAAAAATAAAATATGAATGAAAAAGAAAGACGATCCCATTAAACCCGACTAATTCTAATTAATCCCTAGAAGATTTCGACTAGAGCCGCACATGTCTTTTTTTTTACTTAATTAATGACACACAGAGAAGATAGCATGCCACGTGTGCTTGGATCCCATGCTACATACATACATACATGTATGTATGTGTGACAGTGTTGGTGTCTTTCAATTTGTATATTTCCAAGGGGCAACACACTAATTTACCATCCAAATGATAAAATTCGAAAGATGATCATGAGATTCTAAAGTCCATACCAGTTAGAGGAGTGGACAGACATGATGAGACAAGACTTTCCATCACCCGATTATATTATGTTTATGTATACTAAAGAATTGTTTTTAAAAAAATATATATTTAATTACGAAGACCATAAATTCATGAGAGGAAGCTTATTGTGCATCGAATTGCTGAGAGCAATGAGCTGGCAATCAAGGCTTCTAGCAACTTCAGATGCAGTCGCGCTAAAAAATATTAAAAACTCACATTGCTAAAAACGACAAGTTAGAGAAACTGACTGCTTTATATATAATATAATATAATATAATATAATATAATATAATATAATATAATATAATATAATATAGATTCCTTTTATTTATTTGGTATTCATAGGGCCGAGGCTGTACAGTTAGCCCAACAAGGTGTAATAGCCTACAAAGCCCATTAAGTGCATTGTTTTAGTCATGGGCCCATTTATCTCACATTCCCATGCTTTTAATTTTTTGTAGAGGAAACCACAGGTCAGATGCTTGGTGGTTTGACCACACGGTTCTTCCAATTCTGTTGAGATAAAATAATATTCATTAATCATTATCATATTAATAAAAAACAATTCAGTGTTTTCAATCTCTCTGCACTAAAGCCACAAATTTTTAGTATACCTCGGCTTTTTTTGTATTTTCATGATGACTTTTTTATAATAATCAAATTAATTTTAGAATTTAAAAATATAAAATATAATTAAAAAATAAAAAGTGAAATGTTTCCATACTAGTTGGGTTGCGCATGAGGAGAAATTCAACGACAAAATTGTGGCTTATGGGCCAAGTTTGAATAGTTTTTACTAGTTAATTGCCCTAATAAAACATATCAATATCCAACTATAATAATAGCAACATCGAAGACTTAATATCTAAAAATATTATTAATATTATTGTTAAAATAATAAAAAATGTTAAATTATTCTCATGAGAAAAAAACTCGAAAACATTAATAAAATAGAAAGCAAGAAAAAAACCTAAATTATTATTAGTATTAATATTATTGTGTGAATAATGAGAAAATAAATTCAATAAAAGAATAAAAAGACAAAAAAACTTTAATAAAAGAGCAAACAAAATAAAAATGAAAAAAATAATTATTAGCTAAAAAAATCATTTGACGTGAAAAAAAACCCAAAGAAAAAAAATAAGAAATATCAATTTTCAAATTATCATAAACACAAACTAAAATTTAAGAATAAATTTTTTGAAAAAAATGTTATCTCAACAAAAGAGAAAATAATAAAAATTAAAAATCAAAACTAAAGGAACATATATATAAACATGGACAAAAATAAGAATTATTGAAGAACTATAAAAAATTAAAGGAATTAAAATAAAAAATTAAAAGTATAAGGGCCGAAAATAAAACCAAATATATTATCAATTTCAATCAAAGGAAAAAATCAAATAAAATATAACACCTATACATACAAGGTTTGATATAATGAAACACATCAACACACCTTATTATAACAACAGAAATATCGAAGCTTTAATATCTAAAAATATCATTACTGTTACTACTAAAACAATAAAATTATTAAATTACTACAACAAAAAAAATTAAAATCATTAAAAAATGAGGAAGCAAGAAAAAAAACTAAAATTATTATTCTTATTGCGTTAATAATGGGAAAAAAATTCAATCAAATAAAAAAAATCAATAACTTTACAAATAAACAATAAAAATAAAAATAAAATTATAAGTAAAAAAAATCTAACGTCAAAATAAATAAATAAAAATAATCAAAAGAAAGAAAAATGAAAAAAATGCATAAGTGAAAAAGAATAATAAAAAACCAAACAAAAAATGAAAAAAAAAAATATATAAGCAAAATAATGCGTAAAGGTACGCTGGCAGGGGTTCGACCCCTGTTTAGAAAACAGGCTCTTTTCCAGTGAGCTATAGGTGCTTCATCTATATTTACTCTGCAAAAATAAGTAAATATCAGAAAACAGGCAAACTGAACTACCAGAACCGAAAATTGAGTAACACTATTGTAATCCACAGTAATTTATCTCACATGCTACAGTAACCGAACCATGACCTCTTTTAGTATATAGTATAATTTTTAGGCAGTGCATAAGGTGGATAAACCTCCAGTTTGACACCAATAATTTTTTATTTTCTTGTATTATTCTCTCTTCCTTGATTTTTATAACTAGCCCTCTACATTTTCAAAACAACTCTTTAATTTGTTTATCCCGGCGAGTAAAATCCCGGTTGTCTCAGACTCTTACAAGAGATGCACTCCTTAACTCGAACTCGAAACCTGCTGTGCGGTGGTTTTAACCATAGTTGTAAAATCCGTTCCGGTCGCCGTTCCAGTTTTTTGATTGGAACGGAACGTTCCGGTTTCGGTGCATTCCGGCGTGCCGTTCCGGTTTCGTACTGTTCATATATAATTATATATATATATATATATGAAAAAAATAAAATATTAATTTAACAAGTATAATTTAAATTCAAGATAAATGAACTTTAAATTATACAATACAAGCACAAAGTCAAAAAAACATAATCTCAAAATTAGAAACATCTCTAAAATTCCAAAATATTATGAAAGTAAAATGTTCTAAAATAAAAGAAATATACATCAAACATCTTTGTATGAGACTGGAACAATCGAGATTTTATTCGCTCATCTAGATTCATAAAACACGTTTTCTAAAAAGTGGAGTTTTATCGTATAAAAAAAAAAATATATCTTATGATTATTTGCTTATAACATTTATAGTGGTGCTGATGAATTAGTGCTAGTTGAATTGAAATTCAGATCCATTAAAACATCACGTATTTCTGTAAAAAGAAAAATCATAAGTTTTGTATGGTGCCTATATATATATATATATATATATATATATAGGATTCAAGATATATATCTTAAAAAAGTGGCTGTAGGTCGTCTATATTTTTTTTAAAGAACCTCACGGGAAGACGCAAGAAGAGAGAGAATGCTGATATAAATTATATAATACCAAAAACAACGCCCACGCAGAAAAAGCAAAACAAACAGGAAAAGAGTTTTTCATCGCCAGCAAAGCTGGGCTAAACACTGTGGAACTAGAACTAAAGTGCCACGTCCTTCCGTGTACAGACGAAGCCATACTGTCACCATCGATATTTTCATCTACGAACAAGCTTCCCCAGTTGCCCTGCCACAACCCAAATGTTGAAAAGTTTCGCAGGAACATGTATGGCCCCAACTCTAAACAGGTGCGACTATCATCTAGCGGTTCTGAGAGGCTGTCTCTCCGTTGCCGTTTACTGCAATTATAGAAGACTGGAGATCTGGGTCATGAAGGAGTACAATGAGAAGGGGTTGTGGGTTAAGGAATACAAAATCGGAGCGTACATGCCAAAGGGTTTGCAGCAAAATTTGGACCGGCCTCTGAAGATCTGGAAGAATGCTTCCAATAGAAGGGTTGTTCGTCTTGAAAAATGGTGAAATTCTGCTGGAGTACAAGAACAGAGTTCTGGTTTCTTACGACCCAAAGAAACCAGTCTAATCAACACACTAAATGATTTGTCCTGTGAATCTCTTCGTCTACTTCCCTCTTCATTTGTTTTTTGGCTTTTTTTTATGAACCCGAACGGAACCGAGGCGTTCCGGCCGGAATTGGGCTAGAATTTCCAGAACATTCCGTTCATAAAACCGGGACAAAAACGATGCTGTTTTGTCCTGGTTTTATGAACAGAACGTTCTGGCCGTTCCATCCGAAACGGAACGAATTTAACAACATTGATTTTAACAATTAGCAACTTGAGCACACTTTATAGAATTATTCTGATCTCATGTATCATGTCGTGGTTTTAATAGGCTAACATAGGTTAACTCGAGTCAAAATAATTTCTCAATTTATCTATTATTGCTAATTGTTTTGTATTATATTATTAGATTAATCGATCTTATCATACCAAGGAAAGGCAATGACTAAATTCCATGATTTTTCTTGTTTAATAAACATTATATGAGCATTTTTATATTAAAAAAACTTTGGTCCAATAGCGGTGTGATGTAGTGGAACCAATTACCTATTACAAGGTAAACATCATAACAAATGGTAGAGACTTAAACATATCTCATATAATATTTTGGTGAGAAAATTACAAGCAGAAAAGATGGAATCATGGGAAACGAATCAAAGCAACAATATGTCATGTTTTATTCTTCTCTGCCCAGTAAAATAGAATATTGGCTGTTCGGCCTCTGAAGTTCTAATAGTTCTTTCAAGAATTCTGTCTCTTCGAAGCATGTATTAGTATATTAATTGGACTGCTGACATGGGCAATAGTACTTTAATAAAATAAGATGATTATTCTGACAATCACTTGCCTGCCCCATTTCTATGATTGGAAATATGTCACAAGTTCTTCCTAAGAAACCAACTTGATTGTAGCAAGTGAAAACAGTTTGGATTTTCCATTTCCTACGGGAACATTCCTGTGGTATATTCAGTAGAACTGTTAGTAAAATTTTGAAAAAGTAGCTGATGAGACTTGAATTTGGTAGGTTATCAGCAAAATGTATCTTATCTGGTTTGCTGCAGAAACCATGTTCTTCATTTGGTTTCAGATCTTCCTGTTCTTCAATCCAACCAGTTCTCAGTAATACTATGACCCGTCTGATTGTTCAGAAAATACAAGCTATCCAGGTTCAAGATACACCTGCAATCATTCCTACTGGCATTCATGCCAAACATTTTTAGTCTATAGAGCCAACCAATATTTCAAGACTATCTCAGATGTCTCTCAGTTGTTACAGGTAGATCTTGCTGAGCTACTTCACTTGAACAATCTTAAATCTCAGCTGAAGGTTCTCGAACCAGGTCGAGAAGTTCTTGTTCCGACCAAATTTTCTTGTTCTTCCAGGCAGCTTTCAACTACACAGTTCAAGAAAACATTACAATTGATCTCTCGGACATTGCTTGCAGAATTTTCGGAGGTTTAGCAAAACCAGGGACCCTTTTTGAGGAGAACACATCTGAAGAAAATAACGTTGAGATGGGTACTAAGCTTCGTGTGCCCTTGAAATGTGCATGTCCAGATAATTTTTAGTAACGGCAGTGGAGTCAAGTACCTAGTGACCTACCCTTTGGTATTCTAAGTGAAAAATTTAGCATCTCTCCTGTAGATTTATGGGTAGCTAATAATTTTCAACCTTGGCCTACTATATACCCAAACACAACTGTCTTAATTCCCTTGAAAATAGACCCTGTCATTAATTTCAGTATCCCACGCTCTCCACCTCCAAGTCCTGGTTTTCTTCCCAAAATTTTAGTTCAGAAAACCACCAACACAAAGTTAAGGAATCTGTACATTGCAGGATCAGTTGTTGGGTTTATTCTGGTAGTGGCTGCATGGATTGCTTGTGGGTTCTAATGGTAGAGGCACTCCACTCTCATTCCCAACACCAAGTTCTCCTAGATCAGGACAATTAACAGTTCGAAGCTCAGCAACTTCTTTTTTATCACCTGATCGTCAGGCTTGCATTAAGTAATCCTTGAGGAACTATAGCATTGAGGACCTCAAGAGAGCGACAGAGGATTTCAGTGAAGAAAGGAAGGGTGGGGATGAAGCCTACAGGGGGTCGAATATGGATAATGCGGAAATTATGATCAAGCTGATGGGATTCGAACTGACTCGCCAAATTATCGATATACATTCGAAAATTAACCACATAAATATTCTGAATTTGCTTGGTGTTTGTTATGGAGAGAATGACTATTCTTGGTCCTACCTCGTGTTCGAGCTACCTGGCAAAGGCTGCTTGAGGGACTTGTTATCTAATTCATCGAATCCTCTTCGATTGGATAAGCGAACTGAGATAGCTTCTGATATTGCTGCAGGTCTTCACTATCTACATTATTGCATTTTTCCAACTTTTGCTCACTTGAGTGTCAACAGTAGAAATATTTTATGTAGCAGCAGATTGGAGAGCAAAGCTGACAAATATCAGAGCCAACCCTGCTGCTGTATCTTCCAGAGGAAATGAAAACATAGAGAATGTCAAAGGATGGGTGGCGCCGGAATACGTTGTCGATGGCTCGGTTTCTGAGAAAGTAGATATATTTTCATTTGGACTTGTTCTGCTTGAGCTCATCTCAGGAAAAGATGATGTTGATGGAAAATCATTCAAAGAATTTTGGATGGGAAAACTACTGAAGGTGGCTGTTTCGATGGATTGAGGAGTTTCGATGGATTGAGGAGTTTGAAGGAGGATTATCCTCTTCCCGAGGCCTTATGTCTAGCTGTTTTGGCAAAGGCGTGTGTTGATGAAGAAGACCCTTTACATAGGCCATATATGGATGATATCTTGAAAGTTCGTCAGAATGGTACGATGATATAGTATATGTTTTTTGTAGTAGGAATTAGACCATGATTTGATTTTAGACATGATTGATGAATTTTGTTGCTAGAATTCTCCCTCTTAGGCTAAAAACCAGTTTGTATATGCTATAGAACAATAAGTTTAAAATTTGTCCAAGTCATAGATGTTAAACTTTGACCATCTCTTGAGAGTTAAAAAAGGCAAACCAATACATAGCAGTGGGGCCGGTTATCTTTCCTTCTGCAGTCATTGAAGACAGTGGTATTTAGAAAAAGGCATCCAATGGTGACTTCACTTGTAGAAGTTTATGGGATTTTATGAGGGACAAAAGGAATAGAGTATGGTAACAGATCAACCATTAGCATGGTTTGCTCCAAGGAGCTAGGTGTAAGGGATTCCATGTATTCTCATATTTGTAGAAGATGAAGCATCACATTCAAATTAACTATAAAAAGAAAGATCAGCAAAATTGAAATTCATGAAGATAAAGTATATTCATGCATAAATATATAACAGCAGGAAATAAATGAATGGGGAGATTACAATGAAAAATAGTAACCTATAACCTAGAGGTACAGGTAGACCCGGGTAATCTACTGCAAATAACTCTGTTGGTGATCCATCCAAACTCTCTCCTTCATTTCTATAAATATAGCTGTAGTCACTAATGCCGGGACAAATACAAAGCTTCAGTAATTTGTTTAGTCATCCTTGTCTTCTGGTCTAAAAAGTTTCACGGATCGACTATTTATTGGCTGTATTTGTCTTGCATTTGTGTCTGAATCCTGCAAAATGTTCATCGAATGATAGCAGCATACATTGGAGGTCAAACACCAATAATGAACAAGCAAGAGTACAAGTAAAGAAAATGTAATTGAAATGATTAATATTCAGAGAATTCTAATTTCCCATATAAATTTATTCCTATTTTATGTATGGGAAATATTCAAGGTTAGGATGGGAACTCACATCATGAACAGCTACGCGAAGCAATCTAACTTGTTCTCTTGTGGCAGTTCTAATCTGTCAGGATATTTAGAGCAAAATTTAGTTACATCATGAATAATATCAAAGTTTATCAATGTAAATTTTGATGAGGTAAGATCTAAACCTTTCTAACAATGGTCCACGGAGTATTTTCAGTGCAAGGTGGGATTGTAAGGGAGCCAATGTATCTGTAATACTTTCTGCTGCCTATCTTGATGGTCCTTGGATCAACCACTCCCACCACTGTATCTCGTTCATAGGAGCCAGCAACCGATTGTAATTTTTCTGTCAACTAATTAATGAAAAAAATGATCAGAGAGAATTAAAGAGAGATAATTACACAAATACAGGTATATATATATATGCTTACAGATGAGAGGAAAGAGTCTGGTCTTCCTATCATGTACATAATCCCAACAACAGCAAACCTTCCATCAAGGCTCTCATGAACCATGTGCACCTCTAAAGCAAGCCTGTATAGAGTTGCATGCGTGTGAAAGATTTTGAGTTAGTCCTTGTTCATCGAGAGATGGAGATAAATTGGCAAATTAGAGAAATAAATACCTCTTGCCATTGATTGTGTGCTCCGAAGGTGAATGCCAGTGGCTCTGTTTGAGTAGATATTCAGTTCCATTTATGTCGATACTTCCTGCATCGCCTTCCCACTTCAGCTGCATCCACAAATTAACAGCAATAATATTAGAATATGAGATGATGATCGTTTCTGGAAAATCTTTCTGATGTCTTTCGTTTTCATTTTGACCATAGGAAGTGGAAATCCATCATATTTATTATAGCTTATGCTGTGATTCTACGTGCCCAGTATGTTTATTTACAGGTTCAAATATAGATATCCCTCCCTCCTTACCATCATATCATGGCCCCGATTCCTAAGAGTGGCATTGGCAGGCTTGTAACTTCTACTGAGTCTCCCCAAATGGGACACCACATCGACTCTTTCGTTCAACAGATCAATAGGAGACTGCATAGATCCATTGCTACAAGCACCCCATTCAGGGTGAATCCTTCCCCAATTAGCAGGTCCCTTCTCCCCATTCGGATCATAATTGAAGTCTTCCTCGTCCTCTGCGCCACAGCAAATGAAATTGTTAATATAAATTATTCGCATGTTTGGTACGTAGTTTAATACAAGTAAAGAATTGCATGCTTCACCAAATATTTTTTTAAAAAAGAGTTGCCACTCTTTTCTGTTTCTTGTTCAAGAAATTAAATAGTGTCTACAATTCCTTAAACTTCAATAATCGATAATTAAAAACAAGAAAACAAAATACTTACAAATGATACTAATTAAAAATTTGCAGTTTATAGCTAAGAAATAATTAATACGATAGTTTATGGAGAAGCTGAACAAAAAAGCTTAATAATCAAGGCCATGTTGCCAGTGATGCCATGAGAACTGCAGCCTCACCAACTTCTTGAGATGTTGCCGGGCGGATACGCGAAACAAGGAGGAGAAAGAAAGAGATCGAAAAGAAGATCTGGATTGCTAGCTTTCCCATGCCTTCGATCAAACTACTTTGCAGTTCGAAGTTTCTTCTTTCCTGGTATTCGACTTCGAAGTAGTCGTGTGACGATAAATGAAGGGTTTGCGATCGGCATATTTATAGAGCGAATCTGGATGGAAACAGCCAACTGTGACGCGTTGACAGACACTCTTCTAAGAGTTGGCGATTCTTTATGCCAACGTACAGGTATGAACATAGGAACTCAACGTGGAACTTGCTAGTCGACTAGCTGTAGTTCTTGTTTCTTGATTGCTATTTTTACAAGAAATTCAGGTGGTCTTCTAGATGTGTCGTTTCTCTGTGATGCATGATGGAAATGGTGGTGGGTGGGAGTCGGTAGTCCGAAACTTGTATGAGAAGAGGAACTAGTTTTTTTTTATTAAAAAAAAGGAGGCCATAATTAATTACACCCCAATATCTGTATCATATGATGATGGTTTCCACCTTTGGATGACGTACGAATCTTAGAATGATCTATCAAATGACCTCAGGGGAGAGACGGCAACATTAATGTCAAATGGGACTTCAACTGCTAACCTCGAATATTGTGGTTTCTTGTTCCACGTTGGATCTTCAAGGGAAGCTGGCATTTTCAAGTTTGTCTGCATAGTTTTGTCAGCACTCTCATCGGTATCTGCCTTTTGATGCAATGATTTCATTTTATGCACTGCTCGGAAGAGCGACTTACTATATATTTAGAGAGTTGAATGTTGAAACAAAGTAAAGGGGAGCAAGCTAGCTTTCTAGCATTCTTTGGGAATATGTTAAGCATATATCTAATCTAAAAATCTGGTTTTTACATAAGAACTTAAGTTATTAGAATTTTATTGACTCAATGGTTATGAGTTTGAATCTCAACATTTTTTTTTTATTTGATAAAAATCAAGAATAAGATAATATAAGTTTGTGCATGTTTTAAGCCAAAAATTTTTTTACTTGAGAGAGAATAATATAAATTATATTATAAGAACTCTAAATTTTAAAATGAGATGATTAATTGATATAACACGCGCTGTCGCCTTCTGTTTGATTTGTCTATATATTCTCTCTTAAGCCCACAAAGCTCATTACCCTAATAGCTAGCTAATACATTTGTAACCAAAAGTAGGGTAAAATATTGTTGTCTTCCATGAAGAACACCCCGACATTAATGACTCCGAACTCCATTTAAATGTTTTCGATCAGCATTCATTCGAGATGAGATGAGATGAGAGGAACCGGTACCTTATTTTTTGTGGGCTAAACACAGATCTAGTTAATTGGTTCTTGAACTCCTTCAATGTGTTCGTGTCTGTGTGTGTGATACGGTTCCTGCACGCCAAGCTCTGTTTCTAAATAGCTGACGCTATATCTTACGTAACCACCATTAGATGGCTAACGCGTATCTCCCATTTGGACCAAATGGTTAGTTAGTTCAACAACGTAAAATAATAGAAAGATAAATAATATATTTTTAAACAAAAAAAATAGTTTAAAATATAATCTTCCTAGCCTGTAGAATGTGAAATGAAAGCAACAATTTCCTGGTTGGCGTTTGTGAGATCACAGGGTGTAAACTTTTCAAAGTTGAAGCACTTTGACTGTGAAATACGAGGGAGATGACATGATAAGCAATCCTTTCCCCTTTGAAAAACAATCGAGTCGTCTTAATTTGAAGAAAGAAATTCCTGATTAAAATGGTCTAATCGTGATGCAACACTTGACCACAAGGTGGAAAAGAAGTGTTGTTTCTTTTCTCTTCTTTGTTAATTAATTTCTATTATGTGGGAAATAAATTAGCTTTATTTTTAATTTTCTTTTTTCTTTAAGTGGGAGATAGTAAATATTCCCTCTTTTAACCCTTAAGTGTACCCTTGAACTTGAAAGCGTTGAAGTTATTTTTAAAAATATTTTTTATTCAGAAATACATTAAAATAATATTATTTTTATTTATAAAACTCATTTTTGATATCAGCATATGAAAAGAATTTAAAAACACTATTTTTTAATTAAAAATAAAAAAAATCAATATTTTTTAAAAACATTTTTAAAATAACATCTAAAATGTATGTTTGATAATGTATTTGTAGTAATTTCTCCTTGGAAGTAATTTTTTTTTGTTCAAAATGCTGAATAATCCCTCTTTCGTCACGTATAGACAAAGAATAGCGTATTTATACGAAGAAAAAAAGGTATGAACGACCCATGCTCTAAAGCAAACGTCATGCTTTGTGAAAAACGAAAATGTGGAAGATTTCCAGGCAATTCAACTAGACGATGTCAAACTGTTTTTGATGCTACCAATTGTGAGGGTGAGGCAGCGGTCAAATTTTATGAAATTTTAAATTATTTTAATGAGTTTATAATAAATTTTAAAATATATTTACACACACACCGCAGCCCTTACGAGTGACGGCAGGCATGACGTTTTTGGAAACTCTCTACCCCAGTTGCATCACACGGCATAGCATTCTCCACATGGCTGGTAAGCAAGAGTCAGAACTGCCCTTGGATTTTTATTTTTTTTTATAACAAGGATTGGACGTCTCTTCTTCTTCAAAACCTTCTTCTCTCTCTCTAGAGGATGTTATTTACTAGGGTATTTGACATTGTATTTTAAATTTTTCTTGAAAAAAAAGAAAAAAAATTATTTTTATTATTTACTTTAAATTAATTTCTTAGATTATTTTCATGTACTAATGTCAAAAATATTTTTTAAAAAAGTATTTTAATACATTTCTGAACGAAAAACACTTTTAAAAGTAACCTTAACCACACTTTCAAACAATCACTTAGTCCCCCTTTTGCCAAAATTATCAAATTTGTTTTTTATAATATTAAATTGGAAAAAAATTAAAACTCAATCATTTTATAATGATAAAATTGGCTCTCAATTAATGATATAACTTATAAATCACACCCAGCGATGATCATTTTCGGTTCGGTTTTTATCCAAAAAAACAACCATACCAAAAATTATATATTTTTTTAAAAAACCGAACCAAACCAAACCTAGTATAAACCAATCATTTTCGGTTCGGTTCGATTTTTATGTTTGAGAGGAAATCAAATTTGATTTTTGGGCTTTTCGAATAAGAAAAAAAAATCATCGATTCGCAAGAATAGTGAGTATGCAAATGCACGATAATCTAAAAGGCTAATAGTGAAAACTGAAAAGGACTGAGTGATAATCATTTTACACTTCCATGTCTCAAACCCTTGATTCACAACAAAAAAGAGGGGAAGGTTGCCGGTTCCGCTTTTAGGACAAATTATCCTATTTGTGTTTCATAAAAAGCAGTAATAGGTTAATGGCTCATTACCCTGATGATATAAGATAATATAGGGTTACTTTATCTTGCATAAGAAGGTCACAAGAAGAGATAAAGAATAAAAAAAAGACCAAGGAATCCATAAATTGAAAAGATAGTGGGGCACAACCCCTGACCAAGGGACTAGATCCAGAGCTAGGGCAGCTGATTGTCGAGGAAAAGAGAGTGGGAGAGGGGGTGGCTGGTTGGGAGAGGGGGTGGTTGCTTTTAGGGTTAGGGTTAGGAAAGAAACTAAATGAGAGAATAAAAAGTGTGATTTTATACTAATTTTTTTAACCGAACCAGTTCAGTTAAATTCAGTTTATTTGATTTTTGCCTTACAAAACCGATATCAAACCAAATCATATATTTTTCAGAGTTTTATAATTTCACAATTCAAATATTTTCATAGCCTCAAATTTATGGGAATCTATAAATCTCTTATTTCAATATTATTAAAACCAGCCCTCACAAACACCTAATCTACTTACTAGTCAAAGTTTCTAAATTATTAGTCCAACTAATGGTTTGACAGTTCATTTATTGAGTCATTGTGACCTAATAAATGCCAAGTTATACTACATAACATAATTATAGTATAAACTAATTTGTTTTGTGACCTAATTTGTCTTGTTTGCTATTGACTCCTTTTTTGGGTACATGAAAGCAATATATAAAATGTTAGAATAGTTATAATATAAACTACTGGTATTCTATAAGTTATGGCCCAAGTCATTAACTAAAATGCAAAAATAAATAAATAAATAAAAAGATGCACATGTTGACGAAGCAATATCCACCATAAAAAAATTAATTGTAAATCAAAAAATGAATAGTATATTTCATAAAATAAATTATATATATAAATATATATATAAGTTTTTAAAGCTAAAAAAATGAACTCATAATTAAAATGAACTCAGATTATCATCGTACAAGGTTTTTTTTAACCTGCATCCAACTTTTTTCCTTGATTAAATCTAATATATATGAAATAATAATTTTAATTATGTATAGTTACGTTTGTTTTACCATTTTAATTATCCACGACTAATAATTAGCATCATAAATATACCTGCAAAATGACTATATGTATTTATATATTCTACAAGTCTAGATCTGAGTTTTTTTTTGTTATTTTTTAATTTCCAACCTAGTTTTAGATTTTATATTATGTTTTATTTTTATTTAAAATTCACAGCATATATAAATATATATAATTCTTTTCGGATAATTATAAAATGTTTTTATTATATACTTAAATAGAATACTATATCCAAAACAAACACACCCTGAAGTGATTCGCAGCAGAAGCAAGGCAAACTATCCAACCACACCCATTTTTTACCAGACTCGCAACAAGACATTAGTTGTCTTTACCATTTCCAGACAAATCAGTCCTTCAAGTTTTAAGAAATAACAATTTCACTGCTCTTTGCCTGAGGAAAATCAGTACTTTATCTAGACGTCGTCTTTGACTTCTGGTATAAGAATTTTCAACGATCGACTATTTATTGGCTGTGTTGGCCTTGCATTGGTGTCCGAGTCCTGCAAAAAATGACACCAGCTCTGTAAACATCAATATGTAGACAAAGCATCGTGAAATAATCAACATTCATGGAGCTAAATTTATTTATCTGTATTGAATATTTATGGGAAATTAAATATGGGGTTTCAAATCACATCATGAACAGCATCACGCAACAATCGCACTTGTTCTCTCGTCGCAGTGCTCACCTTTCCGGCAATGGCCCACAGAACATTTTCAGTGCAAGGAGGAGTTGTTAGAGAGCCGATGTAGCTGTAATAATACATGCTGCCAATCTTTATGTTTCTCGGATCAACGACACCCACCACTGTATCTTGTTCGTTGGCGCCGGCAACCGATTGTAACTGTTTTGTCAACTTATAATCAACGAGAAACATCACAAGAGAGAATCAAAGTGAATCAAAGTCCGATGAACACGTACGCTAGCTAGCTACTTACTGACGACAGGAAAGAGTCTGGTCCTCCTATCATGTACATAATCCCAACAACAGCAACCTCTCCATCCAGACTTGCATGAACCATGTGTGCCTCTAAAGGTAGCCTATTGCCATGGATTGTATGTTCAGAAGGTGAATGCCAGTGGCACTGTAGGAGTACGTATTCAGTTCCATTTATTTCAATGCTTCCTGCACCATGCACCTTCCCATCTCAGCTGCGTCCACAGACAGATAATGTTACAAAGAAAGAAAGAAAAAAACGAATAAATCTTATATATATATAACAGATGACTATCTATAGATTTTTTGGTTTTGATGCAATATATCTAGTTGCTTATAGGTAGATAAACGCATCAGTGGTTTGTGAGCCTCAGATATCCACAACCCTTGTGGGGTCAACACGATAGATTCATAAGGAATAATTACCTTCTGGTTTAGGATTTGGTTTTGAAAACAATCTTGCAACTAACAAAAAGATAGCTGCAAGCCTGGGGGGGATGGGATATCATACTTGAAGAAAACATATTCTAATTAATATTATAGTCTCGAATCTTTCTTCCTTACCATCATATCATGGCCTCTGTTCCTAAGAGAGCAATTGGCAGGCCTGTAACTTCTCCGGATTCTCCACGTACGGGACACTACGTCAACACTGTCGCTCATCAGATCGATAGGAGACTGCATTGATCCATTGCTACACGCACCCCATTCAGGGTGAATCCTTCCCCATTGAGCCGGTCCCTTCTCGCCATTTGGATCATAATTAAACCCTGTCTCGTCCTCTTGATCACCACAACAAATGGAAAAACAAAACAAAACAATTTACCAACTTATAAATATAAATCCGTTGCACTCGGTAGCTAATTGAACTAAAGATTTGCATGATGATCCACCAAATGGACTTCAAAACTTTCTCTTAAGACTTCAGAAACCCTATTTTCTTCCTCTATAATTTTCACAGATTAAGAAACTTTTCTGCTTTTCGTTATACACTGTAAATCTCAACACTCTCTTTCGATGGATCAGACAGGATATTGCATATATCCATTGCCACATGCACTCCATTCAGGGTGAATTCTTCCTCATTAACCAGGTCCCTTAATTCCCACCATTTGAATCATAATCAAAATCTTTCTCGTCTAACGCCCTCAACAAATGATAAAAAGAAACAATTAACAAACTTGTAAATGTATTTTTGTTACGTACTTGGTAACTGATACACGTAAAAAATTGCTTCCCGGCCCGGTTAGTATAATTCGGAAAAAAATTGTATAACTCTCTCTTTCTTTTTTGTTCAAGAAATTGAAACGCACTGTCCTGGGTGCCTTTAACTAAAAAAAGCAAGTTTATGGAGAAGTTGAGCAAAAAAGCTTTAAGCTAAGGCCATGTCTAGTTTATGAAATTAACGGTGATGCCATGATAATTGAAAACCGCAGTCTCACCAACTTCTTGAGATGTTGTCAGGGGGATACGCGAAACAAGAACGACGAAGAAAATGATCAAAACGAGGAGCTGGATTGCTAGTTTTCCCATTCTTATATCAATTCTCTCTCTCTCTCTCTCTCTCTCTCTCTCTCTCTCTCTCTCTCGTATTCGAATTTGATTTAATATTTCTGTGACGATAAATGGAGAGCTTGTAAGGCTTATTTATAGCATCAATATGCAATATGAATACAGAAATCGCCAAGGTGGGAAGCTAGCTTTTCATTGCCTAACTGCATGTCTGCCCTCTCGCCTTGCCTACTTGTCCTGTCAATAAAATCATGACTTGTCATGTCCAACGAATCTACACGGTAAGCAATACTTCTTTGATTGTTTTTAGAATTAGCTGTAATAAAAAAATTATATATTTTTTTAACATTTTCACGCTTTAAAAACATAAAATTTATTAAATATCACAATTTAATATATAACATTTCATAAACACAATATGTCATAAAATCTAAATCTCTTTTTAAATAGATCAAATAATATAAACAAACATAGTTGTTTTCCCTCTTAAACCTGACATTCATAGCCTTCTTCGCTCTAAAAAAATCACTTATTTTTCCCTTCAAAAACAAAAACTTTTACTCATCTGTCTCCAATCATCCTAGAACATTAATTCTCCTCTTCAAAATTCATTGTTGTAGTTGCCTTCCCAAAACTTTCTAGTCTTACAAGCAAGGTCAACATGCTACATTGTTATTAAATATATGGGTTTTATATTTATTTTGTGTTTGGTTTATTTGAAATGAAATTATTGTTCAAGGTTCAAATTCAATTTAGAATTTGTTGAATTAATGATAAATTAGCTATGAATATCATCAATTATGATTGATTAGATATAGTTAAACATGAAAATAAGTTTAAATAGTTATAAATTAATTATTTTGATGAATTATATATTGCGTTGAATTTTGGATAAGTTGTCAAATTAAGGATTTTGTGTGAAATGATTGGAATTATGTAATAATGTTATCAATTACACCTGATGGTTTCAAGTAATAAATCATGAATACGGTAAACTTTTGATTAATCATATGTTGCATTGAATTATGGATAAGTTGTTGAATTTGATATTATCCTTGAATTGTTTAAATTTAGGTTTAGTTTCATGCAATTGAGAATGAAATTATCAATTAGATTCAATATTATGAATTATGTTAAGTTTTGGTCAAGTATGCATTGCGTTAAATTTTAGTCATTTGTTTGAATTTGCTATGAGTTTTGACATTAAATTTATTTGTATTTGTGTGGTGGCCATCAAACCTTTTAATTTTATTTTCATTTTTATGTTTTGGGCTTAAACACTTTAGTGATTTGAGTTTAATTGTAAGAGAGTCTTATATAAGTTCACAAAACATGTACATTATGGTTTATTTTAGATTAGTTCAGTATTAAAATACTTTTTTGCTACAAGTTGTTGGTGTGTGGGTGGGTGAGATATACTCCATTTCTTTGTTTTATAAAAAATTGAAAATGACTTATCAAAATGCAAATAAATTTGCTACGTTAATCTAATATACTTCTTGTTCATAAATTGTTGTTCAATGGGTGGGGGTTCCACTCCAATAGTTTTAATGTCTAGGTACATGTTATCTTCATGTCACACTCTTATCAAACTTTATTTATTTGGCTTTTTAGGAGTTGAACCATTTGAGTATGGGTTACTTGACCCTTGTGATCAAGAGCTCTACATCACTATTCATATGACTAATAAAAAATAATCATTTAATAAAAATTACATGTCATAGATTGATCAATAAAAGTGTGCATGGTATGGGTCTATGTCTTGGATTTCCTTCCAAGATATAAATGACATGTCATGTGTTTTTTGTTTTTTTAAATAAAGGGAGAATACAAAAGTAAAGTAGCATCAGACGCATGATTAAGTCAAATTCCTTAGTCATTTCCTGTTTGAAGTCTTCAAATACCTTTGGATTAATTCCTATAAAGATTAAGTCATCAACATACAAACATACAATAAGTGTATCACCACTCTCTTTACTCTTTATATAGATAACATATTCATTGCGCAATTAACAAATCCATTTTCTAAGAAATATCCATTAATATGACTATACCAATGCCCTTGAGGCTTGTTTCAATCCATGAAAGGCTTTTTTCAACTTTGAAACCATGTTGGGCAATGATTAATCAAATGGTCTTCAAATCAGCAACCAGGGAAATATTTCATCATAGTCAATCTCATGACTATAACCTTTTACCATTAACTTGCTTTATAGCTCTCCACATTTCCTTTGGTATTTTTATTTTTTAGATTCATTTGACACTTGTTGGCTTCTTTTCACTTGGTATAAGAACTAATTTTCATGTCATTCTTCTCAATTGATGCAATATCCCTATCCATAACAATTCTCTTTTTTAATATTTTATTGCTTCTTAAAATACTATAGAACCGCATGTAGTAAGGTGACAATATAGTGGTACATTATCATCAATAGAACTAATTACCTCATATAAGTCATCAAGGCGCTTCATCTTCCTTAGTGGACTTGGTAGACTGTCACTACTTAAGTTTCCACTTGAAGATAAAGAGAAAAGAGAAGTTGAGCTCATTAATGTTTATAGAGGTGTGACTATAAATTCTTGATGATCTTCATATTTTTCTCATATTCATATAAACTTGGTAGGAAGTCATATTGTCATTGTCATTTATCTTTCAATCTCATTATTCTTTTTATTGAACTCAACATCTCTACTAATCACTATTTTTCCTTTGATGACAACTTTTGAATGATTCATAAAGGTGACATTACCTCCAATTGATTTATAAATCTCCATGAACTTGTCTCTCTCCACACATGTTGTTACTAGTTCATTGTCTAAATACCACATGTTGTCTTTGTCTTGTATTCTCTCATTATTCATTAATAATGTGGTGGTTTTATTCTCTTCTTCTATCTAGCATAATGACCTGTCTTTTCACAATTATAGCATTTAACTTTTGATTTGTCAAACCTCCTATCAAATCTAGATTTCAAATTACTATTGTTAGTTGAACTAGTCTATTAGTTCTCTATATTAGGTCGACCAATTGTGTAACAACCCTATTTTTTTTTTCAATCACAAGCAAACAATAACATGACCCTAAACAGTAACAGATCCCGAAACAATAACAGATCCAAAACAGTAATGGATCCCGAGACAATAACATGTCTCAAAATAGTAACAGGTCCCGAAACAATAACAGATCCAAAACAGTAACGGATCCCGAGACAATAACATGTCTCAAAACAGTAACAGGTCCCGAAACAATAACAGATCCAAAATAGTAACGGATCCCGAGACAATAACATGTCTCAAAACAGTAACAGGTCCCGAAACAATAACAGATCCAAAACAGTAACGGATCCCGAGACAATAACATGTCTCAAAACAGTAACATAATCCTTAATTCAATCTTGACCTATTCATCCTGGGTCTACAAAACCTTAAACATCACCCTCATCGCAACCATTATTAATAAACTATACATTTAACATCATTCAACCATTTACACTAGAGTTGATATAAATCCAGTCACGTTTAATAAAATACGACCAACGAGTTAATTTTCTTACATTCCAATATTTTTTCCAAAAATGTGAACATACATATCAGTTTGCCACATTTACTTTATACAAATTACTATTGATAGCTTTACTCCTGACGTGAAGATGATGGACCTGAAATAGAAATACAAGATAATCTCATAAAGAAAATTCTAGAAGAAATCATATTAAAGTTATTAAACCCACGATATGCTATCATATATAATTGAAATAATCAACATAGCTATTTGAAAGTCAACTATTTTCCCTTTATCTGGAATTGTAACATACACTAAATGTATGTTAGCCATTTATACCGTCCTGAATTCAACTAATCAGTTTCATGAGAATATTGACACGAACATAACCGTTGTATGCCGATGTCAAGGATTCTTGACATCATTAGCTTTCATCTCAGAAAGCTAATCAAGTCTATAAATTTTGTCGATATCGACGTCACCTGCCGATATCATTAACTATTCTGAAATCGAATAGTTAATCATACTTTTAAATTATGCCGATATCGATGTCACCCGCCGATATCATTAACTATTCTGAAACCGAATAGCTAATCAAGTTTATACATTATGCCGATATCGACGTCACCCGCCGATATCATTACCGAATAGCTAATCAAGTTTATACATTATGCTGATATCGACGTCACCCGCCGATATCATTAACTATTCTGAAACCGATTAGCTAATCAAGTTTATACATTATGCCGATATCGACGTCACCCGCCGATATCATTAACTATTCTGAAACCGAATAGCTAATCAAGTTTATAAATTATGCCGATATCGACGTCACCCGCCGATATCACTAACTATTCTGGAATCGAATAGTTAATCATGTTTATAATTTATGCCGATATCAACCAGCTTGTTTCTTCCTATACATACATACATACATACATACATACATACATACATACATACATACATCTATTTTTCCATCCCCTAACCTTTCATTTACCCCTTTTCTTTTCCTC
Organism: Salix arbutifolia; assembly: GCA_025169955.1. Taxonomy (NCBI): domain Eukaryota; kingdom Viridiplantae; phylum Streptophyta; class Magnoliopsida; order Malpighiales; family Salicaceae; genus Salix; species Salix arbutifolia. The sequence goes on along the minus strand of CM045910.1, from coordinate 975,510 downwards.
ATCAATAAGCACCAAATTGTAACTTATAGTCCAATAACTAGTAAAGAAAATTAGATAAAGAAAATAGAGGTACCAAGTACCTACCTGCTGTAAACGTTCGACTCGCATTCCCCTGTTGTTGTTGTCCTCCTCCCGCGGTTCCTCCTAAAACCACAAACACCCACCATTATTCCATATTAATCCACATATCACACACAACAACAACTACAATGATAATAATATTCATTTCTCTTTTACCAAATCTTTTCTTCTCACTTATATTTCTCATTATCATCCTTCAACTTTTCAACTCATTTGTAGTCCAAGTAGACATCACGAATTCAATTTTAATCACCGTTTATTCTCTTCTTTTATTTTCTGAATGTCAAGACATACTTTATGAAGGGCAAGGAAATAATTTCTACCCTTAACATGGTTAAAGTTTTGCTATTTTCTCAACTTGGCCGAAACTGTCAACACAGGTGACAGCTTGACCTCTCCTCAGAGTTTTACCCATATCTGGAGTTCCAGATCTCCAAATTAGACGGGGTTGGACTCGTTGGAAAGCTAACACTCCCAGATACAACTTCTATGAAGGAACCCTCCATGAATTATGTATTTTTCAGGTCCAAATTCCACTAAGAAACAGGGCAACGAAACTGCCCTGTTTTGCAAAAAAGGAGAAAGTATCTCCAATTCATCTTCAATCCTTGATTCCTCATCAATAACAGCCATGTCTTCCCCTTTATTCATGAAAACCCTACTCATTTATGCATTCCCCCAATATTTTGTATTTAAAAACCCTAATTCCCAATTAATCAAATTGAGGTTAATTTCATAGAAATTGGAATTAGAACTCCTTACTTGGATGAAATCTTGACTTTAGTTCACAACTTTGGAAGAATCTTAGCCTTCTTCTCCTTGTTAAGAACTAGTCACTCCTTTCTTCCCCAAATTCTTCACTTTCTTCTTGTTAATCCTTCCTCAAATTATGTTTCTCCACTTTAGAATTCCTAGACTTTTATGGGTTTACAAGTTTTTGGGTGTTTGATCATATTTTTTTTTTTGTGAAGAAAAATTTAGGTTATCTCTCCCCTCTTTCTTCTCTTTTCAGCTCGACATGGCTGAGGGAAAAGATGGGTATTTATAGTCCATTTCTTCTTAATTATTTTTGACCCGTTTTTTTTTTTCAGGTTTCACAAATTGACCTATTGAGATTGTTTTTGTTAACTTTTGATTCAATTTGTTTGTGATTCTGCAGGTGATCTTGATTATTTTCAGGGAGAGAAAGATCGAAACAGAGAGGAGAGAAATTTCTTGAGAAGAAGATAAGTTGTATATTCTGATTGTTGTATTGAATCTGTTTGACAAAATACTCATTTATATAGTATGAGCAGAGCATGCAATACATGTGTTTAAACTACTTATAACTACTTTCTAACAGTCTAGAGAAGTCAAGTACACATGGAATGTATTGAAACTGATTCTGTTAAATGACAGTTGGCATAACAAGCCTTGTCTTCTTCTTCTTCTTCTGCTTTCTTCTTCTTCTTTCTTCTTTAGTAACATGTAGTTCACGTAAGCAGGTTAAACACCAGTATCTTGTAGCTCCTATAAGTAGCTTATCTACAAATAGTTTTGACTTTCTTTTCTAAATTTTCCTCCATTTCCTTTTCCTTTATTTTGTTCACATCCTCTCCCCTTTAGGAATATCCAAAACCATCTGTCTTGGAAAAAATTACTTATGCATCCATATCTTCTTAAATCTTATTGACTCATTCTTATAGGTTTGTAATTTTTCCATGAGACCTTTTATTGAAAGAACTTTCATATTTTGTAACTCCTCTGTCATGACCATCATATAATGGAACTTATTTTATAACTAGCATAGGATATTTTCTACCACATTTGTCTCTTCTATTATATCTTCATATGATTGTATATGGTCAATAATCTTGCAAAATATTCTAAAATTCAAGCATTTATCAAAGTCGCCATATAGTTTTTATAGACATATCTTTTTCATATTTCTAGTTTCTTGGTTTGATTCTTGCAAAACATTTTATATTTACTTGCACGATCTTCTTTTGAGCTAAAGTCAACATTGCTCCATATATAAGCTCTTCAAAATCTTTGTCAATTGGTTGAAAGAATTAACTTCAAAGTAGAGAACAAGCCGAAAACAATGCTTACCCTAACAAAATCCTATTCCCACCAGTAGTGTGGTGTTCGTTGAGAGAGGAAACAATCTCCTTGAAAGACAGCATGGGTCTCACCAATATAGCAGAGCTTTGCGAACGTTAAGAAAGAATATGGAACACTTAGGAGAACCTGGTTGAAGATTTTAGATGTGGTCAATGTCTACACACACATACTAGCCAATGCCCCCGCGTCTTGTCGTGGGCGGCACCATATTTTTTTCAACGTAAAAATATTAATTGTGTGTATTTTTTTATTATAATATAAATTTAGCCAAAATAATAAATCTGTGTAGAATTCCTGTCAAGTGCAAGTTTTCTATAAAATATATGAATTTTAAATCAATATAAATTTATTTGTTTAATTTTCAACGAAATAACTAGTATAAATTTAGCATCATCATTAAAAAAGCAAGAAGATTCGGATATCTGAATTATTGAATTAACTACATTAAGATTAGTTCATTTTATATTTCCATTTAAATCAAATAAAAAAAAGATATAAATTGTGAAAATACCTGCAATAATCAAATAACAAAAATAAATAGTTAATTTTCTACCCACAAAAAGACGAAAACATAAATTGAAAATCCATCCTTATGTTATTGTCACTATCATTACTATAACAGTTAAAATTATTATCAACATTACTATCAAAACAATTAAAATCATTAAATTGCCCTGAAAAATCATTAAAAAAAAAGCAAATAAATTTATATAAAAACAATAAAAAATAATCATTAAATTATTATCATTATTATTGAGCAAATAATAAAATCATAAAAATCATCTTATTCAAAGAACAAATAAAAATAACAAAAAAAACAAAAAATGAATAAAGGGAAAAAAAAGCAATATTAATTTTAAAATGATTACCAACATAAATTAAAATTTCAGGATTGAACCGATTAAAAATAAAACCCCAATAAAAAAATGACAAAAACCAAAAGCATAGATGCATAAATACGAATAAAAAATAAACATTGTCCAAGAAAAAAAAAACCAAAGGAATTAATATAAAATATAAAATTCAAAAAATAAGGACCGAAATGAAAAATAAAATATATAATTAAATTGAAAGATAAAATTAAAACAAATAAAAACCTTGGGACCAAAATAAATAATGGCATTTCTAAAGGTAATTGTTATGCAATTTTATCAAAAAATTAAAAGATGGAGGACTGAAATGAAAAGTAGCATATATGACCAATTTCAATTGGACTAAATTAAAACAAATCAAAACCTTTGTACTGAAAAAATTAAAGGAACCAAAAAGAAATCAAAAATCAAAAGAATAAGGACTGAAATAGAAACTTCCATATATAATCAGTTTTAATTGAAGGGCACAATTAAAAACAATTAAACTTTCAATTAAAGAAATCACAAATAAATTCTAAATCAAAACCTCAGGGACTAAAGTAAACATCTTACATACATCAGGGACTTAGATATAATTGCGCGCGACAGGAGAGAGAAAATGGATAAACGACACAAAATCATTCGCTGGAGTTTACCCGAACACCTATGACCGGAACGCACCGCGATGGTAGACAGAGGACAGGGATGCGAACTGCATGGCACGATGGAAGTTAATTTTTGACCACTTGGAAGCTTTGCACGCGCCACCCCAAGGGCGCGTCCACGTGAAACACCGCAGGTGCGTCTAAACGACTCGCCTATAGTGTCTCAAGAAAAAAAATATTGGTTAATAACCTACACACCCCTGTTCCTACTGATATTCACGAAAAAAACTTGGGAGGAAAATATAGCTCTACCCCCGATTACTGTACGATGTTTTGTCTTTATCGAAGTTATTTTAGTCAGTGTACTATGCAAATATTTTGGAAAAACCGAAAGAACCACTAGTCCCTATGTTAATGTTTTGTCATTTTCAGGGGTTATTTGCGTCGTTTTACTATGCAACAAATCCAGAAATATCATCCATGTTGCCTGGAAAAAATTTGAAAATACCGTCAATCCCGAGGGTTAAAAAAACATTCAGCTCTAGGTAAAATAGTAATTTTATTATAGCAATGAATAGTGAATTGAGTCTGTTTGTAAAAGAGACGCAGTTTATCTTTTAGTTAATATATATATATATATATATATATATATATATATATATATCATGGATTTCGAATTACTTTAAGAAATAAAAATTAGATTAATTGATAAAATTCAAGGTTTATTTATTAAAAATAGAATAAAAATAGTGTGTATTCTAAGCTCATCCGTTGCGACAAAATAAACAAGGATATTGCCATATACCATTTATTCAAGCTATATATTGTCTGATGGGAAGAGAAAAAAAAGAAGCCAGCCACCATGCATTGTAAAAACTGAAACTGAAATTTTCAATAGAATCATTACCATCCGGCAGGTATCATCACCAATTTTTTGACAGATCAGGATACAGGGTGGCAAAACAAGCTTCCTCCCACCGTGTACCACCACCACAATGATCACCTATTTTCTTTCCATTCCGGTAATCAGAAGACACTTTAATCAGCCCACTAAATCATGAATCGTCTGGCCTCCAAAAATGCCGTCCAAGCTGATTCTCTTCACTGTGTTGCAATTGTTGATGTTGAGCATTTTCAGCTCCATGTCTAAGACCCAACGTGAGTGAAACCGCGCCAAGGCCCCCGTTTTCACTCGCAGGTTTCTGATAGAGTACAAAATCCATCAACGATCTATCTGCACGTAGCGGAGCCTGAAATCCCACTCTCGATCTCTTCTCTTGATTCCACTCCTCTGCGTCCAGTTCATCTCTACTACCCCCTGAGGAGCCGATATTACGAGAGCACTCCAACTGTATGCCAGGCATGTGACTTGTGCCTAGCTCTTTGGAGGCTTGGTGATCACCATCTGGCTGGCTGCCACCCTCAGCGGAATTCCCATCTTTCTTCCCGGAACTTCGATTGTTCTCCAACAAGCCTTTGGTTTCAAGGCTGTGTATTTCTTCAACCATTGGTTTCCAGAGGCGCACCCGGGCATTTATGAACCAATTTGACACCTGAAGCAATCAACCAACGTTTTTACAGGATAACAAAAAAATAATAAATTTTCATGCGATAGCATGTGACTGAATGATACCAAAAATCTTAATTTCTTTTACTTCGATGTCGATACTATTATGAACGTCACATTCAACTTCAAGAACACGCAAGAATTATAATAAATTAAAGGACTAGCAGTTCAAAACTTCAAATAACAGGGAAAATAGTATTCTCATGAAAAACATCGTGAAATGTTCATGCAGAGCCTATCTAGAAATGTGTTACAGGAAAATGTTCTTGCAGAGCCTATCTAGAAATGTGTTACTTCGAGCATTTTAGCATCTAAAATGCCTTCGATCCTTGGAAAGAAATGATTATAAAGATGATCAAGGAGCAGACTTACCTGATATCGAGATAGGCCTGTTTGAGTGGCTAGCATGTGCTTATCTGTGTCTGTAGGGTACCTGCACAAGGAAAGCTTGATTTAGTAAAAAGTTTCACACCAAACTACAAAATATAGATTAGTCCGGGCTTACGGGTGAAGAAAATGCTCAAACAGCCAAGCTCTGAGAATGACTACTGCACGTTCTGGTAGGCCTCTTTGAGGTCTCCAGATGTGTTCCTGGTGCTCAAGGGAACCCACATTTGACCCACCAGAGTTGTTCTTTTGAAAGCTTCGATCCTTGTATCTTAAGCTCCCTGCGGTACTACTTCCAAATGTACTTGGGGAGAACAGATTCTCACCTAGGGCTTTTGTGACATGATTGAGCTGATCAGAAATGGCATGTTTTATGGACTTAAAATTCCCCGAGACAACCTTGATCGTCATGGAAATGTACCGGGTGGCAGCACTAAGACCGGCAACTGATTCAAAAAATGAAGCAACCATTTCCATCTGCTGCTGATACTGCTTGTACCTTCTGAGAACCTTTTAATAAACAATGCAGCAGAGTCACTAAATATGCTTTTTAAAGTATGAATGGCAGCAGGTGTTAGAAATTAGTCTGAGGTAAAAATGCTTCAATATCATTGAAAAGCACATGCCATGTACACCAAGCACAGCAACGATTTGAATAACAATTACGAAACAAGTGAGAATTAAATTAACTACTCTTGAATGATCTTTGCATAGAATCTGAAGTCCAAACCAACAGGTAACTGAATACAAAATTTGATAGTGAATTCCTTTCTAGCAGTTGATGGATAGAACTTAATTCATCATTCCATTGTATATATACTCCAAAGACAGAAGAAATGCAGTATCAGTATCAGAATAAGGCTGCATCCAGTAGATATTTTGCTTGAACTTAATTGAAGATTCATTTGGAGGGTAGGTGTCCCTGTTTGCAAGCAAATGTCCGAGTAGAATCCGAGGCAATCAGCATCAGACATACGAGAATCAAATTATTAAAAGGACTGCCCAACTTCAGGACTGGATTAACATTTTCGAATAAATTGAATAGTATAATTAAGGCTTTAAGATGAAGTATTTGCATCTGAACTTTCTACTGTCCTGCAATGATTTAGAAAACACCACCGAGCGAAGTGAATATAACTCAATCCAACGTAAAAAATGACCTGGGACAAGGTCATCTCATAAACAAAATCTTCAAAAAGATTTTGAAACTATGGAAGCGCATAACAGCCGTCCTATTCGCTAACATAAAACTATAGTCTTGAGGCTATTGTTCATAAGGGCAGTGAAATACTGCTGGGAGCATTGACCGAATTGTCTATAACCATCAACATACTGGATGCCTCATCGATTGATAAAAATATCAAGCGCAACCTTTGTTTGTGCTCTTTAATATCATTGCTTGACTGGTATATTTTTCAGCTGAGATTTGTTTGTAATTTTTTTATACCATTACTCATAAACACAATTTATTTTTTCTAGTGGTGTTTGTATATTAATTTTACCTATAGCATTATTGGTAAGGTAGTGCAAAGTCATGCTTCCTTCTAAAGGTTTTATAACTAGTTCATGTAGCCTCTTAACCAAGATAAATGTGATATTTCCAAGTGTTCGGAGAATTGAACTCTTAGAACATAGTCTCATGGAAAGCCTTCTGTTCATTATATGCAACAAATGTTTCATGCAAGTAGTAGAGCAGTAACTCCACCATCTCCGGAGAAGTTGAAGATATAGTTAAGGGAAAGAGACTCCAACAAGCGTGTCTCATCCTTCTCATCAATGTAATAATCTTTCATTTTGCCAGAAGAGCAAAAGGAAAAGTATGATAGCACCATCAGTGTATTAGTACAATGAAATGTGGTTATATATATTCAATTAAGAGAGAGAGCAAAGCATAGATATGACCAACCTCCTCCTGCAAATATAGGAGCTTTGCCTTCATATGTTGGTACTCTGGCATATAAGATTCAGAAGAACTGCTAATTCCTCCTCCACAATGACCAATTTCTTCATTTGATCTACGACAAGTAAAGGGTGAGGCACCTAAATTACTGTCATCATTAGCTTTGTCCCCTGTATCAGCTTCATTAACAGCGTCTCTCGAAGCTGGAGGACTAGCTCCACCTATCCTCTTGGGCAACTCGGATGTTCTTACGAGTCCCAGACCCTTAACACCACAGAATTCGTCCATTAGCTCTTGAGCTGGCTTTAAGAATCTAGAACTGCTTAGAATAGTTGCATATCCAGTGAAAGGTTCGAGAGGACTGGCATTTCCAAGAATACTTGTAGCATCTTCTGGTATGTCATGTAAAGATTTGCCGTAACCTTTACTTAGAATTGATGGCCTTGGCAATGGACACGTATAACTTGCCTTGGAAAGGCCTTTCTTTGATTGCAAACACTCAGATTCATATGCTTCTCCAAACTGAGTTTCCTTGACTTTAGATGACTGATTTGACGAAAGCGACAAAGATAAGCCCTGAGTATTAGCATCGTTTGGAATAGTCATCAGCTCCTGGGAACTCTCCTCTATAATAAGACCCAACTCACCAGTCCACCGATGAGAGTTCTCATTCGCCCTTCTAATCCAAGCATTGGCGTCATTAAAATTTAAAGTGGATGGTTGATTTTCAGTCGATGGATGGGGAATAATTTCTTTTGTTCTCCCAACCAATCCTGATGTAACAACATCTTGCAGTGTATTTTGGTGAAGTGGATGAGTGGTAAACTGCCTTTCCCTGAAATGCTTTTGGTTATCTTGACGAGAAAATTCATCTGAGGGATCGAGTAGAGAAGATTGAAGATCAATATCTCGGTATTCATTGTAACTAGGCTCCAGATATTGTGTATACGTAATGTCGGTTAACCTTGCATTATTTGACAGGACTTCCACAGCAGACATCAATCTCTGATTCCTCTCACCTGCGTAATCAACAGTCAAACCATAACCCTGCTCAGAACATAGCTTTGTCCAGTTGCCACATCCCTGAGCATCACCATTACTGGCTGGAGGTGAAGCGTTTAGGTTTGACAAAACTGGGTGCGACATGTTGGTGAACGAAGAATTCTCAGCTGCAATGGGGCTACTGAGGTGTGCTGGACCCAGTTCTTGATCAACCATTGCACCCCTTTGAGCTGACAAGACATTAGAACTTGTTGCAAAACTCAGCATTGCAGAGGAGAGAAAAGTAGGGTCATAAAGCATATTCCCGTTCCTAACATGTCGAACGTGGACAAGATCTGGGGTTAACTGATCCAAATCATTACCGAAGTCCTCTAGATGCTGGACTGAAGTCAAACTTCTCAACTTATCTCTCCGGCTTCGCTGTGCTACATGTGTTTCAGGCTGAAAACTTTTTGTTTCCATCCATCCAATCCAAGGAAGCTACTCGCACTCAAGCCATAATTTGTCAACCTTGACTCCAATCACTTAATTAGTAACCTCGTTAATTAAATGTCATGGCTTTCTATCTACTTCCTGCAATACAATCACGTTAAATCATCATGCATTGCTCTATGTGCCACCTTATTAAAAGATACGATTATTCTTCTAAAACACCCACACAGCAAGGAACACAGTACTGCCATGGATCATACAAATAAATAAAAAAGCATAATGATCTGTCGAAAAGATCCCATAAATCAAGAAGAAAGGAAACTAAACACAACTGGAAGCAATCTACTGAAGGAGCTTCAGCTTCATCGCTTAGATACCACCAAACTTGTCCACTTTTTTCTCTTTGCTTTCTCTTTTTCACATCGATATTGTGTTACAGTACAAGAACTGTAGACCTTTCCTCACCAAAGCAAACAGTGCGAAAGTTCTTCCACTTTCAGTTCTCGCCAAAATGAATCTTAAAAACTACACCCATCAATAATTAACAAAATTTAAAAGTAAAACATTACTCGAATATCATCTTGATTCTACTTCACGTCAACTACTAATAACCATAACCCCATAATAATAATAATAATAAAAAAAAAAACCTTCTGGCATGTCATGATCACTATTTCACATAAAAGAAGCAGTAAAGTTGTACCTGAAGTAAACTATAAAGATGAAGTAATAACTTGTAAGAAACCTTATGGTTGATCTTGCAAGCAACCCATCAAGATTTTTGAGAGATTCCGGCGAGGGTTCTTTTGGGTAGGAGTAGACTGTAGACACGCAAAGAGCTGAAGTACACAACAATAATTGCCATGTTAGCTTTTAACGTTAAAGCGCGCTTTAGCTTCGTCCAGTAAAAATTTTAGGGTAATTTGTGTTTCTTAGCAAACCTAAAGCAATACGTTTTTCTAGTTTACACTTAAAACTTGTCCTCAAAAGAAAAGAAAAAAAGGTTTTTATTCAATTAAACTACCTATATCAATTATTTTATAAAAACAAATCTAGGTCGACCTATGTTTTATTAAAAATAATAATAATAATAACAATTTGAACCAGCTTTTTCTAAATAAAATTGTTTTTTTACCAATTTTTTAACTATGATATTAAATAAATAAATAAAAACTTATAGGTATTTTAAAATTTAAATAAATAAAAAATCTATTTTTTTGCTCCCTTCAATATTAAAAAAATAATTCTCAACCAGATCATATGTTTTTCACAATTTAGTGACCCTATATAAAATTGAAATACCCTTGCAATTTTTTAATAGTTCAATTATTTAAATACCCTTGCAATTTTGCTTGTCTTTCACTCGGATCCAGGGATATTTTCATAATTTTTGCATCACTATTCTGTGATTATCGATTAGAGTCGGGGGTGATTTGAGTCTTTTGACATAGAAAATAAAGAAACTTCCAGAACATACCTTCCTCCAAAATTTCTTTAATTTTGCAACTTCGAGGGCTTCCTTGCTATTTATTTCCCAACGGTGTTTATATATTAAAAGTCATCCTAAAATACTTCTAATCATAATATATATTCAAATGGTAGTTAAATTTGGCAGACCACAATGACAGCAAGTCACGATCAATGAATTTTGTAGGAAATCATCTGCTATCACTCCGCCCAATCTTCTAATACCATCCTCACCTGACTGCTCTCACCCCTCCTTTCCTCATCTGCTGTTACACGTTAGACAGCTAGATGCTTGCTTGCTTCGAGGATGGTGGAAACTCTTCGCCTAGCCAGCCATCCATTATTAGGGTTAAATAGAAGGTCCAAGAAACAGTTCGCCATTGAAAACATTTGCCACCAAGCATGCATTATTCAAGATACATGCAAGCTGCAATTTAGAGCCTCCGAGAGATTCAAGTAGTATCCGCTGACAGCTTTGCCTTGTCATTCAAGATAAATGGTGGGAAAACAAAGTCATTCTTCAATGGCAAAAGGTATTATTCAATTTCAACCTCCATTTGAGGATAAAAAAGGATATATGGGTGTGTGTATCAACCTATAAAATCATGAATCATATGACCTCCAAATGGCTGGCTGCTTAAACCGACCCCTGTGTTGTTGCAATTGTATTTGGTGCTGCGCACTTTCAATACCTTGCCTGAGGCCCAAGGTAAGTGAAACAGCTCCACCATTATCAACCCCACTTCTCTGATATGGCAGAAAATTCATCAGCGATCCATCCATGGTGGTAGGAGCCTGAAATTCTACTCTTGACCTCTTCTCTTCACTCCATTGCTCCTCATCCAGTCGCTCACCGCTGCTTCCAGAGGAACCAATCCCAGAGCATTCCAGTCGTTTATTTAGCATGGAATTTGAACCAAGTTTGTTTGAGGTTCGATCATGATTTGACTGGATATTACCCTCTGCAGAAATCCCGTCAATCTCTCCAGAAATTTCTGCCAATCCTTTTGTTTCAAGCATATGTATTTTTTCTGCCAAGCCTTTTGTTTCAAGCATATGTATTTCCTCAACCATTGGTTTCCACACGCGAACGCGGGCATTAATGAACCAATTTGACACCTGCAATGATCTGACAACTTATCAAGCATCTAAATCTAAAGGTGTAAATCTCTAGCAGCAAATGCAGTTGACAAACTTATAACCAAATCGGAGCACATGAATACAATATCATTGAAGAGCTCTAAGAACGGGATCATTGAAAAAACAGGCGTGAAAAAAGACCTTCATGGTCTAGAAATACCAAGACAGCAGCAGGCAATCTTGGCCATCCAATTCATATAATTGGTTCATTAATCCAATCAGCTAAATTGAAAGCGAGACCCTTGGCCAGAAATGATTAGAAAGATTAACAAGCAGCTGAGTTACCTGGTTTCGAGATAGACCTGTCTGCGTGGCTAACATGTGCTTATCAGTGTCCGTGGGGTACCTACAAGGGGAAAAAGCTGACACAGTTGAATATTCTAAGCAAATTACGTATTTTTTGAACGGTGATGGGAAACTCACGGGTGTAGAAAATGCTCAAACAGCCAAGCTCTGAGAATTGCAACTGATGGTTCTGGTAGGCCTCTTTGGGGCCTCCATATGTGTTGTTGGGGTTCACGGTAGCCCACACTAGCCCCACCAGATTTGCTCTTTTGATCCATGTATATTAACCTTGCAACACCTTTACTGCCCACCGCAACTGTATTCCGGGAGAAAAGATTGTCTCCGACGGCTTTCGTCACGAGCCTGAGCTGGCCTGAGATGCCATGTTTCAGAGACCTGAAATTGCTATAGACTGTCCTGAGAGCGAAGGAGACAAACGGGGTGGCAGCACTAAGACCGGCCACTGATTCAAAAGAAGCAGCTACCATTTGCATTTGCTGATGATATTGCTTGTACCTTCTGCAAACCTTTTGGTAACACAGTGCAGGAACAGGTAATTAGAATCAACGCAATAATAATAATCTTGAAAAACAGACAGATTACAGGCATGCATATTCTGAAAAACAATAATCTCCACAAGCATAGTAGCTGGTCATGAGTGCATAAACAACTTTTTTGGATGTCAAAAGGAGAAACAGCGATTTCACTGTGCATTCTTTTTGGCCTACCAAACTTTAGCTAAACTAGGAAAATCAACAATGAGAAAACTAGCATCGTGATGCTGCTATTCCCTTTTCTTTTCATTGCAATAATGCTGCCATTACAGGATTAATTACAGCTTGTTGGGTTTTGGCCTTGTATACGGTGAATTGTTTTTTTTAATCAATGCAATCACCTTGCCTTTTCAAAAAACAAAAACATTGACACACACAGAAGGATATTTTCCTTATTAGTGGTGGCAAGGAGAAGATTGGATGTATAATAATCTCGAAAGAAGTCAAGAGATGTGCAGAGTAGGCTAACCAACCTCCTCTTGCAAGAACAGGAGCTTTGCCTTCTCTTGTTGGTGGTATTTTGTCCCATAAAATCCACAAGAGACACCGCTTCCTCCTGCATCATCACCACCACTTGGCTTATTTGAACGGTAAAATGTAGAGGATTGGATGCCTGAATAATTCTCGGCGTTAGTTCCAGCCTTTTTATAAGCTTCATTAACAACGTCAGCCAAAGCTGGAGCAGTAACTTGATCTTCAGACATCTCAAATGCTCTCGTGAATTTTGGACCTGTTCTACTAGAGGAGAATTCTTCCAGCAGTTGCTGAGCTGACTTCAGGAATTTTGAGCTCTTTAGAATAGTTGCATATCCAGTGAAAGGTCCAAGAGGACCAGTGTTCCCAGTAGCATGTGTAGAAGTCCCCACGATGTCATGAATCGATTTTCCCCAACTTTTATTAATATTCGATGGCTTCGGCAAAGCACACGGAGAACTTGGCTTGGAAAACTCTAAATCTTGATGGGATTCTTGAGAAACACGATCAACCAACTTCAATTGCAAATGTTCAGATGCATATTCCTCTCCAAAATGGGTAACTTTAACTTTAGATGGTGGATTAATTGATGAAAGTGACAGGGATAAACCCTGAGTATTAGCATCACCTGGAACAGTCCTCGTCTCTTGGTCCCTCGTCCTTTCAACAAGACCCAACTCGCCAATGCTCTAGCTAAGGTAGTTCTCGAGTGGTCTGCACATCCAAGTGCTGCCATTATTATCAAAATGCGAAGCAGTTGATTCAGTTACATATGATGGATGGAGAACACGCTCATTCATTCTCGACCTAAAACAACCAGAAGGAATGACATCTTGGAGTGCGTTTTGGTAAGGTGGAGGAGATGGTAACTGCATCACCTTCAACTGCCTGATGCTATCTTCACTTGATATTTCACCGAAGGTATTTCTTAACGTGGATGGAAGCTGAAGATTTTGGTTTCCGATGTAGCTAGGCATCAAATATTGTCTAGACGTTGAAATGTTGCTTATCCTTGCATTATTTGACAAGACTTCCCCAGCAAACATAGGTTTCTGATTTCTTTCCCCGACTACTGACCCACCTGCATAATTCGCCATCAAATCATAACTTTGATGTGAGTCAAGGCTTCTCCAGTTACAGCATCCTTGTGGGTCACAACTACTGGCCTTGGGTGAAGCATTGAAGTTGGATAAAACTGGGTGAGACATACCAGTGAATGAAGATTCCCCAGCGAGTATAGGCCTATTAAGCGGTACTGCACCTAGCTCTTGATCAACAATTGAAACTTTAGGAGCCGATAGAACATGAGAACTTGTTTCAAAATTAAGCATTTATGAGGAAAGCATCGTGGAATCATAAATCGTATTGCCATTCCTAATATTTTGAATGTGAACAAGATCTGGGCTTAGCCCTGGATGGTCAGATATACCTTCCAAACTGTTAGGGCAGTCATCGAAATGCTGATCTGAGGTTAAACTTTGTTGACCTCTCAGCTTATCTCTCCGGCTTTGCTGTGCTACATGTGATTCAGGCGTAAAACTTCTTCTTTCCATCTAACTCTAGGGAGCCACTGCCCGGTTCTGCCTATTTTCAATGGAACCTCCCTAGCAAGTGAGCTCACTGGACAATTTTACGGCCAAGATTTACTCCTTGTACAAGAATCCACAGCTTCGAACACCCATCAAACTTAGTCATGAAACTCTTTGAACTTAAAATCCCTGCAATACCATCATGTTACAGAGATTACATTACATAGAATATAATTAATGCTCTACAATTTACACACCCTAATGATGGCATAAATCTAGAAGAAGGAAAACACATTCATCAGACTAAGGAAAACAAGAAAGCAACAAAAATTCTAGAGGTTCATCATATCTGAGAGAGGGAGGGAGACGAAAGTGGGGAGGAAGGGAAGGAGGTGTATCTTCTCTCAAACATGTACAAAGATTTTTTTCTATTATTCTCATCATCATCATCATTTTTTCTTCAACTTTTGGAGTGGCTACAGCCAAACGGTAGGGCTTTCCGAACCAGAGGGACAATGCAAAAGCTTGCAGACTTGATACTCAAAAACTTGATCCAACCGATCAGTGTTGGCCAAAATAAGAGGCTAAACCACAAAAAAAATAATTAATCCGTAACGTTTCACCCTTTTCACTGCATGTGTATATACATATATATAGCATACAGTAAATGTATATATTATAATTATACCTCACGTAAACCAACGTAACCATAATTCCAAGAAAACACCATAAACCCTCATGCATGTTCGCCCTATAACAGCCAAAGAAAGGGACTGAATGGTAGAGATCCGAATGGTGAACGACATAGTGGAAATCTCCTGTTTCACTCTAAGCCCTTCAGTTTTAGTTGCTTCTTTATAACCCGAGGAATAAGAAGAACACGAAAGAAAAAAGCATGTTGACATCAACCAAAATTTCGAAACATACGAAAAGAAGAAGAAGAAGAAGAAGAAGAAGAAAAATAAGAGATAGTGAGTATGCATACAAAAAATTGAACAAGATTTTGATCAATTTTCAAAGAAAAAACTCGAGAAATATTCAATATTTTATCTAAAAAGACAATTAGTAATAATTACCTTGAAAATGTTGAAATCAACCAGAAAGAGAAGAGATCGGTACGATTTTTTTTCTGGTAGGATTCCGGTGAGGTTAATTTCTAGGGAGTACGAGCGGTATACCCGCGCGATGCGGCGGGTTTTTTTTATCTATGTAGAAAATTAATTGTTTTTATATGTATTGTATTTTATTATTTTAATATTTAGTTAGTATAATTATATTTAAAAATACTGATATGAATTTTTGTCCTTCAAAAAATCCAAAGTTATTTTTCGTCTCTCTCAATATATTTTTAGGCGATAATATTCAATAAATATCAGACATGTTAGAAATAAAAATATTGTAATTTGTTTTTAAAGCATAAACTTAATTTTTTTTGTGCTATAATTATTTATTTGCCGTCTAAAAATAACAGTCTAATGGAAATGGGAAGTGATTTGTATATTTCTTAATTTGACTTGTAGATAATGCAGGTAAATTTGTCAACTTTTTTTTTGAGATTTTTTTTTCCAGTAATATTAGATTTAAAATATTAAAAATGAAAACATTGGAAATTCTTGTAAAGAAATAAACTTAAATAAAAGAGCACAAAATTAAATTTTGAAGGCAATATTTTTTTTATATAAGATTTATTAATCATATTATTATATTAAATATATTTAAGAAAACATGATATGAATTTCTGTCCTTCAAAAAATCATAGGTCATTTTTCCTCTCTCTCAATATATTTTTAGGCGATAATATTCAATAAATATTCAAACATATAATTAGTTTTACATATTTTAATTTGACATAAATATACAAATATATAATTAATTTGACATAATTTCAATAATATATTAATTTAAAGGATAATCTTAGGCTATTTTGTTCTCTCTATATATATTCCTATGCGATAATATTCAATAAATATTAGAACATATAATTAATGATAGACTTAAAATATTTAAGAAACTTTAACAAAAGATAAAACAAAAAAATAAAATAAAAATTATAATTATAATTGCTATTACTGTTAAAACAATAAAAATTATTAAATTATCCGGAGGAAAATTTTTTTTAACAAAAGAGCAAGTAAGAAAAATAATTTAATTATTATTATTATTATTGTGTTGAGTACAAAATTAAAATTCGAAGACAATTTTTTTTTATGTTATCCGATTTACTCATTATATTATTATATTAAATGTATTTAATAATACTGATATTAAATTTTTTTATTCAAAAAATCCTAGGTCATGTTTTCTTCTCCCTATATATATTCGTATGCGATAATATTCAATAAATATTAGAACATATAATTAATGAAAAACTAAAAATATCCTAGAAACTTTAACAAAAGAAAAAAAAACAAATATCATTGCCATTACTGTTAAAACAATAAAAATTATTAAATTATCCGGAGGAAAAAAAATATTAACAAAAGAACAAGTAAGAAAAACAATTAAATTATTATTATTATTGTGTTAAGTACAAAATTAAAATTGCTTTTCACATAAGAGAAAAGCAACTGGATAATAAGAATAATAATAGAACAAAAAAAGAGAAAGCAACTGGAAAGTTGCTTTTAAAAAAAACAGAATTTTGAAAAAAAAAAGGATAGCAAATAAAACGGATTTTAGAAAAACATAAGCAACTTTCCAGTTGCTTTTCAAATAAAACAAAAAACGGAATTTAGGAAAAAAACAAGTCAAAAATTTTGGCTGAGAGGTTCGAACCCTGCGCGCCCAGATTTCTAGCGCGCAGGCGAACCGGTTGGCTACAACTATTCATCTGTCAATTTCATCATAAAAATTACAAAAAGAAGCCCTGTGAAAAAAAAAAGTGCACAAACTCTCGCGCAACACTGGAGCAAACTGCACATAAATAGTGACTTTGAGTCACAATGAACAGTAGCCGGCACGGTTAAAAACCCGTAATCTTTTAGGTTATTAGATAACTAATAATAATAATAATAATAATAATAATAATATTTTGGTGGGAGCAGAGAGTGGAGCCCGAAGAGGTGGAGGACAATAATGGCCAAGTTGTGGTATTTGCCGTTAGCTTTAACGCCTAACCCGCGCTCTAGCTTTTTCAAAGCAATGTTACGTGCTTTGGACGTTAGATTTGACGGATAAAAAATGTCAAGCCCGTGAATTCAATTTGTGTATCCCCGGCATGGGGGTCCCTTTCCTTCCCTTAGCCAAATTTCACTATTTTTCATTTCGGATGCCTAGGAAACGATGTAGTGTTTTATTGGAATGGTAATTATTATTAATGTTGCTTTATAAAATATTTTTATGTTTAAAAATATATTAAAATAATAATAAAATAGGTTGCTTGTTCGGTAGTGTAATTACGATTGTTTTTGAAAATATTTTTTATTTAAAAATACATCAAAATGATATTTTTTATTTTAAAAAAATTATTTTTTATATTAGCACATTAAAATTATCTAAAATATATAAAAAAACTTAATTTAAAATAAAAAAATTCACTTTCGAAAACCTTTCTTAAACACCCTCTGCATATCGGGAGTTTTTAACATCAACTGCCATGTGTTCAAGGTGTATTATTTCTCTCATGCCTTTTCTTACTTTTCCAATATTTTTATCCCACGGTCCCGGAGCTCTCAGAATACCCAAATATGAGATGGCGTTGCCGGACACGTGGCCAAAGCACTTAATGCAGCGTTTGCACTCTAACAGAGGAGGTGGAAAAGACGTTCATTGGACACAGCACAGACTATTTACGTACGGAGAAGTGGGGATTACGTCACCTGGAGCTCACGGTCACAGAGCCCTTGCTAGCTAGCTAGCTACCTGCCTACCTATCTCTAGACAGCTGACTCCTTCTGCCCCACGCTATGAATGTCGACCGCCAGATTATCTTTTGCTTGGAGCCGGTGGTTTTGTGACCGGAAATCGATTAAAGAAAAGGAGCACCTTTTCTCACACCACCTCGCTGACTGCCACGTAAAGATGATGATGAGCTGACGTGGAGCTAGGGCACTGCTGCCATTCACCAGGAAACCGAGCGACCCCCGTGGTTCAGGGGGATTCTGTGATCGGAGAATATAAGATTGAAGACAGGCTGACACTGTCTTTACAGCTCGGGAAAAGATGCGACCTCCACTTGCACGCTGCTTTTTCTTAAGGTTGGTGGAGGGTTCCCCCCTCTTGTGTCTGAAGGGTGCCGCTGCTTCCAGGGAACCGACTTGTCCCTCCATCGAGTAGCTGTAGCGTGCCGAGGCCCAGCAAGAAAGATAAAAATAATAGCGGTGGAAATATATGGATTGTGAGTGGGAAACAGACTGCTTGTAATCGTGATTCTGTTTTTTTTTGTTACTTCTTTTTGTTTCTTTGCTTATTAAGGATTTTTTTTTCTATTTCATACATCAATTTATTTATTTTTATCATGATGTAAAATAACTATTAATCAGATACTTAAATTGATGGGTCCAGCCTAAATTTGAACCTTGCCCTATCAAGGTTGGATGCAAACTAAGGCTGTATTTGTTTCCCGGAATTCACTTTCCGGGAAATCATTTTTCAAACTTTTCTGTGTTTGTTTGCCTTCCGGAAAGTTGGTTAACGGAAAACACTTTCCGGTCAACGGAAAACACTTTCCAGTCAAAGAAAAATTTGGCTTGGTTTTCAGGAAAGTGTTTTCTGGAAAATTTGGGCGGAAAACACTTTCCGGAAGTTGTGAAAAATTTAGAAATGTCATTATTTGCTGATTATATCAAATTTGATCCTCAAACTTTTGATTGTTATATATAATTTGTTTTTGAATATTTATTTTTCAATTCCATCTCTTAAAATTTAATTTTTATATTAATTTTGATTCTTATTTTTATAATTGTTATTTGCTTTTTTCTTATCATTTTTTTATTGAAATTTTTTATCTATCAAATTTGGTCCTCATTTTTTTTATTGTTACTTATTTTATTTGAAATAATTTATGAAAGGTTATTATTATTATTTTAATTTATTCACATTTCATTTTTTTTTAAATTTTTAGATTTGATCTCTATTATTTTGATTATTATTTATTTTATTTGAGATAATTTATGAAATTATATTTTTTTTCAATTTCATTCTCATTCAACTTTTTAATTTGTAAGATTTGTTCCTCATTATTTTAATAAACTTGAAAAAAAAATTAATTTATTAATAAATTATTTTTCAGTTCATTTTCCATAACACAAACAAACACTGGAAAGTGTTTTCCAGTTCATTTTTCATAACACTGCCAAATATCGGAATTCACTTTTCAGGAATTCACTTTCCCCGGAATTCACTTTCCAAAAGAAAATCACTTTCTAGCAAACAAACGGGGCGTAAAGGTGTGCACCCCTCTCTATTGACTTTAAATGATATTTAACGAGCCATAAATCCGCTATTGAGACAAAAAAAAAATTCTAGTTTCAACATATATAATTTCTTGTTAGGTATTTTAATTTTATTTTTTTATTTAGTTTTGATTCCTTGATTTTTTTGATTCTTCTGAGATAGTTTTAATTTTTTCTTTATATCTATACACCTCGCTACAACAAAGTATAAGGCGAGTGACTCATATATTTTTTTATTGTAGATAATTTGGTTCAATTTTTCCACATGTGATTTGGTATATTTTTGTTTATGTGATATATAATTAGTCTAACATTAGGTCATTTATTTATATATATTTTAAGGCCTTAATATTAAACAAATATAAAAATATATAATTAGTCTAACATATTTATAAGAAAAAAATCTTACAAATAATCATTATCATTATTTTGAATGTCTTATCTATAATAATTAGAAATTTTAGCACGTAAAATTATTAACAAAAAAGAAATTAAAAAAATAAAATAAATGACAGAACAAAGATAAATATTATTAGCTTAAAAAATATTTGATTTTAAGAAGAAATTCAAATAATAAAAAAAATAAAAAAGGGAAAAAGTAATAAATATTAATTTTTAAATGATTACCAATACAAATTAAAATTTAAGAGCAAAATTAAAAAAAAATACAACTTTAATAAACGAGGAAATAATAAAAATTAAAAACAAAAATTAAGAGCATATATATTTATATAAATATGAATAAAAATAGAAATTATTCAGAAATACATATAAAAAAATTAAAATAAAATCAAATATTAAAAGTATAAGAAATGAAAAAAAAAAAAGAAGATTTGTTTTGATTTTGTAAATGGATTATTTTTTCTTTATCATGTAGTGATGCACGGGTTGAAATTTTAATATTTTTTAATTTTAAGAAACTTCTTAAAAAAAAAACTAATAGCACTACTGTGTACCTTCCCTGCTTGATTTTACTATGAATTTCAATATATATATTTTTTGGTCTCTGGATCTCCTTTTCTCACGGGTTTTATCCTGGGTCATGGCACGTTTTTCTCATTTTCTACCATGCGAAGGCTGCTCCTTTAGCTGTTGACTCAAGCTATCCTTTCTCTCTCTCTCATTTTTTGTGATTTTAGTTTTGGATACAGGGTATTTTTAATTTTTTATATTTATTAACATAATATAATAATTATAATATCCCTTAACAACACAAAAATCAACAGTTGACTATGAGGGTATTAAGGATATTTTCCAATGTATAAATACATACTCCCATGTAAGACAAAACATGATTGTTACCTCCCGGGTATAAAGAAAATTGCACATTTTTTTGAAAATATATGAGTATGTATATATCTCTTATAAGATAAAATTCAAGAGTTAGTTGTAGGGATGTATTAATAATTTATTATTTTTTATTATATTTTTTGTTGCGATACTATAGGCGCGTCTTCGGACGTGCCTTCAATTTATGAGCTTTTTCGTGTTTTGGATGGCGCGTGTGGTGTCATGGAACATTTAAAAATATTTATCCGATGTCTAAAATGATTCTCCGTCATGTTATCTTCATTTGGTCCTTCTGGAATAGTTCCTATTTTTTATTTGTATTCATGTATTTATACTCTTAATTTTGGTTTTTAATTTTTATTTGCTATTTATCTATGCATTAAATATAGTTTGCGTTAAGGACAGATCAAGTCAAGCTCTGAAGACGTGAAAAGAGAGCAAAACTCTCTATGATGCATGTATAATGAGTGTTATATAAACCCGTTTTCTATGTACGGCTTTATATATTTTAGTTAAAAGTCTTTTTTTATTTTAAAAGATTTTTTTGAAGAAGTGCTCTTGATATTATCACATTACAAGTATTTAAAAATACTGAAATTAAATTAATTTGAGATGAAAAAAAAAATCTTCTAGTTTTTTAGTGGTGTTGCATATATCAATATTGTATTATAAAAAAAAAATTAATTAGTTGTAGTGTTTGTGGAGTTTTAAATAGAGTTTATAAAGAATTTTTATTTTTATTTTTTTATATAATTTTAATGTGTTAATATTAAACAAATATCAAAATATATAATTAGTCTAACATAATTTTAACAAAAAAAACTTTAAAAATAATCGTTATTGTTATTTTCAACACCTTATCCATAATATAAATAATATAAAAAAAATTAAATATTTGAAAGAAATAAAAAAAACAAATTAAAAGAATAAGACCCAAAATGAATAACATCATGATTAATTTTAATTGAAGGAAAAAATTGAAATAATTAAACCTTAATACCAAAAAAATAAATGAATTAAAAACAAACAAAAAAATCAAAAGAATAAGGGTCAAAATGAAACATAACATTTCTGATCAATTTCAATTGAATGACGAAATTGAAACAAAATCAAATTTTTTATAAAAACAACCAGGACGAGAAAGAAAAAGAAAAAGAAAAAGACCAAGGACTACATTGAAAACACCACAGTGAATTCAAAATTCAGATATATGAATCTTTTTTATAATAGTTATGATAATTTTATGCTGATGATTTTATTGAAATCTAATAAATAAATAAATTTATATTAATTTAAAAGTCATATATTTTATTAAAAACTCACGCTTCACAAAAATTCTATCTAAATTTATTATTTTATTCAAATTTATAGCATTATAAAAAAAATCTCACATTTTAATATATTTTCTTACGTTTAAAAAAATGAGTTTTTTTCTCATTTTCTTCCATGCGAAGGCTGTTCCTTTAGCTGTCGACTCAAGCCATCTCTCTCTCTCTCATTTTCTTCTATGCTAAATCACGTGCTTTAAATTAAATGGAAATGCCAGCTTAGCTTTTTGCCTTGCCAAGTCAGAGCAATCTGCAGTGTCAGAGAATTTAAATATGCAGGCGCTGTCAAATTACCTATGCTCTAAATTAGTTATAAAATTATTATTTTTTCAATTTTATCATCTTTCAGCTTTTTTATTTATCGAATTTAGTTTTTATTTTTTTATTGGTATTCATTTTATTTAAAATAATATATGAAACTAATTTTTATATATATTTTATTCTCCAATTTTTATATCCATCAAGTTTCATTCTCATTCTTTTAATTAACTTTTTAGATATATTAATAAATTGTTTTTAAATTTATTTTTTCCAAAACACTATAAAATATTTTCTAATTTATTATTAAAACACGAACAGATATAAGAAGTTAATTTACAGGAATGGATGTCCATGTAAACCATTTTCTAAAAGAAATTACGAGCCCCATCTTTTTTTAAAAGGACATTATCGTCTATTACCATGCCCTTCTTCTACCTTCACCTTCACCGATAGTCTCCCCCGTCAACAGACGCTTTTCCTCCCAAATCCTAAAAACCCTTCATTTTCAGTGTCTTTCTTTCTTAATTTGTAACCAATTTATGTGCAAAACCAAAATGGCTGTCAGAGCGTCCGATCCAACTCCCATCTCAACCCAAACTCATCCAACTCAATCACCCAGAACTCGCCCAACTCAATCTCCTAGACCGCAACCCACCGCCACCACCACCGCTTCTACCTCCTCAAATCCTTCGACTTCTAACACCATTAATTACACAACAACAACAACATCTTCTACTCTTTCAAACCGAACCTCTCTTTCCAGCCTCCGAGATTCCCTCTCTCAAAACCCCAACCTCTACGACATTTCCGAAATTCGTACATCCACCAACAACTTCCTGTCCAAGCGCCACTCCTCCTCCTCCTCCACCGCTTGCTGGCGTTGCAACTTGCGGAACAACGACACCATCATCTTCCAGCGCAAGTTCCGCCGCAAAATTGTGATGTCCCAACTGAAAGAACAGCTTTCAGTAATCTGTAGAAGTAATCACTCAAGCGTGATAAAGCTCCTAGGAGCTTCCATATCTGGAGATTATATCTACCTCGTTTATGAATTCATTCCCGGCGCAAATCTTTCTAATTGCTTGAGAAATTCTAAAAACCCCAACTTCACAGTTCTTTCGACATGGGTTTCAAGAATGCAGGTGGCCGCTGATCTTGCTTACGGCCTTGACTACATCCACAACAAAACTGGCTTAAACGTAAACTTGGTACACAACCACATTAAAAGCAGTAGTATCATTGTCACAGAGCCGTCTTTTAATGCTAAAATCTGCCATTTTGGTTGTGCCCAGTTGTGTGGAGAAACCGATGAGAATGAGATGATGATGAAGAAAAAGAGCAAGATCGGTGAAATCACTGAAGTGGATGATGATGTCGTCGAGTCCTCTACCTCTCCTGGTTCGCTGAAAGGGTCGAAAGAGTTGGCGAGGTCTAACAGCGGAGTCATGCAATTCGAAGGCGTGAGAGGATACATGTCGCCAGAATATCAAGCAACGGGAATAGCAACACAGAAATCGGACGTTTTCGCATTTGGGGTGGTGTTATTGGAGTTGTTGTCCGGTGAAGAGCCATACAAGTACAGGTATGACAAAAGCAGAGGTGATTTCATGAGGACGTCGGTGTTAGAGACAGCCAGAGCGGCGATTGCTGACGGTGACGGGAGAGAGGGGAGGTTGAGGAGATGGATCGACGGGAGGCTAAAGGACTCGTTCCCCGTGGAAGTGGCGGAGAAGATGACACGTGTAGGGTTAGATTGTGTGGAAGTGGATCCACATAAGCGGCCAGATATGGGACGCGTGGCAGGGAAGATTTCGAGGTGGTATTTGGAGTCGAGGAAGTGGGCTGAGAATTTGAGATTTTCCGACCAGATTTCAGTTTCCTTGGCTCCTCGATAGATAATTAATTAGCTACGGATAGAGATCTGTCGAGAAAGCTTTTCTTCTTATTCTAATAATTCGTGGATTGTTTTTCGATTTTTTGCTTCCTTTGATTGGTTGATGATGAATATTTTTATGGGCAATCTTCTAATATTGTTAGCCGACTCATACATTTACGCGATAATAAAAAATAAGAACAACAACAATAAGTTCAATTATCTTTTAGCTGAGGAATTTGATTTCGAATTATTAAATCATTCATGAATTGTTTTTCGTATATATAAATTTGTCAGTTAACCCCCAAGCCCACATGGATTGGATCTTCTATAACGCATTTGCTGGAGAGAATGGCCTCGCTGTCTTCTTGTGCAGACATAACTTAGAC
This sequence comes from Salix arbutifolia, assembly GCA_025169955.1. Classification (NCBI taxonomy): domain Eukaryota; kingdom Viridiplantae; phylum Streptophyta; class Magnoliopsida; order Malpighiales; family Salicaceae; genus Salix; species Salix arbutifolia. The sequence continues at coordinate 950,599 of CM045910.1, read as the reverse complement.
ACTGTCTCGCCCAATGATAATAAAGCATATGCTCACATGAGTTGAGTGTTACAAAAAAAAATTATAAATTAAACCCATCCAATAAACGCACATCAACAAATTTCAATTTTATTTGAAAGCAAAAAAAAAAAAAAAACTTTAACAAAAGTGCCAAAGAAAAAAAGAGAGATCAAAGTGCAAAATATAAAAAATTGCAAATGAAGGACTAAATTGAAATAATTTTTTTTAAAAAGAATAAGAATGAAATATAAAATTAAAAGAATGAGTATTGAAATTAAAGCAAATATATGAGAAATTATAACCGGAGGACTAAATTGAGATTAAGAGAATTACAACAAAATGCTTCTTTCCTGTTCCATGTGACTCATTGTCACTGTGGACTGGATATTTGCTCCGGTGCTTCGCGCGCGGACGTTTGTCTTTTTTTTTAATCGTCAATGAACAGTGTATTAACAAAAAAACCCACTGAAAAGACAAAAAACGCCGCCACTTTCAAGGGCTCCACGGTCAATGACCATTTTTCAGTCCGGTTCGGCTGGCTGGGTTTTTTTTTTTTAAATTATTGAATAGTGCATTAACTATTATGTCCCTCGAAAAGGACAAAAATCAGGCCTGGGAGTGAGGGACGTTCCGGTAATTAGCCAATTTTTTGTTTTTTTTTGTTTTCATTTTACTGCTGACGCGCCGTTCGTTTCCGCGCTCACGCGTGTTTCGGCAGGTGCGTGCGACTTTCTCTGGCATCCAAAAATACCCGACCATCGTCTAGAATGATTTTTCAGGAATGTGCGCTTCCACCTGGTGCGGCGCGTGTAACTCTATGGTGTCTGGAAACGTGTCAATGGTCGTTTGAATTTCCCCCCCATTTCTCTCTCCTCCTGCGCACACTGACGTCAACGCAAATGCTTTTTTCCAAATTTCATTGCAATCCCTGAACGTTAGATTTGTTTTTCTAGCCCTTATTGCTATTATATAGATTTTGATTTGTTTCAATTTCGTCCTTCAATTGAAATTGAGTATCTATTGTAGTTTCAATTAGGTCCTTAGTCTTTTAATTTTTCAAATTGCTCTGAAATCCGGAATATATTTGGTATCCAAGTGCTAATTGCTTGCAATTTCATCCTTCCATGCAAATTTATTATAAATCTTTAATATTTTTAGTATCACAGTTTGATTTCTTTCAATTTTATCCTTCTATGCAAGTTAATTATTGATTCCAATTTCATTTCGGTCCCAATTCTTTTAATTTCCAGTTTAGTTTTAAATTATTTAATTTCAATGTTTGGATTTACTTTAATTTTGTCCTTTAAATTAAATATATTATTTAAAGTATGTCAAATTAATTATATGTTTGTATATTTATTTCAAATTAAAGTATGTGAGACTAATTATATGTTTTAATATTTATTAAATATTATCGCCTGAAAATATATATATAGAGAAAAAAATAACCTAGGATTTCTTGAAAATAAATAAATTAATATCAGTATTCTTCAATACATTTAATATAATAATATGATGGATAAATCTTATCAAAATGTTTTTTGGCTTTGCATGTTAATTTTTTGTTCTTTTGTTTAAGTTTAATTCTTAAAAAAAATTACAGTGTTTTTATTTTTAATATTTAAAATCTAATATTACTGGAAAAAAAAGACAGCTAAAAAAAAAAACCTAGGTTATCTACAATTAAAAAATATGCAAGTCACTTCCCATTTCGATTACACTATTCCTTTTAGATGAAAAAATAACTTATTATAGCACGCAAAAAAAATGAATTTGATTTCTTGAAAATATTACAATAATTTAATTTATAATGTGTCAGATCTAATATTGCTGGGAAAAAAGACAACTCATAAAAAAAAAGTTGACAAATTTACCTAGGTTATCTACAATTAAAAAATATACGAACCCCTTCCCATTTCGATTACACTATTCCTTTTAGGCGAGAAAAAAATTATTTATAACACATGTTATCTATTATAATGTTACGAATCAAATATTGAAATAACTAATTACAGCATGTAAAAAATTAATTAGTTTTCTACATAGAAAAAAGTCTAGCGCAACGTGCGAGCAAGCATCCTAATTATAGTACGCAAAAAACTCATTTTTAACATATTTTATCTATTGCAATTTTACTAATAAACATTAAAATAACTAATTATAGCACGCAAAAAAATTAAGTCTATTTCTGAAAAAATTTACAATATATTTGTTTTTATTGTGTCAGATCTAATATTACCGGGGAAAAAAATCATAAAAAAAATATTGCCTAAGTGATCTACAATTAAAAAATATACAAATCACTTCACGTTTTGATCATACTGTTCCTTTTAGACGGAAAAAAATTCATTTCCAACATATTTTATCGATTATAATTTTACTAATTACATATTAAATTAATCAGCACGTAAAAATCAATTAGTTTTCTATATAGAAAAAAACTCAGCGCAACGCGCGGGCAAGTCAACTCGTGAATACCAAAATTGAAAGGTAAAAAAGTAAAGAGGACAATGCTATACATAACCTATAAAGAGAGAGAAAAGAAGGAGAACAAAAATCAAAATTACCATAAACAACAATCCAACCATTTTAAGTTCTAGCATGTCACACCACATTAAAGATGACACAATGATGCATTTAGGGAAATGACTAGCTAATTTAGGTCACCGAGTGATGTTTAACACACCGCTTGAGTGACAAGGGCGCCACCCACTTGCTTTTTTTAATTAAAAAAATTCAAAAACAATGTGAAAAATACCAAAATGACCTTAACAATTACACAAAAAAATTGTTTGAAACTACACAATTACTCCCAAACACAAAGCATATTTTTTCTCTCTCTTTTCAAGGTTAGGGATGTATTTTCACTAGACATGAATATTTAAAAATCCTTATTCAACAGCCCAACAATTTTTTTTTGACTCTGGGAGCAAGTAAATATTTTTTTATTAGGAAACTTATGAAAAGTTAAGAAAATCCCTATTTCATGGTTCTAAATTTTATAGATTTTGAGAGTAAAAGAGTATTTTTATCGTGCTAAAAAATTAAAAAAGATGTAAACACCTTTCTAGAAACTTTTAGTGATCAATAGACTAGTGAAAAAGATCAAAACACCTTAGACTTCAAGGCTTCATCTTTTTTCTACTCAAGGGCAACATGATGGCTTGAGTTACAATGAAAACTCCTATGCATTTTAAAGATTTTGTTGATATCATATGTTTTGAAATGACATAAATTTATCTTTTAAATTTATTTCAGGAAGGCAAGAGGATTTATTTTATATTTGTTCTGTTATTTCAATAAAAATATCTTATTTATTTTTTCGTCACAAAATATATTCTAAATACCAAGGCTCGAACAATGAACAAGTCACTCATGTTAGCAGTTGCTTAGTGGATGTAACAATTACTTTCATTGAGATCTTTAGGAATGGGACTTAAGCACTTAACAAAATTTAGCAAGGAAGGTTGCATATTTTCTTTCTGTTGTGCCTGTTTGATAATGTGGTTGACGTTGTTTTTTAAAATATTTTTCATTCATAAATGCATAAACAAATTATTATTTTTGACATCAGCATATGAAAATAATATAAAACACCAATTTTTTTTATTTTAAAGTAAAAAATATAAATAATTTTTTTTATTTTTTTTCAAAAATACTTTTAAAACACAGTATCAAACAGAGGCAACCGTAAATTAGATGAAGGCTAAGTATCTCTTGCTTCGTGAAACCACCTTAAGCCAACTGTAAAATAGAATTGTAGAAAAGTCAGAAAACAAAAAAAAAAGGCTGGTCAAAAAATCAAACCACGTGAATCGAGGAAACAACCATGGGCGCCACAACGGTGGTGTGCATGAGTGTGACATAAAAGGTTTGAAAATGAATGGAGGGTTGTGGGGGTGAGCAAAACTTAACCAAACCGAAGGAGAAAACTGAACCGCTGTAATTGGGCTATAGTTTTTTCTTATAATCTTGGTTTTCAATGTAGTCAAGTTAGTGACTAGGTTTGAAAACCAAACAAACCAAAAATATTCTTTTAACTAAAGTTGAAATTATGTTTTTAGTTCTGTTGGGTTTGTGGGGGAAATTATTCTATTTGAAGATGAAAAGACATTCCCGTAGCATTTTACTTCATAACTTCTGCTCATGATTTCAGTTTTCTAGCACACTTAGTTGTTATAATTTGGTGGGATATAAATTATATAAAGGTTTAACCAGATTCTACTTCATGAAACATGATCGCTTTGAGGGATCATGTCCCAGTTCTATGGCATGCTTTTCCTTGGATAGGCGTGTATGATAGCCAACTCCCTAACCTCACATACAACAGATTTTGATAGTTGATTTGATTATTGTCCTTGCAATGATTATCCCAATGATTTTGTTTTGATGGTAGGAATTAGACATGTAGATAATAGAAGTGCCACCTTGAGGGTAAAATAAACACTTATCTTTTCTCTCTCTCTCTCTCTCTCTCTCTCTCTCTCTTACTATTCATGAAAGAAAGAAGGAAAACAATTCTTGTTTAGAAAATATCGCTTCAGATTAATAAAGAAAGGCTCATTGTAAAAAAGGCAAAAAATTGTTTGCTAGTAGGATGATCCTCTTGTCTATGTGAGCAAGATTCTATTCGGACGAGGTATGCATGTATATCACCAAAAAACTATGAAATTTTAATAAAATTGAAATTTATCGGTGATATTAACAGCATAGCATTTTACTCATTAAGATGGTAAAAAATATGGTAATAACAAAAATAAAAAAATGGTCAGAATTTGTTTTTTTTACTAAGAAAACAAATGGTCCTAAAGCATTAAGATGCTCTTTCGCGACTCTTAGGTACTGCTAGCCATTAGAAGGCTTTGCCATTTGTATTTGATTATGCAAGAAAAATCCAAGCAATTTGATTGCAACGAGATTTTGCATTGCATAGTAGGATAATCTCTTGATTTTAAGAGTTGGATTCATTTTCCTTGGTCAAAGTGGTTGGTATCAAATACCTCTAGTTTGGATAGCCAAAGTGGTTGATGGTCATTACTTGCAAACAAATCTTTCTTCTTTAAATTTGAAGACTCTTTAATGTTTAAGTAAATATTTTTAAGAGAGAAAAAGGGTAACAAGACCTTTTTAGAGAAGATCTTGGAGAGAGAGAGAGAGACTCCCAAAATACATATGTTGATTTTTTTTAGAAAAATGAAGAGATTACATATTTGTGTTTATACCTCCCTAGTACGCCATTCTCATTCTTTTATGGAGACAAAAGCTCATATATCATATTTTCCTGATAGCATAAAATATCTTTGATTTTATCAAAGGGAAAAGCAACGTTTGACTAAGTCGACTGTAGCAATAGTGCAACATCTATTCCAACTTTTCCAACGATTTTTTTAATTCTTTCTATACTTGGGATTCATTGGCAGGAACTGTCAGTGATTGTAAAAAAAAGAGATGTTTTGTCGTTGTTTGTCAACATAAATGTTTTTTTCATATCGTGACAAACAACGACAAGTTGTATATCGTGGGTATCATCAACCAACAAGAATAAAGAGAGGTAAATGACCCGAATGGATTGAATTTGTTGGTACATAAACCAAGATGCATGTTCCAACTTCGATTGAAAATTAAAGGTGCATAAAGTTAAAATATGCCTAGTCTTCACCATCAAAAGAGCACAACATCACTCCATCAACAACATCACATGAATGATGTTATATTATGTGTTTAACAGTCTTTGTTGACATAAATAACCTCTGCAGTCTAGATGTGATTGAGAAGTATCTAAGTTTTTTTTTGTATGACAAGAGTTCGTCCTTTACTAGTTCTGTCTTTGTATCGAGGATGCCCACATGTGTTATACTTGGGCAACTCTTTATATTCATGGTAATATATTATGCAAATGTTGGACACATCAATTTTCTAGTATCCTAAACAAAGAGGTTTCATAAGGATTTAGGATTATAGAAGTTCTTTTTTAGCTCGTTTTCTTTAGGTAAAATGCTTTTTGTCTATTTGACAATTCTGTCATAACCGACCTCACTCGACCTATAATTTGACTTGATAATTAACACTTGTGCCATGATCGATAATCTACTCTGATTTATGCAATCATCTCATAATAGTTCGTTGCAGTATTTTAAAAGATTAAAAAACCGGCCACGCCGATATTAGGTTCTTCGTGTATGATTGAATATTCACACACACCACCCTAATTCATTATCATCGCATTCATAACCATTCCTATAGGGATTATTGTTGGCATCTACAACTCCATCCACATTTTTGGAACAAGAAGTTGACCCAACCATATTCATCCATGAGCTCTTTTTGTAGAGGATGCATCAGGACATCATTTGAATCGATAAACTTTTTATTTTTTACCCTCTATCTAGACATCTAATATTGTCTGCACTAATGTTTTTGGATTAATTATTGTGTAGTTAATAAAACTTTTAACCTCATTGCAATAATTCATCATACATAACCCTTAGGAGGAATTCTCAATATATTCATGAACGATTCTTTATTACTTATATGAAACTTATATGTAATAATCATATATTAATTAAACAAATACAATTTATCTACTAAGTTATTTTTTTTTTAAATACCAAGTTGGATTCGAGGAAATTCTATCTCTGGAAAGCGCACTTTGTAGACTCAGGTGAGTGAATAAAACTCTAATTGTCTCAAGATCTTATAAAAAATACACGTTTTGACTTGAACTTGAAACATATTATATAGATCTTAATTTATTTGTCATCACGCCACACCGTAGTGGCTTGATGAACATATCTAACAAAGCTGAAATGACAGCAAGGTTGGTGACAGAGAGAGGATGTGTATGGTGGTCAAACAAAATCATTTGTAGAAATCTTGTTCAATCGATTCCGTCGAGCAACCTCAACTTAAGATTCTTTTCTGGATAAACTATACGGATCACTTGCTTTCATTGTACCTTTTTTTTATATTTTCAATGATGTTTACGTATGCAATAACAAAGAATTGTGGGATTAGACCCTTATATAATATAATAATGTGAGATTAGTTATGTAACCGGCTCGAATACCTATATTAATATAAAAATATTCAATACACTGTCCATGTAAATTATAATAAATTGTAAGAGTTGACGTATTATTTATAGACCTTTGTATGTCATGCGTCCTTGCTTTTGAATCAAAGGGGATCCAATCGCCTCCATTTTTTTTTTTAATATGTTCTAATAAAGAAGAACAGGAATTATGTCCACATATTCTCACGAGAATTATGGTGAATATGAATTAAGCATCAAACATTTCAAAAAATAACAACCAATCATTATCACAAACATCCCTTTTAAGTTTTAACTTCGGCTCTGTCTGAGGACGGTGGTGACTTTGACAATTCTGGTGCCGGCCGACCTACCAAGATGAAATTTCCACATCTCCAAACACTTTCTATAGACAAAGGAAGCCTGTACAACTCCTCTTGGTAAATATCCAAGACAATATCTTGTACAAATTTAAAATACAAACACCGAAGAGTCGAAGAAAGAAAAATCCACTTCAATGGGATCTGCAAGCACTTACAAGAACAGAAAGGCTGTGATGTTTTTTTTTTTTACTTTTTCTTTCTGTCGAACAATATGTGTTCGTGGGAAGGAGAATTTTAGGAGTCTATATTGCCAGCAGATACTGGAACTCGAAGTCATATGGTATCTTCTCAACAGTAATGCAGGGTATTTTGCCAATGTTATGGCCCCTGAAGCAATCCACGATTGATTTCCTCAGTGTCCCAGATGTGGGTAAGTGATGACAAAGCCATTCGACTAACGTGTCTGTGTCCATTGCAAAATCAAGCGTGTTTCGAAGCAGAAGATCAGGGAATGCTATCTTTTTTGTGCTGGTAACCACCACTGAAGCCTGCAGGTACTCCAACTTCGATTTCTCCAACTCAGCTATGACACCCTCAGCTGTATACACTCTTACCTGAGTGTTGGACATGTATTATTAGTTCAGGTTCTGATCATGCATGAAGGCTGTGGAATTTTAAAGACTAAGAATGTCTGTTATGGAAAATATTTCACTTTTCTGTAGCAGTTCTATGGTTGGTGTGGTAGGAAGTTGTTCAACTTACAGCAGGAGATGAACGAGTTCCGCAACAAAGAGCAAATGTGATATTAGGATCCATCGATTCCAGCCCATAAAGTTTACGGACAACAGCTTCTTTGTCATCCTTTTCTTTCTTTTGATTAACCTGTGGAGAGATCATATCATATACACCAGGAAAATATGCCAGTATGATATAAAAAGTTGAACCTTATAGACCATGGCAGGGGGCATCAGTGAAATTTACCTCGTTTGAAGATGTTGGCTTCCTCAAAATATAATGCTCTATTGCTTGGGCATTGATAGTGTTGCCTCCTACGTTGAGTGTTGCCTGAATCCATTTTTTTTTAAGTTACATAAATTTTATTTTAGCATTCCCGAGATTCCTTTCCCTTGCCCAGAAATTGGTAAAGAATATCAAGCAATTACTTTGATTTTCTAACTAACAACAGCATGTGTTTTACAGGGAAATCCAATCAAGGAACCTGATTAGTCATGGAAGAAGTTGTGAATGTGCCTTACCTTGTTAATCAATGTGAACAGTTTTTCTGGTGTGGAAGGAACTCCGTACTGAATAAATCCCTGCAATGTTTGTAGAAATAGATACAGCATCAAGAACAAAATGTGTAAAGCTATCCTGATGTGTTCTCAGTAGGTTGCCCCTGCATCAGACCAGCAGCTACATCTTCTGCAGTTGCTGATCTGATGAAACTGTACAACTACTTGCCCATCAGGTTAGCCAAAATCATCAGATAAGAAATTATTTCCAGTATAAAAAGTTCCATAGTATACATGCATGATACAAGCATTGTACATGTTGATCCAGAATGCTAGTTTCTGAAGGCGAGTCAAGAATCTCAAGTCCACAGTCTGGAGATTGTTCATTAACACCCTGCAGGCACAAGCAGGAGAAAGCAGGGCTTAGTGAATCACCAAAACATGAATGCTACTAATTTCTGAATCCATGAAATAGAAGACGAGGTAGATCAGAATCAACATACCTTAACTTCTTCAAGAGAGGAATAGAACTAGCATGTGAAATCCATTTGGGGTCCATGGAGCTTGACGTGAATATAACCAAGTTCTTATAAGGACCTATATCCCTAGGAATAGACTCCTCCACGTTAAAGATACCATATGGATCCTGCTGTCTGGATTCCCTCTGTAACAGAAGGTTCGATTTTGAGTTGGAGCTGTTCTCGGCCCTGAAACTTCTCGATATCATAGAAGAGTTCAAAGATCTGGAAACGGGTCCTGATTTCTCCAGCTCCATTGCTCTCGATGTCCTCAATAACCTGACATATATGAAGTTCAAACACTTCATGATGTTCTCGGATAGCCTGTTGGGTTGCAGCTGTTGAATGTTATCTTCTGACAGAATTGAATTCGAAAGTGATTTCGATAAGAGGTCCAGGGGGGGCTGCGCATTTCGTTCTCTTGGCTGAAACAAAAATTCACCCAGCTGAAGAGCACATTGAGAAAACAAATACTGGTTGAATACAATAGAAAATCAAGGGCTACCATGGGGGAGGGGTGTCTAGGATCTCGCAAAGGTGAAGGCGCCTTCAGAATCCCACTTTTTTTTGGAACCCTGTCTTGAGGTTTGACCTCCTCGTGGAAGTGGTTTTCTTTCTGATCAGAAAATACTCTCGAGGCTCCTATTTTCTCATTCGGGTTGAAGTCGTTGAGATTATAGTCGCCCTTGATTGCTTTACTTATAAAATGTAATGCCTTCGTCTCGAATGCCATTTTATCTTGAACGCCTTTTATGATGAAGGGGCTTGGGCAAGCTGTGTAGAACCCTTGGAGCTTGCTGGGATTTCCAGCAGGTTTCAGCTGTTTTGATTTTGCATCCTCGGGGATTGCTACCTCTTCGTGTTTCAGACCCAGCTGAAGCTGGCTTATTTGGCCTTCCAATCGAGCTATCTCACCCTCAACCATGACCAACTCTGCTAACAGCTCTTTCATCTGCACAGCCTTCCCGCATAATTAGTATTCAACCACATCGTCATCCCCCACCCCCACCCGTAATTGTCAAAATAAGATTTAGACTTTACTAGCTAGATTAGCTACTATTACAGAACATCGAGCAATATGTTTTTTTTATTTATAATAAGGTGTCCGGCAGCTTACGCGCACACAACTAATCCCCAAAGTCATTAAATATTTTTTAAGCTCAGTGAGCAGGTAAGGTACCGCAAGGATAACAAACGTGTATGGTGAACTAGAACCCTGATGCAAAGAAGAGGAACCAATCCATTCCTCTACTAGTTTAAGACCCCACTTGCGCAATATGTTTCAATGTTGAGAAAAATTATCCACACAAGAATATAAAAAATCACAAGTTTTTATACAAATAGCATGACCCCAAAAAACTGTAATTCATGAAATTCAAATCTTAAACCTTAAAATAACATATTCGTAAACGTGATATCATAATCCCTTAAGGTTGGTTGTATGTCAACGGTTTAGTAGGTGAAAAGCAACATCCAGCAAACTAATCAGCTGTTTTCTATATGTTGATGTGGTCTGTGTTTATTTACACTATATATTATAATCTTTTGATTAATTAAAATAAACTATAGTTTTTACTAAAATTCCACGGCAGAAAAAATAGATATCCCTCCCTAATTTACGTGTAGTTTTTACTGAAATTCATTCCCCACCCTTTAGGAAGCATTGCTTGGCATGAATCGATCGACTTTCTGAGGTTGAAATGAAAAGAAAGAGAAGAAAGCATCACCTTGGGAGGGAGGAAGTCCGGGAAAGGGATCGCAGAAACGTCGTCCTTGTTATGTATACGATTCAAAATCTCATGCACGTTTTCTTCTTGTTTCAGCATTTTCTCAAGCATGGAAATCTACAATTCATATTCTTAAGATCAGAAAAAGTAAAGCTAATTTGTAGTTAAATGTATCAAGAGACATAGATAGATCAAAATATTTAATTTTACAAAGATGAGATATTTATTAAAATAATTTTTTTATCCAATCAATTGATAATACAACTAGATACATATTGAGTGAATATAATCAATGAGAAAAAAAAATGAAAAATTCTTTGAAAATATTTTTTTATCATAACTTAGGTTTTCTTTTACCTAAGAACTTGTTTTTCAACTCATTTTTGACCCAATACACATAGAAACCATATTACGAACCACTATAAATCTATAAATGGTATAAAAAAAATCCAACAAACCATATTAAAAACTGAAATAAATTTGAAATAAAAAATCTATCCGAGCTTAGATTTATTTTTTCATGAACTTTAAAGATAAAAACACTATAATATGAACTTTCCGCATCAAATTGAACCATTTGACACAAATATTATTTGTTTTGGTGATCTAAATTAGTGGCAATTATTTTTTTTTTCCTTTTTCTACAATTGAAATTTGATGATCTCCCTCTTTTCTTTCCAAACTAAAGACTAAAAATATTAATAAAAATAAACTTTTGTACAAAAAATGAATTGGAAAAATATTAAGGTACTGAATGAATGTGTATAGTTTTAAAGTATGAGGACAAAATTAATCTTTGAATCCATCATCTATTGTGACATGCTACTTTGGTCATCAAGTATGATAGATTTCTTGATCAAAATAATACCAATAAACAGGAGAATTAATGTAGAAATAAGCCTGAAACTAACAATCACACAGTAAGAAAACACTAATATGTATATGATGTGAATAGTTCTCCTGCAGAAATTAAAACGCGAGAAAATGCATGTGATAACTATATATATATATATATATATATATAGTTATATAGTTATATAGTTATATATACACATACCTCTCTTTCCAGTGCCTCTCTTTTTTGCTGTCCACTGATTTTCTTTCTTCTCTGTAAATCAGAAGTTAGTCACTACAAGGTAATGAACCGAAAGACATGAGAAAATTAGTTGGGGCAGATAAATTAAGGATAATTAAACCCTATAGATACCCTTTCGAGACAAGATTGCAATAAAATGATGATGAACTAAACTTACAATATCCAGTGCCACGTCTCCTTGGCTGGCCATAAACGATGTATTTCTATAGCACTGTAGCTTCAACCTGCTGCTGCCGGCTCAAGTTGTTCTTTAAGAGAGACATTAAAAACAACGAGGAAGGGTGGGGAGTTTTATGATGGAGATGGTAAAGAATTTTAAAGAAAAATCCAACAATTATCTTAGAGCCGAAGCAAGATTTCTGTCTGGCTGGTTGTTGTAGCTGCTTGTTGGTTGAAATTTTGATTTGAAGGAGATAAAAAGGTAAAAAAGAAAAGAAAAAAAGAAACAGGGAGAGAGGGGTGTACGTTAGAGGTTGAGAAGATGAGAAAGAGCTTTCATGGTGATGATAGCTAGGATGGCAAGTTTGCAGGGACTGTATCGATTTTGTAAATGAAAATTTGGGGGTGGGACACGATCATGCAACAGAGACGTAGTGGGCTGGCTGGATTTTGCGTAGCTTGCACTTGTGGTTTCTCAAAGGGTTTGCGGTTATACCTTCTAATTTCCTTTTTCAAGGCTTCGGGTGGAGGAAAAAGTAAGATTTATCAATGGGTTATATTAGGCTGACTTGTAAGATAACACTACTCTCCTATATATATAATCATTAATTAATTAATTAATTAATGCTTTCAATAGTTCATTCTTAGGAGGAGGATGTTGAGAATATGACGACGACTCCAATAGTTTATTATTAGGAGGAGGGTGTTTAGAATGTGATTGTAGGTAGTTGTTTTTCAAAGTATTTTCTTTTTATTTAGAAATATATTAAAATAATATTTTTTATTTTTAAAATTTCTTTTTACATCAACACTTTCAAATGATCTAAAAATAATTAAAAAAAAAACACTTTTAAAGGGATTTCCAAGAAGTTATAATAGCTTTGGGTTAATCTTTATAGTTTTCTTTTCTTCTCTAAGATCGGTTTTGTTAGTGGTGGCTACGTACATAATGAATATTTTTTGCACTTCAATTGTCTCTCCTTTTTTGTTGACTTTTCCAAGGTATAATATCCTGTGATGTCTCTGCATATATTGCCTAGTTACATAATGAATGTTTAGGTTCGTTAAATTTTCTCGTTAGTTTTATTATCCGAACCAACCCTTCTAAACCCTCCGGGTGTGATTCAGAGCTCTGGACCCTTGTCCCCCACATACAAATAAAGACATCTCAAAACAAATACGATTATTAATTTAAATCTAAAGTATTTTTTACATTAATTTTATTTCTTAATTATGGACTTTTTTCTTCAGGTTTACACCCCTAATTATTTTTTCTTAACTTAATATAACCTAATACTTCTTATTTACGAGCTAACTATTTACAAAATATCTTGACCGAGGAAATTGTTTACCAGAAAATTTCCAACTCTGAATTTATTAAGTATATATATTAACTATTTCTTTTTATTTTTATTCTAAACAATAAATTATTTTCTGGGGCTGACAACTAGGTTCGGGGTCGCACTTTATCACTAGTCTAATCAAAAGTCAAAACCCAACAATAAAATCTGGATTCGGGTTATTTCATCTCATAATGACCCACAAAATCGAGGACTCGGGCAATGGATAGGGTCACATAACCTGGTTGGACAATCTATCGTTTTCTTTTTCTTTTCTTTGTTCTTCTCCTAGTTGTGCCTCACTAGGTCTCAAATGACCTTGAGTTTGACTAAAGAATGGAGAGAAGATTTAAAAGAAATAAAAACTTGTAGAATGATGAAACTTAAACACTAAAGGATGAAATTGAAAACAAATAGCATAAGAAAAAAAAAGAGGAAATGTGAACAAATCTCCTAAACCAACTTAATCATTCAAACTCGCAACCTATGAAATCGTAAACTTAAGTTTAATAAATAAACACAATTCCCAAATAATTTAATATTAGAGAATGAAAAATAATAATAAGAATCTAAATTTAAGAAAAAAAAAAACAAAGCAAAAAGAATTGCAACAAAAATAATGAGGACTAAAGCACATAGGAAAAAGAATTATAGGATGACATTATATATAAGAAATAAATTCTTAAAATCATATGAAACAAAACTAATAAAATTAAAATAATCACGATAAAGAATGATTGATAAAAAAAATTAAGGATAAAAATGAAAAATAAGTAAATATTGAAGGATAAAACTAGAATACATTAGCTTAAAAATGGAAAAAAAAACTCGTGTGAATTTCTTAAACTCATGTTAATCTCACAAATGCTTCACCCATAAAATCCTACATCTCATTTTAATAAAAAAAAATCTCAATTCTCAGTCAATTCAATGTTGAAAAGTGAAATAAAAAAAATCAAATTAAAAAAAAAGTGTCAAAGTAAAAAGAATTGGAGAGAGAGAGAGAGAGAGAGAGAGAGGATCAAATCATATAAGAAAAAAACTAAAAGAGAATGAAAACATAAAAAAAACTATAATTCTAAAACTTATTTAAAACAAATAAAAAACTATAAAAAATAGGGGCCAAATCGTATAGATAAAAAGTTAAATGATGATGATATTAATTTTTTTTATAGACCATTTCAAATAAAAAATAGTACTTAAAAGAATAAGGATTAAATCTAAAATAAAAACAAATTAAAAAAAATAGTTTTAAATTTTAAAGTGTCATTTGCGGAAACTCAAATGAAAAGAGAAAAACGGAAAACAAATCTGATTGCTTTCAAATCCGAGCCTAGTACATCGTATATGCGAGTGTAAAAAAAGAAAGCGTACCTAGAATAACGTACCATACCAAGTAAGCTCATTGTTGAACTTTGTATTCATCGACCACGTCGCTAAAAGGCAACAAAGTCCGTGACACATCAACATGTGCGTTACAAATGTCATTAATTTTTTTAAATTTTATTTGTTAAATGACCAAATTACCCTTAAGAAAACACATATATTTTAAAAATACTAATAGCCCCTGGGTGACAATGCACTCATTTTTGATTTTTAAAGGTATAAACATTATTTTACTGTGCTAATAAAAAAAGAAAGAAAAAAAACTACCTATGATGGTAGCTTAATTTTTTTTTCTTTTATGGAAAATCAAGTAATTTCACTACACCAAAAAAGGTAAAAATATTTAGTTGTTTCTAATCAATTTTATAATTACTAATGAATTATATGCAAAGATCATATTACCTCCAAAAATAAGTTCATTGATTGTTTTTTATGTTGGTGATCCTACAAGGCTATACATGTTCTTTGGCAATTGAAAAAAAAAAACATGATTCGATATATAATATTGGATATATGATATTGGCATATAAAAAGGCTATATATGCCAATAATGATGGCATTTGTTTTTGCATATAATTTTTTTTGTCATTCTCATCTCATGTTGTCAGAAAAAATTGAAAAATTCTGTCTGTCTCATCTCATTCTGTGTGAAAAAATTGAAAAGCAAAGTAAATGTAATCATGATATAATCCATCAAACCAATTTTTTTATATGAAAATATAGAAGTCCAACATTGACTAAAAAACAGAAAAGAAAGACTTATGCGCTAATCTTATTGCTCAATCTTACAGTTCCAATGCCTGCACTGTGCTGATGTGATTACAATGAATGTTGCTCGCATCTATTCCTCATGCATGATCGTCGTTCACTGATACCGATGGAAACATATCACTGACTGGAAAATCCATGTCAAAATCTGTTTCCAGATTATCAAACTCAGAAGTGAATGACAGTGGTTCATCTCCAGACACCACACAGTTCCTGCTAATCAATCCCTGGGTCTGAACTGGTTCGACAGAAGGGTCCATCAGAGGACTCGAAAGGCCTGCAGAGAATACTGGATGGAGGCCAGAAGAGTACGAAACGGGTGGTGCTGTGTTGACATCAGCAGCCTGAGAATAACCCAGATTAGCGCCGGCCGGACCGATTCCGTTTCCGGTGACAGCAACGATGGTTGGCTCAGCCACGCGTAGAAGCCACTCGATGGTCTCGCCATCAGTCTTATTACCAAGCTCCCGAGTCAACTGAAAGACTCTAGCAGCACAGTTAATTGGCAGGCGGATACGACGGTCTCTGCCATCCACCTTTACATGCCGATCTTTCCTGGGTTTGGGATCGGCCACCTTTGTTTTTGAGGTGCTTGCCTTGTTCATAGCACTCAGTTTTGATTTTTCTTTTGTGGTGAAGCTAGAAAGAATCATGATATTTTTCTACTCCCCTAACATTGTTTTAGGACATGTATATATATATATATAGGATATACACGACTATACACTCCTCAACTCGTAACGCCATGAAAAATCGAGAAGTGTTTTGCTGGCTAGATTTAAAAAAATCTATGGTTGACAGGAGGTAGATATTGAGCTTTGTAAGGAAGGAGGGTGATATTTGCTTTTTTACTGCTAATGGATGAGATGAAATTGTAATGTGCGTCTTTGGTTAAATATAGGTTTTTGCTGCGCTATGGAATATGTTTTACATGAACACATTTAATTACCTCGCGCCAATACAAATCAGTATTTCCTTACTTGTTCCCTACAAATATTGATTTTGCCACACCATCTGACACTGCAATTTTCGGAGAAAAGCAATTATCTCGAGGAAGGCAATACCTCTATTGCGTGTGTGTGTGTGTGGGAGGGAGGGAGAAAAGCAATTATTAATGAAAATCTATTATAAATCATACCTTGGTATATGAGTCTCATCGATCGATATTGCTGTAATGTAATATTATTCACAGAACAAATTCACAATAAATTGCATCCCAGTTCTGAAATTTGTTTAATTGTGTTCTTTCCGGCCCTTCAGCTATGTAGATATTCTACATGCCCTTTAAATTTTCACAGGTCTAAAGCTAGGTATATACTATAGTTTTATTCATCGATTTAAAGAATCCATGCTTGCTTTTTATTATTATTAATAGAGTGTCTTGATCAGATTGTGTTTACCTGGACTAATCTAGTGATCATCATATTAGCAACCACAGACTCGAATATGAAAATACAAAGAATCAAACCATCCATGCTTGCTTTTGAAACACCTAAAAGATGATATGGTCAAACTTGGATGAACAGGATAGTCAATATTTTGGTGAGACCTAGTCAATAATATTATTTACTAACACAATTAAATACATCAATCAATGAGTTTACCCGTAATGTAAACTTTGGTTTGTTTTTATAATTATGAAAAACATTATCTTTAAATCAATAATAGATAGAAAAATAAAGGAGAATAATCTTCACTATTTATAGCACTTCAATCCTCACTTGATTCACCCATCCTATTATAGCTTGTATAAACCTCGCTGATGCCTCCCTTTTGTTGCAGCAGTAGGACCAAAGATTGCAAGCAAACGATCCTAAAAAAATTGAAAATGGTAGAATAACAGAAGAGCACAACCAAAAGATGCAAAAAAGAAAAAAGAAAAAAGAAAAAGCAAGTTGTGTGTGAAACGAAAAAAACAATAGAAAAAATTGAAAATGGCAGAACAACCGAGAGCAACAAGTTGTGTGTGAAACGAAAACAACAAAAGAATTTTAAACAAATAGGATACGTGGCATAACAGTCACCACATGACAAAAACCAAAATACAACCCATAACCCAAACACCCATAAACCCAACCGACCTCATAAACCAAACCGACCCAAACAACTATTATAATCTACAGTAAAAGCACTTGGCCAATGTACTACGTTAATCATGTGTAGGATTTCATGTTATTTTTAATTACAAGAGAATAAGAAGCCAATATTATAAATGAATTTTTTGATATCATGAAATTTTTTAAATGAAAAACGACAAGATGATATATATGATTAATACAATGAAATAAAAAATAAATTAAATGATGAATCGAAAGAATATCATCCCTATTTAAAGACTAAAATGAGAAGATAGTTTCTCTAATAAGAAGTAAAAAGGATATAAATACAAATATTTTACATCAATCATTTTTTTATTTGATATACTAGATTGGTGGCTCGCACAACGCCACTAATCTAAACACAATGTTTTTTTATCTTGAAAAAAAGAGAGCTAATAATGTTTTTAAACAAGTAAGAGAAATTAGATAATGAAGTTAAATCTTGATTAATTTAATAGCACAATAAAAATGAGATGATAACAACAAAAAGTAAATAAAATAAATACTGCTCAAGATATATCAAGATGGGTTAATACATGAAACAAATATTGTTATAGGCAAAGTTGGGTTAACATGTGAAATTCAAGACTTGGGACATGAGATATATCAAGATTATGTATTTATTATGCGTCTCAGATCATGAGATCAAAGTTATTTCATAGAAAATAAAATAGATGATGAATAAAAATAAAAATATAAAAAATAAGAGTCAAATATAAATCAAGATATATAATAATACAACATAGGTTATTTTTCTTGTATGTTTAGGATTTAATTTAGGGTCTTATTGAATGATTTAATTAAGTGCAAAGACTCAATTGTACTTTAAATTGGTTCCCATATTAATTTCAATTAAGGGTTATAACTTCTAGTATGAAACATCAAGTTCATTTGAGCTTTATTTGGGTATTCAATTGAGACAGATTGGAAATTTTCATAAGATCGAATTAATTTGTTTCCTGAAGCCAATTGTGTTGAAGTTTCAGGGGTCAAATAGGAAAGTACAAATTGCGGAGTTTAATGGTCATAAATTGAGGGTTAAAAATCGCATAAATTGAAATGCGAAGTATACCAAGACTAGAAAACAAGGCGCAAAACTTAAGGTGTGTTGGAAATTCTGATAAGGATTACAATTGCTATCAAATTACAAGAAACTTAAAGTCTGTGAAATTGGGTTTGCAAGTGGAAGGCGAATTACAAATGGAGGGACGCATATCGTATTTTCGGCCCAATCCTTCCGGCTGTCGGCCATAGATCATTTGGTCAAAATTATTTTAATACCATCATTAAGTAATTGCAGTTCATTAAATGTTTGTACTGCTGCAGGGACGTCACAACCACGAGAGTGCTAGAGAATCTAATACGAAGGAACCTACTTTTGTAAAGAACCCTGTAGATTTCATTCTAATTTAAGATGTGTTTGGGTTGAAGCAGTGTACTGAATGCTTAATTTGTTATCAGACCCTTTTGTGAACATTTGTAAATACCACTAGTAGGTTAGGAACGTAAACTCATATCTATGTATGTATTATTTCTAATCTAAATCTTAGTTGTGAAAACTGTAGTATTGTACTCTTATGAGAACTTTATTTTCTTTAATGGAACGTTTATTGTATGGATGGTCTTTACCGAAGTGAATGGATATGGATCGTTGAGCAACGACACTATATATAAAAAAAAAATTACGCGTTGTGACAAGAACTTTAGGGTTAAGGATGGTTCTGTGGGCTCCTGTATCAAACAAGGCTATGGCTTTGATGGGCTTGGCATATGTGGTTGTAAGAATAGTAACAGGGGCTAGAGGTATTGGGTGTGAAGGGGGGCTGGTAGGTTGGGCTTGGTAAAGTTCATAGATCTCATCATCAGAACTTTCATCAGCAATAGCAGCTATGGTGTCAGGAGTGAGCTCATCCGTGAGGGAGAATAGGGATTCGACTTCATCATCATCAGGATTGAACTTTGTATTTTGGGCCAGGAAATCAATTAACTTCAGTGACTGGGCCTGCTTCTTTGGACAGGCTTTTGCAAAGTGACCTTTGCGCTTACAGATGAAGCATCTATTGGAGCTTGAAGGGAAGTTTTTGGGGCGTCTGGTGTGGCGTTTTCTGAGGAACTTCCATTTCTTCTGGCGACCATTAAAAGAAGATATGTGGATTTTCTTGAAATGCCTCTTCTTTTTCATGGAGCAATTGCAATCAGCATTGTTTGAGCATTTAATCATCAGATCTGGTCGTTTGCAGGCACGGAACATAGTTTTATCAGGCTGTAATATCTTGGTGAAATACTTGTGTTGATCACACATTTTGTTGAGGGCTTCCAACACCTGATGAAAGATCGTGCCAAGAGATTGGTTGTCAATAACTTCTTTTCGGACTTTGAATAGTCTGAACGTTTCATCAGCCAGATCTCTAGGTATGGATGCCAAGAAGGCATGCTTGAGGCTTGGGTCATCAGGACCAGAGAGAATGTGGTATCGTCGGCACATCTCTTTAAAATGTCTTTCAAGATCAGATCTCAAATAGGAACAACACTTCATTTTGAAGTACTCATACCTTGTGATTTCTTTATCATTTAAAGCTTCGCCAAGATAGTCAAATTTTCCAGAAGGTTGTCCCAAGGTGTCAATTGTGTTGTCTCCATGGTTATATCTGGATTTCAGCTTCTTACCAGAAGATTTTCTTTTGTGCCGTGGAGTATCATCTTCATCTGCCATGGTTTCATTACAACAACTGTCACAATGACAAGTGTCCCAAAAAACATGGTTGTCCTTAGCAAAAGAGTAGATTGGTAGACCAGCATTTGAGAAGGACTCAATAGGTACTGGAAGAGGATCATGAACGGGCTGCATCATCGAGATGGAAGAAAAGATGGCTGGGGAAGATGTGGAAGATGCTCCCTTTTGAAAGATAATTTCTACAGTACCATCAGCCTTTTTGGTGAACTCAGGTTCCATGGATTGTATGGGAACAGAGTTTTGATGCAATTTTTTGTAATTGGTAATCCAAGAAGAGGGAAGTATCTTTTATAATTCTTCTTTCGGGATTTGTCGTGGGACATGGGTACAGGTGGCTCTTTGATTAATATCGACAGTGATGAGTAAAGCATCATTGGTAGCAGGGAGTACTAAATCAAAAGCATGATTTTGGACCCGATAAGCCATTTGGTAATGAAGAGTGGCTTGGTAGGTGTCTAAGACTTGATCAGCACTAGTAATCTGCAGTTGAACTTTCAAAAAGTGATGGAGTTGAGGATCATCCAAGGCCATATTGAAATTGGGATAGAAAGTAACAACTACTGTGCCACAATTAAGAGTGGTTTCAAGAGATCCAATGCAAGCATGTTGATACTCCAAATATCTGGTGTCCAAAAGAGTTAATCGTGCTGCAACAGGTAAGCCTTTACGGCCATGATAGGACAAAGCGAGACGAATAGCACCAAAATGGATATGTGTATATCCTTGAGTAATCCACTGGCCTGGAAATTCAGATGGAATTTCAAGAGTAACAAATTGTTCTCGAGAGGTAGCAAGAATCTTATGTTGGTCAAAAGAGGAGGCTTGAACATATTCTTTTGTCATACGAGAAGGTTGTTTGATGAGAGTTTTAATACTGCGGATGACAGAAGGAGATTTTTTGGCAAAAGCATGATAAGGATTGACTAGAGGAAGGTCTGTTTCAGAGATTTTTTGTGTATCATCTAAAAGATTAACCTCATATAGATAAGCAAGCTTAGTAGAGGTAGACTGGCGTAGAGAAGGGGAAGGGGGAAGTTGGAAAGAGGAAGTAGAAGTCCGAGGAGAAGTAGAAAGAATGGAAGATGGAGAAGAAGAAGTCATGATCAACCCCAAACCAGGGAGCTCTGATACCAAAGATGATGACTGTAACTAATTGTGAATTTGATAATGAAATATATATAGAGAGTGTTTTTTAATTGAAAAATAATATTTATTTTATTTTTAATATTATTATATTAAAATTATTAGAAAAACACTAAATTAACACTTTTTTAAATAAAATAAAAAATATTTTTTATATAAAAAATGCTTGAGACGCAAAAACTATAGCAATATAGTACACCTAGATTATTGCTCCAAGTGATAGGAGGTAGTAGATTCATCATTAGTCTATGTTCTTAGTAACTAGGAACTGAAAAACTCTGACATATTTATCTACTTCAAATATTATTCTAACTTCATCTCCAATATAAATATTATGGGATCCCTTCCTATACACATGGGTATTATTATTAAATATTCAATATTATCTAAATAATTGATTGAGAAATGTTTTATGTGGAATATGAATACTTGATATTAAAAAATAAAAAATAATTATTTTGATGCATTTTATTTATAAAAAAATTGAAAATTCTTTATTTTTATTTTAAATTATTTTTTGTATTTTTTATTATTTTTATATGCTGATATCAAAAATAATTTTTAAAAACAAATAAAAAAATATTATTTTAACATATTTATGAACAAAAAATATTTTAAAAAATAGCATCAACCACACTATCAAATATTAAAAAAAAACATTTTGAAAATTAGTTCTAAAATAAGTTTCACGCTTTATTTTTAACTTCTTAACAAGTAAGCAAACGTATTAATTAATGTTACTAAACCGTGTTAGAGAATAATATAAATCATATTCTGGAGTTTTATCTAACAGTTTAAGTTTTTAGGTGAGATGGTTTCTTAACATGGTATCAAAGTTTTGTTGACCCAACGGTAACGAGTTCAAATCTCACCACCCTTTATCTATTTGATAAAAATTAAGCATAAAATAGTGCAGGTTTATGCAAGTTTCAAGCCCAAGAATTTTTTACTTGAGAAAATGTTAGATCAAGTCCAACACCTGTGTCATCAGGAGAGCCAAAAAATATATTTTTAACATTTCTGATCAATTTTTTCAGCTCCAACAGGTGTTTTATCCAAGCAGCCAAAATGACTTTTCTCTCTCTCGTATGCTATATGTCTCTGAACAAAAAAGTCAAAACATGAAATAATGGTATATATATGTTGTTACGTACTCCACCTCAGCTAAACTCTGTTTCAATGCATTCACTCCCTCCAAACTACACAGTATGGCTACCCAACCTTCTCCTTTGCCTCTTCCCTCGCCACAAATGACACCGCTTGTAGTTTATGATGTCAGCATGGGTGAAGATGGAGACGTTGGTTGATAGGTTGGAGATTGAGTCGAGGAATCCCACCTGATCAGACCTCTTTTTTCATCAATGTTGGAATTGTCATGGGGAGGCACTGTTTAAGGAGGAGATGGAGACGTTGTCGTGGTCGGGGTTGACGAAAGAGAGGGAAGACAGTTTTTGGTTGGTCTGTGAAGGCTGAAGTTTGGGTTTATGTGGGTTTCGGGAACAAATAAGTTTGGCTGGTCTGTGAAGACAATTTGGGTTTGTGTTATTTTATTAATGGCAAACCAATTGGTTTTGTGAATTTGTAGCGAAGGATTGAATTTATGGAAAGGATGCACGCATGATGATCATCAAATTGCCTAATAAGTTTGCGGAAAGGAATGAATTTAATATTTTATTGTTTCTATAAGTATTAATAATATATTTAAAATAATATATAAAAAATGATTTTTTCTAAATGATTTTTATCATTGGAATATATATCAATAAAAAATTTATATTTATACTATTTAAAATATTATTTTATCAATTTAGTTCTTCAAAATAATTTTTATTATTGAATTTACTCTTAGAAAATAATATAAATTATATTTAATGATTTCATCTAATAATTTAAATTAAAACAGAACCAAATCAAATTATTAGGTGATTTAAGTCAAAACTGTCACAAACAATAAATGATAAAGTAGCAGGTACATCATTTTATTAAACTTGCAAAAGCTGCAAATTCTTATTAAAAAAATCATGTCGAAGCTGAACTTATTAGACTAGCTACATAGGTTCGGTCAAATTTGTCGAATATATAATATTTTACATCAATCACGACTGATTAAATGACTTAGATCATTCAATTCTTAATTAAATCGGATGGTTCAAATTGAATAATATATATTTTTTAATCTGATAATAAAAAAGTCAACTAATACTAAATCAATTTTTAAACCATCTTTATTTCCGCATACCTGCTAGAACTATTACTAGAAAAGTCAAAGTAGCTCTATCCTAAGAATTCAATCAAATCATTGATATTTCTTGAAATATTACTAGAACTGAACTAAAAACCAGTTAAAACCAAATATTGTTTCGGAATATTTTTGATGTTGTTTTTTAAATTAATTTTTATTTAGAAATATATTAAAATTATTTTTTTATTTTTTAAAAATTATTTTTAATATCAATATATCAAAATAATCTAAAAACATCAAAATAAATTTAATTTGAATTCTTTCAAAAATATTTTTAAAATACAGTAACAAACACTCTAAACCGGTTCGGTTAAGTTTGTTTTTGGCATACGAAACTGGAAAATCATATATAGATAGAAAAACATATAACCATAAATTTATGATTTCAATAAAAAAATCTACATGAGTAGAAACTTAAATTAACTCTCAAAAGAACAATCATACAGTATCAGGAATCATCAACAGCAATAATAATAGATCATTACTCTCTTCGATAAACCCAGTACCTTGCCCGAGCTTCAACAAAACAACAACCCGGCCTTCTTGAGTCCATTCAAACTGTACCAAGTGATTTTTCTAGTTTTTAGTTTTTTTTTTTGTTAACACTCGTAAATCCTCCATCTTCAGGGTGTCCTCGGGCCGAGTTTGGAGGCAAAAGTTGACTATTTTTTTAAGAACTACCGGCAAATGTTGACTTCTTGGACACCCACTGTTTGTTTCCTCAAAGACTTTTACCGTGAGACCACACCGTGTGTCCCAGTTTCTCAGAAAACCATCCATGGCTGGCGGCTTAGCTGCTTCTTGAACACGAAATCATGCCTCCCTTTTCGTTTTTTATTTTTTATTTCTCATGAGCTCTCACCGTTTTTGATTGGTACGGAATACACCCACGTCCCCTTGAATTCACTCTCTTTGATTTTCCATCTCGTTTTTTCTTTATGAGCTTTGTTGACCCTTTCTCAATATTTTATTACAACGACAGCGTTTTTTCAAGAAAAAAGTACACAAAGCATAATAAAAATGCAAGAAAAGAAAAACGAGTAACTCGTCATCTTTAAAACCCCTCCTACGTACATTATCTCCCCCCAACTGCCCTACTCTCTTTCTTCTCTCTCTAAAAAAACACAGTTTCTAGAAACTTTGTTTCTGTCCCTGAACTACTGTTTTTCGTCTCTTTGATTGTTTTTTTGGAGATATCAATTACCCGCAATCAGAGAAACAGTAACTGTTTTCTGCATGCTTCAAACATGGCGTTTGTTCAATCACTGTCGAAGACTGCATCTGTTTTTGTTTTCGGTTTTGTGGTATTGAATTGCTTTTTTGTGGACAGATTTGGATCTCATGCTCAAGAAGTGACTGCACTCTTGCCACAAGATGAAGGTAAATGGTCAACTATCTCCATTTCTTTTTGTCAGCAACTCAAAATATTTGGCTGTTTTTTCTTTCTAGGTTTTATTTGTGTAGTGGCCAAGTGTTCTTCTTCTTAACATTAGTTGAAAGGCATGCTCTTGTCTTGTTCGTTGGAGGAAACTGCTGTTTTGACTTTCAGATTTTTCATCTCTCTTTAAAAACCTTTTTTTTTATTTCTTGTAAAACAAAAATGTGTTTTATTAACTTTTGAAGATTAATGGGGAGGGATATACTGCATGAATTGAGAAATAATTAATAGGAAAAGAAGAGGAATTCGGTTTCTGTGCATTTTTTTATTTCTCTTCCTTCGCCATCTTCGCAACCAGACAGAAGAGGAGCTAAATATCTATTGTGTTATTTTAGAATAATTTGTTTCACTGTAGTCACTATTAACGCAGAGGAAAACAAAAGATGATGAATCAATCAAGGTTATGCCTTTTTTTAAAAAGAAAATGGTGAATGTGTTGGGAATTTTTATTTTAGCATAGTAGTCATGAAGGACGGCTGGGCTAAGTACAACATGGCATAACTCCTTTGTCTTGATCTTATTATTTAAATCGTGAATTATTTGTATGTATATATATATATATATATATATAGAGAGAGAGAGAGAGAGAGAGAGAGAGAGATTTGATAAAATATAAAACGATGGTTATACAATTCAAGATGTGAGAAGGTGATATTGTTGAGAATTTTATTTTCTGATTCTTGAATGTGAGATGTTTTTGGAATCAAGCAGCAACTAC
This sequence comes from Salix arbutifolia, assembly GCA_025169955.1. Classification (NCBI taxonomy): domain Eukaryota; kingdom Viridiplantae; phylum Streptophyta; class Magnoliopsida; order Malpighiales; family Salicaceae; genus Salix; species Salix arbutifolia. The sequence goes on along the minus strand of CM045910.1, from coordinate 924,646 downwards.
TGCTTGAAGGTGCATCTGCTCATCACGGCTTTCATTAATGGTGGAAGGTTCCTGCCCCACTGGCATGTTTGTCTTGTTGTGCTCGATAGATAAGTTTATTTATGTGAGGTTGCAGTAGGTCATGCTCATATGTAGAGTCCTTTCCAAATATGGAAAGTATTTTTATTGTAACAACTGGATATTACTATTTTCTAAATGTGATTAAAGAGTTACCTGTCACTATACTTGAGCAAAATTTGCAGCTCTGGGTGAAAATCGATCGTTATTTCGTGTAGTTTGTGATCAATTCTGTGTAAAATGCCACGTGGATAAGATTTGGGTTTTAGTTGTTGTATTTTTTTATTTATTTCTTGCAGTATAGGGCAATCTGGACAGCTTGACATTATTGACAAAATCGGTTGCCATTCTTGTCAGCTCTTTATTTCATGGTCAAAGTTGGATTTGTAGATGGTTTAATTGAACTCCATGGAATTTTTAATATATTTAAAGAGAGAAAAAAACACGGAGAGCTTTGACCATGTCCATGTGATATATTCGATCCAAAAAGGAAGGGTTTTAGTAAAGTAAATATGAGCAACTCATACTTTGAATTAGTCTATCTCGCCCATGAACAGTTACGCTGATCCACGTGAAATTATAATTTGTTTTACTGGTAAATTTTCACATTATTATAAGCATTTTTCTGTTCATGGTGTTGTCTAACATTTATCTGATGCAACAGTGGAAATCCTTCAAACAATATCCAACAAATTGAAAAACAACAATTGGATGACCATCAATCGAACTTCTTGCGATAGCGCGCAGTGGAAGCTGTTCATCAGCGACCCCCCCAAAAATGACAGAATTCAAAGCAATGTTACATGCGACTGTAAATTTCAGAATAACACCGTCTGTCATGTGACCATCTTGTACGCACTTGTTACCTTGTATATCTCCTTTTTTTCAGACATAACTACCTCTCAGATTGAGATTAGACATGTCTCAAGCAATGCTTTGGTTAGAAGAATATAATTGTAGCGACACTTAATGGGACTGCTCTCTTGGATTTGGTACTGGGCCAAATGTATATGAACACTGTATCAAATCCTAAACCTCAGCTTATGGAAACGACCCGCAGAGTGTTGGTGTTGCACGAAGACTCATCACCTTTTACCTCTTTCTTCTCTTTATAATCATCTTTTCTTTTCTTCTTTTGACAGCATGCTGAAGGGTTTTAATTTGACTGGAGTTGTACCAGTGGAATTTCGAAATCTTACTCAACTGCGTGAAATGTGAGTGACATGTGCATATATATATTCTTGTTAGTCAAGTTTATTGTTGGACAGCGGAGATTAGTTTCTATCTGCATTTATGGATAGTTTTCTTATGATCTCAGTGATTAGCTTTTTCCTTTAATGTTTATCACATTAATGAGCTATCAATATGCAAGTTTGAAGTTACAGCGCTGCAATGTGCAATGTAGAATAGTACCATTCGTTTTAATCTCTGAGAATTTGAATTTTAGATTGACTGAAATGAAGCATCTTGCATGGTACAGTGATCTCTCTCGCAACTATTTAAATGGGTCAATCCCTGGAAGCCTAGCTGAGCTCCCAAACCTTCAGAGTTTGTAAGTTTGTTTGTTCATTTGTATTTCTTAGGGAGTTTTCAATTGTGATACGGCCATTCATTGATAAGTTTTCAATTTTTCATTTGTTCACTAATTTTTCTTCTATACCTCAGGTCTCTTCTGGCAAACCGTCTCAGCGGCTCAATTCCTAGGGAATTTGGCAGCATGGCGACTCTGAAGTCCCTGTAAGTCTCAAAAAAGAGTTCTCAACTTGTCCAGTAAATGAAATTCTGAGTTGCAATAATATAGCTATTGCGTCTTGCAGGGTCCTGGAAGATAATCTACTCGGAGGGTCTCTTCATCCAGACCTTGGAAATTTGAAAACCTTGGAGAGACTGTAAGACAGATACCTTCATCTTCTATCTGAGTTTATCTGTGTATCTACCACATGATACTCAATCTAACTCTGTTCATGTATGGTGACGATGTGTGATGCTCACTCTGAGAAATTTATTTGTAACTTGGTATTATTTACCCCTGCAGTCTTCTTTCCGCAAACAATTTTACAGGAACAATACCAGACACATTTGGCAATTTAAAGAGTTTAACTGATTTGTAAGTGATGATGTGGGTCGCAATTTTATTTATAGTACATACTATGCTGAGCTTAAGTATCCATCTGTTTCATATGCTCCTGCAGTAGGATAGATGGAAGTGAACTGTCAGGAAAGATACCTGACTTTATTGGGAACTGGACCAACATCACGACATTGTGAGTATTTGCTGTGTTCCATTTATCTGCTAATGTGTCCTCGAGCACAAGCTGAATGGAATTCCATTTTCCTTTCCCTCTTGCATTCCTAATAATGGTATATTCTTTTGCAGGGATTTGCAGGGAACATCCATGGAGGGTCCTATTCCTTCTACCATTTCACTGTTAAAAAAATTAAAAACTTTGTGAGCTTAAGTTCCCTACCTTTTAGCTTCACATTCAGATCAAAATATTTTGCCTCCTTGCTTTTCGGTAAGTATGTATTTGAAAAAACTGGTTTTTTCTATTGTCTTGCTTTTTCAGGAGAATATCGGATTTGAAAGGATCCAGTTCAACTTTCCCTGATCTGAAAGATATGACAAAAATGGAAAAACTGTGAGTTGAATGAGACTGATAACATATTTTTAAGGTTTCTAATTACTTTTGGATTCCTCCGGCAATTTTAAATCAGTAATTCATTACATATTTTTTTTTTTTACTCAGGATTCTGAGAAATTGCTCAATGACTGGTTCAATTCCAGCATTCCTTGAAAATATGGCAGGCCTAGATACACTGTAAGTTTCTCTAACAGCTACCTTTATGGCAATGCTTGATTTCATAAGTTTTATTTGCGTCATATTATGTTACTCGGATTCAAAATGACAAGATGTGTTTAAGTGATTGACAGCACTTTATTCTATCATTTGGTTTCATTTAATGTAAGATAAAGCAAAGTGAATCAGTAAAGGTATAGCAATAAGTTGATCCCTTATTTATCCTGGCTGAACGAAGGATCATTCCCAACTGTTAAGTGGCTAACCATGAGGCTCCAGTCTTTTCCTCTTATAAAACTTCTTTTTTTTTTTCGATAACCGGGATATCCGGGCCAGGTTACATACACCACAGCTAATCCCGGATCCACTGAATATACTGCAAGCCCAGTGAGCAGGTAAGGCACCACGGGGTGACAAGCGTTCATAGTGGGAAAACTTCTCTTTTTTAGATTCTCATTGAGTGAGGTCGGAATGCTTACAAACCAATCTTGATATGTTTTTTAGATTCTCTGTGAGCATGAGCTAGACCTGCGTATGGTCTGCATTATTCAAAATCATGATGGTGGGCGGGGGCTCATGTTTTCATAAAATCCATGCTGCAGAGGATGTAATAGGACTTTGGATATTATTATTCTGACAACATGGACTGGCCCGATATACTGTGAATCAGATTGCAGTGTGTTTATATTGCCCAGAGCAAATTTTATCTGGTACTTTTTTCACGTGATTTCATTAATTTGTATATATTTCATTTCAGAGACCTGAGCTTTAACAAGTTGACAGGCACGATTCCTGGCATTTTAGAGAGTTTGACAGAAATAAAGTTCATGTAAGTCAATAAACGCTTGCTGAAAGCTCATGATCTTCGTTTCTAATATATTTCTCATATTGACAGCCTGCTGGTTCACTACCTGCTTATTAATGTGTAGGTTTCTGAATAACAACTTTCTAACCGGAGAAGTGCCTGTTTGGATATTGGAAAGCAAGAAAGACTTGTGAGTCTATTACAAATTTGTATTATTTGGTTGCAATGTTTTTCCGGGATTTGATAGAAGTTACAGAAGTTTTTTATGTTTCTTTATACATGAAATGCACCAATCTTTGTCCTCCTCAATCATCAACTATTTTACCCCTCCCATGAAATTTTATTTCAGGGATTTATCTTACAACAATTTTAATGGGTCAGCTCAGCTAAGTTGTCAACAGCTACCAGTGTAGGCATTTTTTTTCCCACTACTTGTTTCTTCTCCCTTGTCTCATATTGATTCCTAACTCGTATTTTGACATTATATAGGAACTTAGTATCTAGTCATGTCTCAACTGGGAATAACAAGTAAGCTCCTCCTTCACTAAGATGCTTTTTAAAAAGTCTAGAAATTTGACTTACAGACAACCCTCATTCTTTTCTACAGGATTTCTTGGTGCTTGAACAAGGACCTTGTCTGCACAAGAAAACCTCAACGTAAGCGTTTAAAAACAGTGCTCTGGTGTTTGATGAAAGTTTAATTACGTAAATAGAGTAATTCTTGTCCTAGGGAAGGCAGCTTATGACATTGATCCTTTGTTCGACAGACCATTCCTTGTTCATAAACTGTGGAGGGAGCAGTGAGACTGTTGGTGATAATGAATATGGAGATGACACAACTACAGGGGGGGCAGCTGAATTTGTATCTTCATCAGAAAGATGGGGTTATAGCAGTACAGGGACTTATATTGGCACTGTTAACGGTGCTTACAGAGCAACAAATTATTTTGGTCTGAATGTGACCGGTGAAGGTTTTTACCAAACTGCTCGCCTTGCTCCTCAATCACTCAAGTACTATGGCCTGTGCATGCTGGCGGGCAGTTACAAAGTGCAGCTCCACTTTGCTGAAATTATGTTTTCCAATAATCAGTCTTTTAGCAGCCTTGGGAGGCGGATATTTGATATATCAATTCAAGTGAGTAAAATGATTTTCAAGTAGCGTATTTGTTTAGGATTTTGCTTTTCATCTGTGATTGTATTTCTAAATAACCTCATGAAACCTACCATGTGTTATGGATCCTTTTCAAGTTTCCTTAGAACCTGTAAAAGTTATGCTTGGAACTTCTTCCTGCAGGGGAAGGTAGTCGAGGAAAATTTCAATATTATGGAGGAAGCTGGAGGTGTTGGCATTGGCATCACTAAGGTATATGATGGTATAATTGTCAATGGTAGCACACTGCAGATACACTTATACTGGTCAGGCAAAGGAACCACTGCCATTCCTGACAGAGGTGTCTATGGACCTCTCATATCTGCCATTACAGTGACTCCAAGTAAGTCATGATGAAATCAAGAGGGTTTTTTGTTTCCATCAACGGTCTTGTTATTTAAATAATTTCTCTCCTTGTAGACTTTAAGGTGGATAATGGTGGCAGATTATCAGTCGGAGCTATTGCTGGCATTGTAGTTGCTTCATGTGTGCTTGCGACATTGCTTTTGCTTCTCCTCCGGAAAAAAGGTTTCCTGGGAGGGAAGGACCTTGAAGATAAAGGTAAGATTAATGGAACAAGAAGTATGTTGTTGTAGGACTTTTGATAATCCTTGTCATGCTGATTTTGAGATTCTGCTCATCACAGAACTCCGTGCTCTAGATCTCCAAACTGGTTATTTCAGCTTAAGGCAAATTAAACATGCGACCAATAATTTTGACCCTGCAAATAAGATAGGAGAAGGAGGATTTGGTCCAGTTTACAAGGTATTTATGAATTTTCCAGTTCACTATTTAGTTAATTCATGTGCTGACAACGTGTTCTTACTATATGGGGCCTTGTATGAAAAGTGTATCACACATGCAAAAGCTTGTGATAAAAGGGAAGCATTATCTTTCTGAACATTCTGAAATTTCGATCTGTTTTATTGCAGGGTATTTTGTCAGATGGTTCTGTAATTGCTGTGAAGCAGTTATCCGCCAAATCAAAACAAGGAAATCGTGAATTTGTGAATGAAATAGGCATGATTTCTGCCCTGCAACATCCCCATCTGGTGAAGCTGTATGGTTGCTGTATTGAAGGAAATCAGCTGCTGCTAGTATATGAATACTTGGAAAACAATAGTCTTGCTCGGGCACTTTTTGGTAATTGCTCGACCGAGTCCTTAACGTATCAGTTTATAAAGTCTATAGAATGAGAATGAGATTAAATTGCTTTCCTGTCTCATCTGTACCAGGTCGTGATGAACACCAGATAAAACTGGACTGGCAAACAAGAAAGAAAATACTGTTGGGTATTGCGAAGGGATTGGCTTATCTTCATGAAGAGTCAAGGCTGAAAATTGTACACAGAGACATAAAGGCAACTAATGTGCTGCTTGACAAGGATCTAAATGCCAAGATATCTGACTTTGGTTTAGCTAAACTCGACGAAGAAGAAAACACTCATATTAGCACGCGGATTGCTGGGACAATGTGAGTTCTTTCTCCCCCTTGTTCTTTCAATATAATTTCCTTGGTTGTGGTAAAGGGATAAATAAACCTTTTTTTTTGGTAATGATACTTTAAACAATATGGATATCAGATGGAAAAATTGTAAAATGCAGACCTTTTATTTGATGGCATCTCTAAGAACAGCACAAATGATTATGATTATACTATGAAAAGTACATACAAAATTATCTCACAATCCTTACTCTTCTGATTCTTTCTAATTTCTCTTCAGAGGTTATATGGCTCCAGAATATGCAATGAGGGGTTACTTGACAGATAAAGCAGATGTTTACAGCTTTGGAGTTGTTGTTTTAGAAGTTGTCAGCGGGAAGAGCAACACGAATTACAGACCGAAAGAGGAGTTCGTTTATCTTCTTGACTGGGTAACTTATATCATTTCCTTTCAGAATTCTGTCCACATTTTACATTTACACTGACCATCACCGATGAGCATGATTGTAGACTCATGGAAAATGCATGGTATTTGATAATTGTAGGCCTACGTCCTGCAAGAACAAGGAAACCTTCTAGAGCTTGTGGATCCAGGCCTTGGTTCAGACTACTCCAAAATAGAGGCAATGAGGATGCTGAACTTGGCTCTCTTGTGCACCAACCCGTCTCCCACTTTGAGGCCATCAATGTCTTCTGCAGTGAGGATGCTTGAGGGTCATATTCCAGTCCAGGCTCCGATAGTCAAGCGCAGTGGCATGAACCCGGATGCAAGGTTTAAAGCCTTTGAGCTTCTCTCACATGATAGCCAAACACACGTCTCAAATGGATCTCAAAGCAGTCAGATACAGAAAAGCATGTCAATGGATGGACCGTGGATCGATTCTGAAATTTCTATCGAAAGTAAGGATGAGATCTTAAATTCCTCATCGAACAAGCTTCTAGAGGATCTTTACGACGTCAACATAGACTGATCAACGGAAATTGATGAAATGGCCCCTCGTTTTCTTTTGGTCTGGTATTCTGAGTTTGCAAATAGGATTGCTGAGAAATCAAGAATTACATTTTAATGATTTGTTCTGGTATATGTTGATTCTTTTGTTAAAAAAAACATTGGAGATCTTGGTCTTTTGATTTGGCATTGTCAGCCAGTGTTTGTCACCATTTTTCCAAATCTGCAGATTGCTTTTTGTATAGAAGCACTTTTTAATTATCATGAAGAGCATTTGAACATAAACTTGCCTTCCATTACATAAACTTCAGTGCTCCATGTTATAGAACTCTATTTGATTTCTGGAATTTAATTAATTGTCTACTTCGTATCTTATATTTCTGAATATTTAAATTTCGATTTCTCAATTAACAAATGCACCCAATTTTATATAATATATGGAGTATTATTGTTAAGGAATCATCTCACCTAAAAATTTAAGTGGTTAGGTGAAGCTCTAGAATATGATTTATATTATTTTCTAACACCTCCTCAAGTTATTTTATGCTAATTTTTATTAAATAAAATGAGAATGGTGAGATTCGAACTCGTGACCACCGAGTCATCATATTAAGGACCATCTCGCTTAAAAACTGAAGTTATTAGATGAAGTCTCAGAATATAATAATATTTATATTATTGTCTAACAATTATCATAGAATCATATCCTTAAATTTGATAAGGTCTGGAGCAATGTTGAAGTATGTTACACAGAACTTATCCTGACCCACAAATTCATTTCCTCAGTTAAAAATCCCATAGAACACAACAAAAGCCTGTTTTTTATTATTATTTTACTCTTCTAAGTACCATGTTGCCTCTCTCGAGTGCACCTTCCAACTTCTCTCCTTGTAAATTAATTATTGCAATGGATGAATGAAAACTCAAGAAAATGATCATGATGAAGTTTCAATCCATGATAGGAATGAATTTTTCGGATTTGATTACGTGGACTCGCTGTCTTTTGTGATGCACAAAAAAATAATATATAAATAAATAAATAATAGGATGGAAAATTCTTGAAGGAGCCTTCGATGTCGGCATGCTAAAGTAATTAGAGTGCGTTATGCACATTAATCCTGAGAAGTAACACCCCATAACACTATTACCTTATCAAGAGGCTCATCAATCAACCGTATAACATCCAGAGAAGTGTAATCCAAAATTGGTCTTGGGGTTGCAGTTTTGGCTTTTCTTACTTTGTTTGCTGAAAATTACAAACAGGAAAAAAAAAAAGACAACCACTGTCTTAATTTTGTTGACTGCATGTAGAGGAGGCTTATTCATCCACGAACTTATTTCTTGATTGCATGACTAATTGCAATTCAACTAACCACTTCTCAGATACAACCTTCAATCACCCTGTAATTTAGAGCCTGTTTAGATGGCATTTTAAATGTCGGTTTGCAATTTTTTTTCTTTTTTTTCATTTTAAATAAATATAATTTAGTGTTTTTATATTATTTTGATGTGCTAATGTTAAAAATGATTTTTAAAAAATAAAAAAATATCATTTTGATATATTTCAACATGAAAAACACTTTGAAAAGCTACAACAACAGCTCTCTCAAACACCTTCTAAGAAGGAAAACCATGCCACCCTGTTTAACTAAACTGAGGGAACTTGGACATTATCAGAAGCTGAACAGGTCAGGGTTTTTTTCTGGCAAAATCAAAATATTATTGGTCCCCTGTTATTTTTTATTTTTTTCAAAAAACTACAGATACACTAATAAACGCATGCAAGTACATGCGGGAGGAAGGGAAAACTATGATTGATGAGAAAGTCAGATATAGAGCGTGGTTTGATATGATTATAAAAAACTTTGACTATTTACACTTTGAGCAACCATGAACGCGGGGCAAAACAATCAAAACTCAACACCACTATTTATCTGAACAGAAAAGGAAGTTTGGCCAACATTGGAGAGAGGAGTATCGAGTCTCATAACAAATCCTGAGCTCCCAATATTACCATTCCACTTAGACCTTCCAATCTGCGAAAGGGCCACATAAAAGAAATGGATGTTAAAACAAGGATGAATAAATAACACCAACACTGCCCAATGTCTAAATTTCAGAAATGATGATTTGCTAAGTGAGTTTCAAGATGATGATTGGATAATCCAGAGCTATTCATGATTGCAAAATGGGTTCAACTGTTGTCCTCACAAAGTATCTTTATACAAGAAGTTTTGGAGGGAAGGTGAAGATTCTTGTCATTAGTGGCGCCTCCTCATGTAAACAAAAATGGGTTTGGTTGTGGAATTTCCCAAATATTTCCTTAACTTTCACTCTCATTTCAGTTTGTGACCCAATCGCCCAATATTTTCAGAATATTACAGATATCAGCCTGAAGTTTCACTTAGGAGTTCACTTCAGATTGATTGTCTTATGAAGGTACAAGTTTTGAGTAGCTTAGGGGAAAATTGCATGCAAACATCATTTTTGACTTTCATTATGGTCACCCTGACATTCCAAAACATATGATTTCCATGCATATCAAGACTCTAGGCAAAGACATACAATTCTAGAAGGAGACCATATTGCATAGATGTGAATGATCATGAGACTGAAATCCAACAATAGAGGATGTGTATAATTATTTTCTCCAACAGAGGCCTGCATCTCCACAACACAACATAGCTCCTCTGGGAATGATGATGATGATGATAGGACAGACCGGAACTGGATAACCCCATCATCAAGGATTCCACTGGTTTGGCATCCATTGTCCACTTTTGTTTTCTCAAATTATTTTGGACTTTTGTGATTTAATTTTCTCAAACAGGATGGTTAATTGATGGATTGTCTTCCAATTCATTGTTCTCCCAGGAAGTTCCAGCATTTAAACCCGTGCACACTTCGATGAAAGTTGGACTAGCAAATTGTACCTCCTCATTTCAATGTGGATTAATGGGTTGGAAAAGAATTGAGAGTACTATTAAACCTGTGCATCTTCAGATTCTCAGTTATAATGAAGATAATTTGATGTATTTCTATGTTTTACTTCTTTTTTATATTTTTTTATCCTGCCATTCACTTGATTTTCATGAATAGGACCAAGTGCAAACTTCCCGTGTACCTGGGTCCCATCTACCTGGCTAAAAAAGTAAAAGATGGACCAAGAAACCAAAGATCCAACCAAGCAGAGATGTATAATAAGATAAGAAAATATTGACCAGCACCAAATAATGCAACAATACAACTTACTGATAGTGATGCAAATGCAGAAGGATGAGTCGTCGCAGCACAGCCACATATCAGATTCAGATGGTCATTCACTGAATGAATCAGTTCTGCATGCAACCCCGGATTGCTTCCGCCATAAGTGGGGCACAAACTGACAAGATGTCATTAAGAGTAGAAAAGTTAATTATATTTGCTTAAAAGCACCATAGAAGCTGAAACTCTTGCTTGAGTTTACGTATACACAACAAGATTGAAGTAAATACAACTGAAGTAAAAGTTGAGGCAAGGAAAAACGGGTTCTGCAAAAATAGGAAGGCCACATATTCAAATGATAACTGGCATGCATATTTTACCCTCAACAAGACCTACTTTGTTTCACCAATATAATTATTCATGCTTTTGCCAAAAGCATGAGATAATTGATATCTGGATACAATCAGTCCCAAGACATATAGATAATTAATGTCATGACCCGATAAAACAATCATGTCCTCCAATGGACACCTAATTGTTTATAGTGGAGCAACACTGATTAAAACAAGTAACTAAGATTGACCACAGAAAAAAGCAGGTCTTCATTTGGCAGCATCAAGAAATGCAAACTGACCCTGGTTTGTGATGGGTTAACTATATAGACTCACTGGAGCAAATCATGAGGAAATCTGTGGAAAACTAAAACGAGTACACAAGTAACGTGTAGATTGTTTCCTATCAACCATAGTCATCTGATGCCACTTTATAAGAAGGAAAATGATAGCTGCACTGTCAGTGTCTAAAGCAGTATGTTAAGTAAATGTAAGTGAAAAAGTGCAGCAGGGATTAGTTCTGAAGAAGTATTTTCTACTTCTTTCTGGCTGTAGTTGCTATTTAATAAATGAACAAAAGCATTTAGTTATCTCTGCTATATTCATTTTTTCAATGAAATTTTCTCAGTTTTGAAGGAAAACTAGATTGCAGTTTAAGTGTAACAGAGCATCACAATGATCCCAATGCAACAGATATGCTAACATTCAGAAGTGAAGGCATAATTAGAGCACAAATGGTAGTCTTAAACACAGAGTATCCAATTTTATTTTTGTTCTTCACTGTTGCTTCAGCAGTCACCAATGCAGGTAAATCAGGATTTACTATTTCTGTTTTTCTTTTCCTTTATTTCAACTTCTTTTTTCTTTTTTAATGGCTAGTTCATTGAGTTTCCTGGTTTTTGTGGATTGGTCCAGAATTACATATAACCAGACCAAGGAAAAAAAGGAACCACAGGTTAACTTAAAATAACATTTTACAAGGTACTTGGAGAGCTCAGCAAGCAAAAGTTATCAATACAGATAGAAGAACCAGCCTGAGAAACCATGTTCATTTTCTCAAATTACTGAAGCACTTTCAAGTTCAAAGGCCAAAGTTATTAATAATAAAACAGCTACTCTGCTCATCCCTTCCACGTGTATAGAAAAACAAAGAGAGATTGTAATTTTATTGAAATCAATATGAATATAGAACATCACCTGAACTGAGTAGCTGGCCTCACCATAAGACCAGATCTTCGCCATGCTAAGGATTGTGCAAAACCTAATGTAAAGGATTTGTCAGGCCATTGTACCATCGGTGTGATTCGTGTTCCCCACTTATTCTGATAAATATTCATAGCAACAGGCCTTAGTTCATACCAGAATCAATTCAGAGAAATCCACTAATGTACCTTGAAATCATAAGTACTGGCTGACAAGTTCAAAACCTGACCTTACAAGAGAAGCTGTATCTCATTTCCCCAGGATATTGCCCTTGAGCTTGAAGAAGACCTCCGCAGAGAGGTACAAAAGCAGTGGTAGACAGCCCCTCACCAGATACATATGTCAACTGCCCATTTGGAAATTGTAAATCCACAAATGACTGCATGTTGAGAGAGACCAAGGAAAGGAAAGTAAGTGAAAAATTTGTTCAACATATTTTAATGCTACATAAAGACACTAATAACTGCATCCAAATATTCATGCTTTCAGTACAGAGGTTATTCCTTTCTCCCAAGGAAAGGATCACCAGGCAGCAGTAAAAGCAAGTATACTTATTTTGGGAGAAATTTGTGCTCGAGGACAGGAGGAAGGATGGCAAGGCTGCTCTGATATTCTTACTTTTTCCCTTTTGAAAATAATTTCCACAAGCTCACCTGCCCCGTCACTCAAACTAAAATCTGACTTTAGGATTTCAGCCTAGTTAAATAGAGTGTTAACTTCCCTTCATATCGCTGCTTTGCAAAACTTCCCATCCTAAGGAATTTTTACTTGGTCTGAAGAAGGGGAAATGGCATGACACTTGTTGATTTTCAAGACAATGAAACAACTACAAAAAAAATTCAACTATGAAACATCATGCACTGATAAAAATGCTCATTTTGGGAAGGATAAAAGAAGAAATTTGTTAGAATGGGAAGGATTTATAGAAGAGAAATCCAATAAAAAGAACCGAAAACAGGAGAACACTATAATTCTGTTGAGGACCAGCTAAACAACCCTAAAGCATTATACCATATTAGAAGTGAGGAACACAATCCTATCAAACAACAGTGCCTCAAAGTCGAAGGATCATGCTTCCTGTTTCCAATTCTTAATTGATTCTACAAGATGTAGAATACATCCTATTGCTTTTGGCTACCCACACCTTTGATTAAGCCTCTCTATAAACAAATATGAGAATTGAAACATAAACTGATTTTAATGCCCTTCATATCTTAAAAGGAGCTTTAACTTACACAATTTAAAGGATTGAGACAGAGCATTGACATTAATAACCACCTTCGATGCTTTGACCACACAGCTGGACACAGAGAATGCATTCCACTCTGACAAAGAAACAAGAAATACGGCACATGAGAGGAACAATTTCATAAAGCAATCATAAAAAGACATCCAAATGCAGATTCTAGTATAGTACATGGAAAAATCTGATTATCATTGAACTGTTCTGTATTGAAAAACGAAAGACAAATCAAATAAAGGCAGGAAACATGATCAACAACAGAAGATCTTAAGATATGGAAGCTAAGAGGTACATAATAGGTCTAAATGGTGAAGTTTATATCACCATATGCTCCAAAAAATAACTGTAACATCAAAAATACAAACAGAAGAAAGGTTGCCATAAAGCTAACACATTGAGCAAAAAACTAATGTTTAGCGATACTTAAGCTCATGTCTTTATAGTCCATTTCCATTTCTAGTCTTAAGAGCAAATACATTTTGTTGGATAGATGAGGTTTTGTCCTTGTTTGATTGAAGGTTTAGAAAAGAATATCCAAAAGAAAAGCTTGAGCATTTTTTCCACAGTTCTACAATCGCATTTATTTTCACACTTCAGCAATGTAAACAGAAAACTGGCTATACCTTTCTATCATAGCCATACCAAAGCAGGTGTTGCTTTGACAGATGCACAGGCAGAAGAAAGGTTGAATCACGCACAATCAGCACAGGTCCAAGCTGGACTAGGAACAGAGATGAATTATCATTTTCTGACATGGAACTTCCATTTGATGCCTCTACTCTCCATAAATCTCCCCTTGCAACCATAGAACTCTCAATGCTGTGAGTTCTGCTGTCATAAGTTGAGGTAATGTTTATGGTCCCCTGCATTCAGTGGAAATGAACCATCAAATAAACAGCACAAATTGAATACAATTAAAGCCAAATTGATAGCCTTCAATTAAGATCACAAAAAGGGCAATAGGACAAAACCACTACAGCAGGGAAACTTTTGCTGTCCATTTGTACATAAAATTCTTTTGGCCATAAAAAATTAAAGAGGAAAAAACTACAGACAAACAAAACGATTCAACTGAACCAAGCTCCATGTTATTGCCCCTTTTACACTACTGTGTCAAACACTATTAAGATAATTCAAATGAACTGACCTCCAGCAAAGAACATAAGGTTGCATTTAAACATAACAAGTTTTTGCCCTTTTATTATTACCCCACCCAGTCTTTCAAGCATTTCACTTATGGTTGAGGAATCTCCTATTTCAATAAATAGCTACAATGAAAGCATGCATAGAAAGAACATTATCAGACAACACAACCAATTTTGATGCATGCAACCAATTCTTTTACCTTGTTGCCAAAAAGACCAAACTGAAACATACAGAGGTTGAAAAGAAAAGGAAGGAAATAGAAAATGATATGTTGAGAAATGCACAGGAAAAACAGTACAGGAAAAAATTCGAGCATGAAACACATAAAGGTCCAAGTAGTGAGATTATGTCTACTTAGTCAATGTGTTAATGATTAAAAGGAATTAACTAGTGGTGTCTGCAAGGGTTGCTTGATGTTGTTCAGATCATGCAGAATCTAAATATCAAAGCAAATTGTGTTTTGACACATTCTGCAATAAGTGAGAGGTTACACCATGGAACCACTACTTCAGTTGCATATAATTTTGACTAGATTCCACCAAATGCAACCTTACTACAATACCACATCCAACTGGTAATTCTATATGTATGATCAACCATATTATCCAAGGACAAGTTCTACTTAGAAGCAATGAAAACCACAAGTGAATTATACTCCTCTCAAAACCCTTCAAGTTTCTTGAGACATTAAGTTAAATATACAGCACAAAGCAAAAGCAGATCATTAATGAGATTATAACAAATACAACTGACCCTAAAAGGAAAGCAAGCAGGCGTTTGTCAGACAAATTGCTTCTAAAACAAAGCATGTCTGACAAAGGAGAAAGGATGTAGGTGCAATTCAGTTTTCTTTGTTTTAGACACAACCGTTATCAGATGGAATGGCATACACTTCAAACGTTCAGTCGTTTCCAGATAGGCACTACTAACTAGACTGGATGCTGACCTCTTGAAAACTGACCAGTTAATACTTTTAAAAAGACATGGTCTTTCCCAAACAGGAAGTCCTATGGCTTCCAGTGCATAATTGTTTCCAAAAAAGGTCACTATTATCTAGACTGGTAACGTACTAATTCTGTGAACTTCCTTCCTCCTTCCCAGACTCCAAAAAAATGAAAACCAATCAAATCATATCCTCCATAAATCTGTAGAACCAAGAAATTTTCCCATCCGAGTTTCAAAAGATAAAATACCGCTTCCATACAAACAGTTAAATGGACAGTTTAATTTAAAAAATCTAATAGGCAACCTATTCTTTCACTAGCATTAGAAAATATGCATATATTACCATTGTTGTCTGAAAAAAAGGACTTCCACGCTAACAAAACAAACACAAACAAATTCTTAAACCAAATAGCGCTTAAAAGTCATTACCTGTGGTTTACCGAGGTATCCCACACCCTTCAAATTTAACCCACCAATCCCCTCTTCCAACAGCCCCTCCACTCCACCACCACCATTATCCTCCACAAACCCAAAATCCCTCAACTTCTCACTAACCAAACCCAACTCTCCCTCCAAACCCAAACCCACCTCACTCCTTCTACCATTCATCCTCACCCCAACCTCCCCAGTCTCCTCCTGCTTAAACGGCACCGGCAATCTCCGAAAAAACTGGTGCACCATCCCATTCAAAGCCGCACCAAAATCAGCCCCAGCTTGTCCAATCCTATTTCCAACATCCAAAATCGCCGAAAACCCATTTATCCCAGAATTATCAGTCAAAACCCCAAAATCCCCTTTACTAAAACCGTGTCCAGGAAACTCCACATCGAAAAGCTTCGATTTTGGAGGGTTTGGCCAAGAAAACGCAGGTGGGTAAGTTATATGTGACTGTATAAGGCCGGTAAAGCCTTGAGCTAGCCGGTCTGCGAGGTCCTGGCCATGCCTCTGGACCTCTTCCCATGCTTCAAATGATCTTTCTACCGACATTCGATTGTGAAACTCAAGTATTCATGTGATTTCACTATTGGGTACTCGACAAATTCATTGAAAACACAGAACCGAAGGTTTTGGTGACTTAGTGACAGAAAAAGTTTAAAGTCTTTATGAGTGAGCCTGGGTTAGGTGACAGTGGTAGTTGTAGAAATGATCGAAACTAAAAACAGCTTCAATATTACAGAATATATATATATATATAGCTTCAAAGATAACAGAAGAAAAAAAAACTCTAACTTTGAGGCAGAATCTGAGAAACCCTAAAGTCCAAAGCTAATAAATCAAAAATTACAAAATTTCAAGCTTTGATTTATACTTTTAGGCAAAAAAAAAAAAAAAGAGGTAGTCTTGAGATCAGGATTTTTGTTTTTTGTATTTGTGATATAAAATGAATGAGTCTTAGGGTTTGTTTGGATAAAACAGAGGAATCGAAGTGCGAAACTATGGGTTTGAAAGAGAGAACTGGGGCTTTGTGTTTCTTAAGCAGAGAGTGGAGATTGAGGATGAAGCGATTTTTTTAGTGTGAAAGGGGAAGAGCGTGAAAATGTACGCCGGGGGTGTACTGCGCATATAGATTGCTTTGCTGCCACGTTGATGCTAATCCCTGTGGCTAGTTAAGGATAGAGATTTCTTTAAAAGATGACCCAAACGCCAGTCAATGTTGTGATGTGACAATTCTTTTTAGTTTTTAACATTATATGGAGATGGAGTTTGAATTGAAATGGAGTTTTTTTTTAAGAGTATATTTTATAATATAAAGCTCTCACGGTTGTAGTTATTTTTTAAAATAATTTTTATTTAAAAATATATTAAAATAATTTTTTTTATTTTTAAAAAATTATTTTTAACATTAGCACATCAAAATAATTTAAAAACACCAAAAAAAATTCATTTAAAATAGAAAAAAAAATGAATTTTGAACAAACAACGGTTATACCACCGAAATAAACAGCTTATTAATCTAAGTAAAATAAAGATGTTATTTTCATGAAGATACATCAAAAGTTTAATTCATAAAGAGTTTTAAATTCAAAAAGTTAAAACATACATTAAATTTATTTATTTTGCAATATCATTATCAAATTGACTTAGATTTTATTATTAAGATGATGTTGATCATTATAAAAGCAAATACAAATATAAGTGTTATAATAACTCAATTTATTATTAAGAAAGATTATAAGTATGATGTCTCATATTAAAATATGTGGATAACAAAGTAAAAAATACTAAAAAGGTTTTTATTTGAGGATACATATTAGAAAATATTATAAATTATATTTTAAAATTTAACTTAATAACTTAAGTTCTTTCCAAGTGATTGTGCAGTTCATAAAATTGTGGGAAAACTTGTTCACTCATGAGGCACAAATACATGAAATACCTACTGGTTGCTGTACTTCTTACAACCTTCCACATTATAATCCATCGCTGATGAACACAGCGTTAGCGATTGTAGGCAAAGAGGCCTCGCAGTCACTCACTCTCGCCCGCGCGCGCGCACAAACGTGGCAAGCATTGTTTCCCAGGTGGAAACGAAGGGACAAGTTCGTAAGAGACTCGATTGAAAACCTTGAAAAATAGTTAAAGCGAAGGGGCCAAGCCCATCTTTGTGGTTGTTCCACGCTCCTTGTCAACGGAGACTTCGGGTCAGATATCATCATATGAAGCACTGCACGAACTAGTCACTCAGGGTTTTGGTCAAAAGATAACGCTGGTAAGGAACATAACATTTGACCATTCTAATTTCTTGGTGGCAAGCTGGTGATGATCTCTGGTCCACACAATCATCATTTTCTTTGATGATATCTCACCACCTCTCTACTTGCAATAATAGGCTTGAATTTACCCTTCTGTCATCTATTCAAAAGAAATCTTTTCTTCATGAAAGCGCAACAAGGGTGATGATAAAGAAAAGCTAAAAAGGAGGTGTAAATAATAATAATATGAACAATACATTTCAAATTCAACGAATACACAAAAACCATGGTTCTATTCTAACTTTAGCAGAGGTTTGGCCATTGAATTACAACTCCATTCACTTTAGTCACTGTGCATTACTCTTCAATGGCAAAGCCGAAACTGAAGGCAGTCGACCGGGTGAAGCAGTTCTTACAATAGAATTTAGAGTGAAACTAACCAGGTGAAAGGGTGAAACCACGTCTCACTTTGAAGCACTATCTATATGTTATCTAGAAATAAGTTAAAGCAAACAGTGAAATAAATAAACAAGAAGAGTGCAAGGGCTAATTACTCACCAAGATCCCTTATACAACTCTATTTTCAGTAGTACAAACATAGAATGAGATTTCATGCAAGGAAGCTCACTCGGGAATTTTCATTTTTGCAATTGTTCATCTGCATTTCAACATGATTCAAGTAAACAACAGTAGTTTTGATCCATTGAATTGAATATCGTGCCAGCTCACCTGGTTCTTGAGTTCCCAAGAGTAAGCTCTAGATCATCTGATCCACATTCTTCATGGATCCTCTCTCCTTCCCATGGCTTCACTAGCCCAGTTGCATTACATCGAAATGCAAACTCATCTGAAATCACTTCGGCCATGGGAATGTCAGCTGTATGATCAGAGCCAGCTGCAATGGCAGGTGAACATGTACCACTTTGACCTGGAGTCCACATGCGGGATCCACCATTGGATCCACCACCAGCGAAAGCCTCTTCCTTGAAGCCAAATGGATTGGAGGCAACTAGGCTGAATGTGGGAGACGTTGGACAGCCTTGTGGTATTTGAATCCCCCTAAACCATTCTGGATCAGGAACAATTCGGCGGCCAGGGCTCGGTGGAGTTGAAGATGGCAAGAAGTAGTGCTGCCCACCCCAGCCTGGGCGGAAAGATTGATCTTCCCAGTCAGCTTTTATTCTAGGGGTCCGAGCAGTTGGAGAGCTCAAAGGAGGAGTAACAGGAGCACTTATGGAGCCACCATGGATGTGGAGATGAGGAAGCTTAGAGGAGGAAGCTGATGAAGATGCCGACGAGAGGTTTTTGAGCCATGGTATGAGGGAATTGCGATCCATAATGGCATTAGCAGCATATGAGGATGAAGCTGGACTGGGAAAGGAAGAGGATCCAGGACTTGGGTTGTAGGAAGCACAGGGGCTATGGTGGTGCGAGGAGCACGGACTTGTTGTTGCAGATACACCAAGAATGTCCATGCACTCTACTGGTTTGCATCCCTTAAAAAAAAACAGAGAATAAAAACGATGAAAACAGTGGCTTGGAAAAAAAATTAACCATGTCATAAAAAGTTCATCACATATCACTTGAATAAGTGGGTACTGTACTGGTAAATATGCCAAACAATAGCAAAAACGAGTAAACATTATTTTGATGAAAAATTATATTTTTCCAGCCTAGCAAACATATGCTATGTGCATGCAGTATCCAATCTAAGAACAGCGCCTAAAGTTTCCAATGACATTTGACAAAGCAGTATCAGGATGCAAAGAAAAGAGCTATGACACGAGTCTACAAATGAGAAGGCATTAAAGGAACAAAGCAGCTGGAAAATATGGTATGGAATTGGAAGTGAAATTGTCGTTGCACCAGGCTTCAGCAAGTTTACGTATAGATAAACAATTGAAACCTAACAGGGGATGAAGTAAAATATCCACATTTTTGAAAAACATTTAACAAATTCACTTCCTACAGGTCATTTCTTTCACAGGATACAATAATTATTCTCGCAGTCACCATAAATTTCCTCTATAATCCACCACAGCATCCTTCCCAATGCTTCATTTACTCTCATGCATGTTGGGATATGGTTTTAGTTCAATCCACATGATAGTTTACTCATATCCGATCTGAATTATCCCTAGCATATTCCATATCATCTGGATGAATAAGTTTTAGCTCAGGAAATACCATTACTGTCATACTTCTCAAACTTTTCTGAATAGGAAAGATAGTTTATTGTGTTGTAAAAAGTTTTAAAGCATTTCAACTCCAAACAGAGCCATTCTGATTTCCACCAGTGGTTTGGTCGTTGGTGACTTTAAACGACCCGCATACCCCAACAAGACAGGTATTTTGACAATCTCCAAGCCCTATCAGAAATTATTCACTAGACTTAGGTTAAATTATTCTCAACTTGATGAACAACAATTGAACTCCGGTGGAACTACACAACAGAAGCTAACCCAGAGCAAAAAACACCTCCCAAATTGGAAACCGAACAGAACTGATAAAAGGGTCTGCATTTCTATGGCAAGGAACTAAAAGCAACTCAACCAAATCAATGAAAGCGAGACCCCTACAGTCATGATGACCCTTTAGCACGCATCCACATGCTACAGCCAGTCTCATGTTGTTTTCAAGGGCATTTTGGTCTTCTTAGGAGGTCTGTGCTGCTGCTCCATGTTCTCTCTAGCAGACCAGAGTGAGTCTTAAAGCTGGTTGGCAGAAGAAGGAAAGAAGAAAGAAAAGAGAGAATCTTGTGGTTCACGCGAGAAAGCCAAAAAAACTGACATCACCCCGACTAAAAGAAAGAAACAAGATCGCTGAAGCAGAGCTGACCGGATCTAACGTACGCAGGTGAACACCGCACACACAAAAAAGCAGCCAATAAAACACAAGGCTGATGCGATCAAACGGGCGCCGGAGATAAACCCCATAAAGGCGATACAAAAAAATCAGCTAACGAATCTAACCCCACTGATCACACCAGCTTTTTAGAGTGCAGTAAAGATGCCTCGGCAACGCAATCGCTACTGCAACAGAGACCGGCGCACGTTAGCATGCAATGTAAAGGTTATGCTAATATGCGCCAGTCACCCCCACCAAGGAACCACTGCCAAGCTAGCTTAAGCAAGATTTGTCAATAATCATGAGATGCAGGAACGGGTTTCATAGTATTTTTGTGATCTCCAACGCTTCTCGTGATAGCAGAGTCATGGATGATTCTAAAGTGCACAGAGAGGACAGTAGTGCAATTAAACAAACAAAACTAATCGAACTAGAAGCAACCCAGAATTCATGTTCAAGTAATAAGAAATTTAATCACTTCTCCCTCTTCTTTTTACCTTCATTAAACGAAATTAAAACACGAAAACTGTTACAATTTTCAAGCTTTGGCTACCCAAAAGCCTAAGACCAAAGTTCAGCAGAAATAAAGTATAGATGGTGAAAGAACGAGTATATAGTGAAGTACCTTACGGAAAGTAGTGCCATCGGGCTCGACAGTCCAGCCAGCCTCATTGCAGAGGGCTTTAAGGACTTCATTATTGTCACAATGTTTTGGAAGCTTGTAGTTGCCGTACATTCTTAGCCCCGAAAAGATCTTTGCTGCAATGGCTCTTCTTCTCCTTTCTCTTCTCTTGTTGTTCTCTCTTTCTTTCGATGTTGGTAGTCTCGTGCCTGAAGTCATGATTCTAGTCTAAAACAAAACTGATCTACGCAGTGACTGGATTAGCAAGAACGGGGCAAGATTCTGTATGGGCGGCACCTGGATAACCGAACAAGACTTGGTAAAACTGATAGTTTCAATTTTTTGAACTAAAATTTTGCTGGGGAAGTCTGCCTTCTTATTAAGAACAAAAAAGTGTCTTCCGATGAGGAGTGGAGCAATAAATAGATGGCGATGAGAAATCTATGAAAGCTGCAGTTTTTAGGGACTTAGAAAAGAAAGAAACTTGTTCTGGTTTGAATGAGAGCGATTGAAATTGGAATTGGGACTGGTAAAGGTTAACTGGTCATATCAGATCCATTTGAATTTGGAAGGCAGAGATGAGTCATGAAACTGGAGGTGATGTTCTTTGGTTGAACCCGGGAAAAAGCAAAACCTGAAGAAATCATTAGGAGAACTGTCACGTAAAGATGTTGGAGACTATTAGTCCTTGTTGATGTTTTATCTACGAATTTGCCATTAGATGGGATTTTATTAATATATATTGTTCAATTATGGTTATAAATAATTCACAAATAAACAAAAATGATAGTAAATAAATAAGCCTTCAATTTCTTACCTCTTGTATAAAAACTCCTTGTCACTTATAATTTATACCCAAACAAAATAGAAATATATATCAACTTACTGATGAATAAATCTTTAATAAGGAAAATAACTACCACTTTAAATAATTAAAGAAAGTAGCATAAATATTTAACGAGATAAATAAAATACCATTATAAATAATTAAAGAAACCTTCAATAATTTGTTTTAATCCCAATCATGTCACGACCTTTATCTCTTCATTATTTTGTTGGAAGAAACCCTATAAAAAAACTTCAACATTGAACACCCACGTTTAGCAGTGATGCTTCGAAGGGGCATATTTGACATTTAAAAAAATGTCAACGGACAAATCCAACACGCCAACCGTTACTTTGACGACTCAAGTCTGGTCACCAGCCATGATTCTCCAAGCCACGTGGCAATACCATCGTTGTTGATGAGTAACCGTCTCTGTCAATGAGAGGCTACACTGCTTTCGCACGTGTCCGTGTTCCGTGAAAGTGTCAAGACCTCACCCTTGTGCTAACGCAGAGGACGTGGTGTGCATGCGCCTACATTAGAGATGATGCGGACGCGCACCTCGCTGTTCACGTGACCAGATGGGCTTTGGCGTGATCAAAGTGGGGCCCTATTGTATAAAAATTGTTGAACGACGCGCATAAAAAGAAGAGTGAAAATGAGTTGCCAATCACGTGTCTTAGAAGCAATATAAGTACGTATATTTATATGTAATCGGAAGCATGAATAAAATTAGTTTTTAAAGTATTTTTTATTTAAAAATATATTAAAATAATATTTTATTATTTAAAAAAAATACTTTTGATATCAAAACATCAAAAATATAATTTAAAATAAAAAATAAAATATTTTTATTTTTAAAGTGGTTTAATGTTATGATGTTTGAGAAATTAATAAGTACACTCCGATCTTCCACTCTTCTTTTGCATGATGATAAGATCCATGGTCCCACCATCATATGATTTTCTACATGGATGAATTGTAATAGCATCTCCGTGGTGTCTTGACATTACTGATACCAACCATATGTTTAAAGATTTTTATTTATTTAAAAAAAAAATAAAAAAAGAAATAATACAAATATTTCACTTGATTGGGAAATGATCCGGTATATCCTTATACAATGAGATGATTTCCAATCTGTTTTTATATTCTTAATTGAGATGATATTATCCTTATAAAATAACTGAGTTTTTTTATTAAATATTTTATTATTTTTTTCCATCCACATCAACCTAATCAATCATGCACATGACTTGATGTATCTCCTCATGGAGAAGGAGGGGTACTAAAGAGGGAGGATCTTGTTCGTCTGATTTTTTTAAGCAATTATTTTATTTGTCACATACTTTGCACATGATTGACATGTTTACAGGCATCAGAGTCATTTTCAATATTTTAAAAATATTTTTGAAAAACAAAATTATTTTTTGTTATAAATTATTTTTTTATTTTCAATTCATTTTTACATGTTGATGTCAAAATAATTTAAAAAAATATTATTTTAATGTATTTTTAAATAAAAAATATTTTAAAAAGTAATTGTAATTTACACTCTTAAACGAGCTCTGTGTCAACCCATGTACACCATAAAATTTGTTAATTTAGATAAAAAAAATTAATAAAAAGATACTTAATTATTTTGTAAGATATTGAAAGATAAACTAGATCATTTCTCCAATATAAAAAAATGCATCTACTATGAAGTAAAGAATTTTAGACAAATGGGGGAAGCTATTTTGGAAGCAATTGTTAGAAATACCTCAAGTTATATCTTCTTTTCTTGCATAAAATATGATATGTTATGAAAAAATATTAATGAATACATCTTTGAGTATATTGAATAATATAAAAAAAATATATATTTTCTTATATTCTCATGTGTATGATGGAAGTTTTTGTTGAATTTTTAAATTTGAAAGTTATCCTAATTTACCATTTTAAAGTAGTTAAGAAACCACAATGTTAGGAAATAGTTGTCAAATCTTACTTAGAACCTAGTTCAATCAAATTGACCCTTAAAGTTTCACTTATTAAAAGAATTTCTTTTATATAATATAGTTTTAACAGTGCCAATCATATTTAACCAAGTTAATGGCATAAAAAAACTAAATAAAAAATATCAAACTTAAGCCTTAAATTATAAGGTTTTCAAATCCACATATTAGGTTAAGTTAGATTTGACATCAATGCATGGTGATATAATTTTTTTTCTATGTTCTTGTTGTAATTAAAGATTCAAATTGAGTTGCTAGTTGTGATTAAAGCTCTTAAACTATTATCTTCGCAAGATGACTTTATTGGAGTAAAGTTCATCTTTGAAATTGATTGTGTTGTTATGGTTAATTGGATGAATAAGCCTTATAATAGGCCATGGATTTTTCCTAAGGTCTTTATCCATGTATCTAGACTTTCTTCACATTTAAGTTAAGTGTTTTTTTAACTCTTAGATTTGTATATTTGTTTCTTCTTTGTTTTCATCTTTTTTTTTGCATTTTAAAACAATCTATTGTAACACACACACATATAATTTGACCTAATTATCTAGTACTCTATTTGTTTTTTCTAATATTAACAAACTCTACAATGTGTGTTATTTTACTATACAAACATTATGGATTCAAAATTTAGTCATTACAGACTTACATGGTCATCTTTTAGACTCTTTTGTCTATTTTTTTTGCTATGATTTAATGGTTTTATGATGTTTTTTGCAACTTAATTCCTTTCTACTTATATTTTAATGATGGAAGGGTTGTTTTTTTTCTAGGATAGTTTTGTAGATATTTTTTTTTTAATATGTTAGTTTGGCTTGACTCAAAATATTGTGTTTTGTTTCTAGGTTTTATCCTGGTGGCTATGATCTTATGTGTTCTCATTGTAGGGTCTTATTACTCATAAGAAGGTTGGTTCATCTCATGGCTTCTATTTTTATTGATGATTTTTATTCTTTTCTCTATCATTGGAGTAACTTCTAGGGATAATTGGGCCATTATCCTCTATTGAATTTTCTTCATATATTTTGTCAAGTTTTAATTATAAATACTTGTTTTTTTTATTTTAAAAAAACTAATAATGACTTTAACTTAATATTTGGATGGCTTAAACAATATTGCTTCAACAAGTATTGCTTCAATAGGAAAGATTTTACCATCATCTTATATGGTGCATGATGAGATACCTAAAAAGCTAAATAGATTAGACTTTATCAATTGACAATATAAAATGTTATTTTATTTTATCAAATTAAACTTAGCTAAGTTCTTGATTGAAAAAAAACTACTATTATGGTAGTTATAGACACATGAAATCACACTGATTTTATATGCAAAAACACTATGGAAAACTTTAGATAAAAAAAGATTAAAGATGCTGGTATGAGAAAAATTCATAAAAAGTTATGGATTTCAAGATAGTCGATTCAAGGACTATGATAAGTCAAGTTGAAGAGTTTCAACTCATGTTTCAATTCATCCTTCAAGATGCTTTTTTTACAAATATATGGTAAGTTAGGACATGTAAATTATGGGCCTGTTTGGGAGAGCTGTTGCGATAGCTTTTCAAAGTGCTTTTCGTGTCGAAATACATCAAAATGATATTTTTTTTATTTTTTAAAAATTATTTTTGACATCAGCACATCAAAATGATCTAAAAATACCAAACCATATTCATTTAAAATGAAAATTTTTTTTACCAAAAACCGCGGCACGGCGAGTGAAACGCCGTGCCAAACAGCTTCTATATTTCTATACAAAGGTTAATTAACCTTAAATTATTATTAAATATGGTTTTTTAAATAAAAACAAAGTATAAGTATAAGGTTTATGTAGAATCAAAATTCATAAAAAAAAATTAAAATGAAAAGGCAGTAAATCTCTAAATTTAGTTCACTCGAAATTGTATCCATACAAATGTAGCATGGTACTTTGGCATGAAACCAGAACCCACCAGAGCCATGATCAGAGTTAAATTAAGAGTTTCTCACTGATTTTCTTCGCAGCTTCTCTGTGATCCTATTGAGTTTTGTTGCCGGATTTATGCAATCGCTCCACCAAAAGGTTACTTCAATTATTGTGGTGTAGCCTATCTGACTGGTCAACGAAATTAAAAACAAAACTCAACTCCCTTTTTTACAAGTTTTCCACGCTTGCTCTTTCACTTTCACGTGGCTAATATTTTAGTTGCTAGCCGCCAGAAGCTTACATTAATTATAGATTTTACTAGTTAATTGCCCGTACTATGTTGTAGCTCAAACAAATAATTTTTATAATTGTTGAAATTAAAATATAATATTTATACATGCAAAATTTGATATAATAAAACATATTAACATGTCATATTATAACAACAATAACATCGAAGTCTTAACATCTAAAATTATTATCACTATTATTGTCAAAACAATAAAAATTATTAAACAACCCTGAGAAAAAACACAAAACAATTAACAAAAAAGAAAGTAAGAACAAAAACTAAAATTATTATTATTGCATTAATAATGAGAAAAAAAATTAAATCAAAGATTAAAAAAAGCCTAAAAACATTAACAAAAGAGCAAATAAAAAAATAAAATAAAAATAAAACTTAGCTGGAAAAAAATCATTTGACTTGAAAATTTCAAAAATTGACCGCACTACGTTGCGGGTTGAGCAAACAATTTTTATAATTGTTGGGATTAAAGAAATTAATAGGAGTTGCTAATTTAAAATTAAAATATAATATCCATATATGCAAAATTTAATATAATAACATAGATTAATACACCCTATTATAATAATAACAACATCGAAGTCTTAACATCTAAAATTATCATTGCTATTATTGTCAAAACAATAAAAATTATCAAATTATCCCGAGAGAAAATAACTTAAAAACATTAACAAAAGAGTAAGCAATAAAAACAACTAAAATTATTATTATTATTATTATTATTATTATTATGTTAATAATGAAAGAAAGCAAAAATAAATGAAAGACTAAAAAAATCCTAAAAACTTTAACAAAAGATTAAACAAAAAAATAAAATAAAAATAAAAATTATCAGGTGAAAAATATTCATTTGACTTAAAAATAAAAATAAAAAAACTAAAAGAAAGAATAAAGGGAGAAAAAAAAACATAAATATTAATTTTCAAATGATCATAGACAAAAAAAAAATTAAGAGCTAATTTTTTAAAAAACAAATACCACCTCAACAAATAAGAAAATAATAAAAATTAAAAACCAAAGCCAAGAGCACACTTATAAATTCATGGAAAAAATATAGACTATTCCAGAAATATAAAACAAATAAAAGGATTAAAATAAAGAAAATTAAAAGTATAAGGGCCAAAATAAAATCAAATATATTATCAATTTCAATCCAAGGACAAAATTGAAAAAATCAAAATTTTTGTACCGAATATATTAAAGTATTTAAACCCAATCCGGAAATTAAAAGAAGGAGGACTGAATTGAAACCTTAATATATAATTGATTTCAATCGAAAGACTCAATTGAACTACATTGAAACTTATATAACAGAAATGAAGATCATATACAAAATTAAAAGTACAGGGAAGGAAGTGAAACATCAATAAAACTGGAGGCCTCTCCTATACTTTAGCGTGCAGGAGAGAGAAAACAGGAATCAAAGCTTTAACCAGCCACCGTTGCGGCGAAGGCCACTGTTTTTTGAAATGCGCCGCACCGTGAGGAAGACCACACGGAGACACATCGATGGATATGCCGGTAGCCCATTTCCGTCGACCTGAACAAGCCTCATGTGCCTCCAGAATAGGACATGAGGCTGAATACTGTCAGTTGCGTGTGCCACACGCGCCGATAGTATTTCGAGAAAAATAATAAATAATTGTGGTCAATTACTGGGCTATCCCAGTGCCCAAGTCATCAATTTTGTCTTATTAGGGGTTATATCCGTATTTAGCCATTTAAAAAAAATATGAAATTCCCATATGCTGTTTTTTTTATCTTTTTTGAGGAACAAAACAATTATTTTACTGTGCAAAAAGAAAAAAAAACCACTAAACCAGCGAAACGACCAGACCCGAAAATTGAGCAATATTATTATAATCCACAGTAATTTATCTCACAATACACAGTAACTCACCGATGACATCATAATATTTTTTAGTGTATTTGATAATAATACAAACGAGCGTCTGACTTGTTAAAATATTATTTATGTTGGCTCCTCAAAGACTGTAATGTATTGTAACGAGAAGTTTATAGGAGCTTTTGCTGAGGGCATTCATCATATTCAAGTTGTTTTTTGTCTCTTACAATTGAAATAACCTTAATCATATTCATCTAATATGACCCATGTAAAAAAAAAAAAAAAAAAGCTTTTTCGATAAATAAGTTAAGAAAATGGATAGGCACACACTCAATTATATATAGACCAATATATACATACTGAATACAAATACATGAACGATGGCACGACTTTATTTTTGAGTCGACATATAATTAAGAGAGAAGATAAGCAGTGGAGAATCATTTTTTCCTCTCCATACTGATGAAACTACGTACGTACAACTTAAGTACGAGCATAGCTACTACACGCTGCATGAACTTAAATTTTGCTACTAAAACCCAATCCACACTTCCATATATATACATATCTTGGCATTCTCAAGCAATTAACACAGAAAACACTCAACGTATAGCACAACCTCACCCAGCTTAGCTACCTGCTCTTGCTTCTTAGCAAGCAGTTCAGAGCTGCCGGACAGAAACACACCAGATGGAGTACACCTACGTACTAATAATATCAATCTTTCAGAACTGTTTCCATAGCGAGCCCAGCTCACCGTACAGTTCTACACTTTTTATTTGACCATTAAGCAGTACTGGCTTCCTTGTTCTTTGTTGTGCCATCTTCTACTTTTTCTTCGCTTATCTTCTTATCTTCTTTTCCACTGTCGAAGCTGCCAGAAGTGAGCTTCTCCTTTGGTGTATTAGCCGCATCCTTGGATTTGCTTGCTACATTGATTTTGCCACCGCCACCGTTACTAACACCAGGGTTACGACTTGCAGAACATCTGATCATACACAAGAAGAAAAGGGTAATGAGATGGAGTGACTGTCACTAAAGATATATAATCATTAAAGAAAGAGCTTAAATAATCCTAGTTAAATTGTCTGTCAGTCATTTGTTTTTATAAACAAGCCGTACTCTTCCAAAATTAACTTTATAGTCTTAAAACATGTTTTTGTTAGGCTAACACATGAAAATCATTTATGAAGTACGTATCAGCTGAGTGATTAAGAAACCACTGATAGCCCCAGCGAAAGGAAGAAGAAGAAGTTTAGCCCAAGAAAACCCTCATCACGGCTCAATCGGACCAAAAAGAAAAGGAAATAAAGAGGAAAAGAATGTCATGTTCACCACTTATTTGACGGGAATGGAATGAAATTCAGAAAGTTGTAAGCCAAATGACAAGAAAATTTCCAAATATAACCACAAACTTGACCTACATGATCAAAGTTCTACGCTGCAGGTAGCAGAGCCTGGTATTTGGCATGCGGACCAAGGTCGACTTTGGCATAAAGCCACCCACCAGAGACATGCAAGCCATAATGGAGAAGCTTTTTCCTTTCTGAAATGCTCTGGAAATGTTCTACACTCTAGCTTATGAGCTCCCTGTGAGACTTGAGGCATAATTTTATAATGGAGCATGGATGACTTCATTGACTTCAACTGTAGTTTTCCTGCTTACTGTTCGTCAATAGGAGATTTTGACGTTTTCTAGAATAATCTCAGAATTTTCCAAAGACAGAGCCAAAACTTCTTTCCAAAACGATTTCTATTTGATTTGAAACGTTTTTATTGTTTTTTGATTGTTTCTATGCTGGAAAGCATTTCTTCTGACTTAAAAACAATCAGCTTTTATAATAATAAATAAACACGCAAAAATTAAAATAAATATATATGTGTGTGTGTGTATTTCATGAAACGGCATGTAGAATGAGATACTAGACTATGATACGATCTAATAAGGTCCAAACTATGATACCTTTTGTTTTATATCCGTGCGATGTCCTAGGAGGGGTTTTGCCGCGAGAGAGAATTCGTCATTCGGCTGATGAGTGTTACTAGGAAAATCCACTTGTGTTAGTTTGAAAAGAGATCTAAAGATAAATGCATAAAAAGAAGGAATTAGCATTTGCAGTATATTTTATCTACATTAAACTGTATTATGTATTTTAATATAATTTTAAATATTTTAATAGATAGTATTTATTCATGTGAATAAATCTATCTTTTAAAGTTTTATTATAGACTCGTGAATATCTTTTAAAGTTTTATTATAGACTCGTGAATTCAAATAAAATAAAATAAAAAATCTATTTAAATGCCTCAAAAGAAACATCTATTCAGAGAAAAAAATTCGAAGATGTCAAGTAATCTTACGGCTAGTAAATTAAAAAAAATCGGGAATCTTAAATATCAAACATTACATTAAACTCGAAGTTAAAGATGTAAATCATCTTGAATAAAACATTTTTTAATTATTATTTTTTAAGATATATATGAGTTAAGACAATTATTATTAGGGAGTCCCCTCCCTAATAATGCAATCGCAGACATGTCTTGTCACTGCTGCATTATTGCCCTACTTTATTTTTCATATAATGCAAGCCTGTCATTTCTTTCTTACCTTCTCTCAGTCTCTCACCTTTTCTTCTCATCAGGATTTAGCCATCCAGGTAAGCTGGTAACATCCTAATTGCTTGGTTTTATCTATCTATATTGTTTGATGGATGCCGACGATGATCCACTTGATGACTTCATTTTCTCTCTCTCTACAGACCATTCTTGAGAGTGGTTTGTGATGCAAATTCCATTCAAAAGTGAAAAAGAAAAGGAGAAAAGGAGTGGTCCTTCTGAAACTACAGGTCTGGTGAACATGGGACATTTACTTTTCACAGAATAATTTGTTAGTGTTAATTTGTTTTGTTTCATGGGCCACCGAACAACTTATCCTTCTGCATAAAAGTTGCAGCTCAGTGATCACAATCTGCAATCTGTGATGCAAATGCCATATAAAGTTTCAATTAAAGTACAAAAGAATCTAGAAATACCCTTTACATCGAAAACAATATAAATATCGAAAGATATATGTATTTTCTTTACTAAGCTGCAATCATGTCAAAATATTCCATGGGAAAGGTATGCACTCTCCCTTGTTTTGATGAGAGAGGTATCAGTCTCCATTGTAATATTAACTAAAATATAAATCCCGTGCTGGTTTTACTATGTAAAATTCCACTGCGCACACAGACACAATGCATTGTGGACTGACAATTTGATTTGGCGCTTCGCACATGCATGTGCTCTTTTTTGTTTTTTTTTCCGCCTATAAACAGTGCATTAACGAATCTGCACCTCGGAAACGACAAAATAGTGCACAGGAGGCAGGGGCTCTCTCGGTTTTTCCCAATTTTTTTGCAGAGTGAGCAGACGGAAAAGGCCCCTGAAAAAGACAAAATTGCGCACAGCGAACGGGGGCAGGGGCGTATTTTCCCCTCTAGTTTTTTGTAAATACCAGTGGGTTGAGGGGTGTGTAGGTCATTAACCATTATTTTATTATTTTTTTTGGGGGAACGACTGGCGCGTCGTCCGGCCACGCCAGCGGCGTTCCACGCGAACGCGCTATTAAGGAGGCGCGTGCAACTCTTTCAGGCGGTTAAAAATTCACTTCCGCCGTATCAGGCGGTGCACCTCCATGTCCTCTATCTTCCGTCACGGCGCGTTCCGATCATAGATGTTCGGGTAAGCGGCGGCGGAAGATTTTGTGTCGGTTGTCGGTTTTCTCTCTCTTGCCGCCGCAAATTCAGAACCGGTACCCGATGTGTGTAGGAAGTTTATTTTGGTCCCTGATGTTTTGATTTTGGATTTCTTTTTCATTCCTTTAATTTATTCGGTACAGATGTTTTAATTTCTTTTAGTTTGGTCCTCTAATTAAAATTGGTCGTATATACAACTTTTCATTTCAATCCCTATTCTTCTAATTTTTTTATAACATTACACAACAATTAAATTTATTATTTCATTATTTATTTTGGTCCCAAGATTTGTTTTTGTTTCAATTTTATCCTTCAATTAGAATTAATCATATATTTCATTTTTCATTTTGGTCCTTATTCTTTTTATTTTTTATTTTTTATTAATTCATTTGTTTTTTTTAATTCTTGGATAATGTTTATTTTTTATTCATATTTATACATCTATGCTTTTAGTTTTTGTCTTTTTTTTCAGGTTCTATTTTTAATCGGTTCAATCCTGAAATTTTAATTTATGTTGGTAATCATTTTAAAATTAATATTGAAATTTTTTCCCCTTTATTCCTTTTTTTTTGTGTTTTATGTTATTTTTACTTATTCTTTTGATTAGATGATTTTTATGATTTTACTATTTGCGCAATGATAATGATAATTTTAGTGATTATTTTTTAATTTTTTTTTATAAAAATCTTTTGTTTTTTTTTAATGATTTTTCAGGGCAATTTTATTATTTTAATTGTTTTGAAAGTAATGTTAATAATAATTTTAACTGCTATAGTAATGATAATGACAATAACATAAGGATAAATTTTCAATTTATGTTTTCATTTTTTTATTGATAGAAAATTAACTACTTATTTTTGTTATTTGATTATTACAGGTATTTTCATAATTTATATTTTTTTTATTTAAATTGAATTATAAAATGAATTAATCTTAATGCAGTGAATTCAATAATTCAGATATCCAAATCTTCTTGTTTTTTTAATGATGGTGATAAATTTATACTAGTTATTATCATTGAAAACCATAATTTATATCAATTTAAAATTCATATCTTTTATAGAAAACTTGCACCCGACAGGAATTCTGCATAAATTTATTATTTTGATTAAATTTATATTACAATAAAAAATACACACAATTAATGTTTTTAAAAATTCCTTTATTCTTTGTTAGTCTCAAGGTTTTGATTTGCTATGGTTTTATCATTCAATTGGAATTAATTATATATATTATTTTTTATTTTGGCGCTTATTCCTTTAATTTTTTATTTAGTATTGATTCTTTTTCTTCTTCTTGGATAATGTGTATTTTTTGTCCATATTCATTCATTTAAACTTTTGGTTTTTGTTTTGGATTTTTGTCATTTTATTTTTTATTTTGGTTTTATTTTTATTCTATTCAATTCTGAAATTTTAATTCATGTTGGTAATTATTTTAATATTAATATTGCTCCATTTTTCTCTTTCTTTGTTTTCTATTATTTTTATCTGATTTTCGGATTAGATGATTTTATGATTTTTATTGTTTGAAAAATAATAATGATAATTTTAGTCATGATTTTTTTTTGACAAAATATTTAACTTTTTTTTAAATTATTCAGGTCAATTTAATGATTTTTACTATTTGAGCAGTAATGTTGATAATAATTTTAATTGTTATAGTAATAATAATGACAATAACGTGAGGATTAATTTTTAATATATATTTTCTTCCTTTTGGAGATAAAAAATTAATTACTTATTTTTTTATTAATGCAAGTTCTTTCACAATTTATATTTTGTTTGTTTTTTTAATTTAAATTGAATTATAAAATGAACTAATATTAATACAATGTATTCAATAATTCAGATATCTTCTTGCTTTTTTTAATGACAATAATAATTTTATCCTGGGTATTGCATTGAAACCTACTAAACAAATAAATTTATATCCATTTAAAATTTATTTATTTTATAGAAAACTTGCACTTCACAAAATTTCTACACAGATTTATTATTTTATCTAAATTTATAATATGATAAAAAAATCACACATAATTAATATTTTTTTACATTGAAAAAAATATGGTTTCGCCCTCGATGAGGCGCGGGTGCCATGGCTAGTATATAATATTGCATGAGGAATATAAATAATATTGCACACAGCACATCTCGAGTTCGAGTTAGAGCGTATAGTCTTTGTAAGAGCATGAGACAGTCAGAATTTTACTCGCTCACTCAAGTTCATAAAATATTCTTTGAGGGGCAGAGTTTCCTCGCATAAAAAAAAATTATTCTTGTAGAAAAATTTTATTTTTGTACTAATGAGAGACCGTATTTAACGAGTTAATATAAAGGTAAGTATTGGTTTTGGAATTAAGGTTGAATTGTTTTTCGTCAAAATTTAATTACTATTTTTTTCAAATTAATATCTCAAATATTTTTTTGATCATTTTAATGTGCTCATATCAAAATTCAATTTTGAAAAATAAAAAAATTATTTCAATATATTTATGAGCAAAAAAGTACTTTGAAAATCAATTATTATCACACTTCCAAACAATCCCTAAATAGAGAAGAAAATAATTTAAGCCAAGAACATGTGAAATCAATTAAAAAAAAATAGGGATCATGTGAAATCAATTAAAAAAAAATAGGGATCATGTCACTAGTGGTGGATATTGGGGACCTATGATATGTGGTAAGTATAAAACAAATAAGCCTTCTTTGTGATGAAGAAAAATCATTTTAATCAAACTCAAATGATAGAAAAGCAACAACCCCTACTATTTAGGTCGGGCCTAAATGGTAAGGTGCAAAACATCCCTTCATTCAGGTTAAGATGATGGTGTGGTGATGGTGATGATGATGATTTTACAGACCCAAAATAGTATATACAAAACCTATAGGTATTGCAAAATTTGTAACAAAAGATAACTTGCAATATATAAAATCCTCTTAATAACATTTAGTAAATTTACTCGGGTATGGTATCATATTCTTGAGTCTGACTTTATCCTTGAATTTCATTGTCTA
Organism: Salix arbutifolia; assembly: GCA_025169955.1. Classification (NCBI taxonomy): domain Eukaryota; kingdom Viridiplantae; phylum Streptophyta; class Magnoliopsida; order Malpighiales; family Salicaceae; genus Salix; species Salix arbutifolia. Next base: position 889,574 of record CM045910.1, on the reverse strand, counting down.
TATGAATTCATATTTATCTTTAGTATTGTCGCGACGATGATTTTTCACGCCTTGCACCCTGTCATCCTCTAATTGGGGAGACAACGATGCGCGGTGAAATGAAGTGTGTTTTATAGCCGTAAGAGTTACAACTATAATTCTTTATGAGTCGCCACCTAGTATTAGGGTCACTAAAAAACCTATTAGTCTGCGAGAGTCTAAGTAAGGGGACTTGTTGTGCAAGGAGAAGACGCATTACCCCTAGTACACCTTACCTAAGACAAGCTGCATTGTTGTTTGATTGTTTTTCTAAGTTTGATTTTTTTACAATGCATTTTCAAAAACCATTTTTTTTCCAGATATACTTTACAATATAATTTTACACCATAGTTATAAAAAAAAATTCCTTATCTGCGAGTGTACTTTACAATGTAATTTTACACCCCGATAGTTAAAACAAAATAATTATTTTTTATATATTTTGGCCAAATTCTAACAGATAATCATAAACTAGTTACAATATCCAATTTTTGTTCAAAATATGTGAAAGATGCAACATATATTTTTTTATGAAAAATATGTTTGAAAAATCTTGGAATTCGGTTGTATGCACGAAAACAACACATTTTTTTTTGTTTTTTTTAAATGAATGTCTGGGTTGCTTACGTAGTGGAGGAGCTGTCGATGGAGAGGATGGTGGTGTTAGGCGGGTGGCTGGTTGCTGTTGGAGGAGAGGAGGAGTTGCTTCACGTCGCTGTTTTTTAGAGAGAGAGAACTGCCGACTGAGAGAGAGAGACACTGCAATCGAACAGTGAGAGAAAGTGTTGTCGGAGTGACTCTACCGATGATGGAGAAGAAGAGCCGAGGGAGACAGAGAGGTGGCTGTTAGTGCAAGTTTTGTCTCTGCAATGTGTTCATCGTCCCCATCGTGGCAAACTGTGTTTATGTGTGTGTTTAACGATGATGTCCCATGTTTTCAGTATTATTTCCTTCTCCTTTGTGTATTTTTCCCAGTTTTAAAGATCCTTCCCAGTGACTATGTATTATCCTCACCTTTTATAGACTCATTTTGCAGGTTGCAAGGCATAGGAGAGATGTCCAGGAATGGCGTTTCAGAGTGGGAGTAGGTCACAGGGCATGGCCACAGCTTGGCTCCGGTAATGTCTCAACAAGTAATTTTTTTTAATAATATAAAATAGACTGACAAAAATAGGTTGTTACAAAAACAAAATTGACGAGAAGAATGATGTTTTTCTTTTCAATTTTGACTTCCGATTTCACCCAAAAATATTTCGTCTCCGAAAATTTTGATCTTCTCAATCTAACCCAGATTAGGCTTCCAAACTTAATTTCTCATTAATTAAGCCCTTAATAACATTAATTTGACCCATTTAAAGTATAATTAAGCCCTTGTGCTTAATTAAATCCTTCAATTAGACTCTTAATTAATCTTTAAACATAATTACACTTTAAATTGGCCGACAATTAAATCAAATTGGCCCATAAAAATATAATTATGTCTTTCGATTTAATATTTATGCAGATTTATCTAGTAATAAATTACTCTAGCATTGAATCTGCATTTTCCTTCATTTCTGAGCAAAAAAGAGATACGATCGGACTCTCGAAAATATCCAAAATTTCCACTTTGATTTTTCTGCCGACACTAGCCCCTTTTATTTTATTTTTGTTATTTTTGGGTAGATTTTGGGGAATAACCCAGAAATTAGGTTATGACAAGTACAATCATATCAACTAAAAAAAGCATGATAAAGCTTTTCACCACCATGCAATGAGTTTATATGACATTAAAAGATACCCCTAAAAGTTTAACAATGAAATCTTTAATGTTGAGAGTCTACTTAAATTTGTTTCAACTAAATCCCTAATTAATGACATCTAAAACTATTTTTTTTATGGCAAATACTATATTATTCTTGATTGAGATGTCCTTAACATGAAATAAATAGTGAAAAAATACATTTAAGTAGAAGAAACAAGCATAAAAAAAAATAACACCCTTATTTTTATCTATATAGAGTAGAATTATCCAAGCACCATCAATTTCTTAGTAGTGATATTGCATTTAAAAGGAACACTATAGTATCCATTAATGTTTGATTGACATTTCCTAAGCTCATGACCGCACCCCACTACCATGCACACAAAGGTATTAAGTGCTATAAAAAAGAATCTATGTGATGTCTCCCTCATATAAAGAATGATTCAAACATATAAAAACCTTTTTTTTCTTCCTCTAATCGTGAAACCAAAGATTGTAATGCTTTAAAAAGATAGAAGATTGATAGTTAGAGGTCAACTTTAACAATTTATAGGGAATGAGATGTAACCTAAATAGTGAGAGAAATTGATGCATCATGTGATGTGTTACTTATAATGTTCATAATCATCATCTAAGGTTATAATCTGGAAAAAAAAAACTTGTGTTAAAAATAATAAAGTACAATAGAATAAAATCACAAATATAATCTAATTATTAGCAATGAATTAAAAAGGTCCTTAATAATCCAAATTCTTTCATTTTCATTTCATATATAGTCAAAACATTGCCTTTGATGATGTAGTTTCACTAATTAAACCAAGAGCCTGTTTAGAAGTGTGGCTGACATTGTTTTTTAAAGTGTTTTTTGTTTAAAAATACATCAAAATAATTTTTTTTTATTTTTTAAAAATAATTTTTGACATCAGCATATCAAAATGATCTAAAAATACTATTTTTTAATTTAAAATAAAACATAAAAATAAAAAATTTATTTTTTTTTCAAAAACACATTCCAAAACACCTTTAACTCATATTCTCTCGCCATTACAATCCAACTTAATTTTAGTTAGCATGTATTAACTTTAATTAATAAGTCAAAGTGAGCTTAGAAGTTCTCATGATAAATATTATGGTTTTCAGTTATATAAAAAAACATTCCAATATGATCCTTAGTAAAAAACAAATATTGTCTTAAAATTAATTATAATTACTAATATGGTAACAAAATTTAGAATGGAATTTTTCAGTCCCAAACCACCATATGTGCCTTCATGACTGTTTGAAATTGCGTTTTAAAAATATTATTAAAAAATGATTATTTTTATTTTTATTAAATTAATTTTTTTTTAGATTTTAGATTATTTTAGTATGTTGATATCAAAAATAATTTATAAAAAATAAAAAAAATATCATTATGATAATTATCTAAATACAAATACTATAAAAAAAAACCTCAATTATATTCTCAATACACGTGGGCCAACATAACATCTATCATTCAGGGACAGCACGTCATTCCACAATGGAATGACAAGTCGTTCGGCATAGAAGGGAACAACACCATGTTTGTTGTTTAGGGGAGACGACGCGTTGTTTCATAATGGATTGACACTTTATTCAACCCAGATGATAATCATTGCCTTTGTGTTGTCTGGTCCTTCTAGGTGTTTCACGCGCCTGCTTTTCCCTATAAAGTCATGCACGTGATGCATGCATCTCCATTAACTTTGGTTTTTATGTTTTCTAATTCCCCATTGTTAGTTTCTTCAAATAAAACAAGGGTGGGCTTTATTATATACATACATACATACATACATATATATATATATATTAACTTGCTTTTTATTCAAATTTGAATTTTTATTTTATTTTCAAATCATTTTAATATACTAATTTAAAAATTATTATTTTAATATATTTATAAATTAAAAATAATTTTATCGTTGCCCAACTCTCCCCTGTAGGTTGTCTTCAGCCTGATAGAGACGTAATTCTCGTATTTCTTTGCAAAATTTAATGTTTTTTTTTTTTTAACTCGCCTCGAGTGCTTATAAACTTTTTATTTATTAGCCAAAAAATCCAAATTATATAGAATTTTAAAGGCTGACATGTCATAGTACTTAACCGAGTTCCTTATCGAGAAAAAAAATCACAAAGGATGCTTAATGGACAATGCCTTACAAATTGTTCAGTCTATGCATACAGTTCAGCTATTATTATTCATGGTCTTCGCATACATTTTGTCCTTCAAGTTCAATAAAAAACTAATAAAACGAATGGACGTTCTTACCCGATTACTTAGATTTAAAGACGACAACAAGGTAGACACGTGGAAGCAGATAACTGGTTTCTGATTGTCCAATCACGCTTGTCATCCTTGCGTACTCACTGCCTGACTTTTTCTTCTTGTCCATTTTGCCGTGCACAGTTCGCCACTCTCACCGTCTCCTCACTTCCCCACCAGTACGGCAACGAACCAGCCGGCCCTCTCTCTCTCTTTTCAATGTCAAGTACCCTCTCTCGCATGCCTCCTACTCTCAAAAACCCTAGCTTCCTTTACTACCTGCTTTCCCAAAATGCCCTCCTTCCTCTCTAATTCCTCTTCTACCCCTACCACCAAGGCCTCCGATCGCCAAAACGACACCTCCGTTTCTCTCCCCTCAACCTCCACCTCCACCTCCTCTTCTATTTCTTCAGATATGTGGAATTATCTTTGGATCCCCTTCTTAATCTCGCTCTCTAAAGAGCTAACCCTAGCACGAACAGCAGCAACTACAATTTCTCCTTCGATTCTCCTCCCGAATCAACTCGCCGATGACTCGCCTTCCGCGCCTAGGTGTCCGACTTCGGACATCAATTTGAATTACCGTCCGGTGATTGGAATTTTGAGTCATCCGGGCGACGGTGCCTCCGGGAGGCTTAATAACGCGACGAACGTTTCGTATATTGCTGCGTCGTACGTGAAGTTTGTTGAATCGGCAGGTGCTAGGGTTATTCCGCTGATTTATAACGAGCCAAGAGAGATTCTTTTCGAGGTATCTAGATTCTTAAAGGAAAAGCGCAAAGATTGATTTAGAGTGTGTTGGATCATCCGATAAGATTATTAGATTGGAGAGGAAATGAATAAGGGATAAGGGATTTTTTTTAATGATTGTAATTGAGAGAGCTTTTAAGTAATTCTGAAATTAAGTATTACTTATTCGAGTTAGAAACTTATTGATGAAAAAGAAATGGAATTAAACAAAAACAAAATCTGAATATTTAAAGTTTTTTTGCATGATCATTAAAAGGGTAGTCTGGCTTGAGTGCAATTCTTGCTCGGTGTACGGTTGTGTTATCATTATTTTATAATTTTAGGACTTCATAAATGTTTGTTAAGCTTGCTTGTCATGGTATCGCAATACAGAAGCTCAATCTGGTAAATGGAGTGCTCTTTACAGGAGGTTGGGCTAAAACTGGTTTGTACTTCAATACTGCGAAGGCAATTTTCAAGGTAGGTGATTTTTTCAAACAAAGCTTCCATGCTAAAACTGATTTCAATTAAATACAAAATTGTTTTGCAAGACGATGCATCTCCACGTTTGCAATATGTTTAGAATTCGCCAAAAAGAATAAAAGAAGACGCGGCATTATGTACTTTTAGTTTTCCCTCCTAACTGTTGTCAATGCAATAATCTTGTACTTGCAGGAAGTTTTAGCAAGGAATGATGCAGGCATCCATTTCCCAGTGTATGCCATCTGCTTAGGCTTTGAAATTCTGACAATGATCATTAGTGAGGTAATATATGGCACATAAACCCCAAAATATGTGTATATGTATACTCTGTAATGACCAGACATTTCCATTCCATTTATTCCCATATTTTCCACTTTGTCCGACTGATTCCGTGCTAGAAGAAGGAATACCAATTAATATGTATTCCATTGCTAGAAGAAGGATTACCAATTAATTTGTTATTTAAAATATACAGTCCATAGTGATTAGGACTCTTCAGGACTTTTGGTGTGCCTGTATAAGCACACACATTTTCTGTCGAGTCTGTTACCCTTTCTATATCAATTGGTATTTGTTTTGTGTCACCAAGCTACTCATCTTGAACTTTATTCCTAATGCTACTGTTCTTGTTCTAGGTGGTTATTTCCGTTGTTTTCTTTTGCTATATAACCTGATTGTATGCAGAGAGGAGGTAAAACTTTAGGTTTTGTTTTTCTTAGATGTATAATTAAATTAAATATGGCCTACAGTGCAATGGTGATGTTGGTAGTAAAGTTATTGCCAGAATAATGTCTGAGTAGTTGTTTTGTTTACTATATCATCCATTAATGTCAAAATGTCTGAGTAGTTGTTTCAAATATTAGTACACTCTCGTCAGTGGAAACTCTCAAGTCCCACTTGAGAAATGTTATGAGCTTGACTTTTATTTTTCCTTGAAAATAGGACAATCAAATACTGGAAACATATAATGCAACTGATCAGGCTTCTACTCTTCAATTTATGGAAAACATAAGTATCGAAGGAACTGTGTTTCAGAGGTATACACGCTGTAATTTCTCCCCCATGTCGTTAGCTTTGGTAAAATTCAAGCATTTCTCTTACACCAGTTCGTATAGGCATTCTCATATTTTTTGTATTTATCAATATCTGAACTAAAGAGTTTTTCAAATTCTCTTATATGTAAAATTATTCTGAATCCCAATTAATGGTTCCTTGATCATCGTTATTTCTTTTAATTCTTAACATGTTATCTCAATTTTGTCTTTCAGATGCTTAATGCTTACCCTTTGTTTTGGTGTGACTTGGTTACTGGGATGGAGAAGTTTTCCTAACTTGATATAGTTACCTAATATCCAATATGGATGTGTGCTGAATAAGTGAATACTTACAAGATGTAGTCTCAAATTGTATTATCTTGTTTGCACACTGTGACGCATGATATTTGGCATTATGCATCTGCAAGGGATAAATGGAGGGCTTTTGTTATCTTGTGAGGAACTGTTTTGCCTAGCTTCTTTGACATTTGTTGTGAATTGTTTTTCTTAAAGAAGTTCAATAATAGTTTGATATCGGCAAAATGATACCTTTAGTTGTGCCATGCAAAACACTGCTAGTTAACATCAATATTCCTTTGCAGATTTCCTCCAGTTTTGCTTAAAAAGTTGAGTACAGATTGCCTAGTCATGCAAAACCATCGTGTGAGTTCACAAAACTGGTAGTACCTTTGGACTTTGGTTGCATGGTCAAATAAAGATACATGATGCTCTGTTTCTTGTTTCTTTCCCTGTTTAGATTTTTGTAATATAAGACATTTTACACTTTAAAAAGGACTATAATTTTTTTTTAAAGTTATTTTGGTGCAGTTTTCTGTCATCTAAACCACAGCATTACCTATCCATTTCTGTCATGATGGGAAATCTAAGAATATCTTGATACTAAATTTGAATCCATAAAGGAAAATGTAAATTAGACTTTCCTCCTGATCTGGTCATATTTTAATATTCTTATACTGAAGAGCAGTCCCTAAAAAGTAAACTAAAATATACTGGCTGATGAGTATCACTCAAGTGGAAGACGGAAAGATGCTGTTGTCAGGAGAGAGTGATCTGGAGATTTTTTCCCCTTTCTTGGGAAATATTTATGTTTTGCATTTCCATAATTTAGACAGGATTGGGGAGATGATACTTGAGTTTTTACATCTCCCAATTCTAAGTTTTTCCATGTGCTCTTGAACATGATTGTTCCATCAATGCTGTCTTAATCTTTAATATTCTACTTTTACTCCGTTGACCAGAAAGGCTGCTTTCCCCTTTTTTTCCTAACCTCTCTAATCGTCCATTGCAACAGTATGGCATCTCACCACAACGGTTTCAGGAAAATGAACTTCTATCTAGTTTTTTTGAGATCCTGACTAATAGTGCAGACGAAGATAACCAGGTAATGGATGCAATAATTTTGTGATGTAGTTTTCTATACACGTGAAGAATTCTAATTCTGTTCCCAACATCTATGTTAGGTCTATGTCTCCACTGTACAAGCACGCAACTATCCTGTGGCTGCCTTCCAATGGCACCCTGAGGTATTACTATCATGTGCTTTTGCATTAGAGCCATTGTAATTTTCTGTGCAGATACATGTTTGGTTGGGAAAATCCCATACTTGAAGTATAAAGTATGAATTTAGAGACTCAGGAAATTTAGGAAGGATGACTAATCCTGTTTACCCTAAAAACAATTACCGTGGGATAATGGGAGGCAGCGGTTTGCGCTTTGTAGTTGCAGGAGAAATTTTGCTGTCAATTTTCACTCCTTGTGCGTGTAAAATATCCTACTCTTCTATATGTAAAATACATGCAAACCTACATGCTTACAGCTATGTCATCATATAAGAAAGTCTTGTGTGTGTGTGTTTAGGCTGGGTCTGGTACTTTTACATAGATCAGTTTGGGTATTTAGTTTAAAAATATTATTGTCCGAGTTCTTTTGTGAAGTTGAAAGACATGCCCAAATAACATAGGCGGTGTTTTTATTAGAGCATTACCATAGTAAAAGGAGCAATGGGAGGTGGCAGGGGATAAAATAACATCATAATATTTTTATATCATAATTGAACAATCAATCCTCATGTTTTGGTGCACTTGTGTCAAATCTCCTTTTTTTTCAACATTTGTTTACTGTCATTGTAAATATACAATTGCTTATGGTAGTGGGATTACTAGTGACTGAAACCCAAATGCATTCCAGAAAAATGCTTTTGAATGGGGGTTATCAATGATTCCACACTCAGAGGATGCCATTCAAGTCACCCAACATGTTGCAAACTTCTTTGTTAGGTGAGGATTTTGTTGTGCTGAAAAGTCATTTGCTTAAGCTGCAAACTTTTTTTATGAGATGTGCTGCAGATGTAATCAAGCCTTCGGCATTCTGAATTGAGGTTTGCATATTATAAACAGTCCCCGATAATTCATCTACTCATTCACATGTATGTTGGAACTACTTTAAGAAAGCTGCTTGATTATGTGTTGTAAGCTTAGTATTCATGGAAATTTTGTAGAAGAAAATATGAGGGCATAGTTTATGTTCAGACCTTTCAAAACACAAAGTACCAGAATGATCAAATGATACACGCAAGCTTAGATATATTTTACCAAGTGGTTGTTTGCATTGGTTGCATCGAATACAGCCAGTAGCATTTGAAAATCACAATCTTTGTATTTTTGACATTCTATATAGCTCTTATCAATATTGACATTGGGACTTTTGTGCTCTGCTGTGTTTATTTTCTGAGAACCCCGTCAGAAGTCCAAACCAAGGAAATTAAAGTCCTATTGCCTGCTTCACGAGCCTTTTCATTTACCTCCGGTGCTTTGTTGTTCACAGCAGAGTGATGAGAAGAAACAAAAACTGATTTCAATGTTTGATTTTTGCTGCAGTGAAGCTAGAAAGTCCTTGAACAGGCCACGTGCTCGGAAGGTACTCGACAATTTAATTTACAATTACAGTCCCACATACTGTGGGAAAGCCGGGTAAGTGAATAGACTCCGAGAACCAAGTTTGGCAGGCAAATTTATTGTTACCAAGGCTGGCACTCGCATTTGCTGACTTCCATAACATCTTTTATGCTACTGTAGGAAGGGATATGATGAAGTCTACATCTTCGCAGAACCAGAAACACCAAACAAAACGAGGTGTGCAGTACATGGTAAGTGTCATGGACATGTGAAGCTATAAATATTCAAGACTCGGCACAAAAATTGTCATTTTCAACATTATAAAGCTTAAGATCGGACTGAACTATTGTCATTTGTTAATATTCAAGACATGATGGTTTGTGTTCGCAAATGCTTCAATATTTACATCTACGCCACTGCCAATTAAGGTGTGTGCTGTCGCATCCTAGCGACCCTGCTTGCCTATGATGTAAAAGTAAATACCTGCACATATTATTACATCAAAATACTATGATGTCTTCGTTCCTCCATTCTCAGTTTCTCACCATTCTTGCTTTCATCAAACCAATGTAATTCGGACGTAATTTCAATATTTGATTTTATAAACTAAATAGAAAAAAAATACTTTCCTAAACTAAATAGAAAATAATAATAACTAATATTTTTTTTAAAATATTAATCATTAGAGACTTGTCTTTCCCATATAATTGAGGGTTAATTGTTTTTACCTTCTAGAACATTAACTTATCATTTAAAAAGAATGAGGTCTACTGTCAAGTTTTGAGTCATTTATTGTATAAATAATTTGATAGTAGGATCAAGCCTATTTATCCACTTTTAAGCAATCCATTATATTAGGTCAATCAAATCATTTAAACTCAATCAAGTTAGTCATATTTAAATTGAATGATGATGTAAATGATTAAATTAAAAACCTAACTTTGCATAGGACTTGGTTGAGTGAGTAGGTGTTTGGTTCTATTGTAGTTTTTGTTGCCAAAATATTTGGTTAGAGCAACCACAGTTATAAAAACTTAGGTTTGACTTTAGTTTAGAAAAAGCATCCACGACAACTATTTCAATGGCAGCGTCTAAAATGCCTATACGAACTCAATTCATTATTTTGAGATAGGAATACAGAACTAAGAGAAGGCCTTTGTTAGGAGAAAAATCGGAAGTTTCTTCTTTTTGCCCTTTTCCATTGAAATAACAGACCCCAAAACATAGCAGACCTTTTCTTAGTTATTATTTTTTGTAATTATAAAAAGATTATTATTATTATTATTTACTTTTTAGATTTAAATCATAGATTAAATATTGAAAATTATTAAACTTTTAAATTTATTAAATCAATATAAAAAAAACATGTTAAATGTTTTGTTTTATTAATATATAGTTCAAAACACCCTTCTAATTAAATGGAAAAAAAAACTATAATTCAGTTAAAAAAGTTATTGGCTCATGCAAAATGCGTTATGGTTTGAATGTTTATTTTAGAGCCTTTTTATTTTTTATTTTAATTAAAAATGAATTTTATTTATTTAAATTTTTATATATATTTTCAGATCCTTTAAATATTTTAATTTTAAAAAAACATTATGTTAATATATTTTTAAATAAAAAAAACACTTAAAAATAATTACTATTAAACTATAACTATTTCTGAAGTTATCGAATATTTTAGGAGAAGAAAATTGAAATGGAAAGAGTATTAACATTAATTAAGAAAAGATAAAGGAAAAAAAATCTCTTGAAGGTCATGATCAGAATCAAAACATGTGATTTCAAAACGACATCACTTGCAATACCAAAGAGTCAGTGCACATATAAACAATCAACTTGAATTTATTTAATAAACTTAACGTGTCTCTTTAATCTAATGGTTTATATACTTTTTTCTTAAAAAAATATTACATTTAAGAATAAAATTATTCTACCTATTTTATTTTTGATTTTCAAGTAAAATTTTCTATTCTATTTTTTTTGAGAAATCTCGAAGAAAATACTTGAAAGAAAATGAATGTTTTTTTTTCAAGTAATTTTTTTTTTTTTAGCAATATGAAAAGCATATTAATCAACATACGAAATTATTTTTCATTAAATCTCAAACTCAACCACGATCTTAACTAAACACTTCAATTTCAGTTATGAATCTTAACTAAAAATGTTTTTTATGAAATTATTTTTTATTTATTTCAACAACAACAACAGCCGCAATGCTAAATAGACCCTAAATCTTTAAGTCAATCTCCTATATAGGGTTAGATTTAACAAGGCCTATAACATTTTACATGGAAAATATATTAGCGTACATGTCATATAGTCAATTAGTTAGTTATATATGGCATCAATTTGTTTTTCATGTAAAAAACATATTTATTATTAATAAAGGTTTATTAATAAATCTATTTACTCTTTATCATTAATATCCATTTTTTTTATTAATGAATCTAATATTTAAATAATAAGTCTAGAATAAAGATAAAGTCTTTAGGATAAAGATGTCTTGCAAAGAAAATCATAAAAGTTGTTATAATTACAAGATTTCTATTATATCAAAGTATTTTTCTTAAATATTCATGGTTGATGCTCAATAAAGATACAATATTAATTAGATTCTTCGATATTTGTACATATTATATATTTTCTTATGAAAGGAAGCAATTATTCTCAAAGACAGATACATGAGAGATACTAGAAACTAATATGTAAGTGCTAGTCATATGATAATTTCACTAAACTGCCCCCACACAAGGATTTTATATGAAAAATCACTCGTGTCTAAAAAAAACTCATATGACAGTTGTGTAAATGATCCTTAGACCTGAGATCACTAGGTTATTTTATATATAAAAATGTTATATTTTAATCTTTACTACACGTTCTAATCAAGAGTAACAAATGAGAAAATATTAATTATAACATGAACTAATAAAGATATTTGAATTATCAAGAAAAATTCATCACCTTAAGTGAGTTAAAGAAAATGTTTCACGTGTTTTCAAATGGTATTAATTGTGAAATCCTTGCACAAAATGAAATGAAATTTAAAAAGAGTTGTGAATTTTATTTAAAGGATTAATAACTATGGTAGTAAAATAAACATGAATTGACATAGCATACACCCTACATACTATAATCTAAATCACGACATTTGTAATTAAAGAATAATAATTACATCGAGAAATTACTCATTAAAAGATTAATTCAAACCACACATGACTTTTCTAATATTTAGGGGATCATGATATGTTGTTAAATCATGTACTTAATATTCAAATATGATTAAGTAATAAATAGTAAGCAGAGATATTTAGTTTATAGCATTCAAAATATAAAAGATATTTAATGAAAGCTTAAAGTTCACCCAAGTATAAATCTATAAGCACGCAAAATAAAAATTGATGGAAAACATGCTTTCAACATAAATATAATAATAGAATGCTTTAATACAAATATAAAATTAAAATTCTAGCAAGTACACCAATCATATATTAAAACTTGCAATTGATGGTAATTCAAAGTTCTAGCATGCAAATGAATAATAAAAAATATCTATATTTAAAAAACAAAAAAGGATACTTATTTGTTGAAGTACTTTAAAGTAATATTTTTTATTATTATTACCAAGGATGAATTCTTTATCTCTAAGGTTTTATTATTTTTCACCTGAATGTTTGCAATATACCTTCTAGGATTGTAACAACATCATTGAAGTTTAAATCACTTTTAAACAAGGTCTTTGGATTAAAGTACAATAACTCAATTATCTCTAAACAAAATGAACTTAAGCTCTAGATTTGGGACAAAACACAAAGCATAAAAAAACTAAACTAAAAATATTAAAAAAAAAGTGTAGAAATTTAGAAAAAAAAACCTTGTTAGAAACTATTCTTTTACCCCTTTAATAGTGAATTTCAAAAGCTAAAAGATTAGTGCATTAACTCTAGTAATAACAAGAATTAATCTCTAATATTATCAACCCACTATCTTTGCTTCTCAATTAACTATAACATTGTATTGAATCCTATCTCCTCACTCATTATGTTTTTCATTTGATCATATTGTTTTTACATTCATGCCCTTACACGAGGTGAGATGTTAGATCTTATATTCAATTCACACACACTAAGCTTCTTACAAGTTTTTGGCAAATATATTCTCACAATGTGCCTTTTGAGATAAATAAGGCAAATATATTCTCTTCATTTCCTAATTTCATATATTTTTTGGTGCTCCATTTTTTTAATATAGATCAACCACATTAAAAACAAATTCCTTTTCATACACATTTTTTCTATTTGCATATGAAATATAATAAAAACAAAATTAATACTCTTGTCTTTTTTTATATAATTTAGGTTACAATTTTTTTTAGAACTTGAATTTACCCATTTTTATATATTTTAAATATTATAAACAAGGCATGTTGTGAATTTTTGAATCATTTTGTTGTCTATATAACTTGAATAGTATAATCAAAACTATATATTCATCTTTGTCAATTTAAGTAGTTAAATCTGAATTGATTTGTGGCTTAAATAGTTTAATTAGGAATCCAACCATCCACTAATCCATGAATTTTAAACGTCTAAGACATTTCACGTGAGATTTTCTCTAGAAAAATATTTTTTTTATATTAAAGAAAACTAATTGAAAATAACTATTCAGTGGTGGGACTAGGATTTTATTATAAAAATGATGTTGAAAATCATAAGTTATAAACCTTTATTTTGAGCTTTTTTTTATAAATAAAAAATAATTTTGATTGAACTTGTATTAATTAATTACTATTAATAAATAGTTGTATCAATATATATATATATTAAAATAGAATTGATTTTTTTAAATGACATTTTTTCATTGGAGTGTATATATATATATATATATAAAATATTATATTTATATTATTTTAAAAACCATATTACTAGTTTGGTTTCTCTAAATAGTTTTTTATGCTCTAATAATAATAATCTTCCTTTTTATTTCTAAGTTCAAGCACTATAATTTAATCCATAATATCTTAGAATTACTCTTCTTTGTTCATGTTAAGCCAATTGCTGGCCTGTTTGGGAGGACGTTGTGGTTGCTTTTGAAAATGCTTTTCATTTAGAAATACATTAAAATGATATTTTTTTTATTTTTTAAAAATCATTTTTAACATCAACATATTAAAATAATTTAAAAACATCAATTTTTTTATTTAAAATAAAAATAAAAAATTCATTTTTTTTTAAAATGACAGTTGAAACGCTGTCCCAAACGGCATCTTTGTCATTTACACTCCGCCTCTTTCTTCTTTAGGCCCTTCAGGAAAAAAAGAATATATAAAGATTTTCATGATTATGGGCCTATCTGATCCACTCTTGGCCCAAGATATGGATCCATGGGAAACACAGGTGATATATCCTCCAAATGAGAAGTCACCTGCCTGCATTACTATTCCACCCTAGAAAAAGAAAAAGAACACAGACCCCCAAAAACAATATGGCGGGAAAATTAGTGTCCTTGTAGAGGGAAAATCAAATACTCTCATTTTGTCCTTGATTGATATTTTCATGGCGTTGGTAATTTCTCCAGTCTCAAAGTCTCAAATTTCTCTTTAAGCCCAAAAAACCAAAGAAATTATGTCCCAAATGGAAACCCTAGGCATTCTCGATGAAATTGAAGTTCTTGTCTCTGATAAAGTCCAAGTGGTACTTCTCCTCCTCTTCAATCCCCTTAATTTTTACTGGGTTTTGTTGTTGTAATCTTGGGTCAGTTTTAGTAATTCTAGAAAATTAATTATTTAATTACCCTCTTGATTTCAGGTTTCATATAAGTGGTTGAGTCGAAATTTCTTGGTTTCATCAAATGCTGCAAAAAGGTAATTTTCCTTTCTAAAATTTGTAATTTTTATTTTTTTATCCTGGTTGATGCATTCAATTAACAAATGGTTGGGGTTGCTTCCTTAAGGTTGCTTCAAGAATTTGTTAACACACGCGGAAGTGGATTCGAAGTAGTATACACTCTGTCCGGGTGGTTAAAGAACAATCCTTCAAGTTACCATATAAGGCTTGTTTCCGGTCCCAAACTTGAAGGTCAGATCTTTGAATGGTGATAACATCATTATAGCTATTGTTGGTAAGAAAAGAGAGATACTCGAAATCGCTAGGATCTCCATCTATCCCATCATAATAGATGGGTTTTAAGGTGGTCTTGCTTGCTGCTGTTCTTATGTTTGCAATAATGTGTCTTGGAAGAATCATTAAGTAACTTTGTTTGTATGCCAACCATAGGTTAGTGCTTTGGCCTAAGCAATTTAAGCATCTTACATTTTGCTTTTTTTCCCCTTAGCACATCTATGATCCCTCTCCCTGATAGAGCATTTAGCAGTTGGGATTTCTTTCCTTCGAATTGGCCATGGAAATGTAGTTGGAATTCTATGAATTCTATTGATTAGAACAAAGAATTATAGAAATACACCACACATATTATACATGCACGTGAATACGTGATGGAAGTTTTTTTGTCTATTTCAATACCTCAGCTATTTGTTTCTGTGTCGATGCTGTTGCACCCATTGCTGGTAGATAAATTTCTTGCATTATTTCGTGGTTTGTTAATATCATCCATACTTGAGTGTTGTGTCTGAGACAAGGATACAGGGATATGCTGAAATTCCCTTTTTCGATATTTTTTTCTTGCAGAAGCTAAACAAGAATTCAATGGAAATTGCTCAGTGCAGGTTTATAGTGTTCAAGCTTGCATCCCAAAGGATCCAGCTGCACTTTGGAATGCTGAATTTGTTCAGGCAGAAGAGCTCTTCAAGCAATCCTTCACCGATAATAATTGCTTAAGAGATAACAGGTATGATGCACTTCTGCAATCAGTTCCAGTATCTTACAAGAAGTTGATTTGTGTAGATCATGGAATTGCTAGATATGATTATTATTTCATTTACGAAATTCATATGAAGCTGTTACTAATGCATCTGCCATAGTAACAGCTTATTACTTTGTGAATATTCAGACAATGAAAGCCTGAACTGTTGTTCCTCAATAATTTTCTGACTGCTGACCTGCTCGTGCAACAAAACTATTAGTGCTTAACTTTTTTAGAAGAGAGTTGACTGGTTATGTCAAGTTTGTTGGTGATGCACTTTGAACTCATTTTTTAATGCAATTAGCACACACAAATGTGTTCTTATTGGGGGCGGGAATTGGTTGGGGGTAATGAGGAGATATACCAAGCTTTGGTTGGTTACAGATTGGGGGTTGCCCTCTGTCACCCTTCTCATTAATTGCGGCAGACATTAGCTTATTTTCCTTGATGCTTGAGTTTTTATTTTGCAGATTTTGTGGGATTCGTAATTCCTTTGTTAAGCATAATGTTGATGGACCTGCTGCAAGCATTGCAGCTCTGCAACCCAAAAGTGCAGAAATCCCAGTGCCATTGAATAGTAACTCAGGGTGTCAAAATATTTCAGCGCCACCATCTAAACAAACTAAAGTTCAGCAAAGTCCAAATGTTGGTCCTGAATCTCCTAATCTGGCGAGCAGTGTCAAAAGTGAACGGAATGGAACAGGATTTAATGATCTGGCTACCAAGCCAACTGTGGATGAAGAAAAGGTCCTTCTCTTGCCTGCTGGTAAGAAGAAAGGCCAGGGTGATAGAATCTCTTCTGGAAATGGAGGTTCATTGTCAAATTTGTGGGGTCGCGCATCTGCCAAGTCAAAGCTATCTAGCGCGCAAGCTGATAATGATAAGCACATTCCAAATCCTACTGGTAGGTTTTTATTTGGTTGCCATACAACAAGGAAATTTTGGATTTTCTGATTTGACTTCTGCAAGACAAGCTCCTATTCTACACCTGGAATTTAATTCTTCGCTGCTGTTTCTTTTTCAATTTCTGAATTGGTTTATTGCATGTTATTAGTGAGTGCAGAAGCTCAAATTTCTGCTTGTGAAGTACGTGAAATTGGGAGCAGTGACGATGAGGCTCAGGGTGTGAATTTTAAGCGAGCTTCTAATGGGGATAGCAGGAGAAAAAGGATGGTAGTTTTAGATTATTCTGATGATGAGTATGAAGATGCAGTCAATCTAGCATCACCAGAACTTCCAAAGGGCCAAAGCAGTGCAACCTTGGTTTTGGAGAAACCCCAATTCAACAAGCAAGCAGAAGATAAACCAGTGATCAAGGTAGAGAAATCAACTAAAGAAACATCTAATCAGTTGTTGAGAGATGATTCTTCAGTTGAAAAAAGCATTGACTCTAAAACTTCCTCTTTGGAGAAGATCCAGAGTAACATGACCCTCTGTGATGTCAAGAAGGATATGGCTGCTGATGCTGCTCCCAATTCCCCCAAAAGGAGAAAAGTGTTAAAGACACGGATTGATGAGCGTGGAAGAGAAGGTACTCCCATGCTCACCCTTCTCAAATTCCAGAAAATCCTCCAAGAAATATGTTGACTTGGATTTTTTATTATTTTGGTTAAAAGCTCTATATCCTACCCCGTTAAATCTTTTTCTTTTGGTTATTTCTTCTTCTTCTTTGTTTTGTTTTTGCCTTTTCTTTTCCTTCTCTTTTAAATTCCTTTCTTGGATTCTTCTCTCTAGTATTGACATATATCACAAAACCTAATTTCTTTTCCATTTTTGTTAATATATATTTCTCTCTCTGCTGCAGTTACTGAGGTAGTATGGGAAGGGGAGGAGACAGAAACTAATAAAGTTGAGTCACAGGATTCGAAAAAGGAAGCAGAAAATAATGCAGTTACAAATACTGTTAACAACAGGTCAAAACTATTACATTATAATTTCACTTGCTTGTAATCGGTGTATGCCTTGCGTTGTTGATTCTTGTTGTCAATTGTCATGTAGGATTTGGTGATAAAACTTTAGGTTGTACCTTGTAATTGCACTTTTAATCTTGTCTCGTACATTCAGGGCACCTCCGATTAAGAAGTCTCCAGCAGCAGGAAACGGTGCTCTGTCAAATCCAGGGAGCAAGGCAGGGAACAAGAAGGGAGGGAATAAGGACCCTAAACAAGGCAACATTCTATCATTCTTCAAGAGGGTTTGAGCTAACCAACTAAATGTTAATACGTCATCGGATAACTTTCTTTTATTTTCAGTCTTTCCCCCCCTCTTCCCTCTTTTGTGGTTTTTGTTTTGCCTTTTTCCTTTTGGCGTTGTGAATGGAGAGTTAGGGCCTTGAGGCAATCGATATGCTAAACCTTGTCCTTGTGTAATAGGAAATCAATGTGTTTATAATTACTAATTGCACGCGTGAAATCTCATGCCAAATATTTAGTTAAGTATCGCAACATAATGGAAGCTCGAATGGCAATTAGACCCGTATGTAAAGACAATTTCAACAAACACTTGAGCCCATAAACCTGTGGTCCTGTACAAAGAAGGATTGACCGAGGGTACCTGTCCGCATCAAGGAAAGACGCTCGCACATGCCCACTCGTTCAGTATTTCCAACGCTCGACAGTGGTGTGATAGAAGAAAAGAAAAGCACTCGGCAGTAGAAATTGGAGCTTGCCTTAGCGATTTGCCAAAGTTACACCAATGATCTCTTTTGTTTTTGGCAAAACGTAATCAAGTTCTTGAACTTTCACTCCGTGCCTGAAAATCCCATGGCATGCATAATTCATGATTTCTACTCCTAAATGCAGTAAACCAAGGGAGTTTATGGGAATGTTTGGATTGCAATAGTTTTAATGTATTTTTAAAAATATATTAAAAATATTCAATTGATATATTTTTAATGTTTTGATCAGGGTTATTGATACCGTTTTGTTTCGGTCAAAACGTTTCGTATCAGACAAAAAAACAAAACAAAATGTTTCTGTCTCGTTTTAAATATCGGTCTGTACCGGAAATACTGGTTAAATACTGGCCGAAACACCCCGGAATTACTCCGGGTGTGCCGTTTCGGCCAAGGAAAAAAATTGATTCCCACGCCCATGGCCGAAAGTCTGATCATGGCCAAAAGTCTGATGGAACATGATTTATGACTGAAATGATGGCTCTCCCCCTAACAGCGTCCCCATTGACCTTATCTATATATATATATATATCTATATCTATATCTATATCTATATAAGGTAATATACCGACCTTATCTTATATATATATCCCCCTACCGGTCAAATACTGGCCAAAACACCCTGGAATTACTCTGGGTGTGCCGTTTCGGCCAAGAAAAAAATTGATTCCCGTGCCCATGGCCAAAAGTCTGATGGGACATGATTTATGACTGAAATGAT
This sequence comes from Salix arbutifolia, assembly GCA_025169955.1. Lineage (NCBI taxonomy): Eukaryota > Viridiplantae > Streptophyta > Magnoliopsida > Malpighiales > Salicaceae > Salix > Salix arbutifolia. Next base: position 870,108 of record CM045910.1, on the reverse strand, counting down.
GGCGCCCCCACTGACCTTACACACACACTAATGAGATGTATTGAAAATACAAAAACAAAAATTAAAAAATATATATCATAAAAAAATAAAATTGTGTCAACTTTGATCTTATAAAAATAAAAATTATATTTAATGTTTTTGCTTTTTAAGTTTTTTCACATAATTAATTATATATGAACAGTACAACCCTGAAACATCACGCCGAAACGCTCCGAAACCAAAATATTTCGTACCAATAGAAAAAACAAAACAGCAACCGAAACGATATTGACAAACTTGGTTTTGATGTACTGAAAACAAAATAATTTTGGCACGATTCCAAGTTATTCTAGTTTGCAAACCTATAAAATCCATAAACCAATCAAAACTCCTTGAAGCCCCTTTTCTGAGAGAAAACTCAGCATCGGAGAATAAATTTCAAATCAATAATATGGTCAGACACCAAACAACACCGCCTAGTAGCCCCGCAACCAACCTCTGGCTATTAAGGTTTTGTGAAAAAAACACATCTTTTCATTAAATTCAAACAAATTGTTATGCAGTTGTCAGTTAACGACACAATAACTTACAGCAGGAAAGTCTAGTTGCAAATGCAACGAAATAAAATGACCCAACTTTTTGAAAGGCATTATAGGAGATAATTTACATGATTTACATTCAATCCGTGCACACACAGTGCTAATTGATCTCTGTTCTTTGTTTTTAAGTTTCTCGGATCAAATTGGTTGGCTCACTCAAAACATACTTGGGTAGCTCATATTTTGCACCTGCGGGAACATTTTGAATACAGCATGAAAATAAGATATATATCAAATATGTTTCACAAACATGGAAAGACCAACATAAAATAATAAGAACAATTTAGCATACTCTTATTGTGGAAATGTAAGAAGTCAGTAAATTCTGGTTTTTGCAAACAAAAACAATCACCACTTTTTAAAGAGATTTGGTGTTGAGCACTAAAGGTTACGTGTTAAGGAATTGAAGGATTAAGTACCTCTTTCATCATAACATATTGTCAAATCAGCATTTTGAATGATGACACCAGCACTGTCCACGATTGCTTGTGCAAGGGATAGTTCAGCTTCGGCAGCAGCTTGAAGAGCATCCCAAATCTCTGGCATCCAGAAAATTGGAATCTGTATCTCAGAATCAAATGTAATAAATGATTGGAAAGCATATTATAGAATTTTTTATATAATGTGAAGTCCGGATCTTATTTTGTCCTAGAAAATTCAAAACCCTTCATCTTGTATTCATAAAAACTTCTAGCAAGACTAGATAAATGGTGAGACAGCATAATGAACATTTGATCTTCATTTTAGATAACTATTCTTCTATCCCTTTTTTTATCAACTGTGGAAAGTAAACACAGCAACTAATCACTGAAGTGATAAAGTTAATCTTCATGTGGTAATCTCCCCTCTAAACCCCAATTCCTAAAACACAAAAAAATTAATAAATAAAAACCTTTCACTAGCCACTGAAATGATAAAAATGCTGATTCAGTAATAGTTAATGATGTTATGATAAAGCCTTGGAATGTGACGAGCTAGGTAGACATGTGGTCAATATCATCACATGTACCGTATCAGTATGACTAGTGTCTGAAATAGAGACACAAGTCTGCAGTAGCTCCAGTCAAAGTTGCCTACAGTAATTTTTTGGGGTAACCTAACAGCCTACAACATATTCAGGTCCATTTACAACTTTTACTTGATCCTCAAGGCACAGTTGGCACTAAATAATAATCCTAGGAATTGTCATTTCAAATTCTTCACAAGTGCCATCGGTGGTATCCATTACTCCAAAACCATCCTATCGCTTGCTTCCTTTTTATTTTTTGTTTCTTATGTCAATGCCAGAGATAATTTCTACTCAATTGAATGTATTCTAAATATAGACTCGATAATAGAAGCTTATGTGGTCGACATAAGCTTCTATTATCAAGTCTATAAGCAGCGGTAATATTCTTAAGTAGCAAGTAAAATATTTTATGAGAGAAGAAATATATCTCGTGCAATGGCAATGGCAAAAATATTATCAAAGAAAGTAGAAACCTAATCTACAAAACACATCTCCAGCAATGCCAATGGCCAAACTGCATCAAGGAAAGCGGAACCTTAAAATTACAGAGCACATCTCCGCTCTGATATAGATTATAAAAGTTTCCAATATTCCTTGTATATCAACAGAAAGGAGCCTACCAATTATAAATCTATAAATGAAATGTCAAGAATAGTCCTTTCAAAATCTTCATGGATACTGCAGCATAATGATACCCTACCTCATTACAGGTCAAAACTTAAAAGTTCAGATCAACAGAAGTGATGTTTTAAAAATAATTATGTGCTCACATTACGGTCACAGATTACTTGATTAGAGACATGACAGACAATTCATAGGTAATAACTAATAACTGATAGGGGAATCCAAATCAGACATCCCTTCAGCTTGGATATTATATGTAGCAAAGTGATTAAGAATAGTTTGCAATTGTTTTCTTTATGTTCTCCTAAACATTCAGCGACTGTTATTAATGAACACATATGAATCACAGTCCAATTAGTGTACCGTGGTGGAAATTTCTGAGGTTCTTCCCAAAACTAACTCTATATGGTTTCCGATAGCTTAGACCTGCACTTCTTGTTTTAATTGCTCTCAAGGTTTCATACTTTTATTCTGTGTTTCGATGTCACTCTGGATATTTTATTTATTTATTTTACCTGGGAAAGGACAGATTTCACCTATTCAACAAAAGATCAATCACTATCTTCTTCTCATTCCCAAGGTAAATTTAATCATTATAAACAATAACATATTACTCAACCTGAGGTTAATTTCTATAAAAACTTCTAGTTAAGTCATAAGTGGTATAACATTCCAGAAACGGTACCTTTCCTTCCACCATAGTGAGGTGAAGTATCCCAAAACTCTTCACGCATCTGTATAAGCTGAGACTTTGTAATAGGTTGAGGATGCTTCCAAGGTTTTGGCTTCCGGATTTTCTTCGCACTCCCTGTCATTATCACAAATATGACATCGGTCTCTGTTATAGAGAATACCTAAAAAAATGATTGGCATTCAAATATTTCTCTTTCAGCAACTACTGTTACCTGACATTCATCCCTTATTAATGGAGTCAAGGAAGAGAGAAAAAGGCATGTTATGACTATTATGCATATGATATATCATACCACAAAGTGCACTGCAACACACACACACACACATGAATATATATACAAGGAAAAGAAAAGGTGCTTTATGTAGGATTGCTGGTTAAATCTGACTGCTCTGGGTTCATTATTTTACATAAAGTGGCAGTGTAAAAAAGTAAATGGCAAGGAAATATTCTAGAGATAAGATTCAAGTCTCCTCCTCTCCTTAATTGCCTATCTAATCCTGCATCTTCAATGAAAAGGATAGCCTAGAAAAACAAATAAAACATAGAAATTATAAGCCAACTGAAGAGTACACAGGCAAATAAACACATACATGGAAACATAAGATCTCTCTCACACACAGACATGAACTTATAAGATCAGCTTAAAAAATACTTTTATGTTTGGATTACATAAATATGGTAACCTAAAGATGTTTGAGACCATTGCGGAAATCTACAGAAATCCATTAAACAGCGGTGCATAGAAACTCGTGAATTGAAGATTTCACTATTCCAGCTATTAAATGTGCTACAGAACATACTTACCAAACATGCTAATCAGAACTCATTAAAAACAAGAAGATTTTGACGAAATTACAGTAATTAAAGCTGTTCAATACTTGCATAAATGGAAGCTAAGCTGGAACCGAATCAGCAATCACATGTACATTGTATTTTACAGTTGATATAAAATCAAGTACATCTGTTTGGTAATTTGATTACCTTGAAATTCTAAATTCCCAAGCTAGGAAAAGAATAAACTCGCCTATAACAGTAATTTGAAGCTAGGTAAAATGCCACTTAAATCATTGCTTAGTCGCAAACCTCTTGCATGATAGCAGGATTAATAGATATCAAGAAAAGACTGAATCAATCATCCATAGTGCTTTAAAATCACACAGAGGTCTAGCACCGATAACAAATTATACTCCTTTTGATTCATTGGGTTTTATAAAAATACAAATCCATATTAAAACTCTTTACAAGAAAAAGAAATCAACCACGGCATTCAGGCAAACATTCAGTTCTTGAATATGTTTCAAAATGAATGAAATCTTCAAGTTTTTCGAGCATATCAAAGAAATTAAATTATTTGTTTTTAATTTCAATAAAGAATATGTCAGATTCACAAAGAGAGGCATTTTGACCTAAATTAAATCCTGATATTGAGAAATCTCACATTTCAAGTAGCAATTAAACCTGAAAAACTATAATCACCATCACCAAATCACTCACTCTATCATCCAGGTTTCAGAAATCACCACGTGCATTGTAATAACAGCACAGAAAACTAACAATCTTGTTAATGCACCAAATAACGTCCAAAATCAGTTACGATTAGTTTCTGCCCTTTTCTTTTCCTTTTAATAATAATAATAATAAATCCAAAACATTATGAATTCTTGATTATTATTATTTTCTCGAGGTTTCTCGGCTGCCAAACAAAGAGAAATAAAAGAAAGAGAAACGATAGAGTGAGGTTACCGTCTGCTTTGGCTTGTGAGGATCCAGCACATCCCATTCTGTATTTTCTTTTTAAACACAAAAAACCGACTTCAGTTAAAGAATATTGTTTCAGAGAGGGAGAGCTCTTAGAAAAGCTTCATTGAAATGCAAGTCAAAATGAAGTTCCCTTTGGTCTCTGCTGGTTTCTAGAGAGTGAAACAGAGGGGTTTATATTTTTATATTTATTTTTGTTTTTTTAGGGGAGATGGTATTTTATATATATATTAAGATTCCGGTGAGAGCTTGCGTGAGGATATTCCGGTGAGAGCTTGTAATAGTGGTAGCAATGAGGATGATATGTGAAAGAAATTGATTACAAGGGTTAACTTAATTGTGGATGAATGTTCCTTAATTGTAAGATAATGTTTAGAGAGAGAAAGAGGGTTAAGAGCGAAGCTGATGGTTGGCTGTCCCGTCATGCTCTTTGTTTGCTGCCAGTAGGTAATCTGTTCTTCGAGGGGCTTTTTCGGAACTTTCAGTTTCATTACTGGGCGGGTTGATTTCTAATGTTATTTTTACCGACAACAATAATTTGTTGTCTTAACTCTTAACCCTTGACGAATGTTTGGCGCACTCTTGATTGAATCTAATTTAAGATTTTATTAAAAATTTCATGTGTAAAAACAATAATTTTGATGGTGAGATAGATTAAATTTTAAATGAAATTTAATTTAAAAAGTAAATTAGAGATCAATTCTTGTGATTTACAGTTTTAAAAAGTAGAAACTTAATATTAAAACTAGTTTCTTTAAAATTATTATCCGTTTATCTGTTTTTTTTAAAACATTTGAAAAAAATAAATTGACGATGATTATTGTAATATAAAAAAACAAAATGGATTCAATTTATTTATCAATTAAATTCAAATTGAACACTAAAATTGAATTCAATTATAGTAAATTATTGGTTTTAAACATTTTATCATATATTATCCCATTAGTTATTGCTAGTTTGCATGTTCACACTACGTTGTGAGAAAGGTAAAAAATGTTTAAAATATATATGAGGAATTCTTTGGCATTAATATTATATCAAAAAAATATTTTTATTTTGATAAAAAAAATCCCATAAATATTTGTTGCAAAATAAAGAAAAAGCTAATACATACACTCAATGAATTAAATGAAGAATTATATATGTTCATAAATATTAACAAAAGTATTTTTATTAAAAATATAAGTCATTTTAAATCAGCATAAAACATATATTTCTAAAAAAAATGATTTATTAAAAAAGAAAACAATAAGAATCAAAAGTCATAAAACTCATGTCTTTTAAATGTTTTGGGTAATGGTAAACATTTTTTTTTAATACGTGGAAACTCCATCCCCGAAAAATACACTTTATGGACTTGAGTAAGAGAGTAAAACCTCGGTTATCCTGAGCTCTTAAAGAGATGCACGTCATGACTTGAACTTGAGATCTACTATGCAGATCGCAAGCTTTCTGTCATCTTGTCATGCCTCTTGGGATTAATACTTTTTTATTTCATAGATTTTAATTTTTTTGTAATTTTAGATGGGAAATGAGATATGTATAAATTATTTAGATATAAACTTGGTATACATTAACATTCACTCAGTCAACAATGACGAGAATATCCTCTTCTTGAGGACCTTGGACAACAAAGTCCTCTGATTGCTTTAGTTTTCTGCTATCTCTTCCTAGAAAGGTTATAATCCATTGTCTTCTCAAGCCAAAACAACTTGAATTTCTTAATATATATGTGTGTGTGTGTGAGCACAAAAAAGTACACATAAAAAAATCCTATTATAATTATCATGTGTTCAAGGTCTAGATCTAACCTTTGGCTAAAAGCCTTTCTTCAGCATCTTTTTTTTCTTTTAAAAACCTTTATCATAATTGTTTTTGTGTAATAATACTACTAAAGTATAGAATTAGCATTTTTTATAAAATTAAAGACATCATTAGACTTTTACCCCTTCGTATAAGGGTATTACACTAGTATATTTCATCCTGAACACTTTTTTTTCATACTTTCATGTGTTTGGTTTTTCTTATGATCACCCTTCCATGGAACCTTTCTTTCTAGTTATAAGAGTATAGAGCTAAGTCATCCTATTTTATACCTTCAAAACTCCATACATGATAATAATACCAAAAAAGTAAGAAAAGTAGTCATTCCATGAAAAAGAATAGCACACCTATTCAAGTGTGAATAACTTGAAAACAAGTTATGGTGAGAAATCATGTCCTTACTTAACCTAGTTAAAGGAAAATCATATTTTATATAAACATGTATATAAATGCTTAAGTTTATATTCTCTCTTATAAGAACATGTCATGTAGAAAACATAAGATTCCTTTATCTGATTAGGCATATGAGAAGAGCCTAGTAAAAAGAGGTTTACTTGGACAAATGGATGACCGTACTAAAATAAAGATTCTTTTCACCAAAACATCGCCATAGTCTTATTCTGAGAAATGCTAACCTAGCACTCATACACAAAAAGATAAATGGTTTGAGCCTTGTGGTTGCTAATATGATGGTCACTAAAAGACATAATCATTAATTTCAGGATCCGTGAGATTAGTCAAGGGGTATGCAAGTTAGCCCGAACACTCATGTTAATAAAATAAATAAATAAATGGTGGATTAATTAAATACGTGCATGCATCAAAGACATTCTAATACAACTGATAACTACCATGACATCATGTGTTTACACAACAGTTATCCATCAACATGAAGGACAATTATTCATGATCAATATTTACAACCATTCAAGGAAAAGGAAAGTATTTATTTACTTTTTTTCCATATAACTTGCCAAGTCTTATGACTACAAAAAGTAACAAAAGGATTTAGGACTCGAGTATTTATTTCTTCACTTTGTTCTTCAATATGTCTTTTCTTCTCTATTTGGTTCTTCTTATTTTCTTCTTCACAAGTTCTTTTTTATATACTAATTTAATCATCATATAGTTTTTTGTTCAAAATAGAGGGGCTTATTTTATCGGTACATAACCCCCTTCTCCACTTCTAATCAAATTTCATTCAGTTGTGTAATAGGCTACCTCAATTTTAGATTTTTAGAATTTCATCAAATCATGTATTTTGAGCTTTTAGGATTTGCCATTCTCTTTTAGTTAATCGAGTAAAAGCAACATGTTTTTGCTTTATAGCCTAATCTGTCATTGATATGTTGAATTGTTATTATATGTATATTATTGTGAGGAAGTTCAAGCATTAATCATGATTCAAATGTAAAACCCTATAATAATCAATGTAATAAGTTAAAACCTAAACCTCGTGTATTTTATTAGAATTAAACTAATCTAAAATACAATGATACCTTATATTAAACCTATTATTAATAGATTTTTATAATTAAATCAATGAGACCTAAGTTTGATAATTTACATGAAAGCTTTTAGAAAGTGGCTTTAGTATTTGGTAAAATTAGCTTCTTTTTTTCGCACCATTTGATAATGTAATTAAACTGTTTTTTAAGTGCTATTTAAAATGAGACTTATGATTTTAATAAGCCATATAGACATTCATCATTATTTTTATCATAGTTGTAAAATTTGATCTATTTCGACGAATTGATCTAAATATTTGAGATGTTGGGTTGCTAGTTGAATCAATCAACACGTTGATATGGTGAAACACTAATTTGATTTGGCTAGATTTTAACTAATACAAATGACTCCACCAAACTCAATTGATTCAACTATAAGTCAACCAAATCTTATCTTTTACATACTTGAAAACTCAATATATTTATTCAACCCAATTCTTCTATATATATATATAAAAAAAAACTTGTGTTTTTTATTTGTAGATTATAGTTGTTGCTATTTGGATAAATAAGATCTTAAGTTTGGTTTGTACTTTAAATATTTAAATTATATCTGTTAATTCAAGTTTTAAGTCCTTCAAATTGTTTTTTTGGATTAATTAACTGCCTGTTTGGGAGGGCGGTTGCGGTAGCTTTTTAAAATGCTTTTCGTGCCGAAATACATCAAAATGATATTTTTTTATTTTTAAAAAATTATTTTTGATATCAACATGTCAAAATGATCTAAAAACACCAAAACATATTCATTTAAAATGAAAAAAAAAAGAATTTCTGCGGCACGATGATTTGGCCGCAACGCCAAACAGCTCTAAATGTATTGAGGTTAGAAGTTATGTTGGAATTTGTATGTTAAAGCTCACCATGATAAATCATTTTAAATCATTAACTCATGGACTTGATCTAATGATTTGTAGATTGATTTAACAATCAAAATCTTTTTCCGGATCAATTTTCTAAAAACTATAATTTTTATTGACTTTTAAAATTGGAATAGCATTGCCAAACTTTTACACGTTTCATTGCAAAGAAGTAGATAGATACTGTGAATGCATGAGAAAAACATATCAAATGGTCATGTTTTCTGGTCACTTCACTTAGCAGCCGGGAAGAGTTTGACTTGCTGGCTTTGATGCAAAAACCCATCAGCGTTCCACAGTTATCTATCATAGTAAACTTAGCTCTTGTTTGGGAGTGCGTTGCAATCAGTGATTCCAAAAAATTTGATTTTTTTTTCATTTTAAAAACCGGCGGTTTGGTGTTTTTAAATCATTTTGATATGCTGATGTCAAAAATGATTTTTAAAAAATAAAAAAATATTATTTTGATGTATTTCAGCACGAAAATCACTTTGAAAAGTTTCCGCAATCGCACTCCCAAATAGGCTCTTAGAACCTATTTGAGAATGCGGTTGCGGTTACATTTGAAAGTGTTTTTCATTTAAAAATATATCAAAATGATATTTTTTTTATTTTTTAAAAATTATTTTTAACATTAACACATTAAAATAATTTAAAAACACCCAAAAAAATTTATTTAAAATAAAATAAAAAATTAAATTTTGAGCAAACGGTGTACATAAACAAATATTCTCTTAAAAAGTATCTGCCACCGTGCCATGTCTGGCTGAGAAACGACAAACCCTGCAAAAGGATTCTAGCCTGATAGATTTTCTTTATCACATGAATGCCTTGATTTCCACTAAAATCTCTGGGAAAAAGGTTGTTGTACATCACATCAGCACTAGCTCTTTCGATCTTGTTGTATTGTGTAGATTGTAATTTCATTTCAAAAACGTTTTTAAGAAAAATTAATTTTTTTTATTTTATTTAAAATTAATTTTTTGATATTTTTAGATCATTTTAATATGCTGATATCAAAAATAATTTTTAAAAAATTAAAAAAAATATTCTGATACTTTTATGAACAAAAACACTTTAAAAAACAACTTCAATCACATTATCAAACAATCACATTATCACCGTCCAATTATCAATCCCTCTTTCCAGTCACTGCTATTTTAAGGAATCCACTTTCAGTTTTGCAAAGATAAGCTGAGCTTTTATCCTTTGCAAAGGAACTAATCCTAGGTAATCTGAAGTGTATCACATGTTGCGAATGAAAAGGTTTCTTTTTCTCTTTAAGGTGGTTAACCTTCATTGGAATTGTTGAAAAGGCAAAAAAAGGGATCATGTAAGAAGTTGCTTCACGAGGATATGAAATGCAATCTAGATACAGTTTGTTTTTGCATTTATAAATGCAGTTTTAGAAAATTAAAAAATATATTTAGCACAAAAAATATTAAAAAAAAAGTGGAACACCATGTATCATAATATCAAACAAGCATCCCCAATTGACTTGTAAATTTGTCGTTCGGCATGCACCAATGCCTAACTAGTCCCACCCTCTACATGAAACACTTCAAAATAATCTAGAGTACAAGCATATACTAATTAAATTTGGTAGGTTTAAAAGGCCGACTACATAAAGAAAGCAAAATGAGTCTACAAAGACGCTCAACCTTCGCACGGTGAGTTTCTTCTTGACAAATATAGGCTTCCAGAAGCAAGAATGCATGATCAGTTCCCTTTTGGACCACCAGCAGCTCAACTCCTGAATGCTCATCAGTTCTTGCACCCTTTTCTGCAGATGGATTGTGTTGCAGCGGCCAGTTTATGAAATATCATGAGCTCCTTTATGAATCCTTGCTTAAAAGTCTAAACTTGAATTAGATATTAGTTCAATAGCAGACATGAGGATACAAAAAAGGGAGAGAAAACACAAGCTAGGCTGAATTTGGCAGGCAGCACAAGAGTCGGCTGCCGAGAGTGGTAGTCTATCAAAATCGGTAGGAACTATCAGGCCCATACTTGCTTCTGATATTGTAATGCTCAAATTTTGGACCGTCATGGTCCACAGGCTTCATCTCAACAGGTTTTGGCTCAGCCCCTACTGCTCCGAAAACTACTTCACCACTTTTGTCTCGTTGGCGATGCCTTGATTTTTCTTTGTGAATCTTTGACCTGCCATGTGACAGAACCTCACCTGAGCCATAGAACTCTGCATATTCTTGTCGTTTTGAAGACCGATGCTTGCTTAACAAAGAAGGATCCTTAAAACTGGCAGACTTGATCTTTGGTGGTTTCACTTCCAAGTATTTATCACTTGTAGTTGGAGCATGGACCTGGCGACTTTCAGATACAGGAGCAGGAGTACTCTGCCTCTGAACTGACGGAGGCTCAACTTCATCTTCAGGCAGTATTAGAGAATCTTTCAAAGGGGCGAGGCCTTTTCTGGCTCCTCCTGTACTGTTCCAAGAAGGAACAAAACAGAGGAGTATACCAACCAATGCTTCAAGAGCAAGCTTAGATAGATCAATCAAAAGCTGTCCAAAAGATGGCCACTTGGGATCCTCTTTCATGTTCTCCACAATAGGAATGGGTTTTTCCTTGCTTGATTTCTTTTTAAATTCAGTCTCTGAAGATTGTTTCTGCATTATAGGCATCGGATTTAGAGAACAGGATCAGAGGAATCCAAAAGGAAAAACATCATGATGCAATTGAAAACATGCATCTCCATTGGAAGACCAATGCAGTATATGTTCTAACCTTCCCTTCCCTAACCAAACCAAAACAACTTCTAAAACTAGATCAATCCTACAGATAATGGGAACAAGCCAAATTCACTTCCAATCTACAGTTCAACAAGAGATAGAATCAGAAAACCACAGCCAAAAAGATGCTCATACATTCTTAAGCAGCATACAAGTTTTCCTCAAGATTGCTTCCATGTCAGAATTATTTTTAAAATTAAATTCGCTACCTGATGCAACACCAAACAGATAGTTACTGAATTGAAGGAAAGAAAATGATATCTTGGTAAGGCTAGCAAGGATGAAACAAGGAGGTATATAAATCCCAGATTAACCATTTTGAGGAAACTAGGCAAATCATAAGAAATCATACCATTCTTGAGAAGAAAGAAGACCCAAACCCCTGCTGAAGCATGCATGTAGCATATCCAATCAGGACAGCAGCAGCAACCATAATCACATCTACCAAAAGATCCATGAAGTACGTCAGTCAGTAAGGGATAGTCCCAAATGGAATTCAAAATCCAAGTGATGTAAAACAGTGTTTAATTCCATTGACCTCAAGTAACATTACAACAGAAATAAATGTCTAAACTAGAAAATAAAGAATTTTTGGTTGGGTTGGGTAAGGGAGATATGCTTTGGGCCTTGGACAATGGGCATGAGACTTGGAGATTCAATGTTGCAACCAAAATGTAATCAGGTTTTTGGTTGCTGAACCAATCCATTTTTCACATTTCTTGGATCATTGGCACATGCTTGAGAACATGTCCAAAAAGACTAAATGACATTCACTAAAAGAATACCATGCATTACACAATCTTTCAACAGGAGTTAATGACCATGGGATCATTGACGGCACGATAAAAAAAAAGTTACAACCAGCATGAAGCAACCAAATCCTGTACCAGAGTAGGGCAGCAGACACATGAATCACATTGATTGACCCATAGTTATTTTGGCTCTATAGCTCATTATATTTTAGTGGTTCTCTGTTTCCTATGCGGTGTTACACTGGGAACTTGCAAATCATGTGAAATTTAATATATCATTACACTAAAGCTAAATATTTTATCATGGAAGAGAAAAGCTAAAATGGCAGACAGTCAAAGAGAACACCCCAACACCTTGTTTTGTTCACTAGTCTGTTGCTTTCTATTGCTGTCTTCCTCATGCACCCTATTGATTGGATGTGTACAACTCTTCACTATGATAAACTAAACACCTCCCCTGCAGTCAACTATCATATTACACATTTTCTGTCAATGATTAATCCATGCCAAGGTCAAACTGGAGACTACTCTGGTAAAGTTAGATTCAAAACTTAAATTTTGTTCCCCGTGTAGTTCTTGGCTTGGTTGAAATGGACTGTATTCCAGATAATGCCATAAAACAGCAACATGACTTAATCACTGCCCCATCTTTAAAAGAAAAGTAGTAAAAGAGAATATGGAATCATACCTGTCATAGTAAATGAACTGGACTGATAATCACAATCCTCTTGGTTAAGCGAGATTTGCCGAAGAGCAGCATTTCCTCTATCAACAACTAACAAAGAACAGATAGAGTGAACATACACTACATCAAAATCATTTGAGAATTTGGCGTCTTCGCTGGGTCCATCTCTAAAACCTGCAACATTTGATTTCCCCCCAGCAATGGTTGTGACACCTGCATATAATTTCCAAACTTTCTTTAATCCATACAGAACTATTCACCTTATGAGTATATATGGCACCGAATTAGGGTACTATAAAAGGCCATTTCAACCCAAAACATGATTCAGAAACCCAAAAATGATTAGCTACCAGTGATTGGATGAAAAATTGACCACATCCAAAACTATGGTTTGGGGGAAGGTACCATACAAAATTTATCCACACAAGCAATGCCAAAAAACACCATATGTGTAGTTGAATTACATCATTTTCACATCAAAAACACTAATATTTATAACTTCACATCTTGTGCAAACTCTTCATACCTGCATCTCCAATCTTTCTGATGGCAAGATTCAAAGTATCGGCAACATATATGTTCCCTTTATCATCCATAGTTAGACCTCTGGGATGATTAAAACGAGCCTCATTTGGTTTTCCGTCAATATGTCCTGTGTAACCCTGAAATGACCCAGCCACCAATCTTGCCCTACTATCTGTAAGAAATAAAATCTCAAATCAAAACACAAAAAGTCCACCAAATCTATAGCTCAAATCCAAATCTTCATTTATTTATTGCTGATAGAATTGTCATTTCCTCACTCAGTGCAAAGAAGGCATCATACTGGCTCACGGAGTTAGAATTTAAACTGAGTTGCTCTTAAAATAGGAAATGCACATAAGAGAATTCCTTATCTCATTCTACGTTTCAAGAATGCCAACAATAACAGGCCCATCGATACATCTGTTTTACGTTGTTTGCAGCAAACGGTTGAATTATGCTTTAACATGAATTACCTACTATTTTTCAGGCCCTGAAAGATTGAACTATAAAGAAACATAACTTCAACAATAAGTTGGCTTTCTTGAAACATTTTCACAGCTTTCAAACAGATAAACTACAACAAAAGAAAGGAAACAAACATAAATACATACATTGTGACAATGGTGGAGTAATTTTAACAACGTTGCTATTAACTTCATCGACAGCATACAGTTCACCATCCTCAGAAACGCGTATTTTGTAAGGAACCACTCCCATTGCATTTCTTTCCACAACAGTCTCAACTATGTATCCATCCTCAAACTGAAGAACATTCCCTTCTGCAGCAAAAGAGCAAACCACACACAAAATATTGTCATAAAGCTTGATCATGAAATAACAATAAGAAAAGAACACAAAAAGGTAATTCAAATTAACCTGATTGGGGTGTTTTTGAGGATGCCACAGTGGTGGTCCATTTGAGAAGAGAAGACAAGTGCTTAATCAAAGGCGCTAAGCATCCAAATATCAAAAATAAGTTAAACCACAAATGAGGAAAAAATCAAAGAAAAATAATCAAACCCCTTTAAGTAAAACATATCAAAGTGAAGGACAAGAGAGAAAAACCTGGAGGAGCAGCATGAGCTTGGAATTGAAAAGTGCAAGTCAGAGAAAGAAGTAGAGCTAGTGTTAAAGTACAGTAGAAATGAGATCTTCTCATAGCTCTCTCTCTCTCCCCAAACAAACCTAGACTCAAAATACAGTGAGAGAGAGAGAGAGGACTGTTCTGGTAGTAAGATTTATGGGTTAGATTTTCAAGAAGAAGCGAACGGGACTGGCAGTACTTTTGGCATTACTGTGCGCTGTAGCTGTTACTCAGCAGCTTTATAGCGAGCTCATCTTTAGCAGTGAATACTGAATACTGAGTAGTAAAGCCGCTTTATTTTATTTTATTTATTTATTCGCATCTCTCTTTCTTTGCCTGTGGATTTTTTCTCCTTTTTTCTTCTTCTTTTTCATTTTCTTTTAGAGGTGTAATAATAATAATAATAATAAAAAGATAGGATAAATTGAAAGTGAAATTTTGAAGGAGGACAAGAACGATATGATTAGGATCTTTCTAATTGGGTTCCACCTTTGTTGTCGTCTGTTATTACAAGGATTGTTATCCTGGATACTCCTCATACGTTATTTCGTGCATCCCTTTTCTTCGGGGGGTTTTGTCATTTAATTTGAGTTTATAGTGATTTTTACCTAAATAAACTCGTGTAACTATGTGATTGACTTAGGATCTTGAGTTGATGGGCTCTTCCTAGTGATTTGAATCTTGAAAGTGATTGTTAACTCATAAATTATGTTTAAAAATATTTTCATAATAATAAAAAAATCTGTTAAGTTTGAAAATTACACGAGTTTATTAGCATGTTGCATCGTTTGTCTAGATGGATGATGTATCGTCCATGCTATTTATAAAAAAACTAAAGAAAAATATAAGAAAATATATGACATGTCATCTATTTTTTTTTAAAAAAAATAGACAAACAGACTTTTCAAGTTCAAGTGCATTTGGGCTTTATAATTTTAGGCCAAACATAAGTCATTACTAAAGACTCTAAAACAGAACGAATGTTACTCTCATTCGCACTATTCACCGGGTCATTTGACCCGGTACTTCGCGGGTGCATCTCCATTTTTTTCCCCGCTTTGGAACAGTGTATTAACGAAATTAGCCCCCGAAAAAAACAAAAAATGCAGCCATTTTCAGGGGCTGGACGGTCATTGACCGTTTTCGGCCCGGTCCGGTTCGCCCTGCCGTTTCTTTTATTTTTAAATAATTCATTGCACAGTGCATTAACCGTTTTGTCCCTCGAAAATGACAAAACACACGCCTGGGGGTGAGGGGCCTTCCAGTAATCAGCCATTTTTTTTTTGCCTGACAGCTGTTGGCGCGTCGCCAAGCGCGCAGTCCGTCTTAACGCTCACGCGTTTTTCGGGTGGCACGTGCGACTTACTCAGGCGTCAGAAAATGCCCAACCGGCGTCTAGAATGATTTTTAGGCATGTTATCTTCCACATGGAGCGGCGCGTGTGGCACTATGGTTCATGGAGACGTGTCAGTGACCGTCTGAAATTCCCCCCCCCCAGATTCTCTCTCCTCCTTGTGCCAGCTGACGTCAGCTACGCTGGATTTTGTCCAATTTCATTTCAGTCCCTGAATGTTTTGATTTGTTTTTCTTGCCCTTAATACTTCTGATTTGTTTCAATTTCGTCCTTCAATTGAAATTGATTATATATTGAAGTTTCAATTTGATCCCCATGCTTTTAATTTTTCGGATTGGGTTGGAATTCTTAATGTTTTTGGTATCAAAGTTCTGATTGATTTCAAATTCATCCTTCCATGCAAAATTATTATAAATCCTTAATATTTTCAGTATCAAAGTTTGATTTCTTTCAATTTTATCTTTCTATGCAAATTAATAATAATAATAATAATAATAATGTAATTGTTTTTTTTTGCTTACTCTTTTGTTGATGTTTTTTTCCCTCCAAATAATTTGATAATTTTTATTGTTTTGACAGTGATAGCGATGATAATTTTTATTTTTATTTTATTTTGTTGTTTTATCTTTTGTTAAGGTTTCTGGAATATTTTTAGTCTTTCATTAATTATATGTTCGAATATTTATTGAATATTATCGCCTAGGAATATATATAGGGAGAAGAGAACATGACCTAGGATTTTTTGAATAAAAAAAATTTATATCAATATTCTTAGATACATTTAATATAATAATATAATGAATAAATTGGATGACATAGAAAAAAAATTGTCTTCGAATTTTAGTTTTGTCCTCTTTTTTGAAAATTTACTTCTTAAAAAAATTACAATATTATAGCTTTTAATATTTTAGATCTAATATTACTAGGCAAAAAATACAACTCAAAAAAAAAAATTCACACATTTGCCTAGATTTCAGAAATATACGAGTCACTTCCCGTTTCAATTACACTGTTCTTTTTAGACGGCAAATAAGTCATTATAGCACGAAAAAAAAAAAGTTTCTTTTCCTGGAAACAGATTACAATATTTTTATTTATAGGGTGTCAGATCTAATATTACTGGGGAAAAAAAGCAACTCATAAAACAAATATGACAAATTTACCTAGGTTATCTACAATTAAAAAAATATGTGAGTCACTTCCTGTTTCAATTAAACTATTCTTTTTATACAACAAAGAGATAATTACTGCACGCAAGAAAATTATGTTTATTTTTAAAAATAAATTACAGTATTTTTATTTGTAATGCGTCAGATCTAATATTACAGGGGAACAAAAGCAACTCATAAAAAAAAATTACAAATTTACCTAGGTTATCTGCAATTAAAAAATATACAAACCACTTCCCATGTCGATTACTCTATAAAATATATGGGACTAATTATATGTTTTAATATTTATTGAATATTATCGCCTAAAAATATATAAAGAGAGAGAAAAAATGACCTAGGATTTTTTTCTTAAAAAAAATTAATATAAATATTCTTAAATACATTTAATATAATAATATAATAAATAAATCTTATAAAAAAATTTTCCTTTGAATTTGAATTTGATACTCTTTTGTTTAAGTTTATTTCTTAGAAACAAATTTACAATATTTTTATTTTTAATATTTTAAATCTAATATTACTGGGGAAAAATTTAAACTCGAAAAAAAAATTGCTTAAGTTATCTACAATTAAAAATTATGCGGGTCACTTCCCGTTTCGATTGTTGTTCCTTTTAGACAGCAAATAAGTCATTATAGCACGTAAAAAAATTAATTTCTAGAAAAAAAATTATATATTTTTATTTTTAATGTTTCAGATCTAATATTACTGGGGAAAAAAGACAACTCAAAAAAAAGGTTGCTAAATTTACCTAGGTCATCTACAATTAAAAAATATACGAACCATTTCCCATTTCGATCAAACTATTCATTTTAGGCGGGGGAAAAGTTTATATGTTATATATTTTATCTATTATGGTGTTACTGATTAAATATTTAAACAATTAATTATAGTATTTTAAAAATCAATTAGTTTTCTACATAGAAAAAACCCTAGCACAATGCGCGGGCAAGGATACTAATTATACAACGCAAAAAACTCATTTCTAACATATTTGATCTATTGCAGTTTCAGTAAGTAAACATTAAAATAACTAATTATAGGACAAAAAAAAACTATAAGTTTATTTCTGGAAAAAATAATTACAATATTTTTATTTATAATGTGTCATATCTAATATTACTGAGAAAAAAATGCAACTCATAATACCTGCGTTATCTGCAATTACAAAATTTACGAACCACTTTCAATTTCGATTATACAGATTTTATCAATTATAATTTTACTAATTAAATATTAAAATAACAAAATACAATACATATAAAAACAATAAATTTTCTATATAGATAAAAAAAAACCCGGCGCATCGCGCGGGCATACCGCTCGTTTTCTCTAAAGCTAATCGCACCTACCTTTTAGAGAGAGAAATGGGCCTATTTTTTTACATTTTATAATAGGATTAACTTTAAATTTATTGATTGAAATGATATTAAAATAATTATATCATAATTTTTAAACTAGTTATTTGACTCGTGTTCTGTCACGGGTAATGTAATTTTTCAAGAAAAAATAAATATACATGTTTTTCCAATGTATATTTTTATATAAAAAATCTGAATCATAAATTGAAATGCTTGTACATACATATACAATTAATTAAACCAATATTTGATCAAGAGACAACTAAAATCAAGATATTTAACCTCCCAACATGGGATATGCATTTGGTAGTGCTTAATAACTTTATTTTGTATAATAAATGTTTTATTCGACAAAATGATTATTCATGCCAATAACACATCAAAAAATCATTAACAAAAGCTAATTGAATAAAATTGAGATGCTCAACCATAAAGCACCTAATGTTGAATGACAAAAAAAGAAGTTAAGACCAATCTAATATTGAAAGATAAAATTATATATAAAAAAACCAAGACAAACTAGAGAAACCTCTTAAACACGGGTTAATCTCTAAAACTCACAACTTGTGAATCTTAGACCTAGACTCAGTCAAGAAGCTTGATTACAAACCAATTTAATATTGGAAGATGTGATTAAAAAAAAATATCAAAGTGAAAAAAATAGATATCAAACTTGATAGGAAAAAACGCCTAAAGATGATGAAATTACAAAACACACACACACATGTATATATTCTTTTAAAAACCATCTTAAATGAAATAAATAAATAAAAAGAATGGAAACTAAATTTAAAAGATAAAAACACTAAATGGGTGAAATTAAAAAGAATTCTAATTATGTAAATTACTTTAAATAAAATAAACAAAGATTAAATTCAAAGAGAGAAAAAAGTTTGTAGGGCTTCTCAAAGATTTTGAAAGGCTAGACATGGAGATCAAGGAGGAGAGAGGGAAGAGGAAAAAAGGCCTCTGATGCTAAATCGGGTGGCCTTTGGCCACTTATACTACCTTTTTGATGAAGCAACACCATGGTGATTCAAATGTTATCATAGAAGACTATTTTTAACCATTGAGCAAAAAACAAAATATGAATTGTCTTTTTTAAATTTTAGAATGTTAAATGGACCATTGTGAAATCACTAAATTACCTCAAATAAAAGATTTTTTGGTTTTTTAGGGGTGAAGTAGGTATTTTCACCCTAAAATTTACAAATGCCATCTATTTTCTCTGTTTTGTCTCACTTTGGTCCTATACCTTTCAATGTCACCCTCCAAAAACTAGCCTAAATTGACCTATAATTTGGTTCAATAAAGGTTAAAGATAAATAATATAAAACAGGAAAAAAAAACATTGTGAATAAGTCATTCACAGTGTATTTATCACAATGAATACCAAAATATGTTTTAAAGTCATATATAATATTCATATTTAATTTCATTATTTGTACATTTTATAGATAGAAAGGTAAGTTGAGCGGAAATAGGAGCAAGAGAGCTTTACATTTTTCAGTTCTTCATTTATGAATAGAAAATAAAGTAGTAAAGTGAGGCTTTCTTCAACATTTGTACTTGATCATCCTTCTCCTCCAAAATTAGATTTTAGTAAATAACAATTTTGAATATTGGAACAAAGACCAAAAGCAACAATCAAACTCCATAGAGGAAAAGGTTCATGATCATAGAGCTCGATCATGTCACATACCTTTTAAATCTACTTATGATAATATTGTCGTTTTTTAAGATAATTTTAACAATTACTCTTTTAATGATCATATATGAACCTGAAATGCTTAATTGTTTTTTTTTTAAATAAGCTTGAAAAGGGGAAAAAGTAAGATGGTAAGAAGAAATTGAAGAACAAATAGGAAGCAAAGCCTTTCATTGCAAGATTTTCTTTTTCTCTACATTAGTAAGAGGTAAATAATTCCAATGTAAGTTAATTAAGTTTTGTTATGTATGTGAGAATTTGGTATTGATGTTCATTATGGAAATTTTGAATTCTAAAAAGGATTGTTTAAATTGGTTGTTTGATGCTTAAAACATGTTAACATGTGTGAAATTATGATGAGTAAAGTGTTGATTAAGAAATATTAAAGAGAAAACACGCATTCCTTAGGGAAGGCATGTTTTGGGTAGGCTTTAGAATAAGTATTTGGAGTTGTGTTGATTTAATTGTTATTTTAGATAGAATTATGTTGGGACAGGAACAAGATAAATGGGTGATGATTGGATCATGGAAAAAATTGAAGAATAATGTTCTCTCTTTATACCCTTATCAGGTCAAGAAGGATTATATATGAAACTGAGTTGGTTAGTTAAAGTAACCTTTAATCCATTGTTGAATTTTGTTGTTTAGATGCTAAATATATGAGTAAAGTATTAATTACAAAGTAATGTATTAATTTAGATAGCATCTGTGTGATTGATCAATTAATGATTTAGGGTGATGTGTGAGGAATTTTAAGAAACTTGAAAAAACTTATTTATTTTTCTTATGCATGTTTGGTTTTTGGAAGGGTAAAAAGAATAATGCATGGAATTAATTTAGTTGGTGTAAAAAAATATATTATAAGATGTTAAGTGGAATGTGTGATATATAAATCATGTCCCAATTTGCTTGGAATTTGTAAATAAAAATATGTTTTCTTGTAAGGTAGATTCAACTATATTATAGTAAAATAGTAACGAATTTGGTTTAACCAAACTATTGAGAAGACTTTATTTAGATGTGTAGGTTGTTCATTTTGTTTAGAAGTAAGGATTTTTATCAACAAAAAAAACTCACACCTCTTTTATATGAAATGTTTGACCACCTTTACGAGGAAAAAATGGATAAGTTTGACTTAAGTGAAGAAAATATATGTAGTGTTGTTTGCATGCAATGAAATGGTACATTAAAGGATATGTTAATGAAAAATTGAGAAACTATATGTTTTCCTTACCATTGAAATGAGATTCTGAATTACCTTCCATAATAATTGAATTGTATATGATATTTCCTATTGACACAAGAGGGGCTACAAGATTTAATTAGTAGCATTAGATTTTTGCTTAAGCATATACACCAAATAGGTGTCCTACGTTGTGACCATTTATTATGTTTAAACTTCTTGGTTTTGAACAATAACAATTTAGTTAATTAAGTTATTCTATTATATTAATTGTGTCATGGTTATTCAAGAGATAAAAAATTGTCTAGTTACACTAAATGAGATTAGTGACATATATATCTAACAATCGAAATTGATAATTGACTAGATTTCTTGAATGAGACTAGTGCTATCAATATGTATGATGACCATTATTGATATTTGACTAGTTATCAGGAATAAGACTAATAATGTTTATATATTTAATGATCGAGATTAGTATTTAACTAGTTATCTTTGAATGACTAGTGGTGTTAATATTGTTAAGGAACCATCTCACCTAAAAGCTTAAGCTTATAGGTGAGGCCTCAGAATATAATTTATATTATTCTCTAACAAATATGACTAACAACTAGGAATCTAATTGACTGGTTATCTAGTTACTGTCAGTAATGTCAATACAGCTGATGATCTGGATATTCGATCCGGTGAACTTTTTTAGAAAAGACGCAAGCAATAATTTATAATTATGTTTAGTTGTTAAAAAAAAAAAGTAAATTGTAAGTTATATGAATTACATAAATTAATTATGTGGGTTCTTTGTAATACACATTATGCCAATTATTAGGTACATCACAACCTTGTGTGGAGCACAAAATAATCCTAGCAAATCTTTTTTTATGGCAATAAATATGTAAACTTAGATTGTTACTCTATCTTGCAATATAAATTTAGAACTAATATTGTTATGTAAAGGATTGATGATACATGTAATGTTGTTATTAATATTTACTAAATAAAATCTTATAATGTTATGAATTTATATATATATATATATATATATATATAGAGAGAGAGAGAGAGAGAGAGAGAGAGAATTAAAAGTACATGAATTTATTCATAATGAGTTTTATGAATTATTTATCTTGATTACTATATTGTTGTGCTGACATAAAAATACGAAGTGATTGAATTGTGAGAATTGATATATTGTATTATAGCGATATGATGAGATAAATAAAGATCATGATTAGATCATATGGATATAATAATTG
Source organism: Salix arbutifolia (assembly GCA_025169955.1). Classification (NCBI taxonomy): domain Eukaryota; kingdom Viridiplantae; phylum Streptophyta; class Magnoliopsida; order Malpighiales; family Salicaceae; genus Salix; species Salix arbutifolia. Next base: position 847,426 of record CM045910.1, on the reverse strand, counting down.
CAATGTCTTGTTGGTTTTGTTGTTGATAACTTGGTATTGATATTTTAGAGAGAGAAAACTTTGTTGGATCTGCGTTAGAATATATATAAAGAATTCCGAGTTTTTTTTATCTAATTGAATGCGAATCATGTTTTAAAATTAAGGGTCATTACACTAAACTAACAACTTTATCTCTCATTCATTCTTTTTTTTTTTTCAATTTACTTTTCTCTCTTCTCTCTAAGGACTGAAATGTTAAGAAGATAAATGTTTAAACAAAAATCAAAATTGCAAAAGCTATAGGGACTATAAAGAAAGGAAAATGAAAGTAGGGGACTAAAACAAATTTCTTTTAGTGAATTTGAGATTGATTATAAAATTTCTCATCGTTAACACTCTAATCTCTTAAAAGATTTTGACAAATAAATTATTAGTTTGGACATTTAAGATTACAATCAGAAAAAAGGCTTAAGAATAGTTTTGTTTTTTAGCTACGATGTATTGCTACAATACTTTATTTAAAAGTTTGAGTGTATGTGTTAATAGATATTTGTCATGCCATTAAAGTTATTGGACATGTCCAAAATTGAGGTATGAATTTAATTAATATTGCATACAAAAAAATGCAACTAGTTAAATTATAAGTGCCCCTTGAGTGGTAATCCAATAAATTTGTTTGTTTTTACTTTGGAATGATGTAACCTTGATAACTGAATTTCAAAATATGATGTTATCTTATTAGATAGGTTGCCAACACCACATCATTATTTTGATTATTTTTTCGTAACACAAAAAAAGGATTATCAAGTAATAAGTGATAATAGTATTTTTAAAATAACAAGAAAAAAGTTGAGATGTGTATTATTAATTTGAATGATATTAATAAACTTAATTTATTTAATAATATAATTACGAAAAATTCAACAATAACAAAACAACAACAATGGCTAATAAAAAAAATAAAATGCTAATATTATAATAAAAACACCTTTTAAATTTTCTTAAAAGATCTCCACGACCTTATTTAGCAAGAAAACAAAATTTCAATAAGAATGAGATAATCTTATATATAAAAAATAATAAACATAAACTCAATTTCCTGTAAATCAAATGTTAAAGGAAAAATTGAAAAAATATATTAAAAAGATAAAAAAACACTTGACTAGAATCAATATGTCAAACTTATCACCTGATTGTAAGGTCAAATAATTTCGTATAAAATAAATTAAACAAACCAATATAAGTAATATCTCAAGCAAACTAAATAATAAAAAGTAAAACTAAAAATAAATACTTAAGTCAACTCAAAGTAATTTGATTAATCTATAACTCTATTGAAAAGTAAATAAAATCACGAAGCCGAATGCTTAAAAACCTAATGCTAAAAGATAAAATTGAATAAAAACATCAATTTTTTTAAAAAAACCTAAAAAATAACAAAGACAAATCATGCTAATCTTTAAAACTCTGGCTTGAGTCACAAAAACAAGTTACCCCATAGAGGACAAACCTGAAAAAATCAAAAAGCGAAATTAACAAGAATTCAAAATTAAAAACTAGTATAAAAATTAAACAAAACAGAATAATGAGGAATGCAATTGAAAAATAAAATAAATCAAGAAAATGATTGAAAACAAAAACATGACAAAAAAAAGTGGTTAATTGTGGTATTAAATTAAATTATAAAGGAGAAAATAAACAAATAAAACAAATCAAGATTAAAATAAAAAACCAAAAAATAGCAATAAAATAACGAGATCAAATATAACAAATGAAAAAAATTAAGGAAGAATGAAATTAAAAAAATAAGTATAATTTTTAAAAAATAAAGTGTGAGAATGTTAATTTATTGTGTTTTATAATAAAAAAAAGATAAATAAACCGCTTGATGCTTTTTTTCAGTGTTAATTTAATTATTTTTATTAAAAAAAATAAAAATCTAATCTATTCCAATAAATCTATTAATGACCGATAAATCATGAAAAATAAATCAATAAAGCATTGCTATTCAGCCTTTAGTTTTTACAGAGAATGGCAAAACACTGTTTCGATTCAGAATCTTCGTCTTCATCAACCATGGAAAACTGAATTTTTTAGGTTTTGTTTAATTTAAAATTCCCATAATTGGACCCATTTTCATTACCTGCCAATTCAGTGTTCCTTTTTTACCCGATCAAACTGGCCGGTCAAACGTGCCGTCTCCCCCCACATGTTTAATCCACATAACTATTATTTACACGTGTCATTCATTTATTGGCGTGGCCTCGTGGCTTCTACGCCACGTGATTACCTCTTTATCAATCCCCTATAAAAAGTAAAAAAAACCTATCTCTACCTTCAGATCACAGCTCTCCTCCTTCTCTCTACCCGGATACCTTTCATTTATCTACGGTTAGTTCCTGAGATCTAACGATTTACAATTATAATGTTTTCTTCTCCGATCTGATTTCGTTGAATCCGTGTTAATGCTGTACAATTTGATTTGAATGGATGATTAAGAGATCTGAATTTTCTCTTACTTTATCGGCATCTAAACAGAGAGTTATTGGATTATTTTGTGGATGCATGTACAGATCTGTTTGTTTGCTTTGTCTAGTTGTTTGAGATTGATTTGGATCTCATAATCCTGTAATTGATCCGTACCATTAAGTTTGATTATAGTAATTATATATTTTTTTTTTAAATTGTTGATGGTGAAGTTTTGATTTTTATCATTTTTGCGATACATTTATTTATCCTGAATTAATTACATCCAATTGTGATAATTAGCTATATCCAGTTGTGGTAATTAACTGCATCTATCTTTTATTTATAGGCTGAATAATAAGAAAAGATGGGAGGTGGATTTAGGGTGCTTCACCTTGTCAGACCATTTCTCTCATTTCTTCCCGAAGTTCAGAGTGCTGATAGAAAAATCCCGTTTCGTGAGAAGGTCATATACACTGTGATTGCTCTTTTCATCTTCTTAGTGTGCAGTCAACTCCCGTTGTATGGCATTCATTCAACAACCGGTGCGGATCCTTTCTATTGGATGCGTGTTATTCTTGCTTCTAACCGTGGTACTGTCATGGAGCTTGGTATCACTCCAATTGTGACTTCTGGACTAGTGATGCAACTGCTTGCTGGTTCAAAGATCATTGAAGTGGACAACAACGTACGTGAAGACCGTGCTCTATTGTAAGTATCTTTGTGCGGCCAAAATCACGTGGGTGCTCTTTCAGTTGAAGTTGCTTTGTTTTCTATGCACATTCTGTGATGGGGGCCACTTAGAATGTCTTGTGCTATTTGTTATATTACTATGCATATTGTCATCCAAGTGGCTGTGCTGGTATTTCATTGCTTGTTACAATCACGTTCTAATTTATTCTAATTGTGTTTTCGTGAACAATGAACTTGGAAAAAAACTAAAAGATGCCTCATTTCATTTGGCAACTTGATATTATGTATAAACTGTCTTAATTTATTAATTTTGGTTGGCTGGTGATTTGCATTTAAGTGTACTGCATTTTCAGTCAATTTCTGGGATGATTTTGTTCCATGTTGCACCTTGTGATCAGGGATGCTTGTGCCTTACTTGGGGCTCTCACTCATCAACATTTTCAGTACTAAGATGGCTTTTTATCTTTTACTTTGTGGCGATACAACTTGCTTATGGTATTTGCATTGACATGATGAGTGTTTGCTTCTCACAGGAACGGTGCACAGAAGTTATTGGGTATCTTGATTGCTGTTGGTGAAGCGGTGGCATATGTGCTCTCAGGGATGTATGGCAGTGTTGGCCAACTTGGAGTAGGAAATGCCATTCTTATCATCATTCAGCTTTGTTTTGCTGGGATCATTGTGATCTGTTTGGATGAACTTCTTCAGAAAGGATATGGTCTGGGATCTGGAATTTCTCTTTTCATTGCAACCAATATCTGGTGAGTTTGATTCTTCTGTTTATGGATTGACTTGTGTATTTTCCTTCTCGATGCTGAGTATTGTGAGATTGGTGTGCTTTTGTGGAGTTGATTTTTACCATCTCTATGAAAATTTGGATACTTAAAGAGTGCCGTTCATTTTCAGTGAAAATATTATCTGGAAGGCATTTAGTCCAACCACCATTAATAGTGGGCGAGGTGCTGAATTTGAAGGAGCTGTTATTGCTTTATTCCATCTGCTCATAACCCGAACAGACAAAGTCCGTGCTCTCCGAGAGGCATTTTACCGGCAGAATCTTCCGAATGTGACAAATCTGCTTGCTACAGTGTTGATCTTTCTCATTGTCATCTACTTCCAAGGGTTCCGTGTAGTTTTGCCTGTGAGGTCAAAGAATGCTCGTGGGCAGCAGGGTTCATATCCAATCAAGTTGTTCTACACCTCGAACATGCCCATCATTTTGCAGTCTGCCCTTGTATCTAACCTTTACTTCATCTCTCAGGTACTGAGGTTATATGGTTTTATGTTCTGCTTGGGATTTGGTTTTCCAGTTCATCCATTAACTTGCTTGTTTACAGTTGCTGTACAGGAGGTACAGTGGAAACTTCCTCGTGAATCTCTTGGGAAAATGGAAGGAATCTGAATATTCAGGTGGTCAGTTTGTCCCTGTTGGTGGCCTTGCATATTATATCACTGCGCCCTCAAGGTGACCGAGATTGTTTCATTCAAGATTTGTTTTTGTCCATTTGATTTATATATTTACACTCATATTATGGATAATTTTCCTGCCTTATTTTGATTGCGAATAACTCTCCGCTGTTGGCAATGCTATGCTATTTTAACACGTCTTCTCTAATTTTTTGCAGCTTAGCTGATATGGCAGCAAATCCTTTCCATGCACTTTTCTATCTCGTGTTTATGTTGTCAGCATGTGCCCTCTTCTCAAAAACTTGGATTGAAGTGTCTGGATCATCTGCAAAAGATGTGGCCAAGCAGCTCAAGGTATGTGGAAGTTTTTATTTCATATGTTCTAATATGAATTCTAACTTCGCATTTAGCACAGCACATCCTCGGCTTTTGCATTGAATAATATGATTTCAGTTTGACCTTTTGTTCTGGTTGCATTTTTATCTTAGGATTTTCAGTCTATTGTATGGGACCTGACTTTATGGACATTTTAGGGTATCCTTTGAAAGTCCTCTGTGCAACTTTATGAATGCTACCTGTCACACAATTAAACAACTTCATATATTTGGCGTGTGGATCATAAGCAGTGACCTAATGATTAAAGAGTCTTGAACAAACTCTCAATCTCATTCTAGAACTGAAGAGTAGTTGGATCCACTTAAATAGCTGCAATTTGTCTTGTTTGATCCATTTATTTAAGGCATGACAATGATGTATAGTTTTTTAAAATCCAAGCCAGTTATTGTACTATCCAGAATCTTATGACTCTTGAGGTTCATCAACAGTTATATTGGCTTAAATCTATTGTCAAAGACTTGTAGTGGGTGTTTGGTATTTTGATGGCTTATAAGCAACTGTAAAAGGTACCTGCAGTGGAGTGCCCCAACCGGAGACCTTGAATGGTAGCTTCAGTGGCTTACAAGGCTCCACAGTACCAAGCTCAACCATAATCATGGTCTGTTGTTGGTTTGAGTCATGGATGTGCCTGTTTTCAGTTTAGAGACAGGACTAAACCTGCCAACTTACATATGCTCAAAGTAGTGGTTACTTGTCTTTTTGTGTTGAAATGCATGTAAAAAGAACTTGAAATATAAGTTAAGATATACTGATTTCATTGGAACTTAAATCTGATCAGTAGAAGCTTGATTACAAAGTTTAAAGTATCTCCCAAGTATTTAAAGGCATCATGTGCTATTGTTTGTATAATGTAGTTTATATAAAAGGCTAGCAGGTTGGTTATGGTTTTGGGCAGTTGCAAGTCTTGCATGTTATTAACTTAACTTCTAGCTGTCTCATTATGTATTGAAGCAGAATTGATGGCACAATATGCAAAGTAGCCATGTGCAGTTAATAGATTAGATGTGATTAGGTAAAGTTCATGGCTTTTGATGAATCCATTTTTGCAACTATAGGAAATTTCCTTTTCCAACACATGGTTATGAAAATGGTAGTGCTCCTCCTTTGTACTTTAATCTGTTCATTTGTATAATTAATGCCTTAGAATTAATAATGATAGGCAGCCTGACTAGGTCATGCAGTGACTTTTCTTTTCTGAATTCTAGGATGTGGTAAAGGGACTTATCTTTTCTGAATTCTAGGATGTGGTAAATTTTGACATGGTAATCAGGTTTCTGTGTCTGCATGTTCCAAGGACTATTTTTATTTGTTACCGTCTTATATATTATATACTAGCACTGTTAGCCTGATAAAGTTCTTTATCTCATGAACTTGAGCCCAACATTCACTAACTGTACTGCATTTTCTCTATATTGTAATGGTCCCTAATGTGTAAATTGACAGCATGTGCTGTTCTGGAGCTCCCAATTACCATCTGGTCATGTTTGACCATCTCCCATCCAGGTTGCATAATTGTAATTACTGGCACCCAGTATTTAGGATGAACAATTGTCTGGATTTGTTTTTGGCCAAATCTCTCTCAAATGTGAACACTGATGCTAGGAATTTGAACCATAGTGACCTCATTAGAAAAAACTAAAGTCTACATTGCCCCATGGCTTGGAGAAAGAATATAGATAAGACACATGAAAATGTCGAAAGGCTATCTTAAGAAAAAACTGAAGTGTACAATGCCCCCCCTGGTATGATACATACAAATGGCTTTTTGACATTTAACTGTCTTGTTCATATTCTCCAAGCGATGGACATTGCATGTGGATTTCCTGCAAGGTTTGTCTCTCCGTAGCCTTTAGCAGAGGTGGATATTGAGATTGAATTGTCATACTCACTGAATGTAGAATTTTCATATGACCACTTTTAATCTAGGAGTTCATTGTTTCCTGCACAAATTTTGAATCGGACTTCAGACTAGGAAGGATATAGCCAATTATAAAAGGGTAGAAATGGAGGAGCACAGCCCAGAGTGTGTTGCAATACAAGCTTCTCCTGGCTTGTTATGTATCGTACTTTATAATGCGTCCTCTGGATTGAAAAGTCTGCCTGTGCCTTTACATATTTGCTTTACTAGAAGCCTGCTAGTAAATGGTGAATGGCTCTGTCGGTATTTTCAAATAAAACAATTTCTTTTTCAAGTATCAATCTTTGTGGTGCCTAGCCCGCATGAGAAACTGAACTTTGGATGATTGCTGTGCATTCCTTGTTTGTTTATTGTTTTCTTCCCCTCTGTTTTGGCTTTTGTTAATTAATTGACAGAATTAACGTTTTGTTTTTTCTCTACCACAACATTTTAGCTCCTTCTCTCAGCAGCAGCTATTATCCTAATCTCGTCATATTTCATTTCCTTCAATCCTTTAATGGGTCTTAGATTAGATAATCTGCTGAGTTTTATCAGCTTGACATGGATACTAACAACGCAGTTTCCATACGCAGGAGCAACAAATGGTTATGCCTGGGCACAGGGAGTCCAACTTGCAGAAAGAGCTGAACCGTTACATACCCACGGCTGCAGCCTTTGGAGGAATTTGCATCGGGGCGCTGACAGTGCTGGCCGATTTCATGGGAGCTATCGGTTCAGGGACAGGAATACTGCTTGCAGTGACGATCATCTATCAGTACTTCGAGACGTTTGAGAAGGAAAAGGCCAGTGAACTTGGTTTCTTTGGTTTCTAAACTGTCTAACTGGAGTGATGGATGGTGGCGGCGACGAGCTCCCCTGCAATTTTGGTGCGCTCCCAGAGATGATGTATGTAGGTCACTGCTGACACCAAGTGAAATTAGAAGAAGGTATTGGGGTAGTTTGTTAAAAGTAATCAGTACAAATCACATACAGGTTTAATGTTTGTTCTTTTATTCCTCCTCCCCCCGCTCCATTAACTCTGTATCTTCTCTTGTATCGGTGGATCCATGAGCTTATGCTATGATGATGAATCGTAGGAGCTTTTTTACTCGTCGAGAACGGCCCTTCTTGTTAATGAAGGGCCCCCGAAATCTACTCTTTATGTTCACACTTCCAAGGTTTTGATTTAGTAAAAACAACTAGTGGTTGACTTTGAATGTTTTAACTAAAGAGCTTCTCTTTTTACCTGTCGTTTACCATCACCACCAGTCACCGGGGTTGGATGCTTTGTTTAGCCGCTTCCCTTTTGTGTTTCTCTTGGCAGTAATGCCCCGGTGAAGGAAGTATTGGACCACCGTTCATGGTTTTTGTTGCGACTCTCCAATGGTTCCACAGCTTTAGAAGGTTGTGGGTTCTTGATTCTAACGTCTAACCGCTGGTGGGGTGAGAGTTTATGGTCCGGCCCTGGTTAGTGTAACTCGATTATGTATCCCCGGAGTTTTTTTTTTCAATTTGACGTCGTCGTCGGACGATACAATTTAAGAGTGTAATTGTCTTGAATTGAAACAGGAGGGTCGCTGTAACTGATTAAAAAAGTGCTATTTTTCTATCACTCTTAAATACAGTATGAATAAAAAACGTTTCAAGGTACAGCCTATATCATTTAAAGTTGTTTTTCCAGTTCTCTTTTCTCTTAGCATGGGCACAAATTTTTTTTTCAAGTGTTTTTGAAAAAAAAATATATATATATTTTTATATGATTAAAATTAATTTTTAAAAAATAAAAATATTATTTTAATATCTTTTTAAATAAAAATTAATTCCAAAAACAAATAAAAAAAAACACTTCAAAACAGTCACTGATCCAATTGGCGTTCCAGTGGCAAGCTTCCAAGACCCATTGGATACCATAATCTTGATGGGACAGTGGTGCGTCCAGAGCTGCGTTAATTCCCACTGCATCGTCAGGTAAAGTTTGTATTGTCAAATCACTCTTTTTATGCGCATGGGGTGCTGGGAAATATGCCCTGAAAAGAAGGCTACAGGGTACAATTGTCCTTCTATAGCTCTCATTTTGCTTTTGAAAATGCTTCCTGGCCATTCAGAAAGAGCACGTAAAAAGAAGGGGAGATATGGCCAAGGTAAATCGGCGAAAGTCTGTTCAAAACTTTTGGAGTATATTCTTAGCCCAACACTCGCACGGGTCTTCTGTGGACTCCAATTTTTTCAGTAAAGTAATCTATATTTAAAAATTTAGTCCCGCTGTAATTAATATATGTAATACTCAACTTACAGATATTATTATCTGCTACATCACCATCACAAATGTTATCAAAACTATTTTTAAATTAATTTTGTTTTTATGTTTTTAAAAATAAAAAAAATTATTACCCTCTTATCCACTTCAATTACCATTTTGTCACGTGGTTTAATAATGGAAAGATAATGTGAGCTTAATCACTTCAACCGCTCGTTATTTATTTAGTGTTTGATATTTATTTGTTTTAAAACATATTTTTTTTAAATTAATTTTTAATATCAAAATTAATTAAAAAACATATAAAAAATAGTTTTTGTATCGTACATACGGCAACCCACGTTCCCAAACAGTGTTTTCATATGAAAAAGGCATCAATCAATTGAAAGGTCACCTCTTTCTTCATCCAATCTCAACCATTCAAATAATTTTAACATATTATTTTAATAAAATAATAAAAACAGAGAACGAGGATACAACGGTAATAAACTTGTTATTACAGATCTTGAAGAAAACAGCAGTACGAGTTACAGACACTTTCTGTGATTGGCTTGTTGTTTATATCGTTTATAATTTATGGAATTGCACTTCGATTTTAAAATATTATTTTTTTAATTGTACAAAAAAACAAACTCACACTTGCATTATCTTCATGAAGTTTGGTGGTGCATAAAGCATCGAAAATACCTCAAACAGGCATTATTAAAGAATTGCTATTCATTGAAATGAAAACAAAATCAACGAAAAGAATTGCTATTTCAAAGGGGAAATTTGTTATAAAATTATACATTGTATACGTCGATATTTAGATATCTTTCTACTTTTTTTATTACATTTATTTATTATCATTTCAAGTCTTATTCTTTATTAAGTATAATATATAACTCTAAATATATAAATTTATTATTGAATACATCTACTAAATACGTAGTTATATAAAATGTTATCAGTACAAATTGTTCATCGCTTTTATATTGAAGCAAATAATCATATTTAGTTTGTTCAGTAAAAATATATTTATTTATCTATCTATTCTCTTATATTCATTTCAATAGGAATTTAAATAAGATTTCTTCAAATCCTAATCATCATTATATTTGTTACTGTTTAAATCTTATATTTATAATTTTGCAAATCATAAATATACTTTGTGTTTATTAAAAGATCATGTCCTCTTTGACCTTGTGTCTTTCATTCATATAAGAAAATCTATTGTGTTTACAAATTTGACTTATAAGCTGGAAATTTTCGGCCTACAGCCCAAAGTAAGGAGAACTACTTTTTATTATTGAGGTATAACAATGCCATATTATTTTTGTTATATTTACTAATTTGATCTTATTGACTTTTCTCATCATTGTATTTTTGTGAATTTTTTATATTGTTATTTTCTATATTTGTCTTTAATTCTCCCTTTTATTCTTTGGCAAAATTTGAAAGAAAGATATACCATCGAAAGATAATTATTCTCTTAAAAACTCGTTATGATTACATTTACGATTGTAGGATTTTAAATCGGTAAGTGAATACAATTTTGCAATGTTTAATACCAATTTTAAATTGAAATTATATGGATATAAGACCAACAAATACATGTTAGAGAAAACATATTATAGTTTTCATAACTCAAATGTGATTTTGAAGTAACGATATAGAGAACAAAGTTTTAAAAAATACTGTGAACTGATTTCATGTCTACTTGTAGCTAAACAAAATAATATATTTTTAATGAAAAATCATGAATCATGGTCGACTGATCCAACTTCATTCCTTGAAGTAAATGCTATGAAATATAATAATAATAATAATAATAATAATAATAATAATAATTATAGATGTGGTCATAGTTGTGGAATAGAGATATTAAGAAAGTAGTAAATATTTGTTATCAATGTGGAATGAAAAGGCATTGGTTTTATACTTATCATACAACCAAATATCTTATTCATTTATATGAGTCCTCATTGAAAGAAAATGAGAAAAACATAGAAATAAATTTTTCTTACCCACATGAAGATAATAATGATAATTTTTGTGATCCTTTGGATATGAGGCACCTTGACGTTGCAAATAGTGCTATAACACATACTATTCTTAGACATAAGTAATATTTTTCAAATTTAAGAATGATAAAATCTAAAGTTAATACAATATCCGGTTCAACAAACTTAATTTAAGACGATGAAAGAGCTAATATAATGCTTTCTAATGAAATAAAAATTATTATTGATAGTGATTTATTCTCTGATAAATTAAGAAGAAACATGTTAAGTTTCAAAGATATACGACTTAACAGATACCATAGAATATTTGAATTTGTCAAAATCTCGGTTTTAAAATCCCAAATACTCCATTTCATTTCTAATTAGTTTGAAAAAAATAATTTTTATCAATTTATTAATATTCAATATTATAGATTAAATAAAAAACTTTATCTATTTTTTAATTCATTAATTGTTGTACAATATTTTTCTTATTATGTTAGCTGTTCAAGAGAGAAGATTTGAATCACATTTTAAGTAAATTAAATGTATTTAATTAACTTATAGATCATTTTTTTCAAGATATAAAATTAGCATTTATTACCGTATGGAAATTTATATCTTGGATTATTTTAGAATTATGTAATTAAGTTGGATTAATATCTGTTATGATGTTAATGTTTTTCGTTAAGGATTACTAACATATGCATAGAGCATTAGTTGATTGGATTATGGATGACTAATAGGTGATCTTTAGATTATTTTTTTTAGATTAAATTGAGAATTAAAGCTTGTATTCTTTTTATTACATTTTATTTAAAACATTTTATATATATATATATATATATATATATAAATAAGTCGCTTAATATAGGGGTTTTCATTTTCTATTATTATTTCTTTTTGAGAACAAAGAGACAAACATGTATGATAAGGTATGCATTGACCGGTAGGAACAAGTATTTACCGTCTCTCAGTCAACGAGTAAAACACGAGAAGATGACAGGCGCAGCGGCGGAGAAAGATTTACTGGCGCGGTCAAACAAAAACGGACAAAGTTCCTCGAGTCAGCGATACTACAGACGTGGAGAAGGGAGCTACTGCTTACAAACTGTCCCTCACTGCTTCGGCTTTGTTAGATCAATGGAGCTCCTCAAATTCTGAACATGAGGATTTAGTGTCTGCTTAGTATTTGGTTTGAAGTTTTTAAAAAATAATTTTATAAAAATATTTTTATCTGTGGTTGATAATTAAAATTAAAATATTTTTGGTTGAAACTGTGGTTGAGTTTGAGGTTTGATGAAAAACAAGTTTATATGTTTGGTTACCATGCTTTTTATACAGTTATCAACTTATGAAATTACTTTAAAAGATATATATATAACACACACATATATATATATATATAATTTTTTAAATAATATAAATTTAATAATCATAATTACATTATGTAATTTTTGAATTTATCAATTATTTAGGATCCCAATTTTTTATTTTTTTGTTTTCTACAAATTATTCAACCATGTTAATAAAAATTGCTTTTTAGAGCTTACCCATATAATTCCCAGTCATTATGTTAAGATTTGGAGACCAAGCTTGGAAGTGAATTCCCAGCCTTTTGCTCCTCGGCCAAACTCTTCTGCTTCCCCGATTGGTCTCCCAGTCTTGAAAGCATGACCAAAACTCAGAGAATGAAACGTAGGCAAAGCATAGAATTTCTGCTTTATATAAATGATGGTGCGAAAGCCTGTTTTGGCAGGTCTCATAACAATTTAATATATGGTTGAACAATAACTAAACGATAATCAAACTGTTTTTCCTCAAAACTCAGCCGCAAACATAATAACAATCGGTCACTTAGTGTATAATGATAAAGACGGGGATCGACCGTCCAATTATTAGGCTCTTTGTGGAAAGGTGATCGACCGTCCAAATATAAAAAATATTATTTTCAATAAATCAGTTTAACCCATTATGGCACCCCATCACTTTAACACTAACTACCGATCTTATAGGAAAAAAAGAACACTAACTATAAAAGACTGTCAATTACTTTTCGGTTATTTTTTTTAATTGAAATTAAATATTTTGGTTTTGGAGGATTTTAACGTGTTGTTTCAATATTGTACTGTTTATGTATATATATAATTAAATATATTAATTCAAAAAAATATTTAGTTCAAATCGAAAATAAAATTATTTAGAATTGTGCAATTTAATATAAAAAGATAATAAAATAATTTTTATGAATAAAATTATGAACATATATAATATTATGAGAATATCATTATTAATCTCACAAGGTCATTATATTATTTGATTACTCTGAAATTTTAACATATATATATATATATATATATATATATATGTGTGTGTGTGTCAAGAGACTCCTCGTAAAATTTCATCTCAATCTAACAGTCGAATTAAAAGATATGATTGATATTATAAAATGATTTATTATTAAAAAAACTATTTGGTCAAAACAAAATGAGCAAAATACTATTGAAATGTTTTGACTGATATTTAACTAAAATATCCTAAATGAGCCAAAAAATAAATAAAAATAAAAATAATATTATTTTATTTTATTTTTTTAACAAATATAAAATATTTTGATCAAAACAAAACGAACCGAACCTACAACCCTACTAACTACTGATCTTAAATGAAAAGAAGAACTTCGTGCCTGTTTGGCATAGCGGTTGAACCGCTATTTGGCCAAATTTTGAATTTTTTTTTATTTTAAATATTTTTTTTTGATATTTTTAGATTATTTTGATGTGCTGATGTCAAAATTTATTTTTAAAAAATAAAGAAAATATTATTTTGATATATTTCTAAATAAAAAACACTTTTAAAAACAACCGCAACTACGTTACTAAATAGGCACGATGTTTTAGTGGCTCCGCCACTTGTTCCACGTGGAAATCACTTGTACAAATGTGTCCCGGCATTCACACAAAGCCAAATACAGACCTTTCTTTTCTGACTGTGTTGGGACTCTGTTGCAGCTGTATTTTTTAAGAATATTTTATTTTTAAAAATATTATTAAAAGATTCTTTTTACATTTTCAATACGAAACACTTAAGACAAAAAACAAAAATACTTTTTGAATGTACACTTACGAGAGATCCATCTTCCCCAGACCTTTTCTATCGAAAACACCTGAAATATCCCTATACTTTCTCCAAAATCTCCATGGCTCTCCCCTTTCAACGGCTATGCAACAGCTGAGCAATCCAAGGGCAAAAGGTTTTGCAAGAATCACCTTTAAGAGAACGTCCCCACCCTGGCATTTTATTAAATTCTCATCACTATTCTCTGCCGGACATTTTCGTACCATTGTGTGGCATCTTTATTTATTAACTTTTGGGCAGTATAGTTTGTGTTACGAATTTAATGAACATATAACTTTCATTAGTGAATATTATTTTAATAATTATATAGTTTGAACATGAGATAAATGAAATTTGGTCTTAAACTTTTACCAATAAACAACCTGCTCTATGGTTTGGTGTGGCATATTTTTGTTTCAAATGAGGCAAAGTTGTTCCAAGCTAACCTACTGGAAGAGGGATTCCAAGATAGTGTGAAAGGATTAATTGTATTTTATGGGTTTAAGAAAGTGACTACCCGGCCGTATCGAGTTAAGAAAAAGAAATGGAATAACCAAGAAATTAGGCAGAGCTATGGAAGGTGGTCTTGGCTATTTCTGCATAAATAATGTCCATTCTTTCCGAGATGCTTAGTTTACGATCGGCAAGCAGATAGTAGTGGAGCTGTTTTTGAGCGTCTTGAATTGGGTGCTTCTTCTTCTTGTTCTTCTCACCACCTATTCTTGAATTCCTTGCCCTTTCGAAAGGAAAGCAAATCGGAAACTCTCAAGGGTGGTTAAATAAAAAACAAAAACGAAATACTATCCTCCATTAATGGCCTCGATATGGGTGCTAAAGTAATTTGCTTTTCTCTCTTTTTCTCAATAAACTTCTCATCACCATCCTAAATCTTTTTTGTTCCCACTTCCCCCCCTTCAATTTGCAATCACTTAGTTCCCAGTTTTTGGTCTTCTTACCATCATCGTCGTTGTCGTCATTTGTGATACTTTCTGCCGATGGATTCTGTAAAACCGTCTGCTCTGACGTCAAAGAAGAGTAGATTTGCACGCAATGTAGCCAAAGTTCTTCACCTTCGAGCAGCAACTGGGATTGCTCCTGTTGATGGGGTTCAGAAAGTTGTGTCCCAAGAAGAGGTCAAGGACGACAAGCATCACCGTAAAACTGCAGCTAGCCGGCCCGAGTCATTTGATATTGATGATCATCGAAAAAGTTTGCCCCTGGAAGCTTTTGTTGCCACACTGTTCGCTAGCGTTTCATGTGTTAAAGCTGCATATTCTCAGTTACAGTATGCTCAGTCTCCTTATGATGCTGATGGGATTCAAGCAGCTGATCAATTTGTGATCTCTGAGCTGAAGAATCTGTCTGAGTTGAAGCAGTGCTATATAAGGAAACAGTTTGATCCTTCTCCTGAGACTGCCCTGGTTTTGGCTGACGTTCAGGAGCAGAAGAGTCTTTCAAAGACCTATGAGATAATGGGGAAGAAATTGGAGTCTCAGTTAAGGCTCAAGGAGTCCGAAATCATGAATCTGAGAGAAAAAATGGAGGAATCTAATAGACAAAACCGATTACTTGAGAATAGGTTAGATCAAAGTGGACATTTATTCATGTCCGACAATCTACGGCAAACAGGCTTAGGTCCCAGCCATTTCATTACAGTTCTTCTACATACAGGCAAGTCCATTCGAAACTTTGTCAAGTTGATGATTGATGAGATGAAATCTGCAGGCTGGGATCTAGACGCCGCAGCCAAATCTATCGTCTCTGATGTGGCCTACTGGAGAGCAGATGATAAATGTTTTGCCTTTGAAAGCTTCGTCAGCAGAGTTATGTTCGATGGTTTCCATTTGACCAATTTTTCTCCCCAGAAAGAATCTCTACCGGAGAAAAAGAATCAGCAACGGCTGTTCGTCAAGAGATTCTCGGAACTAAAATCAGCGAAAGCAATCGAATTCATTGCCCACAAGCCCAAATCAACATTTGCAAAATTTTGTCGTGACAAGTATTTGCAACTTATTCACCCCCAGATGGAAACATCCTTTTTTGGCAACTCGAGCAAGAGAAGCCTCGTGAATTCAGGTGAATTTCCTGACACCAGTTTTTTTGCCACATTTGCGGAAATGGCCAGGTCGGTCTGGCTTCTACATTGCCTGGCCTATTCTTCCGATCCTGAAGCCTCAATCTTTCAAGTCCGTAGAGGGTATCGTTTCTTCGAAGTTTACATGGAGAGTGTTGCCGAGGATGCTCTTCTTTCTTCAGCAAATGCACCGGAGGCCGATCCATCAGTTGCATTCACTGTAGTTCCTGGGTTCAGGATTGGTAAAACTGTTATTCGGTGCCAGGTGTATCTCTCTCCGCTCCAGAATAAGGTAAAACGCGGATAAAAACTTGGCATGGACCCACAACATCGAAGAATGAACCGGTGCAGGCCATTGTCGTGATTATTTTTAGTAAAATTCTAATTATAGCTTTGCCCTGTTGCCAAGTGTTTGTTGTGGTGGCATTTTTATTCATATCATAGTGACTTGGGGCACCTTGTCTTTGTATTTTCGTGGCCATTTTGAAAAAGGAAAGCGCGTTGACCGTTGTTAGGAAACAACCTTTGAATTATTATTATTATTATTATTATTATTATTATTATTTTTATTATAAACTATGGAAGACATCCTCAAAACAATTTTGTTAGCATTAGGCCATTGACAGAAGGATTGATTAGCTGCGGTGCACCATTTCCCAGTGTTTTGGATGCTTTCAATGTACACAGTAATAAATGTTGATTTTATATTCAGACATTATTAGTCATAATACTAAAAAATTGCTTGCAGCTTTGGATGCTTTTGATAGACTAGCTTCGTGTCAGCTTGTTCTGTATTGGTGATCTTTTTTCTCTAGTAGTTACCATGTTTGCCTCGACTATTTAATTCTCTTCTCTGCACCTTGTCCTTAGAGAAGGATTAATAAAAAGTTACTTAACTCTTGTGAGCATCCCAAATGCATATACAAATGCGATTTTCTCTCTCAAAATAGTAGCCCCGTAAAAAAATAAAATATGGGTGGAGTAATGTGTGTGTGTGTATAAACATATTTTAAACTAATAATATGCTTAGTTGAGAATAAATGTTAAATAAGTTTATACAAACATCATATCAACAAGTATGAAGGATTTCATGAAGAAATTATGAAGTAGAAAAAAAAAGCATGTTGAAGATATAGGAAATAAGTATTCAATTTAGTGTTCCATGTAAATCTTATATCTTATCTTGATAGCAACAAGTTAAAATGAATGCACATACGTTACCATGCATGCATTTAAAAGGATTGATAAAAAGACAAACGATTCTAAAAATTCATATAGGTTAAAAGTAATAAATTTAGAATTTTGCATGAACCAATCAACTATTTGTTCATACATTAAGAACACCTGGAAATTTTGTAGAAATCAGTTGATTATTATAGTTGTTAGTGAGATTGTAACAGCTATAAACAACAAGTTTTTGCGAAAAACCTATATATGATTTGCCTAATTGTAAAGCTACTCCAAGTGTGAAAATGCATCAAAATTATCAACCTTTTTTATATTCTAATTGGTGCTTTTAAAACCTTTATATTTTAGCACAAAAATAATTAATCTCATTCTTACTACACTTAAACATCTTTAAATCCTTTAAGTGCTATTTAGTGAGATATAAAAGCATTAGAACCTTGAATTGTATTATTTACTCTACCGAGAGAGTTAATTGTGATAACAAAATTACTCCTATAAATCTTTAAGAGTTAAGTAAAATCTCTTGAAATTGAAAGGGTGTTTTCACCAAAGAAAATATATCCTCAAGTGAGAGAAAAATCTTGAAGTGAATCTCTTCAAGAGGTGTCAAAGCTTGGTGTTGATTCATCAAGCAATAATTATGCTATTAAACTTGCAATGGTGAGGGAATATAATACTTAAAACCAATCTAGCACTTGAGGTATGGATGTAGACTTGTTGAACCATATTAAAAATCAAGTTTTCAAATTCTCTCCCTTGCCTATTTATTTTAAGAATAAACCTTACTCCGCTCTTAAGTATTTAAATAAAAACTACCTTAAGTGTGGACAAAACCTTCCTCCACTCTTAAGTATTTATGATGATATTATAAGTCCATTTGGTTGAGCGTAAAAATAATCGTCAAGTTTTATTAGAGCTCCAAGTACATGGTGAAAATGACTACTAAAAATCTTAGTGACAAAAAAAAAGTTTTGTGATTAAATTCGTGTTTTCTCACTTCAAATGTGTAGAAACTTTGCAACTAGATCTTTAATAACTTTATATTAAACATCCCTAAGAAGTCCTCTCATATGAAATATTGCAACTAATCGACTAAACTCATCATAACTCGTACATATTACATTAGCAATTGTTGAAGTACTTACTCTCTGTCACGTCTTAATGGCTGGATGCCTAGTCTTTCAATTTGAGACATATTGAATCATACAAGCTAAATAATCCAGGTAAACAACCATGACTACTATTGCATTTCTTTCAAATTATCACATTTTGCCTATAATTAATAATAATTAACAAGTTATTAACATACTTCTATAAAAATGACAAATTCAATCTCAATCTACCTTTTCAATAGGCCTAATTGGTGACATAGACTAAATCATAACATTTTTCCATGTCATTCTTTATTTTAAATTTCCTAATTCTTTTTTCCATTGAAACCTTTACCAGTTTCTTTAATGTTTTGGATTTTAAACTAAGATTAAAAACCCTCATTTATACTTTAACAATAACTTTAAATTTATTTATGCAAGTCATCCCCTCCATTACATTTCACATTTATTGAATTTTAAAGATATATTAACTCGTAATAATATCATAGTCAAGGATGAGGTTACTTAGATAAGAACAAGAGGCAGTCGTGTTATTGACGAGCTCAAATCATCAAGTAGACAACATAGACGTGCATGGATAAATACATAGTTATGTTGGCATATTTTAGGATTTAATTAGTAAAATATTGCATTATTTAAGTATTAGTAAAATATTCATTTGTGTATGTTTATTTATTTGGGTTCATTTCATGAAAATACTCTCCTATATAATAGTTCATAAATGTGGTAGGTGAAAACAATTGAGGTTTTTGTTTTGAGTGGTTAGTTTGAAGCTACACATGATTATGAAATGTGAGAACTATTGTGTTTGGTTAATGTGATTATTTGCAATTATTGTTAAATGTAATAAAATTTTGGATACGGTACTTTTATAGAAAAAACTTTGATGAAATTTCATTAAAACAGCATAGTTTCTTACTCTCTAATATTGCAAAAATAGCCTAGAAATGCACAACCTTTATTCGAACACTAGCTAATTGCCCGCGCGTTGCCGCAGGTATTTTTTTGTATATAATTTAACATAATTAAATCTACAACGATAAATTTATATGATATAAGTAAATAAAAATTATAGATTAAAAGATAAAATGTTTAAAATTTGGAGTTGAGTTTGTCACGTAAGCATAGATTATATTTTTTAGAATATAGGTATTGCGTCATAAACGATCACAAAAGAGCGCGCACTAACATTAGAAAAAAGAGCAAAATATTTGAATAAGAAAAAAACACAAATTACTGAAATCATTATTGTGCAGATAATAAAATTATAAAAATCAATTAATAGAAAGAGCAAATAAAAAAAAAGGGAAAAGGAAGCAACATTAATTTAAAATATTATCACAATAGCAACATCAGAGTCTTAATATCTAAAATTATTATTGCCGCTAGAATAAAAACAACAAAAATTATTAAATTATACCGAGGGAAAAAAATAAAAAGCATGAACAAAACAGCAAGCAAGAAAAACCAATTAAAAATTATTATTATTATTATTATGAAAGAATAAATAATCACTATTATTATAATAATAGAATACATAATCACTATTATTATAATATTAATAATAATCACTATTATTATTATTCTTATTATAATTATTATTATAATGTTAATAATGAAAGAAACAAAAATAAATGAAAGGCTAAAAATATCCCAGAAACTTTAACAACAGATAAAAATAAATAAATAAAAATTATCATTGCTATTACTGGCAAAAATAAAATTATCAAATTATCGGGAGGGTAAAAAAATAACAAAAGAGTAAGAATGAAAAATAATTAAATCATGATTATTATCATGGTAGTCAAAATCGCGAGTCAACTCGCAAACTCGTACGAGTTTGCGAGTTGGCTCAGCAAACCTGGTTGAACCGGTAGAAAAATCGAAACCGGTCAAACTCAGTCAAACCCGGTCAAAATCGGGTTGACTCGTAAAATCGGACCGGATCGGTCCGATTTTACGATCCAGGTTTTTTATTATTTTAACACCAAATCTTGTACTGATTTATTTAATCACCTCTTATATTTATACACAAAAATATTTACCTTCTTATTTCTCAACCGATGTGAGACAATTAAAGAAGGAAACATTTAAAAGGAGAGTTGTGACTCTCGGCTGGATAGGGGATAGTCTGGAGAGGGGGGTATTTAAAAGGAGAGGAATTGTGAAAACATTGTATTTGTCCGATGTGGGACAAATACAATGTTTTCGCAATGGAGAGGAATTGCGACTCAATTCCCACTCTGCTTTCCTAAAGGCTAAAACCACTCAATCCAACAAATACAAATAAGGAGAGGATTATTTGTCCAGCATTTTGCTGGACAAATTATATATATATATATATAATGTTTTTAATATATATATTAAAAAAATTATAAAAAATATATATTATAAAAAAATAAAAATTATATATATATATATATATATATATATCATGGAATCACTCTTGAAAATCAGTAATATTAACTTTAAAATTTCTACTTAAATTTTTTTTTTACTTTAAATTAAAAAAATTTAATGTTTTACATCATTTTCATATCCTGATGTCAAAATATTTTGTTGGAGTTGGAGCTAGTACTAGTAATATACTAATATTGATGTTGACTGTTGATACCAGTATTAGTAATTTAGTACTGATAATCCTTTCAATAATAATACTTTTGATAAATGTATTAAAAATAACGAGGAAAATGACGGACATGAAACTGATTTTAATTTATATAGCATATCATTAAAATATTTATTTTAAATATGTTTGTTTTTACCTAATGAAATTCTATGGACATAATTGTTTTGTAATGTGTTTTGAAGTTATTTTACATCATGTATGAACCTGAACTAATTAAGTTTTATGTCCATAATTATGCTATTTTGTATTCAGAAATATTTTACATACGATTTTATGATTTTTCTTCTCACACGATTTTAGCTGTGATTTTACGATTTTTATACGGACAAATTCGGGTACGATCTTACGATTTTACGATCCGATCTTTCAGAGCCCTTTCCGATTCGTGTCAAAATCTCGATTTTGACTACCTTGATTATTATTATTATTATTGTTATTATTATTATTATTATTATTATTATTATTATTATTATTCTTATTCTTATTTTTATTATTGTTGTTGTTGTGTTAAATACACTTATATATACATGGACAAAAGTAGGGATTAAAAAAATAAAAGTGTAAGGGCTGAAATGAAAATCAAATATAAAGGGATTAAATTAAAAAATTAAAAGTCAAAGGGCTGAAATGCAAATTACATTTATTGTCAATTGAAATCAGAGGACAAAATTGTAAAAATCGGAACTTTTGTACCGAATTGATTGAGTTATATACAGCCAACCCAGAAATTGAAAGTAGAAGGACTGAAGTGAAACTTTAATATTCAATCAATTAAAATCGGAGGACCCAATCGAACAAACTTAAAACTTATATCAAAGAAATGAGGACCAAAAATGAAATTAAAAGTACAGGGACCGAAGTGAAAAGTAACGCAACATGGGGGACTCTCCTGCACATTGACGTGCAGGAGAGAGAGAAACGTGGCCGGCGGTTTTAACCGGCCTCCGCTGCGTCCACGGATATTTGGTGGTTACACGCACCCCCGCGGGAGGAAGACCACGCGGCGTCGCATCGTTTTGGCCTCCGGGAGACAATTTCCGTCCACCGGATGAGGCCGCACGCGCCGCCTAAACAGGGCGTGAGGCGGAAAACCGTCTGGCGCGTGCGCCTCACGCCCTGACAGATGCCGAATAAAAAAATCGAAAAATAGGGTCAATTACCGTCCTGCCCCTGTACCTAATTCAGTGTTTTTGTCTTATTAGGGGCTAAAACCGTATTTAGCCATTTTAGAAAATAATAAAAAAATAAAAAGTTGCGGCGGACCGGGCCGGTCCGGCCGCGCGCAATTACGCCGGTACCCCTCAGCCGGAACTCTTATTTTGTCTTATTACCGGGGACGAAATCGTCAATACACTGTTCACAACTGAATATTAAAAAAAAAAGAAAATCAAAAGGAAAAACCGAAATTAGCCTCGGCTGACCAGCGCCTGTTGCCGCGCGAACGAAGGCCAAAATCGGGCGTGCACTACTCGAATCCACAGTGTAATGTAAGAGGATCCACAGTGGAAACGCCACGCCCTTTAGCTGTTTTGTAATGTAAGACAATCAAGAAATTGTGTGGTCCTATTCATCTTCTTACACAGAATCAGAAGTAGATAAAGATGGAACAAATTGTACAGTTGTGGCATTAATGTCAGGTAGCATTGAGAATGCAGATGAGGTAATGCTGGTTCTTTTGTCTCCAAGCAATGTACCACGTGATTTTTTTTTGCATAGGAGGCTTGGAATCAGGGTTAGAGTTATATTGTCATCGATAGGACTTGTTTGGTGTGCTGTGTAATTTCTTCCTAGATGTTGCTCTTCTGAAGTGAAAAGGGGAGAGCTCAAAACTTCATGGACTAAAAATGTCACTAATTTACATCAAATGAAATAATTGTTCAGAGTGTGGTTATAATTGTTTTTTAAAATGTTTTTCATTCAAAAATATATCAAAATTATATATTTTTTATTTTTTAAAAATTATTTTTGATATCAATACATGAAAATAATCCAAAAATATAAAAAAATAAATTCGCCACCAGTATTTTTTCTTTTCTTTTCATATCGAGTCAGGGGTATTTCTCAGGTTAAAAATTGGATTTTTTCCCCCAGAAAGTGTAGTTGGGCCGAGTGTTCTGTTTCTCACGGACTGCACGTAGGCAAGGTTGCTATTTCCAATGGGAGCTTTGGGGCTCTTGTTTATTGATAGCCTCATTTATTAGAGGGCTTGCTCTGTGAAGGCCACGTCATACTTTCTTCTAGGCGTGCGTATCTCTTAGATGAGAGAAAGCAAATCCAACTAGTCCGGCCGCCTGCTCTATAATATGTGCCAATAAAAAATCAAACGATGAAAAATTCAGAAAATGCATTCAAAACTTGTCAGTTTATTCAATTAATTATAACCATATGTTAATTTAATAAATGATAATGATAAACACATGCTGAATTGGAATTCTAAGCATTGAATGCAGATAAAACAACATGATGTCATAATGCATTAGGTCATTTAATATTTTTATTTAATTATTATATGTCAATATTGTTTTTTGAATCAAAACAAAATAACTTGCGATCCCATTCAAATCCAATCATGTTGCAGTTGGCTCGGCGGCTTGACTAGTTTGATCAAAGGTCTAATCACGAACCGAATAGTATCATTCAAAACCCAATTTTACTCCTAATGATTTCTTTGAAAATTGTCATTTCAACAAAATATTAAAAGAGAAAACTAAATTTAGGGAGCAAAGCAAAAACGAAAACATCATGTTGGTTCGATCCTCGCCAACCAGGTACAACCCACTTCAAGGTGTTCATGTTGAGCTTGACATGACTATAATAATCTTACCTGCTTGTTTATGGATTGTTCGATAATGTGTTTGAAAAATATTTTTAAAAAAAGTTATAAAATTTTAGTGTTTTTAGATTATTTTGATATATTGATATAAAAAGTAATTTTTAAAAATAAAAAAATATCATTTTGATGATTTTTAAATGAAAAATATTTTAAAAAACAATCTTAATCACACTCTCAAACAGACACTTAGTGGGATGTGTTTGAGACTACACTACAAATCTACAAAAAAATAATCTAGGAACTAGAATAAAAAGCTCAAGAGTTATCAAAGAACCAAATGTAAAAGAAATATCTTTTAACTTCCCTTCCTTTTATAAATTAGAAGATTACTTTAAAACAAAATAACTTTGGAGATGACATTTGAAGTGGCTCGTAAAAATCTACTTTTGGCAAAATCATAAATCTGAACTTTTCAATGAGTTGATGATAAATGCCATGCTCTAAACAATGTTCTTTATAACTCGTGTTTCTCTGATCACATGAATGAACCTGGTTTATATATATATAAGAAGCTTATGAATTCAAGTCACAGATTATGATTTAGAAACATAAGTCACGAGCCAAAGATTCAAATGAAATGATATTTATTATGAATTTGCAGTATCACAACATTATTTTTCTAGTTGCGTTGCAGTCATGGCTATAATAACTATACTTTTTACAACCAAACCCTAGTTTCCGACTCCAGGACGAAGAGCTGATCGCAGAAATCTCTCGGTCGCAGCACGGTCAGGAGTGATGACCTTTCTACTAGTACTTGCTGTCATTCGATTACCTCCGCCACTCGGGGACGACGGAGGAGGAAACCTATGCACCACCAAGTTGTCTTCCAGAAGGAGGACATTCCCATTTTCCTTGCCGGAAAGCTGCTTCCTAGCATCTGAACCGTGGCTAAACAATACAAGAATCAGAATGAGTGGGAATGTGATCAAACGAGCGGTGTGCATTTTTCTTGCGTGATCAAGCAAATCTGAACAAGGTTTGTTTGGAAATATTATGTATAATCACAATTAATCAATTAAAGAGTATATATAGGAATCCAACCAAATAATTTAGAAATAAATTATAATTTCAATTACATAAAATATAAGATTTCATCATTTAATGTCGTACTTGATTTTCTCTGGAATTGATGATTGTGTTAATTGAATTACAATCTAAATATAATGCATTGATTTGTTTTCCCAACATGTCCCCTAAAAAAACTTAATGAGTTGGATACTTGTATTTAATGATAATATTGAAATATTTAAAAGCTATATATGAATTGAACCGAGTAATTATTATAATTTTTCATTTAAGTGGAATCTATGATTTCATCATTTGATGAGGTAAATAATTAATTAGAATCTATGATTTCATCATTTGATGAGGTAAATAATTTTCTCTTTAATTGATGATTGTGTTAATTTGATTACAATCTAAAATATACTGCATTGATTTGTTTTCCCAACATGTCCCCCATCAAAGAGATTTTAAACAAAAAACTTAATGAGTTGGATACCTCTATTTAAAGATAATATTGAAATATTTAAAAGGTATGTATAAGAATACAGACAAACAATTATAGAAATAAATTATAGTTTTTAATGATTAAAAAAAGGTTCATGTTGGGATTTAAAAATTAAAAATACCTGAAAAATAAAATAAAAACACAAAAATATGAAATAAATAAACAATGATTTTTGTTTCTTTTTTCCTTTTAGTTATTATTTTTTTTCAAAATCATCTTGTTTTAGGTTTATTTCTCATAAAAAAATTATAAATTGACAATGTTTTTTAAAGAATGTTTGATTTATTCGGGTTAACATGCTCCTCACAACAAATCTAAAAAACCATTGCAATATCTAAATTGAATTAGGGTCCAATCATCTTGAAAGAAGAAAGAGAAAACTAAGTGAATAATAACATAGAAATATGAAACAAAAACAAGAAAAAGAAATGGGGAAAAAAGAAAATAAAATGGTAGCATAGTTCCTCTCATTACCATGGTTAGTGAGCTATAAACTGAGTTAAATTAACTAAAACACGACTTGCGATATGAAATAAAAAAACCTGAAAAAGAAAAGTAGAAAGAAAATAAAAATTTGAAGGCCTAATAACCTAATAATAAAGATGAAAAATAAACTTCAAAAAATACAATGCCAAAGAAGAAAACTTGAGTGGTAATTTGATCAACCAAAAATACATGATATGAGATTAGAATAAAAAATATTAAAAGGATGATCTTGTAAAAAAACCTAAGTTCAATAAAAAAAACACCAAAAAACCCTAAGACAATTCGATTTAATTTTATTAATATGCTCTTGGAATAAACAAACCTTAAGAATAGTGAAAAAATAAAAAATCTCAATGGAAAATTATTTAATACAAAATGATAAAATTGAGAAAAAGTTATAAAAAATCAAAGGAAAAAAAATCTAAGTCCAACCGGGTTAACTTGACTAACCCACCATAAGCGATTTAAGATCAGGATAAAGAAAAATAAACCTATAAAAAAGAATCTAACAAAAAAAGATCAAAGTTAAATAAAAAACATTATGAATGAAAATCCAAGTTGACCTGAGTTAGCCTTACCAACCCTATTTGGAATAATAAAATAGAAAAAGAACAAAAAAGAACAAAGTTCAAGGGCAAATAATTATGCAAAATGATAGAATTAAAAATAAAGTCATAAAAAAATTGAGATGTTCAAATGAAGAATCTAGCATAGAAAACTAAAGTTGAATAAAAAAATATCAAGAAAATGCAAGTTAACTCTGGTTAACTTGATTAACTCGTATTTAGAATAACCTATCAGAAAAGTGGAAAAATTTACATATATCAAGGGCCAATATTTAATGTGAAAGTATGAAATTGTTAAGAAAATCAATTTCATTAGAAAAATCAATGAAAGAAAATCTGAGGTAACCATCATTAACTTAACTACCTTATTACCCGATAAATAAGATTGTGAAATAAGAAAAACACAAAATACAATAAAGCTAAGGGCTTAATTGACAAATATCAAATGATATATCAAATGATGAATATAAAAAAAATCAAGTTTCAGCAAAAGTCTAGTCTATTGAAAGATAATCATGAGAAAATAATAGAGAAAAATATTCAGCCTCAAAACAATTTAAAACCCAAACAAACCAAACATGGTATAACAAACTGAAAGAAATTAATTAGGGGCTAAATTGGAAAAGTAAAACTAAGGATAAAAAAACATTATTGAAAAGAAATAACTGAAATTATCCTAATGATTTGTTTTAACTCGATCACAAGAAAAGAAAAGAAAAGAAAAGAAAAGCACACACCATATTCCTAGTTTTCTTAAAAGTTGAGAAATGATACCTTTAATCAAAATCAGTCCATAATCTTTTAACTTCTAATTTTAACCTTTTAGAAATTAAATTTAAAGCAAATGGGAAATTTAGATTATAATAGGTGTCTTCTTTTCTTTTTAAGAAGTTATGTTTATGAATGTACTAGAGAGTTTATATTATGTCTATGGAACTCATACCAAACCCTAGGGAAGGCTAAAGAAAATAACTTTGATAAACTTCACATAAACTATAGTAACTCATTACTCATGACTCTAAAATCAGTAAATCCTAAACTGAAAATTTTAATTATTTTAAAAAATCTAGAGAGCAATTATAGAAATGTCCGACCCTGATGAGCCCCTTTTAATTTTGGTCCAGTCTAATTGATTTGATAAATTTGTTATTAAATCCAAAATCCAAAAATAATAATTTTATCTTAAAAAAGACATGGCCATGAAATCAAAAAGGGAAATTAGATTATAAAAACTCCTTATTATAATGGTTACGCAACAAGCATGCCAAGTTGAGAATTATTGCTACCACTTTTTACACAAAACAGGGGCTACGTTTTCACTTGCTATCCATAATTACACATACACATTCCCTCCATAACTCTATATACAGATCATCCCCTCTATAACCCAGAACCAGAAAAAAAAAATACAAATGTGACAAATGATCAACCTTTTGTAATGCCAAATAAGACAAATCGGAGACAACCACCAAGGTAGAAGGGGGTTGGCTATAAATGGGGCTACATAAATGATCAAGAAAAAAGAGAGGAATAGAGTACTTAATTGTGAGAGTGAATTCTAGGTTTGAGTCTTTTCAAGATAATTTTCCATTTATGTCTATGTTAAGGTAAAAGTTGTAGAGATTTTGAAGACAGTAATTGTCTGCCACACTTGTAATTGTGTGTTGAGCTTTCATTATATAGACATTTGTACAGAGATGAAGAATACAATCAAAATAAGAAAATAGCCGTTTACAAGTTAAATAAGGAATGATATATGTACATTCAATTGTAAATTCATGATTTGATCTCTGATGCTTGATTCTCTCCTTGACTTTGTATGACAGTAGCTGGGTCTCTGTCATGGCCTAAATTATCGTCAACACCCCCCCTCAAGGTAAGCGTGGTTGGTAACACGCAAAGCTTGGACCTGAAGAGTGTGAACAGCGAGGCTGATGGACTTTTAGTGAAGAGATCAGCAATTTGCAAGTTGGATGGCACATGTTGGATGTGAAGGACACCATTGCAAACTAGTTCACGGACAAAGTGAATATCAATGTTGAAATGCCGTGATCTTTTCTAGGCTACTGGATTGCGAGCCATGAAAATTGCGCTGGTATTGTCGCAGAGAAGAATTGGTTTCTCAGGAGGTGGAACATGCAGGTCATGTACAATGTTTAACACCCATTGAACTTCAGCAGCAGTGAAAGCTAATGCTCGATATTCAGATTCAGCAGAGGAGCGAGAGACTGTAGATTGCTTTTTAGATGCCCACGAAATTAAGTTGCCTCCCAAAAATATTGCATAGCCAGAGGTTGATCTACTGGTGTCTGGGCAGCCAGCCCAGTCAGCATCTGGAAGGCCTTGATGTTGAGGGAGGTAGATAGGTTGATGTGCAAACCAAAATGCAACGTTCCTTTGACATATCGAAGGATGCGTTTAACAGCTTGAAAATGCTGAGTTGTGGGGGAATGCATGAACTGGCTGACTGAGTTGACAGCATGGGCAATGTCTGGTCTGGTGATGGTGAGGTACTGAAGTGCACCAACGAGGGACCTCTAGATAGTTGGAGAATGGAAGGGGTCCCCAGCTGTGGTTAAATGATGAGAAACAACCATGGGGGTGATCACAGGTTTGGAATCAATAAGGTCAGCTTTGAGTAACAGGTCCCGTGCATACTTAAATTGACTTAGAAACATTCTTGCTGAAGAGTAAGTGACTTCGAGACCAAAAAATAATTCAAAGGACCCAGATCTTTCATCGAGAATTCTTGACGAAGCCTGTGAATAAGAGTGTCATTGCTGCCTGTAATAATAATATCATCTACGTATAAGAGTAGATAGATGATATCATGCGCTGTTGAGTACACAAAGAGGCTGGAATCAGCTTTGCTGCAGATGAAGCCAACAGTGGAGAGAAATTGGCTGAACCTATGGAACCATGCCCTTGGTGCCTGCTTAAGACCATAGATGGCCTTTTTGAGATGGCAAACATGGTAGGGATGAGAAGGATCAGTGTATCCTGGTGGTTGTTCCATATAGACCTTTTCTTGCAGAACTCCTTGCAAGAATGCATTGTTTACATCAAGTTGCCTTAGAGACCACCCACGAGAGACGGCAATTGAGAGAACAATGCGAACGGTGGATGCTCGAACAACTGGACTGAATGTATCATTGAAGTCAATTACAAAGTGTTGAGTATAGCCTTTGGCAACAAGGCGGGCTTTGAGCCTATCAATTGAACCATCCACATTGTATTTGATTCGAAATATCCATTTTGATCCAACAATGTTTGTTGCAGGTGGACGTGGAACCAGTTCCCATGTGTGATTGAGCTGAAGTGCAAGAATTTCATCTTCCATGGCAGCAAGCCAATCAGGTGATTTGGCAGCACTCTTGAACCCTTTTGGAGTTTTGAGAGTTAAAAGAGCTGAGATCATAGGAGATGATGGGAAATGACAAACATAGTTGGAATGTTTGGCTTTGGAGATGCCTGCTTTCCCACGAGTTATCATTGAATGGGAATTCTGAACTGGAGTGGGCTGTGATACAGGTGCCAAAGATGATTCCTCTATATGAGTAGGAGCAGCTGGTGATGCAGAGGATGGACTGGAAGATGGAATCATGTCCAGGGCACATGATTTACATGGCACTGATGAGGTGGCTGGTGACTGATGTGAGTGTGGAGATCCTGCAGTAGAATTAGTTTGGGACATAACAGGCTGGGAAGAAGATGGATCATGAAAAGCAATTAAATCTGAGAGAGTAGATGAGGGTGTCAATATAGATGAAGAAAAAGGAAACACAGCTTCATCAAACCTGCCATGCCGAGTGATAAAGACACGTTGTGACACAGGATCAAGGCATTTAAATCCTTTGTAAGAGGAATGATAACCAAGGAAAATGCATGGAAGACTTCTTGGATCAAACTTGTGTTTTGCATAGTCACGCAGATTGGGAAAACACAGGCAACCAAAGATGCGAAAAGTGGCATAGAAAGGAGGCTTACCATACAGAATTTCAAAAGGGGATATTCCCTTCAAGACCGGTGTTGGCAAACGATTGATGATGAACACTGCTGTATTGAAGGCTTCAACCCAAAAGTGAAGAGGAACTGAGGCATGGAAGAGCATTGTGAGGCCTGTTTCTGTGATGTGCCTATGTTTTCTTTCGGCTCTACCATTTTGGGATGGTGTATAAGGACAGGAGAGTTGATGATGAATACCATATTTGGTGAAGTGAGATTTTAAAAGTTTACTGGTGAATTCTCCTCCCCCATCACTTTGGAAAATTTTTATCTTGGTGGAGAACTGGTTTTCGACCAGAGATTGAAAATTGAGGAAAGTCTGGTATAAATCAGTTTTGTGTTTTAATGGGTAAAACCATGTACAACGTGAGTGGTCATCAACGAAAATAACATAGTAACGATATCCTGATATGGATGTTATGGGTGCAGGACCCCATAGATCACAGTGAATGAGACCGAGAATGGTAGTGGATCGACTGTCATTTGTTGGAAGGACTTGTTTATGGCTTTTAGCCTTTTGGCATCTTACACACAAAGATGGATTTGGCAATAATGAAGTAAGAGATAAATTGTTTTGTTTATTGAGGATGGAGATTATTGTAGAAGAGACATGTCCTAGGCGTGCATGCCAAATTGCAAAGGAATTACAAAGGTTGAATTTTGTAATGACTGATGAGAAGGCTTGGTGTCCACGCTTCAGTACATACAGACCATCAACAAGGTAACCGCTTGCCACCACCTTTCGAGTTAGACGATTCTGTATAATAAAGTAGTTATCAGTAAAGATGACAGAATAAGGATAATCATGTGTAAGTTTACTGACAGAGAGTAGATTTTTGGTGAGATCGGGGACAACAAGAACATCTTTTAATGACAAATTAGGAGCAGGGGAACAATAGCCAATTTGTGTTATGGGAAGAGAGGATCCATTACCAACAATCACTTGTTCCTTACCAGGGTAAGGTTCCACCTTATCAAGTTGAGAGGCATCATTTGTCATGTGTGCAGATGCACCAGTATCAGTATACCAATCTGCAGGTTCAGTGGTGATGGTGTAATTTGCAAATGTCTCAGCAAGGTTGGCATCAACCTTGATATACATGCGTTTGCAATCTGTTGCATAATGTCCTTCTTCTCGACATATTTGGCATCTAGGGGGACGCCTGTATTGCTGTTTGTTACGATTGCCTCCTCTGGATGTGCCTCCCCTATATTTTTGATAAGAATTGTTGAACCTGCCATTGCAATTGAGGGGAGCATTGGGGTAATTGGCAACATATGCAGCAGGAATTCCTGTATTGCTATCCATGGATTTTGAAAACAGATCAAAACTTTCTGCTTTGGGGACGATGTCCTTGAAGCATGGAATGGGGGTTAAAAAGAGTTGGGTGATTGAAAAGGTTAAAAATTCGTGGCCAAGACCACGCAAATACCAGTGCACCTTATCGGTTTCTTCAACTGGTCGTCCCATTGCAGCCAATTGATCACAATGAGCCTTGAATATTCTGGAGTATTCAGAAATACTGCGAGAGTCACGTTTCATTTGGTGAAGTTCATCTTTAATCTGAAGTTCACGGACCTTCGATTTTTGACTGAAGGTTGTTTCAAGAGAGTTCCAGACATCTCTTGATGTTGTGAGTCCAATGGTAATGCACAGTGCTTCTTCTGTTAGAGAGGAAAGCAAGAGGCTCATGACAAGTTGGTCATGTTGTTTCCACAGATTGTGTTCAGTGGCATTAATGACAGCAGAAGGCATTGGTGTGGATCCATCAATGTATCCATAGAGTTTTTGGCATTGCAACAGAGGGACTACTTGGCTACGCCATAGAAGAAAATTGGTGGAGGATAGTTTGACAGTAACCATGTGAACCATGGTATTGAAGGAGAGAGTGGAAGACAGATTTTCTGAAGCCATAGGATTGGAAAAAAAATGGAGGTTAATCTTATGGCTCTGATACCATGTAGAGATTTTGAAGACAGTAATTGTCTGCCACACTTGTAATTGTGTGTTGAGCTTTCATTATATAGACATTTGTACAGAGATGAAGAATACAATCAAAATAAGGAAATAGCCGTTTACAAGTTAAATAAGGAATGGTATCTGTACATTCAATTGTAAATTCATGATTTGATCTCTGATGCTTGATTCTCTCCTTGACTTTGTATGACAGTAGCTGGGTCTCTGTCATGGCCTAAATTATCGTCAACAATAGTATTTGTACTATTTCTGGTTGAACTAGTCTCGACTTGTCTGGTTCAATCAGTTTTAGGGTTTTGAAACCTAACTTAACTCGATCATTTTTTTCTAATTGGCTTTTTAGGGTTTTTTCTTGGTTGGATCTTTTTTTTTTGTTTTTCTCAAATTTTTTTTTTTTTCCATCCCTCAATTGTCTATGGAGCTCTAATTTATATTCGCAATTGAATTCCTTATTTTAATGATATTTGCATTTAAATAAAAACATCTCATTCTATTTTTGTTTTTATCTACAAACAATTGTAAGTGAAAAGGAAAGAAAGGGAAATACTCCACTTAAGTGTATTTTCCAACCACAAAATTGTTAATCACAATTTATTTATGTTTAATTAATTATATGATTGCGATGAAAGACTTCACATGGATAAAGAAAAAAGATCAAGACTTCAATAATATAATGTGTTTTTTTTATTTAGTTAGGTTTTCAGTTTTTTTTTGGACAATTAGGATGCATTTTGAGATTGAAAATGTTCTTAACATAATTTTAATGTTTATTAGGGAAAATGACAGACTTGGATTTGCATGGACAAAAATATTGATCTTATAATTTTCTAGAAACCAAAGAGTTGTTTTGAGGTTTTTTCAGATGAAAATGGCTTGTAAATAAAGTTTGAAAAAAAATTATTCCTCTAATTTTTCATATATCATAGTAATGATTGGATTCTAGAATGTTGTCTATTAAAAAAACCCTTATGAGAAGTCATAGGTTTGGGCTTGCAAGCCCAAACTCACTTGGCCTTTTAGATTAAAGCCAAACATATGGGTCTCACCTATTAACGTCTAACCTTTTTTATTTTTTATTTACTAATCTTATCCTTCAAAATTAATCTTTGTTTATTTTTATTGACATATTCTTCAATTTTATTTGCTTGATTTTGAATATCACTTTAAAATCTTATTTTATTTTTATAGGTTTATTGATGACTTAAACAAACATCATAGTATCTAGTTGGTGTTAATTTTATAAGCATTTATTTTTATTATCATATAGTTAAGTAATTTGTAGTTTATAAAAAAAACAAATTTATAACACTTAATGTAGTCCAAGACTTGAGTCGCGAGTATAACAAGTTATAAAAATCCAAATCAATTTAATGTATCACCATCTCAATATTTTAAAAACTATTATCTTGGATCAATAAACTGGAGTAGGTCACATAAGAGCAACTCTCAAGGAGTTTAATTTGAGATTTGATAGAGTTAAGAGGTCAGGTGAAGAGATTTAAAATTTGATCTATTGGGTGAAGTTTAAGAAAAATATCAATGACTTTCACCCCATTTAAACATTCTTTTTATATGTTCAAAATGTTTTGGTTTGATACTTATACATTGACAGAACCTAAGTCATTTGAAAAATATATTGTGTAAATGGGATGATTTATTATGGATTAAGATTGTTACATAATGTTTTTCCCTTTATAAACAAAATGAATTGACCTTTAGGGTAAATGATCTTTTTATAATTTTTGTGCACAATTAGTTTATTTGATTGCTTTTAAAAGCAAAACAATACTTAACTATTGTCTAGGAGATTGTTTTATTATATTTCACTTTTTCAAGTGTAATGAAATGACTTTATTACCTTTAAAATCAAAATTGTCAAAGCTTGAATACAAGATCTTATTCCTAATTTCACAATGATTGTTTCATAATAATATTTGACTTATAAAAAATGTTATATTTTGATTAAAATATTAGTGCATGTGTTGTACATGTCAATCACTTTGTCACCTTGGCATGTGATTGACTATGACGATTGAAATTGGTATCCCCCTGTATCATTTGATTCATCTTAGCATGCTCTTTAGTAATTGACGGTACATATATTAAATTAACCTCTATGTTATAGGCACATCTTTCATTGCCTGTTTGGGAGTGTGATTGCGGTAGCTTTTCAAAGTGCTTATCGTGCCGAAATACATCAAAATGATATTTTTTTATTTTTTAAAAATTATTTTTGAAATCAGCACATCAAAATGATCTAAAAACAACAAACCGCCGGTTGTTAATAAATAAAAAATTCAAATTTCGACCAAAAACTGGTGGGATCGCAATGTCAAACGGGCACTTAGAAGTTCATAAACATTCATTGAAAGAATGTGATAGTGTTTTTACCACTCCACCCAAAAAAACATAACAATAGATTTTAAATACATTAAATTCATTTTAGATGGTTCATATTTCATTTTCAAATTGATTGAGAACAAATATATCTTTTTTCATATTAATTATATAATGAAATGACCAATATACCGTTGGATGAAAAATATTTAAACTTGGCGTCAAAAGGTATTTTGCATTTTGTTAATAGTTTTCTACAGTATTCTAATGTTAGTTTAAAGACAATTTATTTTCTAAGAAAATATAAAAATAATAAACAATTTAAATGCATAGTAAAATTACTAGAATGCAATTAAAATAAATAAAAAAATAAACTTGAAGTCAAAAGGTTTTTTAGTGCTGTTAAAATTATAAACTCATCTCACAAGAAATTTAATATTTTTATAAATAAATAAAAATACAAAAGGTGGGTTGGCATGTACATCACTTGGAAGAGCGTGAGAGGTGTCCATGCACTTCACGCGCTTCATGTAACATTTCTCTGCCTCCAGAACCCTTCCACGATGTCTTTAAAAACAACATTATGTCATCTTCTTATTGGTGCATCGAATGTCTCCGGTGTTAGTCTAATTTGTATCAACTTGCCTTTTTTTTGTTTCCTTCTCTTCTTTCTGCTCCCCTATAAATTATAGCTTGGCGTCAACCCAAGAAATAAAATTTTGCTCAAATTGTAATAATATTGATAGAAAAAGGCCAGCGAGATCATTAGTGTATAAAATTAATAAATTAGGGTGGATTAATAAAAGATAAATGGAGCACAACTCAAATGATAAATAAAAAAATATTTTAAGTGGGGTTACATGTATGATTTAAAGAAAATGGACTATAAATACCTCATTTTTCTCTATTTCACCGACTGCAACAACATTAAAAGGGAGGAGAGAAACATTTTTTACCAAAAATTCAGAGAAAAAAAACATCAAAATTAGTTATGTTTACATAAAGTTTAGTTCAATTAGTAGGTAGAGCATCATCAGGCATGAATTTTAGCAAGAAACAAGTGAATAAAAAATGTGTGAGAAAGGGTCGGCTGGTATATAAAAGGGAGCGGTCAAGACAATTTGGTTGTTTAAGAGTTGAAGTCCATTTTATCATCCGGTAAGGAGCCCTAAACTTTATTATGTAAAGCAATTTGAATTCGATTAGGATTTGATGCATTAATTGTGGAATTTTTAATTAAATTTATTGAGTAAACTTTAGAGATTGTTATAATCCAATTTAGGGTTATTCCTCAAATCT
The DNA here is from genome assembly GCA_025169955.1 of Salix arbutifolia. Lineage (NCBI taxonomy): Eukaryota > Viridiplantae > Streptophyta > Magnoliopsida > Malpighiales > Salicaceae > Salix > Salix arbutifolia. The sequence continues at coordinate 811,212 of CM045910.1, read as the reverse complement.
ACCCAAAAATAACAAAAATAAAATAAAACAGGTCGGTGTCAGTAGGAAAATCAAGGTGAAAATTTCGGACATTTTCGAGAGCTCGATCGTATCTTTTTTGTGCTCAGAAATGAAAGAAAATGCAGATTCAAGGCCAAAATAATTTATTGTTAGATAAATCTGCATAAAAATTAAGTCGAAAGATGTAAGTATATTTTTAGAGGCCAATTTGATTTAATCGTTGGCCAATTTAACAGTGTAATTATATTTGAGAATTAATTTAGGGTTCAATTGAAGGGTTTAATCAAGTGCAATGGCTTAATTATACTTTAAATTGGTTAAATTAATTTTATTAAGGGCTTAATCGATGAAAAATCAAGTTCTTGAACTTAATTCGGGTTCAATTGATAAGATTGGAATTTTCGTAGATCGATTTAAATTTTTCCAAGTTAATTATACGAAATCGGGGGCCAAATCGAACAAATTGAGAATCTAATGGTCGATTGAAGGTTAAATCGTACAAATCAGAAATCAAGGACAAAAAAAAAAGGCACGAAAAGTCAAGGCTAATATTGAAATTCTGACGGGGTATAATTGCACAAAATCATAAGTTTAAACTCAATTAGGGGTGCAATTAAAACAATTACAAATTGAGGGATCAAACTACACTTACACGTCCAAAAAGCAACAGCCCCGACATGGCGCACGCCATCACCTGCACCGCTGCCGACAAGCCGCTGCAACAAGCCACCTGCATGCTGCCGCAGGAGGTAGCCCACCATTGCAAGCAACGATTACCTGCCGCACTGCCTATAAATACGATGAGTAGAGAGAAGGAAAGGGACAAGAAAAAAACGGGTGAAAAAACTACGATAGGGGAGAAATTTATGTAACAAAATTATACTTAAAACCCAGACACTAGAATCACACTTCGTCTCCCTCATCTCCGGCGTTAACACCGTCAGCTCCCTCTTCATCTCCCTCAAAGCCGACTCTCTCTCTCTCTCTAAAACCAGCAGTCATCTCTCTCTCTTGGTCAGCAACTCCAGCACCAACTCTAACCAACTTGCACCACCCCATCATCACCAGAAGCTCCCCCTCCATGCCAGCAGCCCAGCTACCTACTCTGGCGAAGCAACCGGAACATCCCCAGCGACAGTAAGCAAAACACGTCAACTTTCGATGCCCACTTCGACCACCACAGGCCACCATTTCCGATCCCACCATGACAGAAAGAACCACCTCGACCTTCTCTACCAAATGTGTTGACAGGTACGCCATTCATCACACTCCAAAAATCTACTGCCCATCGTCTTCATTGAAATTGCATGCGGGGGGATTGAATTAATTCACTCCCCCACCCACTTTCACTGCGTGGACAGTGGGCTAGTCGGATTGGGCTTTATGCCTGGCCTGACCCCCTGAGGAGGGCGGGCTTCCAGCCCGTCTAGGCTGGAAGCCCAGTCTAGATGAGATCTAGGCGGGAAGCGTAGCCTGATGTGGTGAGCTGACAGCCCAGCCTAGCCCATCAAGGTCGAGCAGCTAGCCACCAAAAATTAAAAAACATACAAAATTTGCATAAAAAAATATTTTTTTAAAAAAAAACAAAAAATATATTGTTTTTGTGCATACTGCCAATACACTAACATATTTTGAAATTTTCCTTTTTTCAAAAAAAAATTATTTCAGAGTTTAAAGAAAAATGATTTTAGCATGGATCTCATAAAAAAAATCATTTTCTCGCATTTTTGGATTTTACAACATGTTTGTAAAATCCAAAGGGTATTGGCCAATATTCCAAAAATATTAAAATCTTATTTTTTAGGGATTCATATTATTCACTGTTAATATTTGGATAAAAAAAATCCTAAAGGGGTTAATATCCAAAATATTAGCAGGGATAATTCATTATTATTCACTGTTGATATTTGGATAAAGAAATCTTAAAAGGGTCAATATCCAAAATATTAACAGAAATAATTTGTTGTTATTCACCATAAATATTTGGATAAAGAAACCTCAAAGTGATAAATATCCAAATATTATTACGGGAATAATATGTCATTATCATTTAACCAACATATTTTTGAAAGATCAATACCATAGCAATCATAAGGCAAACCAAAACATCAAGCAACTTACCTTAGGTAGGGCGTACTAGGGGTGCTAAAACCTTCCCTTTACGCAACCAGTTCCTTGCCTTAGAATCTCTGAAAGACCATTTAGGTTTCCAAGTAACCATAATACTAGGTGGCGACTCCCTTTTCCACAAAAATAAAGATGAAACCCCGACATGAATTCCTCCACTCGCGGGGAGAGTCGTCACGACGCCGCGTTCTCGCGGAGCGTGCGACAGAGATAATGTATTATTGTGTAGAATTAAATTAATTAAAGTAATGTAAATTATTTTTAGTGTGAAATTATATATAAATACAAAAGAAAATCCAATGGTAAAAAGTGTTAAAGTGGCTATCCATTGGAAAGAGAAATGGAAAGAGAATAACTTGTTATTATCTTTGTCAATTGTTTGTGATGAGTTTTTTTAATAGTGTATAAATGGTTTTTTTGAAAAGAGAGTGGAAAATGATGATGTTTGAGGGTCCTTTTAAAAATTTTATGAAACTGGTCAAGTTCATATCACTACCTTCTACAATGAATTAGACCCTGAAAATAGTAAAATATGGGATTGATTTCTTCATAAAAGTTATATTAAAATATGTTAGATTTCCAACGAGACTGGCCTCTTTTAATTTGGAGTCCTTAATATGAGTAAAAATTTGAAAAGAGGTCAGACTGCCAACGTTGTTAGCTGATTTGGCAAGTTGTTCAAACAAGATATCTAGATGCGTTAAGGGTAGAATTAGGTTTCTTACCCTTCAAAATATATGTAGTTTTGTGTTTTAATGTTCAAAGAAAATAAGTCATGTTCAGAACTGAAATTTATAATATTAATTATGATCAAATAAAGAACAATAATCTTAAATGGTGTAATGGGAAACACAAATATGAAGGAAGAATTGTTTTTAAGGAAAGTGAATATTTGTTGATTTTACTGTTATTATAAAACATATATAATATGAATAATAAAATAGGATGGTATATCTGTGATTATAGGAGGGACCGTAGGAGCTGCACGACAGCAGCAAGGAAGCACGAGTCGAATTTCTACAACAAGTAGGTGTTCTACATCTATATTTTTATTTTTAATGTACATAATTATATGAAATTGTATAACTTTGATTTATATATTCGAATATTTTCAAAAAGAGAAAATATTTAATTAAAGGGATGACAAATGAAAACATATTTGATTAACAATTTCGGCCATGAATAGTTAATGATATCAGTAGGTACGAATGATATCAGTAGGTACGACTGATATCAGTATTTTCAATAATTGATTAGTCAATCAGTAACAAACTAATTTTTTACAGTAATGAAAATTAATAATATAATTATATATATTAGTATTGATATTTCCATCTTGAAATTTTTTCAAAGATAAATTTTTGATTAGTTATCTGGTAAATAATAGTTAATGATACAAATGATATGATTTCGGTATATCCTTGAATAAAGATATATTCAAGGATCAATGCATATTACTGAATGAGATTATTGAGTGGAATGATAGATGTCTTGAGCGCATGTGATAAATAGAATAATAAATATAATATAAGTTAATCTTGAATGAGATATCTTAATTATCAATATTACTATTATTATTCATGGTAATTATATTTCAATGTTATATTGGTTTCAAGCCCTTCACATTCATGACAAAAGTGATTTTGCTTCTTCTTTTTTTACTTTTAAACTTTTTGTTGACTTAAGCTTAATTTAATGTATGTAAACTGTATATTTCAAGAATTTCCATGACTTGTAGTGTAATGCTATCCTAAAAATTGAATGAAAGGACTTACGCCATCTTTTCATGTATTTATGCTTTTCATTTTGTTGCCATTTATTGTTCATTCCTATGTATTTGATATATTTTTTAGAAATTATGTTTGCATTAATGAATGGTTGATGAAATTAAGACCCATAATGCTTGGGTTGTGATCGAAAAATCAATCAATTGAATTTAGGTAGAAATTTTGAAGAATCTTGTTTGAATTAGGACACACATGAATGTATAAAAAAATTACCATGTTTTTTTTTCATAAATTGTTGTTGGTATACTGTCCCAGTACGTGGGATGTTACATTTGGCCCTCATTGTTGTTCATTTTTCAACTTAAATCCTTATTTTTTTATTTTTAAATTTTTGATCTTGTCTCTTTTATAAAAGTTTTATTTGTGCTCACTTTCATCACTTAATCCATCTTATAAAGTATAATATTCTCCAATTTGGCCTTTATTTTTTTTGTTGGCTCTTTTGTAAAAGTTTTGTTGGTTCAATTTTATTATTTAATTCAAATTGATGGTATTATATTTTTTTTTAATTTAGTCTTCATTGTTTTGATTTATGGTTTTTTTCTTGGCTCTTTTGTAAAATTCATAATTCTTTTCAATTTCATCTTTCAATCAAAACATTATTTTACTTTTTTATTTCAATTTTGATCTTTATTTTTTTTGAATTTTTGTGTCCTTTAACTAAATTGATATTTTAAAAAAAAAATAGCTTTTTTTAATTTGACCTGTAATATTTTAATTGTTATTTTTCAAATCCTGTTGTACGATAATTATTTTTTTCAATTTCACCATTCAATATTTAATTTACTGAAAATTGCACTTCATGATTTTTCCGTATTGAGAACTTTGTGTCTAATGACTCAGGTCTTAGGTTTAAAATATTAAAACGGAATTCGTTTTTTGAAAAAAAGACTTATGATTCTTTTTTTATTAGGTTACTCCAATCTTTTGATTTGTGCCACGAGTTTGACAGGATATTCCAGATTGACTCAACCTTGATTATCAGGATTATATATTGGGCATGTTATCTCAGGTTGACTAAGACAATTTTTCTTGTCATTTCTTAAACTTTTTTGTTCTTCTATATTTAATGGATGATCTATTTCAATTTATCTTTTGTATTACTTTAAGAGAAAACAACATTTATCATTGCTCATATTAATCGTGCAATGCAAGAATAATAATTCACTACTTAAAATTGACCTACTTATCTCTTTTACAACACTAATAATGGTGCCGGTTTATAACATTATATATATATATATATATAAGTCATTTTGTTTAGCTGTATGAAAAAATGTATTCAGATGTTTGAAATGTTAATCTATAAAATGAGAAAAATTGAGAACATCATCAATGTATAAAATGCAAAATGTGTGATCCAATGCGTCTTAAGCTAAATAATAGAGATAAACTTTGAAAGACAAATCTTGTTTCACTTGAGAAATTTATCGGATATACATCTTGTAATCTAAACATCCTTTTTGTAATTGAGCTTGTTATTTTACACTTGGAGACAAACAAGAAAAATAGTATTTGGGGTTCCAAACATGTATTTTCTTTTCTATAAGAATAAACTTTGAGTTGGAGGGTTCAATTATAGAATTTTAATATTTTAGACCTAAAATGCTTTATAATTATTAATGTTTAGAGATTGATTTAATGATTATCGAGATATATATGTAGATTTGCATTATTAATACGATGGATGAGTTAAATGATTATTACTTTTAAAATTTATAGAATTAGTCCAAGTGTAAAAGTATCAATCTAAAAAAAAGATTGGTGCACGGTGTCGACATGCTCACAAGACTCCATGGATTTTTCAATCTTCCCCCATGAATGCAATAAGTCAGGTGAAAAAGGACAAGGTGGCACAATCAAGCAGGGTTATGACTGTGGAAAAGACAATGAAGATTCGTGCACGATGTCCGCATGCTCTCACAAGACTCCGTGGATTTTTCAATCTGTCCCCATAAATGGACATTGTGGACAGAACATGGAGGACGCATAATTTCAGCTTTACTTTAGTGGATACTATCAAACTCATTTTTTAAAAAATAAATTTTATAAATACAATAAATAAATAAAATTTTAATTGTCTTAATTTTTTATAAAAAATATATATCTTAACTTGAATTTAAAAATTATTATATAGATTACAAGTTTTTTATCGTCAAGTTAAGTTGAGCTCTTTAGAGACAATTTCAGCTTTACTAAGAGTATGAAAAAACTATTCAAGAATAAAAACTATCACGCCCTCAAATTAATCAATATTAATGGTTGCCTTCTTTCCATTCAAATCGAATTTTAAAAAATAAAGATCACATTTATTATTTTATGATTGTTTGGGAGTGTGAATTGTTTTTATTTAGAAATATATCAAAATAATTTATTTTTATTTTAAAAAATTATTTTTATCATTAGTATATGAAAATGATCTAAAAATATCAAAAATATTTAATTTAAAATAAAAAATAATTTTTTTTTCTCTTTTTTCCAAAAATACTTTTAAAAACACAATGAAAAATAGGTACTTTAATGAAAACACACTAGTCACTAGTCGCTTTACCCGCGTTGATATTTCTTATAGAAGGTCTCCAACAATCCTTCACGCCCATACCATACCAAGCCATGGCTTCCTGGATTTCCCTTTCCAGTACCATGCCTTTACCCCCCTCCTCTTTCTTGCCTTCCTTCTCAAAAACACACCAAATTTCCAGAATAAAAAAGCCAAACCGTCACTGTATCCCCATTATTTCTTGCAAATCAGGCAAGAATGATGATGATGAACAGAACCCAGCCACCAGAAGAGATCTGCTCGTTGGTCTCGGTGGACTCTGTGGAGCAACCAGTCTTAGCGATCCATTTGCCTTTGCTAAACCAATTGCACCCCCAGACTTAACCCAGTGCGAGGCAGTTGATCTGCCATCCGAAAGTCACCCCTCGAACTGCTGCCCCCCGACATCCACGAAGATCAAAAACTTCAAATTTCCTCCTGCGTCCTCCCCAATGCGCATCAGGCGTGCTGCTCACTTAGCTGATAGTGCCTACGTAGCTAAATACGCCAAAGCCATTGCACTGATGAAAAGTCTTCCTGACGATGATCCACGTAGCTTCAAGAACCAAGCTAACGTCCATTGTGCTTACTGTGATGGTGCGTATCACCAAGCAGGCTTCCCGGATTTAGACCTTCAAGTTCACTTCTCGTGGCTCTTTTTTCCCTGGCATAGACTCTATCTATACTTCTATGAAAGAATCTTGGGTGAACTGATTGATGATCCGACTTTCGCTTTGCCGTTCTGGAATTGGGATGCCCCTGCCGGCATGCAAATGCCAGCCATTTTTACCGACCCCAAATCACCACTTTATGACCCACTTCGAGACCCGGATCACCAACCTCCAACATTGCTTGATCTTAATTACGCGAAAGGAGATCCCAACCCGGACCCTGCAAAAGCAAAGGAATTGTTTGCAAGCAATCTTAACGTGATGTACAGGCAAATGGTGTCCGGTGCCTCGAAGCCTACTCTCTTTTTTGGAAAACCATATCGTGCTGGTGATGATCCAAGTCCTGGAATGGGTACAATTGAGACCACCCCACACACTGAGATTCACTACTGGGCCGGCGATCCCAAGCAACCTAACCGCGAAAATATGGGCAATTTCTACTCGGCAGGGAAAGATCCCTTATTTTTTTGTCATCACTCGAACGTCGACCGAATGTGGAACTTATGGAAAAAAATACCTGGCGGCAAGCGAAAGGATATCGAGGATCCTGACTGGCTTAATGCAGAGTTTCTTTTCTGGGATGAGAAGAAAGAGTTGGTTCGAGTTAAGGTTAAAGATGCTCTTGACACTACAAAGCTAAGATATGGCTTTCAAGATGTTCCTATTCCTTGGCTGAAAACGAAACCATCGCCGAAGTTAACAAGGAAGGAAAAAACACGCCGCGCAGCTCAAACAAACACTGTATTAACACCGATCAGTGCATTCCCGGTTGTCTTGGATAAAGTCATAAGTGTGGAGGTTTCCAGGTCGAGGAAATCAAGAGGCGCGACGGAGAAAGAAGATGAAGATGAAGTTTTAGTCATTGAAGGGATTGAGTATGAAGAAAATCAATTCATCAAGTTCGATGTCCTCCTCAACGATGAGCCTGACGCACCAGGTGGGCCAGACACGTCTGAGTTTGCAGGAAGTTTTGTTAATCTGCCTCACAAGCATGCAAAAAAGTCGAAGACAACTCTGGTACTGGGGATTACAAGATTGCTGGAAGATTTAGAAGCAGAAGGTGACGACACCCTTGTGGTGACTCTAGTGCCTCGGTCTGGTGGTGATCTTGTTACCATTAAACGTGTCAAGATTGAGTTTGTCGCTGACTGATCATGGTGATGAGGGAACTGTGCTACCATTTTCTGTTCTTTTATCTTTTATCTTTTTGGTTTTGCTTTTTTCTTGTTTTTTCTCTTTCTGTGACAGTATTCAGTAAGTTTTCTCTTTCTTCTTACAAGTTGCTCAGCTGATGGACCGTATTTCGTACATGTTCGGCACGGGTTTTTATTCGTGTTTTTTTTCAAATTAATTTTTTTATTGATTTTATATCATTTTTATGATATAAAAAATAATTTAAAAAATTAAAAAATATTATTTTAATATATTTATAAATACAAAATATTTTAAAAAATAACTTCAATAATACTTTCAAAAACATACTTCAAGTTAGTTACTGCAGTGGTTTCTTAGATTTGTTGCCGGGGGCAAGGTTAACCCGAACAACTCAAAACGTTCTTTAAAAAACTTTGTTGTTTTAGACTTTCTTAAATGAAAAATAAACCTAAAACAATATGATTCTTAAATGATAATAATAAAAAACCTGAATTTCTCCATAAACTATCTCAATAACTCGACCTAGATATATATAAAAAAAAGATAACTAGAGAAGAGAAAATATTCTCTATTAAATTTACTGTCATCCTTAGCTTCAATGTGTTCAGTACTACTATACTTCGTTGTTAGGAGTAAATTAGTGTTTTATCCATGATGTATTGAGATATTTTTTGAAAACTATTTTTATTTATTATTTTAAAAATATATTAAATATTTATTTAAAAGACTATTATTTAAATTCTTAATATATATATATCTATATATTAGTTGAGAATAGTCTATTATAAAATATTAAATTATTGATTATATCATAAACACCATAATATGGAGGAAATAAATTGTAACAATAACCAATTAGAAGAAAAGAGGGACAAGAAATTTAAAAGAAAATCTAACATAAGAAAATAATTTTAATATCATATCAACAATAAAAAGAACCCTAACAACATGATACAAAAGTTGTGAACCGTGGAAAAGAAAAAAACAAGATAAATGAACACTCTTTTTGAAATTAATAGATGGGAGAGAGAGAGAGATGGAAGGAAAGGACAAAGATAAAGGGGAGAAATGTCGGTGGGGAGGGCATATTGCATGTACAAATGGAATAATTATTTTTGGAAGATATATATAATTGCATTACCAAGGGAAATTAGTTTTGTCGGCAATTTGTAAGAAATAGTTGAAAATGTTAATAAATAAAACAAAAACATGGAAACCAATCCCTCACTAATTTTATTGGTAATAGTTTTTTTAAGCTAATTAAAGTAGAAGCAATTTATTTATTTTTCCAAACGATTTAAGTCTTATGACGAGTGATTAATTCTTAATGTCTTAAACTTTGTTATGTTCATGTATTTAATTCAACTTATCTTTTGAGGTTTTTAGGTAGATATGCTCTAAGATCTAATGCGTCTTGAGCTAAATAATAGACATGGGTTGTTCTTTGGCTATATTTATTGAAAGTCAAGCCTTTTTTATTTTTTAAATATAAAATGTGATTTTAAAAAAAAGTTTGAGGTATTATGGCTCCAACTATTCAACATGGTTTTGCTTTTTTTTATTATTAATATGGTTGTTCGGGTTAGTTTGTGCGTATCTCGATTAATTTTAGGGGTTTGAAAATTAACGATTATGTAAATCTCTAGTAGTCATCATATTAGAAATCACATGATTTGAACCTAAGACTACAAAAAAACTCATTAATTTCAAACTTGTATTACTTTATCATCTATTAGTTATAGTTCTTACCTTATTACACCCGTGAATGATGGTCAAATTAGAACTCACCTTGGGATCATCACTTGAGATCGACGAGGGAAACCTACCCACTATAACATCTCTAAAAGATAACTTTTGTAACCAGGCCAAACCACCGACTAAAATTACAAAGAAATTATAAAGTTAGATTTGTCGACGAAAAACGATAGCAGCATGTGTCAACTTAGTGACAAGAACACTTGGCACAATTGACAGTGTTCAATGCAGAATGTTCCATTAATCAAAATTTAAAAAATAGCATCTATGACAAAAGGTCAGCAACGAGGAGACAAGTGAAGAAATCTAAACTAATTTAAATTAGATTTTAAATCAATGAATAACCGAGGTAATCTTAGATATTATATAAAAAGATGAAAAAAAAGAGAAATTATCAAGATTTATCTTTATTAGGATACATTATTAGGAGTAAATTAGTTTTTTATCGTTGATGTCTTGAAATATTTTTAGAAATTTTTTTTTAATTAATTATTTTATAATTTAATATAGATGTCTGTACAAAAGACTACGATTTAATTTTTTAATGATGGAAAATGAGCAAGAAAAATACTTTATTTTTGTTTCAATTAAAAAACAAACTTATTACAATCTCAAAGGGCAAGTTGGTAAGGAAAACTTTGATAATCATAATATCTCAATAAAATAGGGGAAAATTACTCTAATAAAATGATATCAAATTTATAATAAAGAATTAAAAAGTATAAATTTTATATTTATAATCACAGATTTTAAAAATAACTCATCTTCTTATTACCGTTGATGGTGTCAAAATTTGTAGCTGACTGATCATGATAAATAGGGGGCACGTGCCTCCTTCTCTTTTTTCAATTCATTATCCAAGAGACGGCTTCTCCACTTGAAAGTTGAAGTCCATGTCCATGTGTTAGGTGAGTTGCATTTTCTCTCTTCTTCTATCATAAGTACACGTAATGGGCCATGGGGCCCTATCCCATTGCTTTCTTTAAAGACTATATTAGATTTGTGACACCTGGCTAAAAGTTAGAAGAAATGACATCGTTTTATCTTTCACGTGCTTTCTCTATTCAATAAAATAAAACCTCTCTCATTGTAATCTTAGCGGACGAAGGGAAAGGACAGACATGTGTGGCGCAAAAGAAAAGGAGATCAGATACCGTGATTGAAAAATAATTACAAAATAAAAAATGCACGAATATCATGTTTCCTTCTTCTCAACGGGAATTCATGATGTCTATCTACTAATATTTTGACGGGATTTTCACGTATATTCGAAGGTTTTACTATTTGATATTTGATATGACGACATTTGAGAGCCCAACTCCAACCTCTGGAACTTTGAATAGACTTTAACCTGAAGATCTATCTGCCCCCCCCCGCTGGATAACAATGAAATCTCATTTTGTCTGTTTAAATGCAAAGGGGACCAAGCGTAAAGTGGTTTGAGATTTTCCTGCTTCACCATCTCTTGCAAGATATCTTCAACATTCAGTTTCAGTTTGATTCCGTACTTCCACAGTTGGATCTTAAAGTACATAAAATCAAAAAGACCAACATTTTGAAAAAAGAAGTGGAATGCACCCTCCTGTCTATACTCTCTCTACAGATGAAACTCACATAGCTATTATAATGGACATGCAAAGCAGGATAGAGACAATTAGATGAAGATAAAATGCCAAGCCAAAGGATTAACAGTTAAGAAAGGCAGGAACAAGAAAGTCTAGATCAAAACGACACACTATCCATTCAGTTATTTTCCACGCAAGCCTCCGAAGCATTGTTTGGAGGTGCAAGAAATGTCATTCATTCTTAGCCAAATTGAAAGCCCCCTTAAAACCAACACCAAAAGAGTAAAACAAACCATGTTTCAACACATACTTCGATAAATATTAACCATTTATACATTGCCCATAACCTCAGCCCATGGCATACTTCTGTGTCCAGCTGCGAGCGGTGGCTTCGTATTTGGATCGGTCGGTCTTGTACATATGGGCAATCTCAGGTACAAGAGGATCATCAGGATTTGGATCAGTCAGCAATGAGCAAATGGAGAGCAGCACCTGATGTGCATCCAAAAGTATATGATCACGCATCCATTGATTAATAGAAATATATATTTTCTAGACTATGTTAGCATGGAGTAAAATATAGAGACTTCTGTGTTAGTTTCAGAATGAAATTGAAAGCCTCATTCTCACCCAGCCCACTGAACCCCTCTGCTTTGAAAGCATTGATAGAACTTTAAAAAAATATTAAATAAAAGTTCAAGGAGCCAGAACCCTGTTTGAACATCAGCAACTGAGAGCTTTCCTCATGTTCTTTATCTATGGAACATACAGCTACTATTCATGTTTTCTATCCTAAGAAACATAAGCTACAGGAGGACATTCATGTTGATAAACAGGAGGCCAAAACACACCCCATTGCTACACGCAAGCATAGACTGGCAAGCTAATATTAGTACACTTAATCATCTCAGAGTAACATTCTAACTCTTAATGGACAAACTTTGTAGGCAAAAAAAAGGCCATGCAAAAGGATAAAAAAATCAGTGGAAGACAAAGACTCTTAGCAATATACATAATCAGTAGCGCTAAATTTGGGAAAAAGCGATGTGAATGCCACTGTGATCACAAACTCTTCCGATCTCCATTAATCCTAAAACTGATGACAGTCAACAAACTTTACTAGGGTATGCTTCTGGTAAGTAAAAAACGAGATTTATAGCATATTAACAGGTTATCAGCATTAATTAACAGAATGAAATCAAACCTTAGAGATGGTAAGAGCAGGACTCCATTGCTCTTTGAGAATATCAAGACAAATGCTTCCATTACTATTAATGTTGGGATGAAAGACCTTGGTCCTAAATGCAACCTGAAGGGGAAAAAAATCAAAATTGCCCTCCAATAAACACACAATTAAACAAAGCAAAGCCTCTTCATCTAACCACATAAAGACATGGCTCAAAATCGGAAATTGCACCAATGAATGCAAAACAAATTACCTTAGGGGGCTTGAAAGGATAGTCAGGAGGAAAATGGATAGTAACTAGAAATACCCCTCCTGCATATGGACTATCAGCAGGTCCCATTATTGTTGCTTGCCAGTGAAACATATCTTCGGCTACAGGACCTATATCCCAGAAAGAAAGAAAAATTATCAGCCCCAAATTTGAATAATTCTACATAAAACGGGTCATTCAATGCAAAAAAAAATGCTAGCAAAGTGGGCTCCAAGCCATAACCAAGCACGGTAATGTTGACACAAAGAAGTTTGAAATTAGAATGATTAAATAACTGGGTTTCCAGAATAAAAAAATTATTGCACACCTGCACTGCAAGAAGTAGGCGGGTCCCTCTGTAAATCCTTGAGCTCCTTCAAAATACGCTTTGAAGCCATTATTATTACTCCTCCTATGCACCCTTAATAAAAACAAAAAACAATCACAGTTACAACAAGAACAGGGAAAAATAAATAAAAAAATATGGAAAAAGGATGATTACCTGAAGATGAAAAGATGGGGCTGTGGAAGGGGAAATCGACGAATCAACGATCTGGAAATAATTAACGACGGATCCAACACTCCCCCTGATTTCCCACTCCCTTACCTCTTCTTTTTATTTCCTTTTCTTCGTGCACCCAGAGATAGCCGCTGAGGTCGAGGAGGGTTGGCTTCTGTTTTATAAGCTCAAGTATTAGGGTCTGTTTGGCGGCGATGTGGTGGAAATCACCGTTTGGAGGTTTGGAATTAAATTTAAATTTAAATTCAATTGATAATTTATTATATTATAATTTTCATATTCCAAACAAAATAAATAATTATATTTTTTAAATACACTGTAAATAAATTGAATTAATAATCTTATCTCTATACTCTTAATTTAAAAATTATTTTTAATATAATTGTTTTTGTAATAAGTACCCTTATATTTATTTAAAATAACATAAATTATAAGCATAGATATTAATAGACTCATATTGGTTTTTTTTTTTTATTAAATGTTTGTTTAAAGTTTTTCTAAAATATATATTTGTTAAAAAATTTCAAAATCTGTTCATTGAATGTTAGAAAAAAATATACAAATATTTCGATAAAAAATTTATTATTTTGCCTACAACTCAATATATTAATTAAAATTATAGACGGGATTGCAGTTCATAAACATGCTAAAGATTACTAACTTACAAGTAGATTATAGTAAATAAGCCAGTAATGTATCCAAGGGGCGTGTCATGATGACAGAGGACTTGCAATATGCACAATAAATCTCGAATTCGAGTTAGGACGTACACTCCTTGTAAGACCATGTAACAACCGGGGTTTTACTCGGTTACCTAAATCTATAAAATACACTTTCTAGAAAATGAGATTTCATCATATCCAAAAAAAAAAGCTAGAAACATTATGATAGCAATCCGATAAATAATTTTATTTGGCATTGTTACTCCACCTAAAAAATATAGGAATTGATACTTGTTATATCATTTTTGTTTATGTACATTATCTATAATTTTGAATCCTACTTTTTAATCTCTACTTATTTTTAAATTACATTTCTTCATGTGTTGATCAACCATCATTCATATATATTTTTTTAAAAAAAAACTTTGAGCAAAACAAAAGAAAAAGGAAGGGAAAGATTGATAAAATTAGGTTGATGCCAAATAGAGAAAGAAAGTATATTGTGTTGCCTGAGGTTTTTGAGAGGAAAGAAAAAAGGGTGTTTATTTTTGAAATATTGTTTTCAAAGTTATTTTAAAAAGAGATTATGGTAGCAAATTAGAGAATCTAAATTGAATTTAATATACTTTGCATTTTAAATCTTAGAATTAAAAGTCATTTGATTGCTATTGTAGATTAAAAACATGTTTGGACATGTTTTTCAAAAAATATTTTTAATATATAAACATCAATTCACATTTTTCTCAGACAATCTTTATAGAGGGTGTTTGGTAGAGCTGTTGTTGTAGCTTTTCAAAGTGCTTTTCGTGTTGAAATATATTAAAATGATATTTTTTTTATTTTTTAAAAATCATTTTTGATATCAGCACATCAAAATGATATAAAAACACCAAACCATATTCATTTAAAATGAAAAAAAAACTGCAAACCGGTATTTAAAACGCCATCCAAACAGGCACATAATGTTCTCGCATCAAAATCATATAAAAAAAATCAAAAATATTTTCAGCCGAAAATATTTTGAAGAATTAAAGGATGCATGTCTAACAAAAGCTTAAAAAGATAACCAAAATTTTTATTTTATTTTTCCCTGCTCTCCTCTCAAATCTTCATAAGAATTATAGTATCTAAAGACCTAAGCAAAGAAAAATAATTAAATTTAAAAAGTAGATTATCTAAAGATTAGGAGTAATATAAGAACTTTTCAAAAACTAAAAGGGTATATTGGGAAGTTTATAATTTTATTTTTTTTATCTTTTAGATATTTACGAGCCATATGCCCGCGCGTTGCGCAGGGGTTTTTTCAATGTATAAAATTAATTGATTTTTTATATGCTGTAATGAGTAATTTTAATATTTAATTAGTAAAATTATAATAGAAAAAATATGTTCTAAATATTTTTTTTCCTCCTAAAAAGAATAGTATAATCAAAATAAAAAATGATTCGTATATTTTTTAATTGCAGATAACCTAAGTAATAATTGTTTTTTTGTGTTGTCTTTTTTCCTAATAATATTAAATTTAACACATTATAAATATTATTTTTCAACAAATAAAACTCATTAAAAACTTTTGATTTGCAGGAAATTATTTAATTGTAGATTGTATTTCAACTTTAAATAGTATCTCAATCAACAAAAACAATAAATAACTTTTATTTAATAGATTTGATGAAGTAAATAACTCTTCTTATTATATTGATCGATTGCAATTTTATTAATTAGATAATTAGTCATCCAACAAAAACACGCACAAAAATCAATTAATTTGCCACATTTAAAAAAGTCAGGCATTCGGGCAACGCATCTTATCAAATATAAGTGAAGGAAAAGTCACTATATTGTTGGATCATGGAAGCATAAATAAAGTAATTATCGCATTTGCATTACAATTCTATTTGCCATTCGAATAAACTCGCAATTCTGTTTGCCATTAGAATAAACTCATGACACGGAAACAACAGGGCTAACTGCATTTTTTTTTATCATAAACATTATTCAAAATCAAGCATCAAAATCATCTAAATGAGAAAGAAAAAAAAGCCTTCTAATAGTTGGAATGGCTAAAGCATGAATATTATAAATGAAAAGGAACACTTATTGCGCGGTAAAGGGACATTAAAATAAGTTCATAAATAAATAACCTACCAAAAACAAAACATCATATAGAGCTTCCATGAAGCATGACTTCCATTCCTATCAGCCTAATATGAACTGCCTGGACACAATCTAATTGTGCAATTTGACAAAATGGTTGTCTATGAAACAATTAGACCTTCTGCTTTCTCTTTTGAAGTTTGTCTTTTTCTGCACTGAACTGGTAGAGGCATTGAGTAGAGTAGTATAAAGTAGCATTCTGTTCAAGAGAGAAAAATGATGTTTGAGATGATTGTAAATAATTTTTCCAAACAAATGAATTATGCTTTGATGAAAATATCATTTATTGCAAATATAAAAAATAAATTCAAACTTAATGTTGCGTCTTTTTAAAAAGATATGGTTATTCTGTTAATAAAATGTGTCTTGGAGATGAATTGATGGTTTAAATGTCGATTTTGCTGATGAAGCTTTGCTGTGGAAATGTGGAAAAAATAGCAAACCTTTTAAGCATTGTCTTTACACAGGGCAAATATTATTGTTCCATAAATGACACTTTTGTCGTAAACAAAGTACTTTTGTAATAACACCTATAAAATTTATTTATCTGGGTGAGCATGCAATAATTTTTTAAATGAAAAAAAAACCTCAAAGTTAACCAAATGAAGCTAAGAAAAAAAACTCCAATAGGAAACTTGTGCATCCAAATAAAACCGGGTGTTGATCAAAGTGTTTTGCTATCAGAATTGACTATCCATTTATTTGTGTGGTCTAGAAATATTAATTTTCACGCTTCTTCAAGTGAAGTAAATTAAAGTTAATTAGACTAAGAAAGAAAGACCGAATTGATGATATGCTTTTTTTTAACCATTAGAATAGTATTAGGCTAATGATAGTAAAACTAATTTACCAATCAAAACTACTCAATTGAAAAGAAGATGAGAAAAGCTTGTCAAATCTGTCGGCAACAAATGGCCAGCGCAATCTAAACCACTCAATTAATGGCTATGACAATAGGCAAAAATACACATGAAAAAACAGAGAAGACAACAACAAAACATAAGAAAGCAAGAGAAACAAAAGCATTAATGTTTCATATAAAAAAAAGATTGCACATACCAGCAGAGCAAGGGGAGCAAGTTTTAATCTCAATAAAACAGCGATCAACTGGTAAGAAGGTAAGAAAAGCTCAAAAGCATGTCGACATTAGATACATAACACAAATTAATTAAAGTGAGAACAATGGTAGCAGAAAAAAAACTACAAATCATAACAAAGCAAGCAAAATATATAGCTAAAAAGCACAACAAAACACAAAGGCCAAAATAAGCTCAGGCACCCTGCAAACAATGAAAAAAAAGTTCAAATTTCATCATCCTTAGGTTTTTCTCTCTCAAATTTATACTTATTTTTTTCTTTTTTTTATTAATGTTTTTTCAATGAATTCATCCTTCAAAATTAAATTGGTTAAGAGTTATGCATCTTTATTCAACACGGGACCAAGATTTAAAGAGGTGCAAAGTTTAAAGATTAGACCAAGTTTAGAAGGTTCCTTTGGGTTTACTTTTTTTTTATGTTGATGTTTCTTTTTTAGAGTTGTGTTTTGTTATTTTTTGCGGTTTACTTTATATTAAGTTAGCATTGGGTTGTTTAATAATCTTGATACTCTTTTTACCTCTTTTTCGCAGATTTGTTTGTCAATTTATTTATTTTTGCTGCATTTTTATATATTATTTAAATTATCAATTGAACAAATAATGTAGACTGATTTTTTTAATCCTAGCATTTTTTATGTTAATAAATTGATTGGCCAGCAATAAAGCGTAGGCAACAAATATAATCTGTAATTAAAATTCAAGTCATTAAGTATGATCTGGATTTGATAATCCTTTTATCACCAGATGTTCAAAATTTCAAATCCTATATATAAATTAGCCTATTGTAATGGTCTAAAGGGAAATGCTAGAGATTTAGTTTTTTTTTATCCTACATTGAAAGAAATTGAAGCAGACTGACATTTTGCTTTCTTGTTCATAAAATGAAGCCGACTGTCATTTTGCTCTGTTCTTCATAATTTTGTGTTACTTATTTTGGAGAAATATAAGAAGGGCATGCATGTGGATGTAGATTCAAAGGTTTCTAGGTCTAAGCATATGAATTCTGAAATTCTCACCATTTGTCTCAATTCAGAACCCTTTGGCTTTTCGGCGAAGTGGAAAACTTGGGCCCCTGCCATCTATCCTCACCAGTCCATAACCTGATGCACGGCTGCAAAGTAATCAAGACAGAATGTTATATTATTTTTTTTCCTTGGAACAAATAAAAAGAGAAAAAATATCACTTGAAGCACAACTAAAGACTCAATAGACTTTTCGCCCACAATAGCACATGAAATTGTAAAATCAGCATTATTATCAATATGATGTTGTTGATGAAGCAAACAGGTAAGCCCGAGTTTAAAAAATGTTCAATATAATCAAACTAATTGTCATTAGAGGAATAATGGCATACTTGCACGAAGTCCATATAATTCATTTGGTAAAGGTGATCTCTGTATAAGATGAGTATATTCTCAATGTTCCTATTCTTGGCATCCTACAGGAACCAACAAAGTTCATAAAACTCCAATTCAAGTTGTGTAAGGGATGAAGAGCAATGTGGAGTACGGTTAGTTGTATGTAGATGAATATGGCCTAATAATTTTTCATATTCACCTCAAAAACCCATGTAAATTGCCTCACAACATCTGTTGGTCCTTCAAACCACTTCATTCCTGCTTCCCTGTTGTTTGACTTGCTGCTAAAACCTGTTAATCAAATGTGTATATTATCCATCACTACATTATGAAGGAACCATATTAAATTAAAAATTTGATGCAATTTCCTTCATTAGATTTGTTAGTATTATAAGAACTGCAGATTGGATAATATATGTTCAATGTTATCATTGAGGCTCTCTTATCACGCATCTGTCAAGATAGGATGATTTGCAATTTCTTGATCAAATCATTGGCATGAAAATTTACCAAAAGTAAGCTCTAGCTTTGTATCATAATATGATTATCTGTCACTAAAAAAAAAATTCATGGTTTGATTGCTTTCTCTCAAGATATAAATCCTGCATGACAGAAAAAAAGATAAAAAATGGCATCCTGGATTCTGTTTGCAGGAAATTTTCTATTCTAAAATCTGAAGTCAAAGAAATAAATACATTAAGAATAGAATCATACCTCCACAAATCCATCCCCAAAGTTAATACCATTTACGAAGCACATGCGCGCAAGGTACCAATTCAGGGAAGCCTAATTGAATCGGGTCAACACAAAAATCTTGTTTATTCCATTATTGATGTAGTTGCTCATTGGGATGTCTATAAGCATGTAGCACTCTCCAAGTGGTACCTGCAGAATACCATGAAATGCATATTTCAATCTCAAACTTTATAACAGTAACTCATAATCTTCTATAAATTATATGTATTTTCTTACAGTTGGTGTTGTTGCCCTTCTGGTAAAGGGAAACAGCTGAGTTCCAACACCTCCTCCTAATATGATTGATGCCACATTTTTTGGGCCTGTTTTTCTTCTCTCAAATTGTGGCGGTTGTAAGGTCTGCCATAAATTAGAAATCATTCAAGGATGAACACACATCAAACTATGATCAAAGTCATGCAAGTTAAAAAATAAAAATCATTCTTAGTCAGAAATTGAGGTGGCCATATTGATACCATAGGAAATTTTAGTTACAAAGAATATCAAAGAATGATCATGAAATACAAAAATTGATTATACTGTCGAATCAACTTATCACAATTTCTTTGCCATTACCTAATGTCAAAACGAAAAAGGCAACAACAGGCTTCAGCCTATTAACACTCTTGTCAATTTTAAAGCTTTTTGCCAACTGATTAACCCAAACATTATTATTGAAACTCCCCCTGGCCATTTGACCGAAAAACTCTTTATCTCCGTTATTGAAACAACCTTTGCTAGCTTTCTCCACATGACTATTGGCTTTCAAGGTCATATAGCAAAAATCGATCGCTACACTCTTCACAGGTAGCCCACTTTAAAATTGTGATGGATCACAACAAAAAATTGTTATACCCTAAAAAATACTGGATACAAATCCCAATAAAAACTGAGTTTTAAACTAAGTAACCCAGTAAAGTACAGATCACCTAAAGATATAGATATAGTGATCTATCAAGAAAACCCAGTAAAAGGCAATCGTAGAAACTAAACCGTGTGGAAACTAATCCATGAAGACCTAATCGGAAAGAGTGGATTTTAGCATAGGGTACGACAAAAGGGATAATTTTGCAGATTCCATATTGAAAAGCTTCATTTTCAATTTTAAAAATTTAAGCAATTGGATCTTGAAATTCAGATTGTGTTGGACGATATTCAGGTGCTAAAGGCAGGTTCTTTAGCCATTGACATACCTTTGTGGTTGTGGTGGTTCTGAACTTTACCCACCCAGAGCCGCCATCAAAGACAAAATAAGAGGAAAAATAGTTTGGTGGTGGTTGTGGTGGTTCTGACTTAACCCACCCGGAGCCGCCAGCAAAGACAAAATAAGAGGAAAAAGTAGTTTGCGGGTTTCTCTTAGCTTCTAAAATGAAGTCCATTGCGGTATAGGCTTGGAAGAGAAAGAGAAGAAGGTCAGAGAAAGAGAAGTCTGCACTTCACCTTTGTTTTGATGGTGTTTTATGGTTTTTTATTTTATTGTCTTGCCTTCGGTAAGGGTTTTTACTTTCATTATTTCTTGTTGCTGTCATCGACAAAAATGTTATGTTGTCAAATTAATTAATATCAAAGTGTCATAAGAAAATTTTCAATTAATTAATATAAATAATGTAAATTGCTTTGTAAATTGTTCGACAACTTCCAAATTAATTAAATACAAAGTAACATCAGTCTTAATAAAACGTATTCTTACAACAGCTTTTTCTTTAATTGACTGATGGATGTCAGGGCACTAAACTGAACAATAGATTTTCTTTAATTGGCGTTCCGCATCCCAAGTCAAGATAAACGGTGATGGAAGGCCTACACTGAGGGAGGTTTAGCTTTATTTGTGAATGCAATTCGCGCAGATACAGGATGGACTCTGTGTTTATTTTTATCGGGCAGGGTGAAGCCCGTATTGCAGAAGCCTTGTTTTAATTTTTTGATTCGCGTGCACCTTTGTGTTTTTTAACAGGCAACAGACATGAATAAGTCACAATTGTACACTCTTTTTTGCCTTCTCTCTGACTATCTTTGAATGGCAACTAATAGTACACTCTTTTTTGCTCCTTTCTCGTCCTACTCTAATCTTAACCATCCAGTGGTGGACCCTTACATTGAATGCCTTGCAATGGCCTCTCTTTTTGTCTACTCCCTCACTGCACCTTTGTTTTTTTAAAAGGTGGCCTCTCTTTTTATCCACTTCCTCACTGCACCTTTGATTATTTGAAATGTAAGCGTGCATGTTGAACTTGAAAGTAAGGAGTAGCAGATCACGCACCCCAGTCCACAGTGGATGTGGGTGTGCGTGAATAGTAAATGTACAGTAAATGACTGATGTATTTTAGTGTTTTTGTTAATGTTAATAATAATAAAAAAAAGCATGAAAGAAAAACAATTAGAAAAAAAGTAATAAGAAAAAAAAAAGTAAACTGGAAGTTAAAAGCAAAAAAAGAAAAAAAATAGAAATGAAAAATGTAACCCGGAAGTAAAAGGTAAAAAGCAAAAAAAAAAAAAAAACAATTGTGCTGTGTGGGGTTCGAACTCTGGGGCGCCAAGTGCACCACCAGCGTCCAGGCAACCGTTTGGCCACAGCCATTACTTTGATATTTTCACCATACAAATGAGAAAAATCAGCTGAGTGAAAAAAAAAAAAAAAAGAGCACATACTCGCGCGAAGCAGGGAGACAAATTGCGAGTCCACAGTACTTTACCGTCTGCGTGAACAGTTAGTTTCCGAGCTCTTTTAGCTCTTTACTTAATCAGTGTAGTTGTTTGTGTGCTGTCATAGGATTTTTTAAAATATATACTTTATTTAACTATAAAATAATAAAATAGATATTTATAAGAAAAACAAAATGTATTTTACACTGCTTAAAAAATTGACGTGGCAACGCGTGACGCAACTAACTAGTTTATTATTATATTAGGTAACTAATTGAATAGTAATTGTTTAATTATACAATAAACTAAAAGGCATCAGGAAAATACTGTAGCTCCTGAGTATTTCTACTGTGGACTTCAATAGTACCCGGTTCGGTTCGTTTTTTAGTTTTAGTTCGGTCCGGTTCGGTTTGTGGTCCGGTTCGGTTTGAATGATGCACTGATATGTTTTTTTTTTCAGCTCTTCGCTTTTGCCCCAGCTTCCGTTTCTCTTTTTTATTTAGGTTTTCTCTCCTTTTCTTTTCTTTGGGCGGCGCCGTTTGCTTTCTTTTCTTTTCTCTCCTTTCCTTTTCTCTTCTTCAACCAGCGTCTGCACCATGGCTGAGGTGGGGTTCAGGAGTTCTTCCTGGGTGGACTTCGCCAGCTGTGAAGGAAAGGGGGCCTCGAAGAGTTGGCAACAGAGTTTCAGTGGGGAGTGCGGGCCTTCATCTCCAGGAGAAAAGCTTCGAGTGCACGGGAGCAGCTCTCGGCCGTGTGCTGGCGAGAAGAAATGGGTAAGTTGCAATTAACAATTTCACCCATTCTCTTTTTATTCCATCTTCAGTTGTGCTGAGTCTTTTCTTATCTCCTTTGCAAAATCACTAATGCAAGGAAGAGATTCAGGAGATGGTGCAGGAGGCTTGAGAAGTGCAAGTCCGAGGACGAGGATTAACTATGTAGTCTTTGAACAACCTTCCAGTTGAGAGGTGGATTTAAGAGCTATCTGATATAAAGCCTTTTTGAGAACTGCAGCTTCACCAGAAATCTGGCCACAAATAATAGCAATTATATTAGGAAAGAAAAGGAAAAATTAAAGACCTCAATCATTGTACAAAGCTAATGGCACAGCTGCTTATTTTACGTTTTTGTTTTTGTTATTTTTTTTATGCCGTGTATGTTCGTGTGGAATTTTGTGTGCATTTGGGACAGATTTTTCATGAATACGAATTTGCATTAAATGCACCCAGTAGCTACTGGGTACTAGCCCAAATAATTTCAGCTATATTTCAGCTATATTCTGATTTTTTTCCCTGGGCAGTATGGGTTTGGTTATTAATTTATTGTTTTCTTTCACTTCCTTTGGATATGGATGCTAATAAATAATTTTTTTTTATGTCCTTGGGCAGTGTAGTTACTGTTTGCTGATGTTGGGTGCGTGAGTATTTTGTGTTTTTTTCATTTCTGTTTGTTTCATCAGCTGCATATAACCTGTACGCAGCCTCTCGATTTTTTCCCAAGCTAAGAGAGAGTTAGGCTAAAAGAAAGCTAAAAGAGAGCTGAACTGGTGAGTTTTATGTTGCTTTCGTTTGATTTTTTTTTCTTTGTTTAATTTTCACCTTTGTTTGCTGATTTTCTTTTTTAGATCATGTTTTTCATTTTTTTCACTCTTTTTGTGCAGAGATAGATTGTTGTTTTACTACTTTTCTTTGCTGTTTTCCTTTTCAAGGTATGATGGAAGTTATTTTTTGTTGCTTTTTTTTAATGTTATATTGTTTTCTGTAATGATTTGTCGTTTTTTATGTTGATCTGGCATTTGTTGAGGTTTTTAGGGGCTGCGGGTTGTGGTTGCTACTGTTTTTCGGTTCTCTTTGCAACTCTTTTTGTGAGGTATGTCTTCTTCTTCTTCTATTGGAAAATTATTTATGTTCATAATAGATTTCAAAGCTGCGTTTAGATTTTACGCTTTTATTATGATGGAATTTTTAGTTTTTCGGATTTCATTGGGCATAATTTAATGGTAATGGGCATTGTGTTGCTTTTGTGAGTTGTTTTAGCAATATTGTTGAGCTGTTTTAGTAAATTTAATGTTTAGTTTTATCAATAATTTGTTTGTGAAGATTGATGTATGTGCTTAATGTTGTCGAAGTTTCTTTTTTGTTTATTTCCTAGGGTTTTTCCCCATTCGTTGATGAAGAGCATGGCTGTTTTGTTTTTGTTTTTTCATTTGTCATTATTTTTTGACTGTCTTTTTTTACACTTTAAAATTTATTGTTTCCTCCAATCCATGTCCTTTAGAAAATGTTTTTGTGCTATAAATAGTTATGAAATTACATGATTAATGTTTTGATTAGCTGCTTAGTTTCGTTTGCCTTTGGCGGGCAATTTTTTTCTATGATTTGTTATGGAATTAGAAAATCAATGGCGATGATTGCTTGCTGAAAAATAATGCATGGGTTTATGTTGTGGAAATTTGTTGTTTTTTTGTCTTTTGATTTGCTGCTGTGTTTCGTTTTTGCCTTCTGCGGACAATTATGTTGCTCTCTCAATAGTGACATCGAAAAAAGGGCTTCAAATAATTACACTTGATGATAAAGGCAAACCTCTTGATTATGCGAAGAACATTGTCTACAAAGACATTATTAGCTCGGTCATAAAAAGCTAATATTATAGCACTTGGAATACTAATGAAAATCTCTTATATGGTGCATTCGGTTTAATCACTCTTTTCAAGGTTCGACATCAAGTCTTAAATTTGTTTTACATTTTTAAACTATGTTTAATTATGACATGTGTTTGTCATTCTTACTTTCCATATTTCATTCATGTTCATGCTCTTTTGTGTGTTGTTATCTATTGCTTTTTTTAGTTTTCCCTTTCTTTCTTATGGATGTTATTTTTCAATCCTCTTTTCTTATTATTGATGTACCAATTTTTTTTACAGGAACATGGCTGTGCGAATTAAGGATATAAAGAAGTACACCTTTTATCCATTGATGCGGGCACGAGTTTGTCGTGTATGGATTTCAAGATTTGAAAAACAAGTCAGCAGTTTTAATTGTGTTTTCTTGGATAATCAGGTGCAATTTTTTTCTTATTCAGCTTTTTCTTTCATGCATATTGAAACAAGAAAATCATACTTGCCCATATATTCTTTCCATTTTGTTTTAAGGTATATCCAACAATCAACCAAGATATATTATTTGTTTTGTTCTTGGTTTTGTATCAAATACTTTCATGATGCAAATGTTATCATCTAATTAGATTTTAATTGTTATTTAGCACTTATTTTTTGTGCATAACATAATCATTGTTGTTTTAAGGGTGGAGTTATCCAAGGATCATCAAAAGCAAGAGATGTTCCTCATTTTGCTGATGCAGTTACTGAGGGTCTTTATTATGAGATTAGAGGTTTTTACACCTATGACAATACCTTGCCTGAGGCCCCAAGGTAAGTGAAACTGACTCCACCATATCAATACCCCAATTCTCTGACATGGCGAAAAAATTCATCATCGATCCTTTCCATGGTGGTAGGAGCCTGAAATCTACTCTTGACCTCTTCTCTTCACTCCATTGACTCCCATCCAGCGCTCACCGCTGTTCCAGAGGAACAATCCCAGAGCATTTCAGTGTTTATTTGCATGGAATTTGAACAAGTTTGTTTGAGGTTCGATCATGATTTGACTGGATATACCCTCTGCAGAAATCCCGTCAATCTCTCCAGAAATTTCTGCCAATCCTTTTGTTTCAAGCATATGTATTTTTTCTGCCAAGCCTTTTGTTTCAAGCATATGTATTTCCTCAACCATTGGTTTCCACACGCGAACGCGGGCATTAATGAACCAATTTGACACCTGCAATGATCTGACAACTTATCAAGCATCTAAATCTAAAGGTGTAAATCTCTAGCAGCAAATGCAGTTGACAAACTTATAACCAAATCGGAGCACATGAATACAATATCATTTAAGAGCTCTAAGAACGGGATCATTGAAAAAAGCAGGCGTGAAAAAAGAGCTTCATGGTCTAGAAATACCAAGACAGCAACAAGCAATCCTGGCCAGCCAATTCATATAATTGGTTCATTAATCCAATCAGCTAAATTGAAAGCGAGACCCTTGGCCAGAAATGATTAGAAAGATTAACAAGCAGCTGAGTTACCTGGTTTCGAGATAGACCTGTCTGCGTGGCTAACATGTGCTTATCAGTGTCCGTGGGGTACCTACAAGGGGAAAAAGCTGACACAGTTGAATATTCTAAGCAAATTACGTATTTTTTGAACGGTGATGGGAAACTCACGGGTGTAGAAAATGCTCAAACAGCCAAGCTCTGAGAATTGCAACTGATGGTTCTGGCAGGCCTCTTTGGGGCCTCCATATATGTTGTTGGGGTTCACCGTAACCCACACCAGCCCCACCAGATTTGCTCCTTTGATCCATGTATATTAACCTTGCAACACCTTTACTGCCCACCGCAACTGTATTCCGGGAGAAAAGATTGTCTCTGAGGGCTTTCGTTACGAGCCTGAGCTGGCATGAGATGCCATGTTTCAGAGACCTGAAATTGCTATAGACTGTCTTGAGAGCGAAGGAGACAAACAGGGTGGCAGCACTAAGACTGGCCACTGATTCAAAAGAAGCAGCTACCATTTGCATTTGCTGATGATATTACTTGTACCTTCTGCAAACCTTTTGGTAACACAGTGCAGGAACAGGTAATTAGAATCAACGCAATAATAATAATCTTGAAAAACAGACAGATTACAGGCATGCATATTCTAAAAACAATAATCTCCACAAGCATAGTAGCTGGTCATGAGTGCATAAACAACTTTTTTGGATGTCAAAAGGAGAAACAGTGATTTCACTGTGCATTCTTTTTGGCTTACCAAACTTTAGCTAAACTAGGAAAATCAACAATGAGAAAACTAGCATCGTGATGCTGCTATTCCCTTTTCTTTTCATTGCAATAATGTTGCCATTACAGGATTAATTACAGCTTGTTGGGTTTTGGCCTTGTATACGGTGAATTGTTTTTTTTAATCAATGCAATCACCTTGCCTTTTCAAAAAACAAAAACATTGACACACACAGAAGGATATTTTCCTTATTAGTGGTGGCAAGGAGAAGATTGGATGTATAATAATCTCGAAAGAAGTCAAGAGATGTGCAGAGTAGGCTAACCAACCTCCTCTTGCAAGAACAGGAGCTTTGCCTTCTCTTGTTGGTGGTATTCTGTCCCATAAAATCCACAAGAGACACCGCTTCCTCCTGCATCATCACCACCACTTGGCTTATTTGAACGGTAAAATGTAGAGGATTGGATGCCTGAATAATTCTCGGCGTTAGTTCCAGCCTTTTTATAAGCTTCATTAACAACGTCAGCCAAAGCTGGAGCAGTAACTTGATCTTCAGACATCTCAAATGCTCTCGTGAATTTCGGACCTGTTCTACTAGAGGAGAATTCTTCCAGCAGCTGCTGAGCTGGCTTCAGGAATTTTGAGCTCTTTAGAATAGTTGCATATCCAGTGAAAGGTCCAAGAGGACCAGTGTTCCCAGTAGCACGTGTAGAAGTCCCCACGATGTCACGAATCGATTTTCCCCAACTTTTATTAATATTCGATGGCTTCGGCAAAGCACACGGAGAACTTGGCTTGGAAAACTCTGGATCTTGATGGGATTCTTGAGAAACACGATCAACCAACTTCGATTGCAAATGTTCAGATGCATATTCCTCTCCAAAATGGGTAACTTCAACTTTAGATGGCGGATTAATTGATGAAAGCGACAGGGATAAACCCTGAGTATTAGCATCACCTGGAACAGTCCTCGTCTCTTGGTCCCTCGTCCTTTCAACAAGACCCAACTCGCCAGTGCTCCAGCTAGGGTAGTTCTCGAGTGGCCAGCTCATCCAAGTGCTGCCATTATTATCAAAATGCGAAGCAGTTGATTCAGTTACATATGATGGATGGAGAACACGCTCATCCATTCTCGACCTAAAACAACCAGAAGGAATGACATCTTGGAGTGCGTTTTGGTAAGGTGGAGGAGATGGTAAATGCATCATCACCTTCAACTCCCTGATGCTATCTTCACTTGAAATTTCACCGAAGGTATTTCTTAATGTGGATGGAAGCTGAAGATTTTGGTTTCCGATGTAGCTAGGCATCAAATATTGTCTAGACGTTGAAATGTTGCTTATCCTTGCGTAACTCGCCATCAAATCATAACTTTGATGTGAGTCAAGGCTTCTCCAGTTACAGCATCCTTGTGGGTCACAGCTACTGGCCTTAGGTCCAGTGAATGAAGATTCCTCGGCGAGTATAGGCCTATTGAGCGGTACTGCACCTAGCTCTTGATCAACAATTGAAACTTTAGGAGCCAATAGGACATGAGAACTTGTTGCAAAATTGAGTATTTGTGAGGAAAACATCGTGGAATCATAAATCGTATTGGCACTCCTTATATTTTGAAGGTGAACAAGATCTGGGCTTGGCCCTGGATGGACAGATATACCTTCCAAACTGTTAGGGCAGTCATCGAAATGCTGATCTGAGGTTAAACTTTGTTGACCTCTCAGCTTATCTCTCCGGCTTTGCTGTGCTACATGTGATTCAGGTGTAAAACTTCTTCTTTCCATCTAGCTCTAGGGAGCCACTGCCCGGTTCTGCCTATTTTCAATGGAACCTCCCTAGCTAGTGAGCTCACTGGACAATTTTACGGCCAAGATTTACTCCTTGTACAAGAATCCACAGCTTCGAACACCCATCAAACTTAGTCCTGAAACTCTTTGAACTTAAAATCCCTGGAATACCATCATGTTACAGAGATTACATTACATAGAATATCAATTAATTAATGCTCTCCATTTTACACACCCTAATGATGGCATAAATCTAGAAGAAGGAAAACACATTCATCAGACTAAGGAAAACAAGAAAGCAACAAAAATTCTAGAGGTTCATCATATCTGAGAGAGGGGAGGGAGACGGAGGTGGGGAGGAAGGGAAGGAGGTGTATCTTCTCTCAAACATGTACAAAGATTTTTTCTACTATTCTCATCATCATCATCATTTTTTCTTCAACTTTTGGAGTGGCTACAGCCAAACGGTAGGGCTTTCCGAACCAGAGGGACAATGCAAAAGCTTGCAGACTTGATACTCAAAAACTTGATCCAACCGATCGGTGTTGGCCAAAATAAGAGGCTAAACCACAAAAAAGATCATTAATCCGTAACGTTTCACCCTTATCACTGCATGTGTATATACATATATATAGCATACAGTAAATGTATATATCATAATTATACCTCACGTAAACCACCGTAACCCTAATTCCAAGAAAACACCATAAACCCTCATGCATGTTCGCCCTATAACAGCCAAAGAAAGGGACTGAATGGTAGAGATCCGAATGGTGAACGACATAGTGGAAATCTCTTGTTTCACTCTAAGCCCTTCAGTTTTAGTTGCTTCTTTATAACCCGAGGAATAAGAAGAAGAACACAAAAGAAAAAAGTATGTTGACATCAACCAAAATTTCGAAACATACGAAAAGAAGAAGAAGAAGAAGAAAAGAAAAATAAGAGGTAGTGAGTATGCATAAAAAAAATTGAAGATTTTGATCAATTTTCAAAGAAAAAACTCGAGAAATATTCAATATTTTATCTAAAAAGACAATTAGTAATAATTACCTTGAAAATGTTGAAATCAACCAGAAAGAGAAGAGATCGGTACGATTTTTTTCCGGTAGGATTCCGGTGAGGTTAATTTCTAGGGAGTATATTTTGGTGGGAGCAGAGAGTGGAGCCCGAAGAGGTGGAGGACAATAATGGCCAAGTTGTGGTATTTGCCGTTAGCTTTAACGCCTAACCCGCGCTCTAGCTTTTTCAAAGCAATGTTACGTGCTTTGGACGTTAGATTTGACGGATAAAAAATGTCAAGCCCGTGAATTCAATTTGTGTATCCCCGGCATGGGGGTCCCTTTCCTTCCCTTAGCCAATTCACTATTTTTCATTTCGGATGCCTAGGAAACGATGTTGTGTTTTATTGGAAAGGTAATTATTTTTAATGTTGCTTTATAAAATATTTTACGTTTAAAAATATATTAAAATAATAATAAAATATATTGCTGGTTTAGAAATGTGATTACAGTTGCTTTCGAAAATATTTTTTATTTAAAAATATATTAAAATAATATTTTTTTATTTTTAAAAAATTATTTTTAACATCAGCACATCAAAATTATCTAAAACATAAAAAAAAATTAATTTAAAATAAAATAATTTAAATTTTTTTAAAAACAGTTTCGAAAACCTTTCTTAAACACCCTCTGCATATCGGGAGTTTTTAACATCAACTGCCATGTGTTCAAGGTGTATTATTTCTCTCATGCTTTTTCTTACTTTTCCAATATTTTTATCCCACGGTCCCAGAGCTCTCAGAATACCCAAATATGAGATGGCGTTGCCGGACACGTGGCCAAAGCACTTAATGCAGCGTTTGCACTCTAACAGAGGAGGTGGAAAAGACGTTCATTGGACACAGCACAGACTATTTACGTACGGAGAAGTGGGGATTACGTCACCTGGAGCTCACGGTCACAGAGCCCTTGCTAGCTAGCTAGCTACCTGCCTACCTATCTCTAGACAGCTGACTCCTTCTGCCCCACGCTATGAATGTCGACCGCCCGATTATCTTTTGCTTGGAGCCGGTGGTTTTGTGACCGGAAATCGATAAAAGAAAAGGAGCACATTTTCTCACACCACCTCGCTGACTGCCACGTAACGATGATGATGAGCTGACGTGGAGCTAGGGCACTGCTGCCATTCACCAGGAAACCGAGCGACCCACGTGGTCCAGGGGATTCTGTGATCGGAGAACATAAGATTGAAGACAGGCTGACACTCTGTCTTTACAGCTCGGGAAAAGATGCGACCTCCACTTGCACGCTGCTTTTTCTTAAGGTTGGTGGAGGGTTCCCCCCTCTTGTGTCTGAAGGGTGCCGCTGCTTCCAGGGAACCGACTTGTCCCTCCATCGAGTAGCTGTGCCTGTTTGGGAGTGCGATTGCGGTAGCTTTTCAAAGTGTTTATCGTGCCAAAATACATCAAAATGATGTTTTTTTATTTTTTAAAAATCATTTTTGAAATCAGCACATCAAAATGATCTAAAAACACCAAACCGCCGGTCTTTAAAATGTAAAAAAAAATATATTCAAATTTCGGTCAAAAGCAGTTGCAATCGTGATTCTTTTTTTTTTTGTTACTTCTTTTTGTTTCTTTGCTTATTAAGGATTTTTTTTTTCTATTTCATAATCAATTTATTTATTTTTATCATGATGTAAAATACTATTAATCAGATATTTTAGCCGTTAAAAACACCTACATAATAAAATATTTATGAGCTGTAATCTACATTTTCAAATGATATTAGAGGTTAAAAACGTCTAAATGAAGCTCGTCTCATTAAGTGAAATTTCAGGGGTATACCCACCACTATTCGACTTTAAAACAAAGAATTAGCAACTCTCGACGAGCGATTACATTCTATTTTCTTCAATGAATTTACTCATTTAGGAGTGTTTCGTGTTGTGTTTTCAAAAGTGTTATTGAAAAAAAAATTGCTTTAAATTAAATTTTTTTGATATTTTTATAATATTTTCATTGACTAATATCAGTCTCACCAATCTTCCAACCCTATCCAGTCTTTACTCACCACCTTTACCCACCAAACTATCCCTAAGATTCTCACTCATGAACCTCTTGCCAATACATCTGAAGAAGAGACTCCTACTGATGATAGCACTCTTGTGACTTCTGAAGACGACTCTTCCGACACTTATTCCATGCCACCATTACTAATGACTGATCCTCCTCCAACACACTCATCAGATCCTTAATCTTCCCGGACTAGGCAAGAGCCTCCACCAACCTCTACCACCAGAGTTAGTGTGGATGAACCAGTCAGCAGTGAGGATGAAGTAAATCTTAACCCTCGTCATTATCAACCTCATATCCATTCATCAAATACCGGTGGATATTTTACTTTGGATGACATTCCACGAGTAAAATGGAGAGATAGAATGCTTGAATTCCATTCATGGCTGACTAGTTATATGCTCAAGGACGGAGTAACCCTTCGGGAAGCATTACAACAATTCTCTGCAAAGTTCTCTGGCACCTTATGGGATTGGTTCCATGCCTTAGGAGATTATCGACAAATACAATTTGTGAACAGTGCGTCTCTTTCTGAAGCTTTGGGCTGGCTCCATTATGAATTTCTTGGAGAAGCTTTAAATGACAAAGAAATCGCAAGGTATGAGTATTTCAAAATGAAGTGTTGTTCCTATTTGAGATCTGATCTTAAAAGACATTTTAAAGAGATGTGCCGACGATACCATATTCTCTCTGGTCCTGATGACCCAAGCCTCAAGCATGCCTTTTTGGCATCCATACCTAGAGATCTGGCTGATGAAACGTTCAGACTATTCAAAGTCAGAAAAGAAGTTATTGACAACCAATCTCTTGGCACGATCTTTCATCAGGTGTTGGAAGCCCTGAACAAAATGTGCGACCAACACAAGTATTTCACCAAGATATTACAGCCTGATAAAACTATGTTCCGTGCCTGCAAACGACCAGATCTGATGATTAAATGCTCAAACAATGCTGATTGCAATTGCTCAATGAAAAAGAAGAAGCATTTCAAGAAAATCCACAGATCTTCTTTTAATGGTCGTCAGAAGAAATGGAAGTTCCTCAGAAAATGCCACACCAGACGCCCCAAGCACTTCCCTTCTAGCTCCAATAGATGCTTCATCTGTAAGCGTAAAGGTCACTTTGCAAAAGCTTGTCCAAAGAAGCAAGCCCAGTCACTGAAGTTAATTGATTTCCTGGCCCAAAATACAAAGTTCAATCCTGATGATGATGAAGTCGAATCCCTATTCTCCCTCACGGATGAGCTCACTCCTGACACCATAGCTGCTGTTGCTGATGAAAGTTCTGATGATGAGATCTATGAACTTTACCAAGCCCAACCTACCAGCCCCCCTTCACACCCAATACCTCTAGCCCCTGTTACTATTCTTACATCCACATATGGCAAGCCCATTAAAGTCATAGCCTTATTTGATACAGGAGCCCACAGAAACATTCTTAACCCTAAAGTTCTTCCTCCTCATTGTTGGGTCACCCATAAAGAATACTTCTGAGCCGCTGACAATCAAGTCTTTTGCACCCAATTCAAAACCAAAAGGCCTATTACCATACAAATCCTTCCACAATGTTCAATCAAAACCCATGTTCTTGGATCTCATTTACCTGGAAAGGATTTAGTTATTGGGTTTGATGTTTATTTCAAATCTAAGTTCAGAATCCTTCCTCGTGGTATCCAGTATAAAACCCATTTTCTCCCATATACAATTACCCCTTCACTCTATGAGCTTCAACCTTCACTCACAGACAATATTGCCCTCATCAAAGCCCAAATAATTCAACACTCATGTTCAAACTCTCACCAGGAATTTCTTGCTAAATGTTCTCATCCCTTATGGCAAAACCCGCAGTTTTTTATTAAGCTTCCTTTCAAGCTTAATGAAGACATCAATCCCATAAAAGCCAGTCCACCGGAATGAATCCTGAGCACAAGATGCTAGCTCAAGAAGAATGTGCCCAATTACAGGCTCAAGGATTAATTGAACCCACAGACTCCTCATGGTCCTGTGAAGCCTTTTATGTTAATAAAAGGTCTGAGCAAAAACGAGGCAAGCTCAGGTTGGTAATTAATTATCAGCCTTTGAATCATTTTTTACAAGATGATAAATTCCCCTTGCCAAATACCATGACATTATTTGCGAACCTTCACAATGCCAAAGTGTTCTCCAAGTTTGATCTTAAAGCTGACTTTTGGCAACTTGGTATTCATCCTGAAGACAGATACAAAACAGGTTTCTGCATACCAGACCATCATTATCAATGGAGAGTCATGCCCTTTGGTCTCAAAGTAGCACCTTCCTTATTTCAAAAGGCCATGATTAAAGTATTTGAACCTATACTTCAATCAGCTTTAATCTACATCGATGACGTGTTACTTTTCTCAAAAGACGAGGAGTCATATGCTATGCTGCTAAAGCAATTTGCAGAGCTCGTTCACCATCATAGCATCATGCTTTCTGAATCCAAGATGCGTATCTGCCAAAAGAAAATTGAATTTCTTGGTATGATTTTTACAGATGGTGCTTACACACCTGACACCCATATAGTTGAAGAACTCCAAAAATTCCCTGATGGCCCCCTCACTAGAAGACAAGTCCAATAATTCTTGGGCATTGTCCAAAATCTCAGAAATTTTATTCCCCGAGTTGCACAGATGACAAGGCCACTCCAGCTCATGTTGAAAAAAGATGCAGACCCCTGGACAGAAAAGCAGACACAGACAGTCAAACAATTAAAGATGGCCACACAACACCTACCTGCTTTAGTCATTCCATCAGCAGGGCAATGTGTACTCCAGACTGATGCTAGTGACAAATATTGGAGTGCTGTGCTACTTAAAGATAAAGAAGGCCACCGACACATATGTGGCTACAAAAAGCGGGTTTTTCATGAACCTATTGTCCAGGATAACCTATCAGACCAGAATCTCTCTCCAGATCATGAACCTATTGTCGGTTGATACTTATCATTTGTCTTATATAGGGTGTATTATAAGTGCTCTATTATGTAATGAGTGATGTCTTGTCATGTAGTGATGCATTATTAGGTGAGTGCTCCATTATGTAAGGAGTGATGTAAGCTTAGTAAGTGCTTTGTTATGTAACCAAAGGCCTCAAGACTTGTATAAATAGAGGCTGTGTGTAATGTTTCAAGGCAGAACCCGAAGAGAGTTTTTCTCATAGGTGAAGCCTCTTCAATAAAAAACCTTGTTTGTCTAAAATTCTTTGTTCTTCAAGCTCTTCCTTATAGCTCTTCCTTATAACTAGAAAGCTTTGTTCATCATCGAATATACACGACTCCAGTGAGCAGCTATTGAGTGCCCATACAGTTGGCCGTGTTGAGCCGCTCTGTCAGAGTATTCTGTTTCTATACCCCTTTAAAACATACATACAATCACTTAAATTAATGGGTCCAACCTAAATTTGAACCTTGCCCTATCAAGGTTGGATACAAACTAAAGGTGTGCACCCTTCTCTATTGATTTTAAATGATATTTAACAAGCTATAAACCCGCGTTCCGCTATTGGGATAAATTTTTTTTCTAGTTTCAATATATATTTTTTTGTTTGGTATTTTGATTTTGATTTTTTTATTTAGTTTTGATCCATTGATTTTTTCGATCCTTCTGAAATAGTTCTAATTTTTTTCTTTGTATCTATAAACCTCGGTACGACAAAGTATAGGGCGATTGACTCATATATATATATTTTTAGATAATTTAGCCTGATTTTTCCACATATTTTGTCTACATGTGATTTAGTATATTTTAGTTTATGTGATATTAAATCTGAAATATTATGCACAAAAAAGCCGTAAAAATCAACTTTTAAGACAAATAACATTAAATGATGAATTATTTCGATTATTATTCTCATTGTTATTATCATGATTGTTAAGTTATCATAATTAATATACTTGTCATTATAATCATTATTGTAAATAATTCATATTTTAATTATTATTAGTCACACTATTACTGACATCACCATTATTGTTAAAAAAAAAATTCTTTTATTTAATAAAATTTATTTTGAATATTATAATATTATAAATATTTCAGAACATTGAGATTAAATTAATTTGAGTTTTTTTTTATTTGAGATTAAAAAAAACTTAGGTCATTTATTTATATATTTTAAAGCCTTAATATTAAACAAATATAAAAATATATAATTAGTCTAACATATTTATAAGAAAAAAATCTTACAAATAATCATTATCATTATTTTGAATGTCTTATCTATAATAATTAGAAATTTTAGCACCTAAAATTATTAACAAAAAAGAAATTAAAAAATAAAATAAATGACAGAACA
Organism: Salix arbutifolia; assembly: GCA_025169955.1. NCBI lineage: Eukaryota > Viridiplantae > Streptophyta > Magnoliopsida > Malpighiales > Salicaceae > Salix > Salix arbutifolia. Next base: position 774,998 of record CM045910.1, on the reverse strand, counting down.
AAGATAAATATTATTAGCTTAAAAATTATTTGACTTTAAGAATAAATTCAAATAATAAAAAAATCAAAAGAATAAAGGTAAAAGTGAAACATAACATTTCTGATCAATTTCAATTGAATGACGAAATTGAAACAAAACCAAAACTTTTATAAAAACAACCAGGACGGAAAAAAAAAGACCAAGGACTGCATTGGAAACACCACAGTGAATTCAAAATTCAGATATATGAATTTTTTTTAATAATTATGATAATTTTATGCTGATGATTTTATCGAAACCTGTTAAATAAATAAATTCATATTAATTTAAAATTCATATATTTTATTGGAAACTCACACTTCACAAAATTTTTATCTATATTTATTATTTTATTCAAATTTATAGCATTATAAAAAAAATCTCATATTTTTAATATATTTTCTTACGTTTAAAAAAATGAGTTTTTTTCTCATTTTCTTCCATGCGAAGGCTGTTCCTTTAGCTGTTGACTCAAGCTATCTCTCTCTCTCATTTTCTTCTATGCTTAATCACGTGCTTAAAATTAAATGGAAATGCCAGCTTAGCTTTTTGCCTTGCCAAGTCAGAGCAATCTGTAGTGTCAGAGAATTTAAATATGCAGGCGCTGTCAAATTACCTATGCTCTAAATTAGTTTAGCGGGAGAAGTAGGGCATGTTTGGAGAGCGGTTGTGGTGGCTTTTCAAAATGTTTTTTATACCGAATTACATTAAAATAATATTTTTTTATTTTTTAAAAATTATTTTTGATATCAACATATCAAAATGATCTAAAAACACCAAAATATATTCATTTAAAATAAAAAAATTCAAATTTTTTAAAAAAGGCGGTTGAAACGCTGTTCCAAACGGGCATTATATAGTGTGAGAAAAACATAGCCATGTTAACATTAATAAACTAATGTCATTTTTACAGCTTCCACATTTATAAACTTGAAAATAAAATAATTAACTGCAAGCTATATAACCATGTTAACAGTAATCTAATGTCATGTTTGAACAAAATCCCATTGTTTTTAGATGCTTAGATTCGAATTCCATTCCATAATTAAGTTGATGTAATATGGAACCTTGTCGTGTGACACATTAAGTGCCTCTTTATGATAGACATCTATATAAACTTCGACGAGGCAACATGACCCTGTACTTTTCATTAGTACATAAACAAAATAATTGAATAGCTAATAATATTTAATTAAAATATCAATTAATAGTTTATGTTATTTTATTTTAGTGCATCAATTCATTTATAAAAAAATTCAACCACAGTACAGGACCCAACCCAACCCAACCCAACACACAACGAATCAAAATATCACAATAGATCTTGACATATAACATTATTCAACTAAAGATTTCTCTAATAAATTCATCAAGAGCCAAGATTTATAAAACACATATACACAAAATTAAAATCAATCATTCGCAAAATCACCTTATACCCATATTTTTAATATCAACGTTGAAAAACCAAATATCACATGCGCAAGATAATCAACACATGAAAAATTCAAAGTTTCCACGACTACACTCATACACATCCACCATTATCAATATATACATATAAATTAAACAAAACCCACATGAAAAAGCGAAGTACTAACAAGGCATTAAAGTTGATATGATATTGTGGTAATAATAGCCTTTTAAAGTACTTTTTCACTCGGGAATAAATTGAAATAATTTTTTTAAAATATAAATTTGATATTAACACATCAAAACAATAAAAAAATCAATAAAATATAATTTGAAACGAAGAAAAAAATAAAATGATTTCAAATCTTTTTAAAATGCAAAAACAAATTGGCTCGTGAACTATTCAATGATGTTAAAGATAGAAATCATACAAGAGGGTATAATGAAACAAAATCATGTAGGTGAAATATTTGGAAAACTCTTTTTAAAAAGTTGTAAAAATTTAACAATATTTTGTTATTTGTTAATTATATTAGATTTGATCTTTGAACTTTTGATTGTAATATTTTTTATTTTGAATTATTTTTATTTACTTTTTTCTCAATTTCCATGTAGAGTTTGATCTGGTTTAATTTTTAATTTTTTGATTGTTATTATATTTCTCGCTTATTGTTTTTTTAAAATTATTTATCAAATTTGATCTTTATTGCTACTTGTTTTATTTAAAATTATTTATAATTTTTTTTTAATTTTATCATCTTTCAGCTTTTTTATTTATCGAATTTAGTTTTTATTTTTTTATTGGTATTCATTTTATTTAAAATAATATATGAAACTAATTTTTTTTATATATTTTATTCTCCTTCAATTTTTATATCCATCAAGTTTCATTCTCATTCTTTTAATTAACTTTTTAGAGATATTAATAAATTGTTTTTAAATTTATTTTTTCCAAAACACTATAAAATATTTTCTAATTTATTATTATAACACGAACAGATATAAAAAGTTAATTTACAGGAATGAATGTCCATGTAAAACATTTTCTAAAAGAAATTACGAGCCCCATCTTTCTAAGAAAGGACATTATCGTCTATTACCGTGCCCTTCTTCTACCTTCACCTTCACCGATAGTCTCCCCCGTTAACAGACGCTTTTCCTCCCAAATCCTAAAAACCCTTCGTTTTCAGTGTCTTTCTTTCTTAATTTGTAACCAATTTATGTGCAAAACCAAAATGGCTGTCAGAGCGTCCGATCCAACTCCCATCTCAACCCAAACTCGCCCAACTCAATCACCCAGAACTCGCCCAACTCAATCTCCTAGACCGCAACCCACCGTCGCCACCACCGCTTCTACCTCCTCAAATCCTTCGACTTCTAACACCATTAATTACACAACAACAACAACATCTTCTACTCTTTCACACCGAACCTCTCTTTCCAGCCTCCGTGAATACCTCTCTCAAAACCCCAACCTCTACGACATTTCCGAAATTCGTACAGCCACCAACAACTTCCTGTCCAAGCGCCACTCCTCCTCCTCCTCCTCCACCGCTTGCTGGCGTTGCAACTTGCGGAACAACGACACCATCATCTTCCAGCGCAAGTTCCGCCGCAAAATTGTGATGTCTCAACTGAAAGAACAGCTTTCAGTAATCTGTAGAAGTAATCACTCGAGCGTGATAAAGCTCCTAGGAGCTTCCATATCTGGAGATTATATCTACCTCGTTTATGAATTCATTCCCGGCGCAAATCTTTCTAATTGCTTGAGAAATTCTAAAAACCCCAACTTCACAGTTCTTTCGACATGGGTTTCAAGAATGCAGGTGGCCGCTGATCTTGCTTACGGCCTTGACTACATCCACAACAAAACTGGCTTAAACGTAAACTTGGTACACAACCACATTAAAAGCAGCAGTATCATTGTCACAGAGCCGTCTTTTAATGCTAAAATCTGCCATTTTGGGTGTGCCCAGTTGTGTGGAGAAGCCGATGAGAATGAGATGATGATGAAGAAAAAGAGCAAGATCGGTGAAATCACTGAAGTGGATGATGATGTCGTCGAGTCCTCTACCTCTCCTGGTTCGCTGAAAGGGTCGAAAGAGTTGGCGAGGTCTAACAGCGGAGTCATGCAAATCGAAGGCGTGAGAGGATACATGTCGCCGGAATATCAAGCAACGGGAATAGCAACACAGAAATCGGACGTCTTCGCATTTGGGGTGGTGTTATTGGAGTTGTTGTCCGGTGAAGAGCCATACAAGTACAGGTATGACAAAAGCAGAGGTGATTTCATGAGGACGTCGGTGTTAGAGACAGCCAGAGCGGCGATTGCTGACGGTGACGGGAGGGAGGGGAGGTTGAGGAGATGGATCGACGGGAGGCTAAAGGACTCGTTCCCCGTGGAAGTGGCGGAGAAGATGACACGTGTAGGGTTAGATTGTGTGGAAGTGGATCCAGATAAGCGGCCAGATATGGGACGCGTGGCAGGGAAGATTTCGAGGTGGTATTTGGAGTCGAGGAAGTGGGCTGAGAATTTGAGATTTTCCGACCAGATTTCAGTTTCCTTGGCTCCTCGATAGATAATTAATTAGCTACGGATAGAGATCAGTCGAGAAAGCTTTTCTTCTTATTCTAATAATTCGTGGATTGTTTTTCGATTTTTTGCTTCCTTTGATTGGTTGATGATGAATATTTTTATGGGCAATCTTCTAATATTTTTAGCCGACTCATACATTTACGCGATAATAAAAAATAAGAACAACAACAATAAGTTCAATTATCCTTTAGCTGAGGAATTTGATTTCGAATTATTAAATCATTCATGAATTGTTTTTCGTATATATAAATTTGTCAGTTAACCCCCAAGCCCACATGGATTGGATCTTCTATAACGCATTTGCTGGAGAGAATGGCCTCGCTGTCTTCTTGTGCAGACATAACTTAGACACTGTCTCGCCCAATGATAATAAAGCATATGCTCAGATGAGTTGAGTGTTACAAAAAAAAATTAAAAATTAAACCCATCCAATAAACGCACATCGACAAATTTCAATTTTATTTGAAAGCAAAAAAAAAAAAAAAAACACTTCAACAAAAGTGCCAAAGAAAAAAAGAGAGATCAAAGTGCAAAATATAAAAAATTGCAAATGAAGGACTAAATTGAAATAATTTTTTTTAAAAAGAATAAGAATGAAATATAAAATTAAAAGAATGAGTATTGAAATTAAAGCAAATATATGAGAAATTATAATCGGAGGACTAAATTGAGATTAAGAGAATTACAACAAAAGCTACAACAAAATGCTTCTTTCCTGTTCACTGTGACTCATTGTCACCGTGGACTGCATATTTGCTCCGGTGCTTCGCGCGCGGACGTTTGTCTTTTTTTTTAATTGTCAATGAACAGTGTATTAACACAAAAACCCACTGAAAAGACAAAAAACGCCGCCACTTTCATGGGCTCCACGGTCAATGACCATTTTTCAGTCCGGTTCGGCTGGCCGGTTTTTTTTTTTTTTAAATTATCGAATAGTGCATTAACTATTATGTCCCTCGAAAAGGACAAAAATCAAGCCTGGGAGTGAGGGGCGTTCCGGTAATTAGCCAATTTTTTGTTTTTTTTTTTGTTTTCATTTTACTGCTGACGCGCCGTCCGTTTCCGCGCTCACACGTGTTTCGGCAGGTGCGTGAGACTTTCTCTGGCATCCAAAAATACCCGACCGTCGTCTATAATGATTTTCAGGAATGTGCGCTTCCACCTGGTGCGGCGCGTGTAACTCTATGGTGTCCGGAAACGTGTCAATGGTCGTTTGAATTTCCCCCCCATTTCTCTCTCCTCCTGCGCAAACTGACGTCAACGCAAATGCTTTTTTCCAAATTTCATTGCAATCCCTGAACGTTAGATTTGTTTTTCTAGCCCTTATTGCTATTATATAGATTTTGATTTGTTTCAATTTCGTCCTTCAATTGAAATTGAGTATCTATTGTAGTTTCAATTAGGTCCTCAGTCTTTTAATTTTTCAAATTGCTCTGAAATCCGGAATATATTTGGTATCCAAAGTGCTAATTGCTTGCAATTTCATCCTTCCATGCAAATTTATTATAAATCTTTAATATTTTTAGTATCAAAGTTTGATTTCTTTCAATTTTATCCTTCTATGCAAGTTAATTATTGATTCCAATTTCATTTCGGTCCCAATTCTTTTAATTTCCAGTTTAGTTTTAAATTATTTAATTTCAATGTTTGGATTTACTTTAATTTTGTCCTTTAAATTAAATATATTATTTAAAGTATGTCAAATTAATTATATGTTTGTATATTTATTTCAAATTAAAGTATGTGAGACTAATTATATGTTTTAATATTTATTAAATATTATCACCTGAAAATATATATAGAGAGAAAAAAATAACCTAGGATTTCTTGAAAATAAATAAATTAATATCAATATTCTTCAATACATTTAATATAATAATATGATGGATAAATCTTATAAAAATGTTTTTTGGCTTTGCATGTTAATTTTTTGTTCTTTTGTTTAAGTTTAATTCTTAAAAAAAATTATAGTGTTTTTATTTTTAATATTTAAAATCTAATATTACTGGAGAAAAAATACAGCTAAAAAAAAAATACCTAGGTTATTTACAATTAAAAAATATGCAAGTCACTTCCCATTTCGATTACACTATTCCTTTTAGACGAAAAAATAACTTATTATAGCACGCAAAAAAAATGAATTTGATTTCTTGAAAATATTACAATAATTTTTATTTATAATGTGTCAGATCTAATATTGCTGGGAAAAAAGGCAACTCATAAAAAAAAAGTTGACAAATTTACCTAGGTTATCTACAATTAAAAAATATACGAACCCCTTCCCATTTCGATTATACTATTCCTTTTAGGCGAGAAAAAAATTATTTATAACACATGTTATCTATTATAATATTACTAATCAAATATTGAAATAACTAATTACAGCATGTAAAAAATCAATTAGTTTTCTACATAGAAAAAAGTCTAGCGCAACGTGCGAGCAAGCATCCTAATTATAGTACGCAAAAAACTCATTTTTAACATATTTTATCTATTGCAATTTTACTAATAAACATTAAAATAACTAATTATAGCACGCAAAAAAATTAAGTCTATTTCTGAAAAAATTTACAATATATTTTTTTTATTGTGTGAGATCTAATATTACCGGGGAAAAAAATCATAAAAAAAAATATTGCCTAGGTGATCTACAATTAAAAAATATACAAATCACTTCCCGTTTTGATCACACTATTCCTTTTAGACGAAAAAAAATCATTTCCAACATATTTTATCGATTATAATTTTACTAATTACATATTAAATTAATCAGCACGTAAAAAATCAATTAATTTTCTACATAGAAAAAAGCTCAGTGCAATGCGCGGGCAAGTCAACTCGTGAATACCAAAATTGAAAGGTAAAAAAGTAAAGAGGACAATGCTATACATAACCTATAAAGAGAGAAAAGAAGGAGAACAAAAATCAAAATTACCATAAACAACAATCCAACCATTTTAAGTTCTAGCATGTCACACCACATGAAAGATGACACAATGATGCATTTAGGGAAATGACTAGCTAATTTAGGTCACCGAGTGATGTTTAACGTACCGCTTGAGTGACAAGGGCGCCACCCACTTGCTTTTTTTAATTAAAAAAAATTCAAAAACAATGTGAAAAATACCAAAATGACCTTAACAATTACACAAAAAAATTGTTTGAAACTACACAATTACTCCCAAACACAAAGCATATATTTTCTCTCTCTTTTCAAGGTTAGGGATGTATTTTCACTAGACATGAATATTTAAAAATCCTTATTCAACAGCCCAACAATTTTTTTTTGACTCTGGGAGCAAGTAAATATTTTTTTATTAGGAAACTTTTGAAAAGTTAAGAAAATCCCTATTTCATGGTTCTAAATTTTCTAGATTTTGAGCGTAAAAGAGTATTTTTACCGTGCTAAAAAATTAAAAAAAGATGTAAACACCTTTCTAGAAACTTTTAGTGATCAATAGACTAGTGAAAAAGATCAAAACACCTTAGACTTAAAGGCTTCATCTTTTTTCTACTCAAGGGCAACATGATGGCTTGAGTTACAATGAAAACTCCTATGCATTTTAAAGATTTTGTTGATATCTTATGTTTTGAAATGACATAAATTTATCTTTTAAATTTATTTCAGGAAGGCAAGAGGATTTATTTTATATTTGTTCTGTTATTTCAATAAAAATATCTTATTTATTTTTTCATCACAAAATATATTCTAAATACCAAGGCTCGAACAATGAACAAGTCACTCATGTTAGCAGTTGCTTAGTGGATGTAACAATTACTTTCATTGAGATCTTTAGGAATGGGACTTGAGCACTTAACAAAATTTAGCAAAGAAGGTTGCATATTTTTTTTCTGTTGTGCCTGTTTGAGAATGTGGTTGACGTTGTTTTTTAAAATGTTTTTCATTCATAAATGCATATAAAAATTTATTATTTTTGACATTAGCATCTGAAAATAATATAAAACACCAATTTTTTTTTTAAAGTAAAAAATATAAATAATTTTTTTGTTTATTTTTTTTCATAAATACTTTTAAAACGCAATATCAAACAGAGGCAACCGTAAATTAGATGAAGGCTAAGTATCTCTTGCTTCGTGAAACCACCTTAATAGCCAACTATAAAGTAGAATTGTAGAAAAGTTAGAAAACAAAAAAAAAGGCTGGTCAAAAAATCAAACCACGTGAATCGAGGAAACAACCATGGGTGCCACAACGGTGGTGTGCATGAGTGTGACATAAAAGGTTTGAAAATGAATGGAGGGTTGTGGGGGTGAGCAAAACTTAAGCAAACCGAAGGACAAAACTGAACCGCTGTAATTGGGCTAGTTTAGTTTTTTCTTATAATCTTGGTTTTCAATGTAGTCAAGTTAGTGACTAGGTTTGAAAACCAAACAAACCAAAAATATTCTTTTAACTAAAGTTGAAATTATGTTTTTAGTTCTGTTGGGTTTGAGGGGGAAATTATTTTATTTGAAGATGAAAAGACATTCCTGTAGCATTTTACTTCATAACTTCTGCTCATGATTTCAGTTTTCTAGCACACTTAGTTATTATAATTTGGTGGGATATAAATTATATAAAGGTTTAACCAGATTCTACTTCATGAAACATGATCGCTTTGAGGGATCATGTCCCAGTTCTATGGCATGCTTTTCCTTGGATAGGCGTGTATGATAGCCAACTCCCTAACCTCACATACAACAGATTTGGATAGTTGATTTGTTATTGTCCTTGCAATGATTATCCCAATGATTTTGTTTTGATGGTAGGAATTAGACATGTAGATAATACAAGTGCCACCTTGAGGGTAAAATAAACACTTATCTTTTCTCTCTCTCTCTCTCTCTTACTATTCATGAAAGAAAGAAGGAAAACAATTCTTGTTTAGAAAATATCGCTTCAGATTAATAAAGAAAGGCTCATTGTAAAAAAGGCAAAAAATTGTTTGCTAGTAGGATGATCCTCTTGTCTATGTGAGCAAGATTCTGTTCGGACGAGGTATGCATGCATATCACCAAAAAACTATGAAATTTTAATAAAATTGAAATTTATCGGTGATATTAACAGCATAGCATTTTACTCATTAAGATGGTAAAAAATCTGGTAATAACAAAAATAAAAAATGGTCAGAATTTGTTTTTTTACTGAGAAAACAAATGGTCCTAAAGCATTAAGATGCTCTTTCGCGGCTCTTAGGTACTGCTAGCCATTAGAAGGCTTTGCCATTTGTATTTGATTATGCAAGAAAAATCCAAGCAATTTGATTGCAACGAGATTTTGCATTGCATAGTAGGATAATCTCTTGATTTTAAGAGTTGGATTCATTTTCCTTGGTCAAAGTGGTTGGTATCAAATACCTCGAGTTTGGATAGCCAAAGTGGTTGATGGTCATTACTTACAAACAAATCTTTCTTCTTTAAATTTGAAGACTCTTTAATGTTTAAGTAAATATTTTTAAGAGAGAAAAAGGGTAACAAGACCTTTTTAGAGAAGATCTTGGAGAGAGAGAGAGAGAGAGACTCCCAAAATACATATGTTGAATTTTTTTAGAAAAATGAAGAGATTACATATTTGTGTTTATACCTCCCTAGTACGCCATTCTCATTCTTTTATGGAGACAAAAGCTCATATATCATATTTTCTTGATAGCATAAAATATCTTTGATTTTATCAAAGGGAAAAGCAACGTTTGACTATGTCGACTGTAGCAATAGTGCAACATCTATTTCAACTTTTCCAATGATTTTTTTTATTCTTTCTATACTTGGGATTCATTGGCAGGAACTGTCAGTGATTGTAAAAAAAAAGATGTTTTGTCGTTGTTTGTCAACATAAATGTTTTTTTTCATATCGTGACAAACAACAACAAGTTGTATATCGTGAGTATCATCAACCAACAAGAATAAAGAGAGGTAAATGACCCGAATGGATTGAATTTGTTGCTACATAAACCAAGATGCATGTTCCAACTTCTATTGAAAATTAAAGGTGCATAAAGTTAAAATGTGCCTAGTCTTCACCATCAAAAGAGCACAACATCACTCCATCAACAACATCACATGAATGATGTTATATTATGTGTTTAATAGTCTTTGTTGACATAAATAACCTCTGCAGTCTAGATGTTATTGAGAAGTATCTAAGTTTTTTTTTTGTATGACAAGAGTTCGTCCTTTACTAGTTCTGTCTTTGTATCGAGGATGCCCACATGTGTTGTACTTGGGCAACTCTTTATATTCATGGTAATATATTATGCAAATGTTGGACACATCAATTTTCTAGTATCCTAAACAAAGAGGTTTCATAAGGATTTAGGATTATAGAAGTTCTCTTTTAGCTTATTTTCTTTAGGTAAAATGCTTTTTGTCTATTTGACAATTCTGTCATAACCGACCTCACTCGACCTATAATTTGACTTGATAATTAACACTTGTGCTATGATTGATAATCTACTCTGATTTATGCAAATCATCTCATAATAGTTCGTTGCAGTATTTTAAAAGATTAAAAAACCGGCCACGCCGATATTAGGTTCTTCGTGTATGATTGAATATTCACACACACCACCCTAATTCATTATCATCGCATTCATAACCATTCCTATAGGGATTATTGTTGGCATCTACAACTCCATCCACATTTTTGGAACAAGAAGTTGACCCAACCATATTCATCCATGAGCTCTTTTTGTAGAGGATGCATCAGGACATCATTTGAATCGATAAACTTTTTATTTTTTACCCTCTATTTAGACATCTAATATTGTCTGCACTAATGTTTTTGGATTAATTATTGTGTAATTAATAAAACTTTTAACCTCATTGCAATAATTCATCATACATAACCCTTAGGAGGGATTCTCAATATATTCATGAACGATTCTTTATTACTTATATGAAACTTATATGTAATAATCATATATTAATTAAACAAATACAATTTATCTACTAAGTTATTTTTTTTTAAATACCAAGTTGGATTCGAGGAAATTTCATCTCTGGAAAGCGCACTTTGTAGACTCAAGTGAGTGAATAAAACTTTAATTGTCTCAAGATCTTATAAAAGATACACGTTTTGATTTAAACTCGAAATATATTATGTAGATCTTAATTTATTTGTCATCACGCCACACCGACAGGTATACTGGCTTGATGAACATATCTAACAAAGCTGAAATGACAGCAAGGTTGGTGAGAGAGAGAGGATGTGTTTGGTGGTCAAACAAAATCATTTGTAGAAATCTTGTTCAATCGATTCCGTCGAGCAACCTCAACTTAAGATTCTTTTCTGGATAAACTATACGGATCACTTGCTTTCATTGTACCTTTTTTTTATATTTCAATGATGTTTACGTATGCAATAACAAAGAATTGTGGGATTAGACCCTTATATAATATAATAATGTGAGATTAGTTATGTAACCGGCTCGAATACCTATATTAATATAAAAATATTCAATACACTGTCCATGTAAATTATAATAAATTGTAAGAGTTGACGTATTATTTATAGACCTTTGTATGTCATGCGTCCTTGCTTTTGAATCAAAGGGGATCCAATCGCCTCCATTTTTTTTTTTAATATGTTCTAATAAAGAAGAACAGGAATTATGTCCACATATTCTCACGAGAATTATGGTGAATATGAATTAAGCATCAAACATTTAAAAAAAGAACAACCAATCATTATCACAAACATCCCTTTTTAAGTTTTAACTTCGGCTCTGTCTGAGGACGGTGGTGACTTTGACAATTCTGGTGCCGGCCGACCTACCAAGATGAAATTTCCACATCTCCAAACACTTTCTATGGACAAAGGAAGCCTGTACAACTCCTCTTGGTAAATATCCAAGACAATATCTTGTACAAATTTAAAATACAAACACCGAAGAGTCGAAGAAAGAAAAATCCACTTCAATGGGATCTGCAAGCACTTACAAGAACAGTAAGGCTGTGATGTGTTTTTTTTTCCTTTTTCTTTCTGTCGAACAATTTGTGTTCGTGGGAAGGAGAATTTTAGGAGTCTATATTGCCAGCAGATACTGGAACTCGAAGTCATATGGTATCTTCTCAACGGTAATGCAGGGTATTTTGCCAATGTTATGGCCCCTGAAGCAATCCACGATTGATTTCCTCAGTGTCCCAGATGTGGGTAAGTGATGACAAAGCCATTCGACTAACGTGTCTGTGTCCATTGCAAAATCAAGCGTGTTTCGAAGCAGAAGATCAGGGAATGCTATCTTTTTTGTGCTGGTAACCACCACTGAAGCCTGCAGGTACTCCAACTTTGATTTCTCCAACTCGGCTGTGACACCCTCGGCTGTATACACTCTTACCTGAATGTTGGACATGTATTATTAGTTCAGGAATTTTAAAGACTAAGAGGGTGTTCGGGAGATGTTGCTGTAGCTTTTCAAAGTGTTTTTCGTGTCGAAATACATTAAAATGATATTTTTTTATTTTTTAAAAATCATTTTTGACATTAGCACATCAAAATGATCTAAAAAAACCAAAATATATTCATTTAAAATAAAATAAAAAATTGAATTTTTTGGAAACAGCATTTGAAACGCCATCCCAAACGGGCACTAAGAATGTCCGTGATGGAAAATATTTCACTTTTTTGTAGCAGTTCTGTGGTTGGTATAGTAGGAAGTTGTTCAACTTACAGCAGGAGATGAACGAGTTCCGCAACAAAGAGCAAATGTGATATTAGGATCCATCGATTCCAGCCCATAAAGTTTACGGACAACAGCTTCTTTGTCATCCTTTTCTTTCTTTTGATTAACCTGTGGAGAGATCATATCATATACACCAGGAAAATATGCCAGTATGATATAAAAAGTTGAACCTTATAGACCATGGCAGGGGGCATCAGTGAAATTTACCTCGTTTGAAGATGTTGGCTTCCTCAAAATATAATGCTCTATTGCCTGGGCATTGATAGTGTTGCCTCCTACGTTGAGTGTTGCCTGAATCCATTTTTTTTTTAAAATTACATAAATTTTATTTTAGCATTCCCGAGATTCCTTTCCCTTGCCCAGAAAATTGGTAAAGAATATCAAGCAATTACTTTGATTTTCTAACTAACAACAGCGTGTGTTTTACAGGGAAATCCAATCAAGGAACCTGATTAGTCATGGAAGAAGTTGTGAATGTGCCTTACCTTGTTAATCAACGTGAACAGTTTTTCTGGTGTGGAAGGAACTCCGTACTGAATAAATCCCTGCAATGTTTGTAGAAATAGAAACAGCGTCAAGAACAAAATGTGTAAAGCTATCCTGATGTGTAATCAGTAGGTTGCCCCTGCATCAGACCAGCAGCTACATCTTCTGCAGTTGCTGATCTGATGAAACTGTACAACTACTTGCCCATCAGGTTAGCCAAAATCATCAGATAAGAAATTATTTCCAGTAAAAAGTTCCATAGTATACATGCATGATACAAGCATTGTACATGTTGATCCAGAATGCTAGTTTCTGATGGCGAGTCAAGAATCTCAAGTCCACAGTCTGGAGATTGTTCATTAACACCCTGCAGGCACAAGCAGGAGAAAGCAGGGCTTAGTTTTTTGTTTGTTTGTTTTGGATAAGCCGAAGCTAACCACGGGTATCCAGGCCGCTGGGCCTTACTAATCCCGGGGGTGCACAGGGTCTCGGCAAGCATGTTTCCCACAAGTGCACCACGGTTAAGTCATGAGCTTCGCTCAAGTCCGATGGCCCCAAGAAATTGTTTGCACCTGAGCGGATTCGAACCTGAGACCTCGTAGGGAGCACACCCACGAGCCCCAGGCCTCCACCGCCAGGCCAACCCCTTGGGCTTAGTGAATCACCAGAACATGAATGCTACTAATTTCTGAATCCATGAAATAGAAGACGAGGTAGATCAGAATCAACATACCTTAACTTCTTCAAGAGAGGAATAGAACTAGCATGTGAAATCCATTTGGGGTCCATGGAGCTTGACGTGAATATAACCAAGTTCTTATAAGGACCTATATCCCTAGGAATAGACTCCTCCACATTAAAGATACCATATGGATCCTGCTGTCTCGATTCCCTCTGTAACAGAAGGTTCGATTTTGAGTTGGAGCTGTTCTCGGCCCTGAAACTTCTCGATATCATAGAAGAGTTCAAAGATCTGGAAACGGGCCCTGATTTCTCCAGTTCCATTGCTCTCGATGTCCTCAGTAACCTGACATATATGAAGTTCAAACACTTCATGATGTTCTCGGATAGCCTGTTGGGTTGCAGCTGTTGAATGTTATCTTCTGACAGAATTGAATTCGAAAGTGATTTCGATAAGAGGTCCAGGGGGGGCTGCGCATTTCGTTCTCTTGGCTGAAACAAAAATTCACCCAGCTGAAGAGCACATTGAGAAAACAAATACTGGTTGAATACAATAGAAAATCAAGGGCTACCATGGGGGAGGGGTGTCTAGGATCTCGCAAAGGTGAAGGCGCCTTCAGAATCCCACTTTTTTTTGGAACCCTGTCTTGAGGTTTGACCTCCTCGTGGAAGTGGTTTTCTTTCTGATCAGAAAATACTCTCGAGGCTCCTATTTTCTCATTCGGGTTGAAGTCGTTGAGATTATAGTCGCCCTTGATTGCTTTACTTATAAAATGTAACGCCTTCGTCTCGAATGCCATTTTATCTTGAACGCCTTTTATGATGAAGGGGCTTGGGCAAGCTGTGTAGAACCCTTGGAGCTTGCTGGGATTTCCAGCAGGTTTCAGCTGTTTTGATTTTGAATCCTCGGGGATTACTTCCTCTTCGTGTTTCAGACCCAGCTGAAGCTGGCTTATTTGGCCTTCCAATCGAGCTATCTCGCCCTCAACCATGACCAACTCTGCTAACAGCTCTTTCATCTGCACAGCCTTCCCGCATAATTAGTATTCAACCACATCGTCATCCCCCACCCCCCACCCATAATTGTCAAAATAAGATTTAGACTTTACTAGCTAGATTAGCTACTATTACAGAACATCGAGCAATATGTTTTTTTTTTATAATATGGTGTCCGGCAGCTTACACGCACCACAACTAATCCCCGAATTCATTAAACATTCTGTAAGCTCAGTGAACAGATAAGGTACCGCGGGGATAACAAACGTGTATGGTGAAACTTGAACCCTGATGCAAAGAAAAGGAACCAATCCATTCCTCTACTAGTTTAAGACCCCACTTGCGCAATATGTTTCTATGTTTAGAAAAATTATCCACACAAGAATATAAAAAATCACAAGTTTTTATACAAATAGCATGACCCCAAAAAACTGTAATTCATGAAATTCAAATCTTAAACCTTAAAATAACATATTCTTAAACGTAATATCATAATCCCTTAAGGTTGGTTGGATGTCAACGGTTTAGTAGGTGAAAAGCAACATCCAGCAAACTAATCAGCTGTTTTCTATATGTTGATGTGGTCTGTGTTTATTTACACTATATATTATAATCTTTTGATTAATTAAAATAAACTATAGTTTTTACTAAAATTCCACGGCAGAAAAAATAAATATCCCTCCCTAATTTACGTGTAGTTTTTAAACTATATAGTTTTTACTGAAATTCATTCCCCACCCTTTAGGAAGCATTGCTTGGCATGAATCGATCGACTTTCTGAGGTTGAAATGAAAAGAAAGAGAAGAAAGCATCACCTTGGGAGGGAGGAAGTCCGGGAAAGGGATCGCAGAAACGTCGTCCTTGTTATGTATACGATTCAAAATCTCATGCACGTTTTCTTCTTGTTTCAGCATTTTCTCAAGCATGGAAATCTACAATTCATATTCTTAAGATCAGAAAAAGTAAAGCTAATTTGTAGTTAAATGTATCAAGAGACATAGATAGATCAAAATATTTAATTTTACAAAGATGAGATATTTATTAAAATAATTTTTTTATCCAATCAATTGATAATACAACTAGATACATATTGAGTGAATATAATCAATGAGAAAAAAAAAATGAAAAATTCTTTGAAAATATTTTTTTATCATAACTTAGGTTTTCTTTTACCTAAGAACTTGTTTTTCAACTCATTTTTGACCCTATACACATAGAAACCATATTACGAACCACGATAAATCTATAAATGGTATAAAAAAAATCCAACAAATCATATACCATATTAAAAACTGAAATAAATTTGAAATAAAAAATCTATCCGAGCTCAGATTTATTTTTTCATGAACTTTAAGGATAAAAACACTATAATATGAACTTTCCGCATCAAATTGAACCATTTGACACAAATATTATTTGTTTTGGTGATCTAAATTAGTGGCAATTATTTTTTTTCCTCTTTCTACAATTGAAATTTGATGATCTCCCTCTTTTCTTTCCAAACTAAAGACTAAAAATATTAATAAAAATAAACTTTTGTACAAAAAATGAATTGGAAAAATATTAAGGTACTGAATGAATGTGTATAGTTTTAAAGTATGAGGAATCAATTAATCTTTGAATCCATCATCTATTGTGACATGCTACTTTGGTCATCAAGTATGATAGATTTCTTGATCAAAATAATACCAATAAACAGGAGAATTAATGTAGAAATAAGCCTGAAACTAACAATCACACAGTAAGAAAACACTAATATGTATATGATGTGAATAGTTCTCCTGCAGAAATTAAAACGCGAGAAAATGCATGTGAGCATAACTATATATATATATATATATATACACACATACCTCTCTTTCCAGTGCCTCTCTTTTTTGCTGTCCACTGATTTTCTTTCTTCTCTGTAAATCAGAAGTTAGTCACTACAAGGTAATGAACCGAAAGACATGAGAAAATTAGTTGGGGCAGATAAATTAAGGATAATTAAACCCTATAGATACCCTTTCGAGACAAGATTGCAATAAAATAATGATGAACTAAACTTACAATATCCAGTGCCACGTCTCCTTGGCTGGCCATAAACGATGTATTTCTATAGCACTGTAGCTTCAACCTGCTGCTGCTGCCTCAAGTTGTTCTTTAAGAGAGACATTAAAAACAACGAGGAAGGGTGGGGAGTTTTATGATGGAGATGGTAAAGAATTTTAAAGAAAAATCCAACAATTATCTTAGAGCCGAAGCAAGATTTCTGTCTGGCTGGTTGTTGTAGCTGCTTGTTGGTTGAAATTTTGATTTGAAGAAGGAGATAAAAAGGTAAAAAATAAAAGAAAAAAAGAAACAGGGAGAGAGCGAGGGTGTACGTTAGAGGTTGAGAAGATGAGAAAGAGCTTTCATGGTGATGATAGCTAGGATGGCAAGTTTGCAGGGACTGTATCGATTTTGTAAATGAAAATTTGGGGGTGGGACACGATCATGCAACAGAGTAGTGGGCTGGCTGGATTTTGCGTAGCTTGCACTTGTGGTTTCTCAAAGGGTTTGCGGTTATACCTTCTAATTTCCTTTTTCAAGGCTTCGGGTGGAGGAAAAAGTAAGATTTATCAAAGGGTTATATTAGGCTGACTTGTAAGATAACACTACTCTCCTATATATATAATCATTAATTAATTAATGCTTTCAATAGTTCATTCTTAGGAGGAGGATGTTGAGAATATGACGACGACTGTTTTTTAATGTGTTTTTTTATTGAAAAATTATTTTTATTAATTAATGCCTCCAATAGTTTATTATTAGGAGGAGGGTGTTTAGAATGTGATTGTAGTTGTTTTTTAAAGTATTTTCTATTTATTTAGAAATATATTAAAATAATATTTTTTATTTTTAAAATTTCTTTTTACATCAACACTTTCAAATGATCTAAAAATAATTAAAACAAAAAACACTTTTAAAGGGATTTCCAAGAAGTTATAATAGCTTTGGGTTAATCTTTATAGTTTTCTTTTCTTCTCTAAGATCGGTTTTGTTAGTGGTGGCTACGTACATAATGAATATTTTTTGCACTTCAATTGTCTCTCCTTTTTTGTTGACTTTTCCAAGGTATAATATCCTGTGATGTCTCTGCATATATTGCCTAGTTACATAATGAATGTTTAGGTTCGTTAAATTTTCTCGTTAGTTTTATTATCCGAACCAACCCTTCTAAACCCTCCGGGTGTGATTCAGAGCTCTGGATCCTTGTCCCCCACATACAAATAAAGACATCTCAAAACAAATACGATTATTAATTTAAATCTAAAGTATTTTTTACATTAATTTTATTTCTTAATTATGGACTTTTTTCTTCAGGTTTACACCCCTAATTATTTTTTCTTAACTTAATATAATCTAATACTTCTTATTTACGAGCTAACTATTTACAAAATATCTTGACCGAGGAAATTGTTTACCAGAAAATTTCCAACTCTGAATTTATTAAGTATATATATTAACTATTTCTTTTTATTTTTATTCTAAACAATAAATTATTTTCTGGGGCTGACAACTAGGTTCGGGGTCGCACTTTATCACTAGTCTAATCAAAAGTCAAAACCCAACAATAAAATCTGGATTCGGGTTATTTCATCTCATAATGACCCGCAAAATCGAGGACTCGGGCAATGGATAGGGTCACAACCTGGTTGGACAATCTATCATTTTCTTTTTCTTTTCTTTGTTCTTCTCCTAGTTGTGCCTCACTAGGTCTCAAATGACCTTGAGTTTGACTAAAGAATGGAGAGAAGATTTAAAAGAAATAAAAACTTGTAGAATGATGAAACTTAAATACTAAAGGATGAAATTGAAAACAAATAGCATAAGAAAAAAAAAGAGGAAATGTGAACAAATCTCCTAAACCAACTTAATCATTCAAACTCGCAACCTATGAAATCGTAAACTTAAGTTTAATAAATAAACACAATTCCCAAATAATTTAATATTAGAGAATGAAAAATAATAATAAGAATCTAAATTTAAGAAAAAAAAAACAAAGCAAAAAGAATTGCAACAAAAATAATGAGGACTAAAGCACATAGGAAAAAGAATTATAGGATGACATTATATATAAGAAATAAATTCTTAAAATCATACGAAACAAAACTAATAAAATTAAAATAATCACGATAAAGAATGATTGATAAAAAAAATTAAGGATAAAAATGAAAAATAAGTAAATATTGAAGGATAAAACTAGAATACATTAGCTTAAAAATGGAAAAAAAAACTCGTGTGAATTTCTTAAACTCATGTTAATCTCACAAATGCTTCACCCATAAAATCCTACATCTCATTTTAATAAAAAAAATCTCAATTCTCAGTCAATTCAATGTTGAAAAGTGAAATAAAAAAAATCAAATTAAAAAAAAAGTGTCAAAGTAAAAAGAATTGGAGAGAGAGAGAGAGAGAGAGAGAGAGGATCAAATCATATAAGAAAAAAACTAAAAGAGAATGAAAACATAAAAAAAAAAACTATAATTCTAAAACTTATTTAAAACAAATAAAAAACTATAAAAAATAGGGGCCAAATCGTATAGATAAAAAGTTAAATGATGATGATATTAATTTTTTTTATAGACCATTTCAAATAAAAAATAGTACTTAAAAGAATAAGGATTAAATCTAACATAAAAACAAATTAAAAAAAATAGTTTTAAATTTTAAAGTGTCATTTGCGGAAACTCAAATGAAAAGAGAAAAACGGAAAACAAATCTGATTGCTTTCAAATCCGAGCCTAGTACATCGTATATGCGAGTGTAAAAAAAGAAAGCGTACCTAGAATAACGTACCATACCAAGTAAGCTCATTGTTGAACTTTGTATTCATCGACCACGTCGCTAAAAGGCAACAAAGTCCGTGACACATCAACATGTGCGTTACAAATGTCATTAATTTTTTTAAATTTTATTTGTTAAATGACCAAATTACCCTTAAGAAAACACATATATTTTAAAAATACTAATAGCCCCTGGGTGACAATGCACTCATTTTTGATTTTTAAAGGTATAAACATTATTTTACTGTGCTAATAAAAAAAGAAAGAAAAAAAACTACCTATGATGGTAGCTTAATTTTTTTTTCTTTTATGGAAAATCAAGTAATTTCACTACACCAAAAAAGGTAAAAATATTTAGTTGTTTCTAATCAATTTTATAATTACTAATGAATTATATGCAAAGATCATATTACCTCCAAAAATAAGTTCATTGATTGTTTTTTATGTTGGTGATCCTACAAGGCTATACATGTTCTTTGGCAATTGGAAAAAAAAAACATGATTCGATATATAATATTGGATATATGATATTGGCATATAAAAAGGCTATATATGCCAATAATGATGGCATTTGTTTTTGCATATAATTTTTTTTGTCATTCTCATCTCATGTTGTCAGAAAAAATTGAAAAATTCTGTCTGTCTCATCTCATTCTGTGTGAAAAAATTGAAAAGCAAAGTATATATATCAAATGTAATCATGATATAATCCATCAAACCAATTTTTTTATATGAAAATATAGAAGTCCAACATTGACTAAAAAACAGAAAAGAAAGACTTGCGCGCTAATCTTATTGCTCAATCTTACAGTTCCAATGCCTGCACTGTGCTGATGTGATTACAACGAATGTTGCTCGCATCTATTCCTCATGCATGATCGTCGTTCACTGATACCGATGGAAACATATCACTGACTGGAAAATCCATGTCAAAATCTGTTTCCAGATTATCAAACTCAGAAGTGAATGACAGTGGTTCATCTCCAGACACCACACAGTTCCTGCTAATCAATCCCTGGGTCTGAACTGGTTCGACAGAAGGGTCCATCAGAGGACTCGAAAGGCCTGCAGAGAATACTGGATGGAGGCCAGAAGAGTACGAAACGGGTGGTGCTGTGTTGACATCAGCAGCCTGAGAATAACCCAGATTAGCGCCGGCCGGACCGATTCCGTTTCCGGTGACAGCAACGATGGTTGGCTCAGCCACGCGTAGAAGCCACTCGATGGTCTCGCCATCAGTCTTATTACCAAGCTCCCGAGTCAACTGAAAGACTCTAGCAGCACAGTTAATTGGCAGGCGGATACGACGGTCTCTGCCATCCACCTTTACATGCCGATCTTTCCTGGGTTTGGGATCGGCCACCTTTGTTTTTGAGGTGCTTGCCTTGTTCATAGCACTCAGTTTTGATTTTTCTTTTGTGGTGAAGCTAGAAAGAATCATGATATTTTTCTACTCCCCTAACATTGTTTTAGGACATGTATATATATATATATAGGATATACACGACTATACACTCCTCAACTCGTAACGCCATGAAAAATCGAGAAGTGTTTTGCTGGCTAGATTTAAAAAAATCTATGGTTGACAGGAGGTAGATATTGAGCTTTGTAAGGAAGGAGGGTGATATTTGCTTTTTTACTGCTAATGGATGAGATGAAATTGTAATGTGCGTCTTTGGTTAAATATAGGTTTTTGCTGCGCTATGGAATATGTTTTACATGAACACATTTAATTACCTCGCGCCAATACAAATCAGTATTTCCTTACTTGTTCCCTACAAATATTGATTTTGCCACACCATCTGACACTGCAATTTTCGGAGAAAAGCAATTATCTCGAGGAAGGCAATACCTCTATTGCGTGTGTGTGTGTGTGGGAGGGAGGGAGAAAAGCAATTATTAATGAAAATCTATTATAAATCATACCTTGGTATATGAGTCTCATCGATCGATATTGCTGTAATGTAATATTATTCACAGAACAAATTCACAATAAATTGCATCCCAGTTCTGAAATTTGTTTAATTGTGTTCTTTCCGGCCCTTCAGCTATGTAGATATTCTACATGCCCTTTAAATTTTCACAGGTCTAAAGCTAGGTATATACTATAGTTTTATTCATCGATTTAAAGAATCCATGCTTGCTTTTTATTATTATTAATAGAGTGTCTTGATCAGATTGTGTTTACCTGGACTAATCTAGTGATCATCATATTAGCAACCACAGACTCGAATATGAAAATACAAAGAATCAAACCATCCATGCTTGCTTTTGAAACACCTAAAAGATGATATGGTCAAACTTGGATGAACAGGATAGTCAATATTTTGGTGAGACCTAGTCAATAATATTATTTACTAACACAATTAAATACATCAATCAATGAGTTTACCCGTAATGTAAACTTTGGTTTGTTTTTATAATTATGAAAAACATTATCTTTAAATCAATAATAGATAGAAAAATAAAGGAGAATAATCTTCACTATTTATAGCACTTCAATCCTCACTTGATTCACCCATCCTATTATAGCTTGTATAAACCTCGCTGATGCCTCCCTTTTGTTGCAGCAGTAGGACCAAAGATTGCAAGCAAACGATCCTAAAAAAATTGAAAATGGTAGAATAACAGAAGAGCACAACCAAAAGATGCAAAAAAGAAAAAAGAAAAAAGAAAAAGCAAGTTGTGTGTGAAACGAAAAAAACAATAGAAAAAATTGAAAATGGCAGAACAACCGAGAGCAACAAGTTGTGTGTGAAACGAAAACAACAAAAGAATTTTAAACAAATAGGATACGTGGCATAACAGTCACCACATGACAAAAACCAAAATACAACCCATAACCCAAACACCCATAAACCCAACCGACCTCATAAACCAAACCGACCCAAACAACTATTATAATCTACAGTAAAAGCACTTGGCCAATGTACTACGTTAATCATGTGTAGGATTTCATGTTATTTTTAATTACAAGAGAATAAGAAGCCAATATTATAAATGAATTTTTTGATATCATGAAATTTTTTAAATGAAAAACGACAAGATGATATATATGATTAATACAATGAAATAAAAAATAAATTAAATGATGAATCGAAAGAATATCATCCCTATTTAAAGACTAAAATGAGAAGATAGTTTCTCTAATAAGAAGTAAAAAGGATATAAATACAAATATTTTACATCAATCATTTTTTTATTTGATATACTAGATTGGTGGCTCGCACAACGCCACTAATCTAAACACAATGTTTTTTTATCTTGAAAAAAAGAGAGCTAATAATGTTTTTAAACAAGTAAGAGAAATTAGATAATGAAGTTAAATCTTGATTAATTTAATAGCACAATAAAAATGAGATGATAACAACAAAAAGTAAATAAAATAAATACTGCTCAAGATATATCAAGATGGGTTAATACATGAAACAAATATTGTTATAGGCAAAGTTGGGTTAACATGTGAAATTCAAGACTTGGGACATGAGATATATCAAGATTATGTATTTATTATGCGTCTCAGATCATGAGATCAAAGTTATTTCATAGAAAATAAAATAGATGATGAATAAAAATAAAAATATAAAAAATAAGAGTCAAATATAAATCAAGATATATAATAATACAACATAGGTTATTTTTCTTGTATGTTTAGGATTTAATTTAGGGTCTTATTGAATGATTTAATTAAGTGCAAAGACTCAATTGTACTTTAAATTGGCCAAATTAATTTAATTAAGGGTTTAATCGATGGAAAATCAAGTTCTTGAGCTTTATTTGGGTTCAATTGAGAAGATTGGAATTTTCAAAGATCGAATTAATTTTTTCTGAACCAATTGTGTGAAGTCAGGGGTCAAATGGAAAGCAATTGCGAGTTTAATGGTCAATTGAGGGTTAAATCGCATAAATTTGAAATCAAGGACCAAACTAAACAAGGTGCGCAAAACTAAGGTTGTTGTTGAAATTCTGATAAGGATACAATTGCACAAATTAAAAAACTTAAAGCTAATTGGGTGTGCAAGTGGAACAATTACAAATGGAGGGACCATATCGTATTTTCCCAAATCCTCCCTTCGGTTGCCCATTGCGTGCAACGACGAGTTGCCTCTACCTACCTGCAGGAGCGTGCGTGCATTAATCCCTTCCCTTATAAATAGTATCTGATCACACCATGCACAAAAGAGAGAGGTGAATGGAGAAAATTTTACAGTTACAAGGAGTAAAATTTACAGAACACAAAACAGGGGGAGGAAAAGTTGGTAGAGAAGGAGGAGCAAAACCAAAACAGAGGGGAAAATTCACACGAGAAAGACAAAGAAGCACAGTGCGAGAGTTGCAAAAAACACACACAGATAACCACCAGCAGCAGCCACCCATCATCTTCTTCGGCGTCGTCAGAGCCATTGTTGACAGCCTGTGTTTGCAGTGTTCTCTCTCTCTCATACACTCACGCCGACAACCTTCTCTCCCTCCTCAAACAACAGCCAGCCCACCACCTAGCACTACCTTGTCATCACTAGCAGCTTCACCTCCATGCCAGTAACCCAACCACGATCTCCAGCGAGAAAGCAGAAGTAACGACAACGACAGCAATGAGCCAGCCAACTTCTGACGCCTCCCCCTACCACCACAAGCCACCATTTCCAATGCCACCAAAACAAGAAGAACTAGTTTGGCCTCCTCTACCCGGTAGTAGTGATAGGCATACCGGTCATCACCCTCCAAAAACCACCACTTCATCGTTTTAGTGAATAGTTGGAGAGTGAGTTCATTCACTCCCTCGTCCCACTGTTCACGTGCAGAACAATGAGTTGACTGGGTTGGGCCATGTTTTGAGGCCGACCACCAAGATTTGGTGGGTTGATCGACCCATCTGACGAAAAGACTAGACCGACCATTCCACCAGGTTGGGAAGCCCAAACCACAAAGGTGTGGGTCGTTCGGCCCAACCCAAAGTAAAAGCGAAAAAGGGATGCTTACAGTCCAACCCCAAATGATAGACCTCTTGATCCATCAGGGTCGGGCAGCCAACCCACACAGAAAAAACTAAACTAAAATAAAAATAGAAAAAAGATAAAATAAAATATAAAATACAAATTTTGCATTAAAAAAAATCTTTTTCTTAAAAAAATATTTATAAACAAAAAAGTGTTGTTTTCGTGCATACTGACAAATTCCAAGGTTTTTCCAATCATATTTTTCTTAATGAAAAACAAATATAACATATTTCTCATGTCTTCAATTGAAATTTGGATATCGTAACCGGTTTATGATTATCTATTAGAATTTGGTTAAAATATCAAAATAAATTAATAATTATTTTATTTTAGCTATCATAGTATAAAATTACATTGTAAAGTACACTTGCAGATAGTTAAAAATGGGGTTTTCAAATGTAGTGTAATTTTTTTTGGTTAGGTTTTCAATTCTCAATGAGGTAAAGACTCTTTCACGAAGACCTCGAGTTTTAGAAAATACTAACGAATAAAAAATCAAACTTAGAAAAACAATCAAACAACAATGTAGCTTGCTTTAGGTAGGGTGCACTGGGGGTAATGCGTCTTTTCCTTGCACAACAAGTTCCATTACCCAGAATCTCGCAGACTTATAGGTTTTCTAGTGACCTTAATACTAGGTGACGACTCCTAGGATTTATAGTTGTAATTTTACAGCTATAAAACACCTCCTTTCACCGCGCGTCGTTCTCCCTTTCCGGGGATGGCGGGGTGCGAAACGCGGAAAAAAATTCTGTTTTGACATTATGCACAAGAAAAACACCACAAGCTTGTATGTATAGACTCACACACATAATATTCTTTTATTTATCTTAGATATTTACTATGAATGGGTAGTCCATACGATTTTCTTTTTACAAATGCAAAGTACAAATACAACTACTATAAGTATAAAGATAAATTACAATAATCTCTTGAAGGCATTATAAAATTATAGAAACCATAAAAAATATTCATTGTTTTGAAAAATAGATAGACTTAATAATTTTGAAAATAGAATATTAATTTAAAGAGGAAAAATATTTAAAACAGAACTCTCATTTCCTTAGTGCAAAAACATGTTTTTTTAAAAGTAAAACCTTATCATAATCTATGAAAAAGACTACGTTTCCAAATTACAAATGAACATTGTTAATGGAAATGTGGAGTCACCCTTGCCACATCTTTTCTTAGAAAAAAAATGCCTTTACTATATGTTTTTCTCTAAATTTGTCTTTATGATTGTCATTAATTCTCCTAATTTATTTAAGCTTATTTTTATTTTAATTTCTAATTCTTTTATGAAAAAATAGATGTGGGTCTCTTAAAATAGAAAAATCTTTAATTTGGTTATTTGCAAAAAAATCAAATTTTGACATCGGTTCTTTTTAAAAGGAAACTTGTTCTTTAGTTATTCATAAAAAAACATATCATTGGGCCTTGCAAATGAAACTTGTCTTTTACAAGATTTGGACATTGGTCCCTATGAAAAGGTGACTTGTCAAACCATTATCTAATATTTGATAAGGAAACCTATTTTTTTCTATTATTATAGAAATCCATATCATCATAACGCATCACTAAAATATCCCAAATCACTTGCACAACTAATATTTAGTCCTAAAAATTAACTATTCATATAAAAAAGTGATTTGTTATCATAACGTATCACTAAAATATCCTAAAGCACTTGCACAACTAATACTTAGTCCTAAAAATAACTATTCATATAAAAGTGATTTAAGATTAAAGACCGATACTTTAAGGTGGTTACAGGTGTCTAAGAGTTGCTACAATGTGCAAAGACATTCGAAATTGTAATGGCATATGTTGATGTTGTTATAGAGTATTGTTATTGTTTCTATTGCAACTTCTAACTTGATTTTTGTTAATTTTGATATAATATATTATATAGTTGGGCCTTTTAAACATATTTTGATTTTTTTTGTTTTGTCTATTTTTTAAGCTTTTAAACTACATAAAAGTTGTGCGCCTGTGTCTTAGCCTACCTTTAGCCTAAAAAAACTAAAATCAAGATACAAGGCTATTGTTATGAATTAAAAACAAAACAATATCCTGGCTCACATATAACTTCTAGGTTGTTTTTAGGAGCTCTATAATTGGGGTTTTCTATGCTATTTTTTGGTGGATGCAAATGATTTTTTTTATATGAAAGATGGTTGTTTGGATGATGTTTTTAATTTTCAAAATTGTTAATTTTTAGGAGTTAGAAAATGGAAGAGTGTGGTGTTGCATAAATAATGGATTTTATGGAAAAAATGTTAAGAGAAAATGTGAGAGAGAAAAGCAGTTATCCTAGTGAGGAAAAATCTAAAAGGGAAATCTTTATTTTTTTCTTTTTAAGGTCGACCATCTCTCTCTCTCTCTCTTTATTTTTTTCCTTTTAGGGTCGACCATCTCTCTCTCTCTCTCTCTCTCTCTCTCTCTTTCTTTCTCCTTCTTCATTTTTTTTCTCACAAAAATCTCCTCCCTCCTTTTTTTTGGTTGCCCTTTATTTATAATAACAAAATCAAATAAATTAGGAAATAATTAATTGAAGTATTTTTATTAATGTAAAATTAATTAAAGAGTTTTCTCTTTAAGGAAAAATTAATATAATATTTATACTTTAATAAAAAAATTAAATGCACATGATATTTCTTTCAACCATATTTCATTTTTCTTTTACCATTATCCGGAATATCACAAAATATTTGCATTAAGCTCAAAATCTTTCTTTTTTATCCTTAATCTCCTTCATTGCTTCCTAATAAAAAACTTAAGAAATCTCTTTTATTCCCTTCCTAATCAAACATTTATGCTCATTTTATTTTTTATATTTGATTTCCTATGATTTTGGCTCCTTTTT
The DNA here is from genome assembly GCA_025169955.1 of Salix arbutifolia. Taxonomy (NCBI): domain Eukaryota; kingdom Viridiplantae; phylum Streptophyta; class Magnoliopsida; order Malpighiales; family Salicaceae; genus Salix; species Salix arbutifolia. Next base: position 747,456 of record CM045910.1, on the reverse strand, counting down.
TTATTTTATATTTGTTCAGTATTTTATAGTTATTTCTAGCCAAACTAAAATTAATTAAAAATGATAAAAATATAAAAAAATATTAAAATTGACTGATTTCAATGAAAAGTCACATTTTATTTGAAATATATACAAAAATCAGGGTATGAAATTCCCCTATCTTTACAATGTTTATGGTATAAAGTATTTTAAAAGGATTTATGATATAAAGTTGAAGAAAAATGATGTTTGAAACAAATGGGATCTGACACACTTAATTTTGAAAAAAAAATTCACACCCTTGAAAATTATATATTTGAAATGATAAGGATTTGACACTTTTAAGTTCCACAGAGAGATTTGAGACTCTAAAAAATCATATGTTTGAAAACAAAATGGTAGCCAAAACCTTTAATTTTTAAAAGTGGGATCAAACACCTTCAAAGATTACATAAATGTTTCATTATAATAATGATCTACCTAGTAGTTTAGAAATGGTTCACCCAGCTATGAGATTTGGTTAAAGATGTTCTAATAGAGTTTGAAGGTTCTTGATTGTAAGGTTGAAATTGAGACTCTATGATAACATGGTTAACCTCTTCTTCTTGATTTGTGATTTTAAAAGTAACATTTGCTGATGACAACATCAATTCCTAATTATAAGGTTAAGTTCTTAATGCTAGGGTTGATTTCCTTATTGCAAGGCTAAATTGATATTTTCTAGTAATAAGATTAAATTTATTTTTCTCATTGCAGAGTTCAAAACTAAAAATCCATAACATCAGGTTCCATATAGAAATTTCCTAATGATAGATTTTCCTTTCATAATAGTAGAGTTTGATTTCTTGGTTATAGTGATGAGTTTTCCTTTTTTAATAGTAAGGTTAGATTTCTTTATCGTAGGGTTGAATTTTTTCCCGTAATTGTAGGGTTTGAAAATTGATAATTTATGATGACGTGGTTTGAAACTACAATTTGTTGATGATATATTTTCAAAAGATTTATGTTCGAAGTCAGGATAATGAATCTGAGCTGTCCAGTAGGGTTCATTATTAATCCCTCCTTAGTGTTCTTATCATATATAGAGTTCTAGGACTTCAAATCAAGAGATTTTGGTCTCGTCGGAAACTTAACATATTAAAATATAATTTTTTAGAAGGGTCTCTCTCTTTAAATTCCATCATTTACCAAGCTTCATTTATGTTCGAAATCAAGTTAATGAATCAATTATGTCTAGTAAGGATCACTGTTGGCCTCTTCTTAGTGTTTTTATCATATACGAAGTTCTATGATTCAAAATCAAGCAATTATGGTCTTGTCAAAAACTTAACATACCGGAATAGAACTTATTAGAGGGTCTAGTTTCAGATTCTATCATTTACTTGTCTTTATTTATTTTCAAAGTCAGGACAATAAATTTGTTCTGTCTAATAGGGTTCACTACTAACCCCTCCTAAATGTTTTTATCATATACAAAGTTCTAGAACTCTAAATTGAGAAATTTTGGTCTTATTGGAAACATAACATCCTGAAATAGAACTTCTTAAAAGAGTCTTTTCAAATTATATCATAATTTATGTTTGAAGTCAAGAGAGTGAATCTGTTCAGATTCATTGTTACGACTGATTTGGATCACTTATAACATTCCTTACCGTACATTCTTATTCCTTGGTTAGACATGGCTCATTTGTCTTTCCTTTGACTCTCAAACCATAAATCATTATATTTCACACACACAATAAGCTATCATGGTTTAATTCCATGGTTTATAACTAATTGATCATTTCCCCTAATTTTCATTACCTAGACCTCTAATTGCATGCTTTCATGAATTGAACATTAAACATGAAATAAAATGGAATAAAACACACACACGCACACTTAAGGACCCTAACTACTAGTGAAGTTAAGCTCAAAACCTTAACAAATTCGGATATTTTCTCCCACTCCGAGAAGAGATGCTGCTCCAATGACTTTTCTTGTCAAATTCCAGATTTTCTTCTTCTTATTTTCCCTTCTATTCGTAGTCCTCTTAAGTCTTACTTGGTGTTCAATCATATCCCAAGTAAAAAAACCCTTAAACTTTTAGTAATTTCTCTTCAATTTCTATGAAAAACATGAAGATTTCATCTCATTTTGGTCTTCTTTATCCTCATATACACATTGAACCTTATATTTTTATATTTCTTTTTTGTCCCCACTCTTCCTTTCTTTTATTACTTATTCCATAACTTCTTTTATTCTATCAATTTCAGCCCTCTTCACCTTATATTATCATTATAATTATATTACAATTCAGTTATAAGACTCACACTTATTTGGGTTGTTTGTTTTTAATTTTCATTATTCATTTTTTTTTCTTATCTCACTTATCTTTATTTTCTTAATTATTTCTAGGATGTTACTCTTACAGGGTTTATAATTAAAGTATAAAACATAATAAAAAAATAAACCAAGATTTAGATATAGCTACTTTGTCTGGTGCCCAATTATTTTGTTTTTGTTTTTCTTAGAACCTAGAATAAAGGTCTAGATAACTCATAAACTAGGATCAAACTATTTTTATTGAAAAAACAATTGTTTCATTGCTGTTGTTTATCCAACCAGGTTTAGATTAGATTTGACCAATTTAACCATTAAAAACCAATTTAAGTTTGAGCATTTTTAATATCTCATCTTATTCAATTAAAAACATGGCTCGGATAGGTTATGAATCCTTCATTTTTCAAAGTTAATCCACCAAAACCATACCAGTTTAACAACTATCTTCCAATCCTACCCTCTTTTCTGGATGCGGTTTGTAGTTATTGGGCCGAACCGAAACATTAAAGCCGACAAAAAATCGGAGAGGTGCTGACTGCTCCTCAAGGGTTCTACGAAGTGAAAGAATGTTCTGGAAGCTAAATATCTCGTAATAAAACTAAACCCTAATTTCTCTTCTCCTTGCCTCCTTTTCTTATCCACATCAACACTCTCTCTCGCAGACTCAGCACGGTTCTTTTCTTTTCTTTTTTGTTGAGACAATAAAAATAATATAGTAAAATGGCAACTTCTAATGCTCTCTCGACAGCTTCCATTCTTTGCTCTCCTAAACAGGTACTGCTCTATACCTTTTTGCCTTACTTTCCTTTGTTTTCGGCAGAAAATTGTTAATTTTCTGAAGGTTTTTTTTCTTTTCATTTGTTGATGGGTTCATTTGGTGTGACTGTGTTTATAGGGAGGGTTAAGGAGGAAAGGGAATCAGCAACACAACTCAAGGCTGAATTTTGGTCAATCAACCAGAAGATTCGCAGTGCGAGCAAATGCAAAGGATATTGCTTTTGATCAAAAGTCACGGGCTGCTCTCCAATCCGGCATTGATAAGCTTGCTGATGCTGTTGGGCTTACTCTTGGTCCTAGGGGTAAAAATGTGTACCACTAGTGATTAATTTTTGAAGAAAAGCTAGCCAAGTAATTGGGGGTGTTGGTTAAAATTGATTGTGAACATGGTTTCTATGCAAAAGCTAAGCCTTTGCTCTTATTAATTTCAATGTATAGTTGTGAATACAAGCATGAGTTGAGAAATTGAGGTGAAATAGTAGATAGAGTCTGGTCGGTATTATGGTGGATCGGTTCATATACACATGAGTTCCAAGTGGGTTTGATGCGCTGCCCAGGAAAAAAAAGGGATAGAAAATAGATTGCAACCCTGTAAATAGATTGTGACGGGTTAGAAGGCTTGTTTGTTGGGTTGTTCTGTAGGCAATTCTTCTGTAAATAGATGGTCACACACTAAACAGAAAATCATATATCCGTAGTTTTTGCAATGTAATGCTGTTGTTGTGGTCATGGTCAACAGAAGTGCAAAAATAATACTGTCTTTAAAACAATTGACACATGCGCGTGATATATTTTGCAATGCTTGGTAAATCTTTCCAGTTCTGCTTATGGCTTAATTAGTACTTTCCTTTTGTTTTTTTGCATCTTTATGTTAAGTGTAATCTTATAATTATCATGCAGAGCAATTTAGATATTAAAAAAGGAACACAATATACTGATTGCCAAGTTTCTTTTGTGCATTCCAGGTAGAAATGTTGTCTTAGATGAATTTGGAAGTCCAAAGGTAGTTAATGATGGGGTAACAATTGCACGAGCTATTGAGCTACCTGATCCCATGGAAAATGCTGGCGCAGCACTCATTAGAGAGGTTAGACCTTTTTTCACTTCGCACTTGTCCAATTCAAAAGTTTAGGTTACTCTTGATCTTGCCATTCCTTTATCTTAACAACGCAATTCTATTGTTGACCTTAAATGACTTGTGATGCTTGGCTTTGTGGGAGAAGGTTGCGAGTAAAACCAATGACTCTGCTGGTGATGGAACGACAACTGCATCAGTTCTTGCCCGGGAAATAATCAAATTAGGACTTTTGAATGTCACATCTGGTGCAAATCCAGTTTCTATTAAAAAGGGAATTGATAAAACTGTGCAAGGCTTGTTAGTAGAGTTAGAGAAGAAGGCCAGACCTGTTAAAGGTCGTGATGACATTAAGGGTATGCATTGCTGCTAGGCCTAATTTTCTGTCATTATTTCAATCAAGTCTACTTGTTCAGCTACTTTTTGTATCTTTGATTAGTGATTCAATTTTTATTCTGTTTCTAGCTGTTGCGACAATTTCTGCTGGAAATGATGAACTCATTGGCACAATGATTGCTGATGCAATCGACAAGGTTGGGCCTGATGGTGTTTTATCAATTGAGTCATCATCTTCCTTTGAGACAACAGTTGAAGTCGAAGAAGGAATGGAGGTATGAATTCATATCTTTGTATCAATTTATAAGTTGCAATTATTAGTTTCAAGCGGTGTATTTGTTATTCCTAACTCTTAACAATTGGATTCTTGTATGTTATTCTCCTTTTTTTTTTTTATTTCAGATAGACAGAGGTTATATCTCTCCTCAATTTGTTACAAATCCAGAGAAGTTAATTTGTGAATTTGAGAATGCTAGAGTGTTGGTTACGGATCAAAAGATTTCTTCAATCAAAGACATAATTCCCTTGCTAGAAAAGACTACTCAATTGAGGGCTCCATTGCTTATAATTGCTGAGGATGTAACAGGTGAGGCTTTGGCTACCCTTGTGGTGAACAAACTGCGTGGTATCCTAAACGTTTCTGCTATCAAGGCTCCTGGTTTTGGTGAAAGGAGGAAAGCTATGCTTCAAGATATTGCCATTTTAACAGGTATTGTTGCTATCCATACCTGCTCATGCTATAACTGTTCAACTTTTATGTAAATTTGTTGTAACTGGTTTGCATCCTTAGAAAAATAATTCATACGAGGCAAGAACAGGATTTGGATTAGCAACAATCATTCCCCAGAAAAATTCACTTGCTGCACTAGTTTTCAAGTTACTAATTTTTGGAGAACACAAACATGCAAGGAAATGTGTGTATTGAAAATTGCTTAGAGATTAGTAATTTGAATGCTAGGCAATTGTCATTGTTGACATAGTGATGTTGGACATTTCAGCTTTAAATCTATGGATCTGAAATTCTGAATGTTTTTTTGTTCCATATTGGTATGTGTGTATTCTCCTAAAGTAGGGAATTCTTATGCAATTATTCAATCAGATAGAGTAGCTGATAGGATTTGTTGTTGCTCATACTTTTCACTTGAACTATTTGTGAATTTTTTGCTGGTGCTAATATCGTTTCTTGTTTCCCTACATTTTAGGAGCTGAGTTCCAAGCCAATGATCTTGGTTTAAGCATTGAAAACACATCAATTGAGCAGCTTGGTTTGGCCAGGAAGGTTACAATCAGCAAGGATTCCACCACCATCATTGCTGATGCTGCATCAAAGGATGAGTTGCAAGCTAGGATTGCACAGTTGAAAAAAGAGCTGTCCGAGACTGATTCTGTGTATGACTCAGAGAAACTGGCTGAAAGAATTGCCAAATTATCTGGTGGGGTTGCTGTTATCAAAGTGGGTGCTGCAACAGAGACTGAGCTAGAGGATCGCAAACTCCGCATTGAGGATGCCAAGAATGCAACTTTTGCTGCCATTGAAGAAGGAATTGTGCCTGGTGGTGGTGCTGCTTTGGTTCATCTCTCAACCTATGTTCCTGCAATCAAGAGCGAAATTGTAGACGCCGATGAACGGTTAGGTGCTGACATTGTGCAGAAGGTAATAGTTTTTTGTCACCACCTACTAGAAGTGAAATTAGGTTTTTAAAAGTTTTTAAATATAAATAGAATTGAATAGGCCAGAAAGTACTGATGACCAAACTCTTTGCATCTAGGCACTGGTAGCACCGGCATCCCTGATAGCTCAAAATGCTGGAATTGAAGGGGAGGTGGTTGTTGAGAAGATAAAGGATAGTGAATGGGAGATTGGCTACAATGCCATGACAGACAAGTATGAGAATCTGGTGGAGTCTGGAGTCATTGATCCAGCAAAGGTGACAAGATGTGCTCTGCAGAATTCTGCATCTATAGCTGGGATGGTCCTGACCACCCAGGCCATTGTTGTAGAAAAGCTCAAGCCTAAGGCATCTGCGGCTGCCCCTCCTCAAGGTCTTGCCGTGTAATCGCCGGAATTCCAGCCACCGTTAGGATTTCAAGGATGAGTGTTCTATCTGGCGGCACATTCAAAGGATCTGTGATAGATATCGCTGCACCTTTTGTACGGATTCGTTATGTCATTACTGATTGGTTGTCTCCAGAAGTGTTTGGCTTGAATTTTTGTTAACTGAAACTCTTCTAATGCACTGTAATTTCTCCCTGTTGGTGCCGTCTTCATGGTGAAAACCGAAGCAACCAATGGTTACTCGTGGTCATCATTGTCCAACACTGGCTAATTTCAGAAAAACAATAGCAAAATTTATGTTATTTGTCCACAAGGTCGCCAGGAAACAGGGGTATAAAATTTATAAATTAGGGAGGCGTCCACTATCTTCTTTCTTATCTGCTTAAATTTGCTTGGAAAAACATATTCTCTTTTTCAGAGAATTCTAGTTCAAATTCTTATGGAACGTTGAGTGGTCAAAAACCTCTCTCGTGGTTTGAGATGGTTGGAATCAAATTGATGATAAAACATCCGGTCCAAAAGTAGCGATGGATGAAGTCAAAAGCTTTTTTCTTTCCTTTTTAGGAATATACTAGTTTGATTGCCTGCACTTCTTTGCGAGCGGAACAAATAATTTTTACAACTGTTCAGATTAAAATATAATATTTTTACATGTAAAGTTTGATATAATGAAAAAGATCAAAATAACATATCATAACAACAGTAATATCGAAGTGTTAACTTCTAAAATTATCATCACTATTACTGTCAAAACAATAAATATTATTAAACTACCTAGAGAAAAAACACAGAAAAAATAAAAAAAAAAGCAGGTAAGAACAAAAACTAAAATTATTATTATTATTATTATTATTATTATTGCGTTAATAACAAAAAAACAAAATTAAATCAAAGACTAAAAGAAGTCTAAAAACATTAACAAAAGAGAAAATAAAAAAAATTAAATAATTGATAAAACAAAAATAAAAATTATTACTTGAAAAAACAAATTATTTGACTTGAAAATTAAAAACATTGATTGCACTACGTTGCAGGCTAAACAAACAATTTTTATGATTGTTGGGATTAAAGAAATTAATAGGATTTGTTGGTCCAAAATTAAAATATAATATCTATATATGCAAAATTTAATATAATAAAAAAGATTACCACACCCTATTATAAAAATAGCAACATCGAAGTTTTAACATCTAAAATTATCATTGCTATTACTGTCAAAACAATTAAAATTATCAAATTATCTTGAGAAAAAACACTCAAAAATATTAACAAAATAGTAAGCAAGAAAAATAATTAAATTTATTATTATTATTATTATTATTCTGTTAATAATGAATATAAAACAGAAATAAATGAAAAACTAAAAAAATCCTAATAACTTTAACAAAAGATCAAACAAAAAAATAAAATCAAAATTATCAGGCAAAAAAAATACATCTAACTTGAAAATAAATAAAAAAAAGAATAAAAAAACTAAAAGAAAGAGCAAATAAAAAAAATATAATAGATGATAAAAAAAATATTAGCTGAAAAAAATCATTTAATTTGAAAATTAAAAAAATATAGTTCTACGTTGCGAGCTGAGTAAACAATTTTTATAGGATTTGCTGGATCAAAATTAAAATATAATATTTATATATGCAGAATTTAATATAAGAAAATAGCTCAATACACCCTATTATAACAATAGCAACATCGAAGTTTTAAAATCTAAAATTATCATTGCTATTACTATTAAAACAATAAAAATTATCAAATTATCCTGAAAAAAAAAACACTCAAAAACATTAACAAAAGAGTAAACAAGAAAAACAATTAAATTATTATTATTATTATTATTATTTTTATTATGTTAATAATGAAAGAAACAAAAATAAATGAAAGACTAAAAAAATCATAGAAACTTTAACAAAAGATAAAAAAAAAATTATCATTGCTATTATTGTCAAAACAATAAAAATCATCAAATTATCCGGAGAAAAAAAACTAAGAAACATTAACAAAAGAGTAAGCAAGGAAAATAATTAAATTATTATTATTATTATTATTATTATTATTATTATTATTATTATTATTATTATTATTATTATTATTGTGTTAAGCACACTTATATATACATAGACAAAAGTAGGGATTATTCTAGAAATATAAAAAAATAAAAGTATAAGGGATGAAATGAAAATCAAATATAAAGGGATTAAAATAAAAAATTAAAAGTTTAAGGGCTGAAATGAAAATAACATTTATTATCAATTTCAATTAAAGGACAAAGTTGCAAAAATTGAAACTTCTGTACCGAATAGATTAAGCTATTTAAACCCAATCCGGAAATTAAAAGGAGGACCGAAGTGAAACATGAACATTTAATTAATTGCAATCGAAGGACCCAATCGCACTAAATCAAAACTTATATAACAGAAATCAGGACCATACACAAAATTAAAAGTTAAGGGACAGATGTGAAAAGTCACGAAAACCGGGGGACTCTCCTGCACTTTTATGTGCAGGAGAGAGAGAAACGATGAAACCGGATTTAACCGGCCAACACCGCGTCCACGTTCACCGTGTGACCACACGCGCTGCACCGGGAGGAAGACCAAGAGAAGGCACATCCAAAGAGACGTCGGTTGCCAATTTCCAGCGTCTGTATCAGCCCTCACGCGCCACCTAAACAGGGCGTGAGACAGAATACTATCGGTCGCGTGTCCCGCACGCGCCGACAGTATTTCAAAATTTTTTTAAACAATTATGGTCAATTACCGGGATACCCCTTTTCCTAATTCATACATTTTGTCTTATTAGGGTCTATATCCGTATTTAGCTATTTTCAAAAATTATTAAAAAAAAAATCTGGCGGACCGGACCGATTAGTATGCGTGCAAGTACCTCTGTGACCCTTAGTCCAGAAGCCGGTTTTTGTAGAAAAGCTCAAGCCTAAGGCATCTGCGGCTGCCCCTCCTCAAGGTCTTGCCGTGTAATCGCCGGAATTCCAGCCACCGTTAGGATTTCAAGGATGAGTGTTCTATCTGGCGGCACATTCAAAGGATCTGTGATAGATATCGCTGCACCTTTTGTACGGATTCGTTATGTCATTACTGATTGGTTGTCTCCAGAAGTGTTTGGCTTGAATTTTTGTTAACTGAAACTCTTCTAATGCACTGTAATTTCTCTCTGTCGGTGCCCTCTTCATAGTGAAAACCGAAGCAACCAATGGTTACTACTCGTGGTCATCAGTGGCTAATTTCAGAAAAAAACAATAGCATAATTTATGCTGTTTGTCCACTAGGTCGCCAGGAAACAGAGGTATAAAATTTATAAAATAGGGAGGCGTCCACTATCTTCTTTCTTATCTGCTTAAAATAGAGAATTCTAGCTCAAATTCTTATGGAACGTTGAGTGGTCAAAAACCCTTTCTCTTGGTTTGAGATAGTTGGAATCAAATTGATGATAAAACATTCGGTCCTAAAGTAGCCATGGATCGAGTCAAATGTTTTTTTCTTTCCTTTTTAGGAATATATACATATACACATGTTGATAACAAGTTACAGTTTGATTACCAGGTGATCCAATCCTTTCTAATGCTTTGTTGACGAGGTTGGCGCTTGAACTGGCAACCTAGAAAGTTGCCTGTCCCAGGGCCCTCCAGACAAGGCTTGGAGTTGATCCTTCTAGGTTTTCGGGAGTATGAGAACACTGTTGCGCTCAATGACTGCCTGATGAGACCATCAACAATAATAAAACTAATCCCTAGGATTCTCAATGAAATAAAATAAATAAAATAATAATAATAATAATTAAATGACATTTTTTCAAATGGAATGCGATGAAAAAAGAGAGAGGATTGGCTATAAAAACCCAATGAGATCTCTAGAGGCCAGGTTTGTAATCTTTATTCTCCATGACATTTATTTTTAGAATACCTCTTTAAAATACCATGATATTTTCTCTCAAAAAGATATTTATTTAAGCATTAGAAAGTCTATAAACTCACCAAAAAAAACCTTTTGCAAGTATCAAGCACCACACTCTAGCCACTTTGACAAGGAAGAAAGGATGAGGTTGCTATAACAAATAGTTTAACTAATTATTCAACACATAAATTTTGTTTTCAAGCTACTTGAATTTTCTATGACATCATTATTAATCTTTTATGGGATTTTCTTGAGATCCAAAGTGATGATCTTAGAGAATATAATGATTTTTCATTACAAAAATTAGACGAATAATGAGTTTTAGTGCATGTTAGGTACTGGGTCTTAAAAGTGTTTTTGAAAAAAAAATGGATTTTTTTAATTTTTTTTCAGTATTTTTAAATCATGCTAATTTCAAAAATAATTTAAAAAAAATAAAAAAAATATCATTTTGATGTATTTCTAAACAAAAAATACTATAAAAAACAACTTCAACCACAGTCCGAATCAAGTATTTACTTACTCAACAACAATTTTGTTAACTTGAACTAAGTGGTAGATGTGGTTGATAATTTATTAAAACGGTAGGAATCTAAATGAATCGAGAACTAGGTTAAACTGATTTTGCCTTTAAAATATAGGGTACTTTGCCATCAGAAATCAAAGAAGCAGAATGCCATGTGATGGATTCCCAGAACCTATTCGCACACGACCAGGATCAAATGTCTAAATAATTCAAACAGCTATTCCCATAAAGCCACCATCTTTGGATCAAAGAAGAAGTTGCCAGTCAACTGGGGACATTCCATGTCTTGGTAGGGTAGGAAAGTCTTGCGCGAAAACCAAGAAGCTTCCAATCCGAATGGATCCGCCCAGCAGGGTGGGATTCTCCTTCCCGGGGGAAGCACCGACCCAGACTCTGTCTCCACCAATGATCCTTCCATAAGGATAGAATGCTGCCCAATAATGCACTCTGGCTCAATTGTGCAGGAGACTGTATGCTCCAATGGCAACATACCTTTCAATAGATGTCTCAGCGGGGTCACTACTTTTTTGAAAGCTCCGTGCCCCAGTTCTCAAGATTCTACTTCATTAATGGTTCCCCTTGTCAATCAAGCAAGTGAAGAAAGAAAATGAGTCCTCATCTGGATCTGGTTGGGTTTATATGAAAATAATTATGCGTTTATAGATTGTCAAATAAAGTAAAGTCTAATTAAAAATGATCTGCTAAGTATTTTTAGACAATTTAGTTTTTAGTGTATCTAATAGAGTGCTGACCTTTAATATATAGAGATTAAAGAGTTATTACTATTTAGTGATGAGCTAAAATAGAAATACTAAAGGGTGAGAATGCTAAAAGATATGAATACCAAAAGATATCTTGTTACCTATACATATGGTCATGATCCCCAGATTACATGTGCTACTTCATTCTCATTTTTGGCATCCCATTATCAAAAAAAAAAAGTTAAGGTAGAGAGAATCAAAAGGCTCTCAAAGAAGAACGTATTAATCTGGAAGGTCATCCGTACGACTCTAAAGAACGACTTTCGGATATGAATTCAGGTATACTTCCGCTTTATCGTTTATACATTCTTGATAATTCAACATGAATATAATTTCTATATGCTATGAAATTCTAGATCTAACACATCTTTCTTGAAAATATGAGTGAGTTTTGGCCTGCAACATGGATGCTTACAGCTCAACTGCAGTTGTGACAAATTTGAGTTTAGTTTCTCAACCATTTTTTGTCTTTGAAGATCTCATATAAGATCGGAAGAACAAGCCTGAAAAAAACGACAGCCAAGTTCTAAGCCTTTTTTTTTATATATAAATTATTTTGCGGTGCGGTGGTCACTTTGATGATAAAACAAATTCACATCAATCAGAAGATGTAATTAATTAATAAACCCAACGATCCTCCATTCAATTCGAAGTTGGCTTGAGGCATTAATAGATCAGTACTGGATGCTAATTAACCTGAAATTAGTGCCGTGACTCAAAGACACATAAACCAAATTCTATACACAGATCATTATCTTCATCCATCACCATCTCTATTCCTTCATGATGCGGTAAACATGCTAAGAAAAAGTTGATAAAAAAGCAACCCCACGCATCAATTAGAGTGCTTTGTGTGCAGTCATTATCTCAGCTTAATTTCACTGTGAGTGAAGTTGAGTTGAGAAAACAACATAACAAATAATATAAAAAATATGAAGAGAGAGACGTTGATTAACAAACAAATAAAAAAAGTAAAAAAGAGAAGGACATGGTCGGCATGCAAGGAGGAGAAGAAAAGATAAGAGATGTTAGAGAGGGGGAAGAGAGAGAAGAGAAAGAGAGAGAGACGTTTTTCCTTTCTGCAGGAGAAGAAGAAGAAGAAGAAATCATGAATGTCTATTTGAAATTATTGCCATGAACAATAATTAATATTATCGTTGAGAAAATATGACAGAGTTAATCCATTTATGATGATGAACATAGTGAATAATACTATTGAAAAGTAAACAGTTAAATACCAAAGCTCCCGAGAAATGAGAAAATACCGACGGAGATAATATGTAATGAATATAATAAACATAATATTAAACAGTTCTATTATTGTGAAGTGAATAGTTTCAAAGCTCTGAGAAATATAGCACTATTAATAGTGTAATTGGGAAGTGAATAGTTCTATAATTCTCTAAAATACACCGACAAATGTAATTTGTTGGTGTATCCGTTAGTAATTCTATTGGTATCAAATAGTTTACTTGGCCAAGTTGTATTATTATCCCTTCTTTATTCATTATGTAAATACTTAAAATCACAACAACATACACAATACAATAACACTAATTCTATATATAATAATAAAATCATAAAAAATAAATGTTCATTTTCATTTAATATTAAATTCACATCATTGTCATTACATTAAATTTAATTTCATCCAAGAATATTACATGATATTTAATTTCATTACACATTCGTGTTGTGCATATTAATCAAAATTTGTCTTCTTCTTCAATTTTATCTTTGTTATCTTTGTCTTCTTCTTCAATTTTCTATATTGATTTTATTGTTATCATCATCTTCATTAACTTTTGTATGTTTATTGATTCTCAAAACATCATTTAATTTCTCAATGTTAACATCAACAAAAGTATTCCCAGTGTCGCAAAAATTTAAATTTTCTTCTAAGTTAGTAGACGTAGAAACTCGATATGGAGCAATTAAATCATCAAGTTGAAAGACATCATCTCCTACAATTACTTTAGTGTTACCATCCTGAACAACTTGGACACGAACCCTGGGTATTTTGACCACGAATAACCAATAAACTCTTGAGCAATTCTTTTTATTAACTTGTTGATATTGCTTAACAAAAACAAAGATATCATCAACTTTGTGGAGTCTAGCCTTTGTATTAATTTCAATCAAATTATGATGAAGATCTAATTTGACTCATTTGTCAGTGATATCATATTAATAATATTTGAATAAGAGAACTATATTATGCTTACTATGATATTCTCATTCAAAGACCCTTCCTAACTTCTTATAGTAGTCAATTTCAAACTCATTAGAAATTAATCTCTTAACATATATTCCACTATTATATGTTTTTATACCATGACCATACTTTGCATAATGAAACACATGTCTATTGATAAAAAATTTGTTGTAGCACTTTATCTTTATTTAGAACCTAGACTTGGTAAATTCAAAGTAGAACTAACATGCTCACGTAATTGATAAACTTGTTACATAAATTACAACCGATAACATTTAACAAGAAATATGTAATGAAATTAAATATCTTGAGAGACAAGAATAATTAAACAATCCCTACATGTGTTCTCAACCACATGAAAAGTTATTCATATTATAATCAAAAAATTTGAGATTCAGTCAACTGTAAGTTATGAAATAGTAAAAATTGATGATGTTGCTCATGAGAGGTTAATAATCTATTAGTTTATGATCTTATAAGAAATAATCGTTTGAAATTAATAACATGTTAATTACTATACTTACTAAATAAAGGGTCTCAGTTCATCACAGTAAAATAACATATAATTTTCTATGAGTATGAATAGTTAAGGGCATATTATATCTTTATGGCAATAAATCTTGTTAAGCCAATGAAATGAGTGTATGTATAAACATGTGACAATTATGAATCTTCATTTCATACATTTTGCAATTCTCCAAATTCAATAATTTAGAAATGTTTAAAGTATGTCTTTTTAGAGAAACACATACTCTTAAGTTATTGATAAACAAATAATTATGCATCATTATTTAAGGTGAAACAAGCTTTGAGCTTTATAACTCATGACCCACCATGAACCAACTTTATATTTATATGGTGACAAAACAAAGGTAGACTCATTATTGCTTTCATGTTGTCTTTTGTCTTTCTTTTCATGTCTATATTCATGTTAAAAATGTTTTCAAACATGTTTTTTCCAATATGTATGACATTACGACTATAACAAAGAAGATTTGTCTTCCAATAAGAAAGTTCCTAGAAAATACTTTGTTTTATCCAATTATAGGTTAAGCAAAAACCAAAAAACTTTTGTTTATCGGATTGAAAACCAAACATAATGTCATCATACTACAGCACCACATCATATGATGTTTCACTCGATTGTAGCAGTGGTGCAACATCCCTTTCAACTCTAACAATAAACAAGTCTTTTTTATTCTTTATATATTTATGAATTGGTGGCAAAAACTACTAGTGACAATAAAAAAATGTTTTACAATCATTTGTTAATGTCAAGACCTTATTATTTTTCATACAACATGAACATGTAAATTTTCCATACGTGCTCTTATCAAAAACCATTATATACACAAAGAAAATCATTGATAGTTTACATCAAAGTTGTCTTTATCTAAAAAATTAATTTCCTCGATATGTCATAAGTTAAAGTCAAAGATAACCACAAATGTTTAAACTTACCAATTAATGGTCCAAGATAAACATATATATATATATATATATATATATTCTAACATGGACTATTAAGACTGGGTATGACCGTAGACATAAATAACCTTTACCATTTAAGTTTGATTAGGAAGTATCTAAGTTTTCTATGCGCAACAAAATCCATTTCCCTACTAATAAACAAACATGCCTACATGTTTTGCACATGGTTAATACTGCATTTTCAAGGTAGTGCAACAACATACATAAGTTTGGACATATGTCAATTTTTTGATATCATAGGCTGAAGGGTTTCATCATAGATTTAGTAGCATAAAAGTTCTATTTAAGTTTATTTCTTTCAAGTAAAATGTCTCACACTCATTCAATAATATTGTCATAATTGACCTCACTTAATCAATAATTAATATTATCGTTGAGAAAATATGGACAGAGTTAATCCATTTATGATGATGAACATAGTGAATAATACTATTGAGAAGTAAACAGTTAAATCCCAAAGCTCTCGAGAAAATACCGACGGAGTTAATATGTAATGAATATAATAAACATAATATTAAACATTCTATTGTGAAGTGAATAGTTTTAAAGCTCTCAGAATATAACAATGGACATAATTTGTCAATTATTTTGAACACAATTAATAGTGTAATTAGGAAGTGAATAGTTCTAAAGTTCTCTAAAATACACCGACAGATGTAATTTGTTGTTGTATTTGATGGTATTTTATGATCTGTTAGTAATTGTATTGGTATCGAATAGTTTACATGGCCAAGTTGTATTATTATTCCTTCTTTATTCATTATGCTTAAAATCATTCATTATGTAAATACTTAAAATCACAGCAACATACACAGTACAATAACACCAATTCTGTATATAATAATAAAATCATAAAAAATAAATGTTTCATTGTCATAAAATATTAAATTCACATCATTATCATTACATTAAAGTTAATTTCATCCAGGAATATTACATGATCATATTTAATTTCATTACATATTCGTGTTGTGCATATTAATCAAAATTGGTGTCTTATTCTTCAATTTTTTTCTTCATTATCGTCATTTTCATCGCAATTTTCTATAATGATTTTTTTTTATCATCATCTTCGTTAACTTTTGTATGTTTATTGATTCTCAAAACATCATTCAATTCCTCAATGTTAACATCAACAAAAGTATTCGCAACAAAGCGAAAATTTAAATTTTTTTCTAAGTCAATAGACGTAGAAACTCGATATGGAGCAATTAAATCATCAAGTTGAAAGATATCATCTCCTATAATATTTTATCGTTACTATCCTGAATAACTTGGACACGAACCCAATGAACTCTTGAATGATTATTTTTATTAACTTGCTGACATTGCTTAACAAAAACAAAGATATCATTGACTTTGTGGAGTCTAGCCTTTGTATTAACTTCAACCAAACTATGATGAAGATCTAATTTTACTCATTTGTCAGTGATATTATATTAATAACATTTTAATACGAAACTCTATTATGCTCACTATGATATTCTCATTCAAGGACCCCTCCTAATTTCTTACAATAATCAATTTCAAACTCATTAGAAATTAATCTCTTAACATATATTCCACTATTATATGTTTTTCTACCATGATCATACTCTACTTAATGAAACACATGTCTATTGATAAAATATCAATTGTAGCACTTCATCTTCTTTAGACCCTAGACTTGGTAAATTCAAAGTAACACTAGCATTCTCACCCAATAGAGAAACTTATTACATAAATTAAAGCCATTAACAGTTAACAAGAAATATGAAATGAAATTAAATATCTTGAGAGATAAGAATAATTAAACAATACCCTACATGTGTTCTCAATCACATGAACAATTATTCGTATTATAATCGAAAGATTTGAGATTCAATCAACCATAAGTTATGAAATAGTAAAAATTGACGATATTGCTTAGATCTTTACTTACTTCAGTGATGTGCAAATGGAATGAGTGAATGTAAAAACATGTGGCAGTTATGAATCTTCATTTCATACATTTTGCAATTCTCCAAATTCACTAATTTAGAAATGTTTGAAGTATATCCTTTAGAAAAACACATTCTCTTAAGTTATTGGTAGACAAGTAATTATGCATTATTGTGTTAAGGTGAAACTGACTTTGAGCTTTACAACTCGTGATGCACCATAAACCAACTTTATATTTTTACGGTGACAAAACAAAGGTATATCCATTATTGCTTTCGTTTTGTCTTATGTCTTTCTTTTCATGTCTATAATCATGTTAAAATGTTTTCAAACATGTTTTTTTTCAATATGTATGACATTAAGATTATAGGAGAGAAGATTTTTCTTCCAATAAAAAAGCTCCTAGAAAATATTTGTTTTTATCCAATTATAGGTTAAACCAAAACCAAGAACCTTTTGTTTATCGGATTGAAAACCAAACATAATGTCATTATACTATAACACCAAATCATATAATGTTTCACTCGATGGTAGCAGTGGTGCAACATCCCTTTCAACTCTAACAACAAACGAGTCTTTTTTATTCTTTATATATTAATGATATGTTGGCAACAACTACTAGTGGCAATAAAAAAGGTTTTACAATCATTTGTTAATGTCAAGCCTTATTAATTTTCATATAATATGAACATGTAAATTTTTATTACGTGTTCTAACAAAAAAAACCATTATATACACAAAGAAAATCATTGATAGTTTACATCAACATTTTTTTTATCTAAAAATTTAATTTCCTCAATACATCATAAGTCAACGTCTTAGATGACCACATATGTTTAAATTTATCAATTAATGGTCTAAGATAAACATTTATATTCTAGCTTGGACTATTAGGACTAGGTATATGGTCTAGATATAAATAACCTTTACAATTTAAGTTTGATTAGGAAGTATTTAAGTTCTCCATGTGTAACAAAAGTCATTCCCCTACTAGTTATGGATTTATAACAAACATGCCTACATGTTTTGCACGTGGTTAACACTACATTTTCAACGTTGTATAACATACATAAGTTTGGACATATGTCAATTTTCAGATATCCTAGGTCGAAGGGTTTCATCATGGATTTAATAGCATAGAAGTTCTCTTTAAGTTTATTTCTTTCAAGTACAATGTTTCCCATTCATTCAATGATGTTGTCATAATCAACTCACTCAATCCATAATCTAACTCGATTGTGAATAAAATGCAATGGTTGATAATTTCTTGTGATTCATGCACCTATACCATAATGGTTTGCTAGAATCTTTCAAAAGATCAAAGAACCTGATCACATCTATATTAGATTATTTATCTATGATTGGACATTCGCCTACATAACCCTGATTCATTCACATCAGATCCATATATTCCTATAAAAATTACTATTGTCATCTATAACTTTATGCACATTGCTAGAACAAGAAGTTGACCCAACCATCATTTTTACCATGGTCTTGTAAGAAACATATGGTTCTCTGTATGAAAACCAACATCGATATTTCTCCATGAATGCTTATGTAAAATATACATTGTTATATCATCTAAATCTAGACTTTTTTTATTTCTTTTTACACTTCGTACATGGATATATAATATCGTCTCCACTAATATTTATCATATTAGATAATGTGTAATTAATAAAATCCTCAATCAGATTACGATAATTTATCATATGCACCCCTTCGAGTGAATCTTGATACATTCAATGATTATCTGTTACTTATATCAAACCTATATAGAATAATGATGACAATATGCATTAATTAATTATGTAAAATAAATTAGCTTTGATTTAACTCCAACTTATTCAATCAATTTTAATAGCATTTTTAATTCATCAATTATCTATATAAATTCAAGTTTCTATACATTTGTTGAGATTCTTAACTCAATAATGAAATTGACAAAATACAAAACGGACCATTAAATAAGCCAATATTTATTTCATTATAAAACACCTAAGTCACAAATGAAAAATTAATTTCATCAATTTACATACAAATACAGTTTTTCAAAATCTTAAACAAACTCTAACATGTACAAATCATACATTCATGCAACAAATTTTATGTGAAAAAACTATAAAATAAATAAACACAAAAACAAAAATATGCAATAAGAATTAGCATTCTAAAATTGAGTTCAAATAGAAAAATGGATAATTCTGCATACTTGATGTGAGAGATCCTCGGTAAAATTTGAATCAGAACATGAATATCAACAGACTGAGTGTTAGGTTAGCTAAATTTGTGGTGGGAGGTTGGTTTGTGCTATAATATGATGGGGGTATGCTATTAGTTGCAGGGATGAGATGAAGAAAAAGAATCATAAATTAAATATTATCAAATACATTACAAATGGATTTCACCAATGGGTTAACGATGACCAAATTCTTATTTTTTATTAAAATATTTGTGTTTTCTATGAATTCATTTTGACACAAATATATTAATAGAGTATTTGAAAAATAGCACAATTAAGCACAACTATATTTTTAAATATTGGTTTTGTACACAATTATTATTTAGTTAGATATCTCATGCAAATTATTTAATATGTATAAGAAGTTCTTTCATGATGTTTGTCTAATTCATGAAGTGTTTGTTTATGAGCATTGTTGTATTTTTTAAAATAATTTTCATTTGAGAATGATTTGAACTTATATATCCCTTTTAGGGTGTGTTTGATATTGCTTTTGCTTTTATGGTTGAGGTTTGAAAAAAACAGTTTCAAGAAAAAGCACTTTTGCTGTGGTTCAAAATAAGTTGTGAAGTGTTTGGTTAAAACTGTGGTTGAGTTTGAGGTTGAAAAAAAGCAGTTTTCAAGTGTTTGGTTACCAAGCTTTTCATATTGCTTTTAACTTATGAAATTACTTTAAAGGGCATAGACATATACATGCACATTTATAAATATATATTTATATTGTATTAATAATCATAATTTCATAATATAAGGAATAATTCAAGTAAAATGGACACTTCTTATTATTCTCTCATCAAACTATTTGCAATGCCATCACAGACAATATCCATACGTGAAGGTCTTTGCAATCCCTGACTATTTTCGCGTGCTACAATATCTGGTAAAAAATCATCTTGGATATAATTGGGATTACCATCATATTAAAAAACAAAACATCATCTTGCGATTATCTTTTAATATAGTTATATAGTGTCATTGATGCAACAACAATCTCAACCTGCGTTTTGTATAGATAAGCTGGTATTGTCGAAGTAAATTATATCCTTTTTAATCACATTGCTTCCATCAAATGAATTTCTTTTTTTTTTCTCGTTTCTATTTTCTTGATCTTGGTTTTACTGAATTATTTGTTTTGAATTATTAAAGTTGACAATGCATTCATGCTTGTAACATCAAGTTAATTAATTATAATTCACTCATAAATTAATCTACAACAACCAATGGCATGGATTCGTTTGATTGTTGATAAGAAAAATAAGAAATTAAACTTAAAACTTTTTAATCTTTTAATTAAAGCCTTGCAATATGGCATTAACGCACAAAACAATTAAAGTATTCAGCTCCTTTTGACCCATTCCTAGTATTTCTTGATAACTGTACCAATGATATGAACCAAGAGGGAAATTAGTATTAGTAAAAGAGCGAAATGAGATCGGTGCATTCCTGTTCACGCACATCCAGATCCACTGTGGACTGGAGTGCGTGATCTGCTCTGTTTTTTTTAACAGGTTTCTTTTTTGTTTTTTTTTAAACCGAAATATCCGTGGCAGCTTACGTGCACCACGACTAATCCCCGAATCCATTTTTTTAATATTTTTTCCACTTATAAATTTGTTTTTTTTCTCATGGCTGGGGTGTCCAGGTTAGTTTACACGCACAACGATTTTTTTTCTCATTGTTGTTTAAAAAGGTACTTTCCCCTTGCACTTTTTTTTTATAACCGAGCTTTCTTTTTTTTCTAACAGTAATTTTCATTGTTCAGTACTGTTTGAAAAGGTGTTTTCTGTGTTTTTTTAACCGGACTTTTTATTTGTTTTTTTTTAAACCGAAGTATCCGTGGCAGCTTATGCGCACCACGATTAATCCCCGGATCTACTTTTTTTAACATTTTTTTCCCTTCTTTTTCCACTTATACATTTTTTTTTCATGACCGAGGTGTCTTGGTTAGTTTACGAGCACCACGATTTTTTTCCTCATTACTGTTTAAAAAGGTGCTTTCCCCTTTACACTTTTTTTATAACCGAGCTTTCTTTTTTTATTTTTTTAATAAACAGGGACCTTTTTGTTTCATTTTTTTATAACCGGGGTGTCCAGGTATGCTTTTCTTTCTTTCTTTTAACTGAGCTTAATTTTTTGTATTTTTTAACAAGGGTATCTGTAGCAGCTTACGTGCACCATGACTAATCTCCGGATCGACTTTTTTTTTAACATTTTTTGCCTATTTTTTTTTCTACTTATACATTTTTTTGGTTTTTTTTTCATGATCGGGGTGTCTGGGTCAGTTTACGCGCACCATAATTTTTTTCTCATTACTGTTTGAAAAAGTGATTTCTTTTTTTATATATAAACCGGGCTTCTGTTTTTTTTCTTCTAAATGACCAGGGTGTCCGGGGCAATTTACGCACACCACAATTTTTTTTCTCATTACTGTTAAAAAAA
This sequence comes from Salix arbutifolia, assembly GCA_025169955.1. Classification (NCBI taxonomy): domain Eukaryota; kingdom Viridiplantae; phylum Streptophyta; class Magnoliopsida; order Malpighiales; family Salicaceae; genus Salix; species Salix arbutifolia. Next base: position 725,403 of record CM045910.1, on the reverse strand, counting down.
GTGATTTTTTTTTATAAATCGGGCTTTTGTTTGTTTTTTATAACGATGTGTCTGGGCTAACTTACGCACACCCAATTAATCTCTTGACCCACTTTTTTTTTAAAAAAATTCTTCCTGTTTTTTTTTCAATTATACATTTTTTTTTATAACCGAGGTGTTCAGGTTAACTTACGGGCACCACAATTTTTTTCCCACATATACTTTTTTTTTATCTTTGGACCCACGTTTATACATTGTTTTTTTGATAACCGAAGTGTCCAGGATAGCTTACACACGTCATGAATAATCGCCGGAACCACTTTTTCTTTGACTTTTTTTTTCTGTTTCTTTTTCCCACTTATAATATTTTTTTTTATAACCGGGGTGTCCGGGTCAGCTTACGGGCACCACGACTATTATTTTATGAAATGGCTAAAGGAGATCGCAATTTCAAACAGTAATTAACAGTTATTTCAACTGTGGTTTTCACTTTCATTACTACTTGAAAAAAAACCTTATTTTTTATATATATTTCTTATATAATTCTTATTTCTGTCCTTGTTTATATGTACATGCTCTTAGTTTTTGTTTCCAATTTTTTTTTTAATTCCACTGTTATTAATATTTTTTTAATGATTAAATTTTAATTTATATGGGTAATCATTTAAAAAATAATGTTTGTTATTATTTCTTTTTTTTATTCTTCAAGTTAAGTAATTTCTTTAAATATAATAATATTTATTTTTTGTTAATATTGTTAGGTATTGAATTTCTAATTATGACAGATAAAACATTCAAAATAATAATAATGATTATTTGTAAGTTTTATTTTCTTTGAAATATATTAGACTAATTATATATTTTGATATTTATTTAATATTAGAGCCTTAATATATATAAATGACCTAAGTTTTTTTGAAAAAAAAATTAATATCATTGTTCTGAAATACTTTTAATATAATAATATGAAAGTAAAAAAAATTATGGAATTTTTTTCTTTAACAATAACTATGGTCTCACCAATTTTTATTATTTTCATTGTTATTAAGGTTATTTTTTTTAATATTTACATTTTAATTTCTGTTCGTGATCATTTCAAAAATGATATTTTCTATTTTTTTTTTTTTTTATTCTTCCGTTCAAATAATTTTTTTTAAATCTAATAATATTTTTTTAATTTTTTCATTTATTTATTTTTTTAGTTTCTTGTTTGTTAATATTTTTAGGTCTTAAATTTTTTATTATTATAAATAAGATATTCAAAATAATGATAATGATTATTTGTAATATTTTTTTCCTTATCAATATGTGAGACTAATTATATATTTTGATATTTATTTAATACCAGCACCTTAATATATATATATATAACTGACCTTTTTATTATTATTATTCTAAAATATTTTTAATATAATAATATAAGCAATAAATTTTACAATCAGTTTTTTACATAGAAAAAAAATCATTTCTAACAGATTTTATCAAAAGAGTTTTGGTAGTAGCAACATTCAATCACTTTTTGATGGGAAAAACCCTGTTTCTAACAGATTTTATCAACTATAATTTTATTAATTAAATATTAAAATAAAAAAGTATAACACACATAAAATCAATCAATTTTCTACATAGATAAAAAACCCTACACATCACGCGGGCAAAATCGCTCGTTACATCTAATTGGTACTGTGATTTTGTAAAATATTTTTAATTAAAATATATATATTTTAAAAAACTCTAATAATATACTAATTTTGAAATGTAATTTTAAAAACAATTTATAATTTAAAAGCACGCTAAAATAATGAAATGATTCAAGTAAATGACTATAAATAGCACATGGATATTTATAGATTTTGGGTGCTGTAGTTAATGATTAACTAGACGACAACATATAAATTTGATACTCTTGCTTTTAGACATTTGCCCCTGCAGTTCTTGGAAGTTGCAAGTATATCCCAAATCATTTTTTTATTAGACTAATGTAATGAAATAGTAATTTTCCTTTTCCTCTCTCATCTGCATATCCTGTCTTCGTTTTCAATGTTCACGCGTTTCTTTGAATGCCCTAAATTGCTTTTATCTAAGTTGAATATTTCATTTAGTATACCTTTTTTGACCCCATCAAAAGAGTTGAATTTTTTTCTTAGCACTTCTAAACAATTTCTTATGTAGTCCAGCCTCGTAATTAAATAAATAAAAATAGTAGAGACATAATAAAATAAATAAGAGTATATTATACGGATAAAATTATTGTTTTTTTTTATCTTGTTTATTGGTGAGAGCAAGATAAAATAAAATAATATTTAAATATTAAAATTTTTTATTTTAGTTTATATTCAGAATTGAAATTAATAATAGTGTAATAATATTAATTATAAAGCTGGAGCTAACTTGGTGAGTGGACTTGGCTTACCCACCATGGTCTTATCAAAATTTCAAGTCAATATGCAACCCTATGCAAAACATGGGTTGCAAAAAGTTTTTGATTTTTTGTAGTTTTATTTTATTTAAAACAACATTATTTTGATAAACCGAAAAGAAAAGAAAAGTAATTAAACAAGAGAAATAGGAATAAAAATTAAAAAGCGTAGTAGTACAATTTAGTGTTATTTTTTTTTGAATTTTTAATAATTTATAGTTTGAATCACAAGTCGTTCTCTATGTCCTTCTTTCACGTCATGAAAAACCAAGGACAAAACACAGTTTGTTGAACCTTCCTTGACGTTCGTGGCCTGCTTTTTTTTAAAAATAAGAAAATTGAATGGAAAAGGTCCGATTTGTGCTTTACTAAAGTTTAGGGAGTGTTTCGACCAATAAGAAAAACTATAATGATAAACTTCGACAATTGAAAACTATAGGGGTAGAAGTGGAGGATTGGTGAATAAGTAGGGATGGAGTCAAGCTTACATTGAAGGAGACTCGTGGAGGCTTTAATGTTGCGATGCGTTGGGGAAAGGTGACTGCATAGGCATTCATCATGCCTACATACATTCAGATCCTCTCTTCCTCTTCGACACATCGCAACGCTTTCTTCCCTCTCTGACGAACCCTAACCTTACCTTCCACTCTTGTTTGGCGTTGTTAATTCTTCTGTACACCCTCACAGGTCTGAAATCACTCGCATTACAAAACCTGCATTGCCCTTTCGTTGGATTTCTTTTTGGTTTTCTAAAAAAAGAAACGAAGAGTTGGGTTGCTCAGAATACTTGTGTTTTGATTGCAGAGAGGGAGAAAAGAAAGGGAAAATGACGACGGAGGTGGGAAAAGTTCTGTACATAGTGGTGGTTGACGAGGAAGAAAAAAGAGGGAAAAGGAAAGGGAAAGAGTCTTTCAGATATACGCGTCCGGTTTTGCAGAGCACTCTGCAACTCATGGGATGTAAAGCCCGTCATGCTTTTAAGGTATAACACAAACCCTTTCTTTTTCTTAATTTATTTTTTGTTGGAAAGTCGTAATTTTTTTTTGAATCTTTCTATGTTTTTGTAAGAATTGTGATAACTTGTAGATTGTAATTGATCGTGGGATAGAGGGGTTGACAGATCTGGATTCTTGACTACAATATGTTATATGAATGTCCTGTCCTGCATTATTTCGTATAAAAGTTGCATTTTTTCTTAATTTTTTGTATATGAAATGAAAATGTATTTCTTTTCTCGGATCATGTGATTTTCGTTGTTTATATATGTTTGACCTTGCTTGAAATTGATCATTGGTTCATGAAAACACAATCCGGTAATTACATTCATTTCTTTTTATCTGCTGCGCTTAGATTCTTTTTTGGTTCTTCTTGAAATCTTTTTTCAGAAACAATCAATCACGCATAAAAAATCTTGGCAGTTGAATTTTAATAAAAAGTTTGTTCTGCGCATTGCACCAACAACTTCAGAGTTTTATTTGGAGGTTCTATGTTGCGTGATTTATTCTTAGTTTGCTAGTTGGATTGTGCACATAATTATTAAACTAATTATTGCTGCTGACCATTGACTTGATATTTTGTTTTTTCTTAAAGAGAGTAGACAAACCTTGCTGAGTATGCTCCTTCCCTTTTCAGATTAGCAAAAGGGTTTTTGATGTGATGAGAACTGAATTTTCAAACGAGGTTTCACTTTCTGAAGAAGTTGAGATAAGAGTGGTGGATGCTTCAAAAGAAAATCCTGAGAGGGAAGATGGCTTGTCTAGAGGAGGTAGCTTGGGCAAAATAGAGGCCAGCAATCGTTTGGTTTCGGAGGAAGATAGAAATAAGAGTATACCGTTTGAATTGTACAAAAGGCGTACCACTGTAGTTGTTAGAAGGGAGAGTTTCTTGAATGTTGTTTGTGATGCTCTGACTGAATATAAGTATGTGGGGCCTAACCAGAGGGAGGACTTGGTTTTGGCATGCAGGTAAAGTGAAATCCTTTTGTTCCTTTCTTTAGACATCTCTATCCATGATGAGTAGAAGAGTGTTGTCACACCTGCATTTATTCCTTTACAAGGTTCTTACTGTGCTAGTGGGCATCATTTGCGATTCTTGGAGTATTCAAATATTGCTGTGTTGATATGGGTCTACTTGACATATTTTCCCCACATTATGCTTTACAATTATGAACATGAAGGAATAAATTTGTAGCTCTGAATGAAATTAAATGAATAATTTGTTTATTTTCTTGATGAAAGTTTTTGGATAATTTGCTGCTTGAAAACTGTTGTGCAAGTATTGAATGTGGAAAATTCTCTTGTTCAGATTTTTATACTGTTTTGTGGATTATTATATGCTGTGGTATGAACATGGTAAAGAGCAGTTAGCTTTCTGCCGGTTCCCTCTTGAGCAGAATTCATTTGCTCCTCCTTAAATCCAATCCATCCTGTATGAATTCTGAGTTCTATGAGGTACCATCTTTTCATTGCAGAATCCGTGAAAGGAAGGAATCTGTAACTGTGCTGTTGTGTGGTACCAGTGGCTGTGGGAAATCTACTTTGTCTGCATTACTGGTACTTCTTTTACCAAATAACCATGTTCTTCTTAGAATCTATAATAATGGTTTTTGTCCTGGTCATTTCTTGCTTGTTTTTGGAAGAGGAGTTTTGTATGTTGTAGTATTTATTTTTGATAAAAGGGTTGGGTTTCTGTGTATTTTGGCAATTCAGAGTGTTCTCCATGGTTGATACAGGGTAACAGATTAGGAGTTACAACAGTGATATCTACTGATTCTATTCGACACATGATGAGGAGTTTTGTAGATGAGAAGCAAAACCCTCTGCTTTGGGCTTCTACGTACCATGCCGGGGAGTATTTAGATCCTGAGGCAGTTGCGGAAGCAAAGGCTAAAAGAAAAGCAAAGAAACTGGCAGGCATTGCAAATTTGCGTTTTAAGGATGAATTGTCTGATGGTTATACAGCTGGGAAATCTGGTAGTGGAGCACCAGAGGTGACTTCTGGTACTGCAGGGGTTATTAGTCCAAAACAAATGGCTATTGAAGGGTTCAAAGCACAAAGTGAGATGGTGATTGACAGTCTTGATCGTCTGATTACTGCATGGGAAGAGAGGAAAGAATCAGTAGTTGTTGAGGGTGTTCACTTGAGCCTTAATTTTGTGGTAAATAAATCCCTTCAAATTACAGGTCTTTCTGCTGAATTTCTTTCTTTCTTTCTTTGTATATGGGCAAAAATATTCTAATTTATTATGATATGCAGATGGGGCTTATGAAGAAACATCCTTCAATTTTACCATTCATGATATACATTACAAATGAGGACAAACACTTGGAGCGATTTGCGGTTCGTGCAAAGTACATGACATTGGACCCTGCTAAGAATAAGTATGTGAAGTACATTAGAAACATCAGAACAATCCAAGACTATCTTTGCAAACGGGCAGACAAACATCTTGTCCCCAAAATCAACAATACAAATGTTGATAAGAGTGTGGCAGCTATCCATGCAACAGTCTTCAGCTGCCTACGAAGGCGGGAGGCAGGAGAACAGCTCTATGATCCTACCAGAAATACCATTGCCCTTGTTGACGAGGAGTACAGGAACCAGTGTGCTGCAAACTCATTGAGCTCCAAGGGGATGTTTCAACTTATTCAGAGAAAAGGTTCTTCTCGGCATCTGATGGCACTTCTTAATACTGACGGGTCTGTTGCAAAGGCTTGGCCTGTTAATTCAGTATACGGTAATGGGAAGCCTGGATCAGGCCAGGGGACTGATAGTGGAATAGGGATTCCAATGTATGGACCATTGCAGATAGGCAAGGCTGAACCAGTTAATCTTCAGTTTGGGCACTTTGGGATCAGTGCTTGGCCCAGTGATGGTGGCACGAGTCATGCCGGAAGTGTTGACGAGTCCAGGGCTGATGGGACCGATACAGGGAGCAGGTATTACTCCTCTTGTTGCAGCTCACCAAGGATGCTTGATGGGGCTGCCAAGGAGGTATTTGAGCACTTATTATTAATCCATTGAAGATCATATACTTTGAATATCTATGTTGAGGAATAGGTAGATCATTTTGCAATTAAAGGAATAAGAATCATAAATGATAGTCTAGCCATCATCGATGTCAGTGTTCAGCAGCTTAGGTTATTATCATGAATGATGAAAGATCTGCTATAGACTGCCTTCTTTCTGATTGGAAAGTTTTACTTTCGATGCTTCAGCTGAAGGAGGAGCTTTCAGTGCATGGCAGTGATGAAGAAGCTGATGATCCACCTGAGGTGGACAGTGATGAGGATCTTAGTGATGATGATGCTGAGAAGCACAACCATGAAGAGGTATGTTTTATTTTATTTCTACATGCTAAAACATTATTCATAAAAAACATCCAGATTTATTCCTTACATGCGAGTCTTTCTCTTGTGTACAGATTGGCTCAGTTGATGAGGAGTCCTCAAAATCAGATGAAGAATATGATGATCTGGCATTGCAGGATATCCGGGAGAATGGTTATCGGTCAGACGATGATGAGGAGCCCAGAGACAGGTACAGGCAGAATCTAGAGCGCTTCCTTAGCACCCGAACCGAGCAGTTGGCCGAACCACTCTGCTCTTACTCTTCTCTGCTCAGGGAGAAAGGTGAGAGGAGAGTGTTGAATTCAGGCAGTCTAAAAATAAGAAAACGTTCACTCAGCATTCCTGCCATTAGAAAACATGAGCCCACGGCTGGTGATCCTATTCTCTCTGGAGCACCCCAGAGGTAGCTAGCTAAACGATTTTGTCCTCTTTTATTTTTTTAATCTTCCCTTTTCATTTTGTGCTCATTTTGTGTCTCTTAGAGAGAGAGTAACGAAGGCATTTCCACCTTCTCATTTTGTGTCTTTTAGAGAGAGAGATTTGCATGTCTGGGAACTTCCTTTTTTTCAGCAAAAGCAATCAGGATAATGAAAATAACTGCAGTTATTTGAAAGATGGATGGTTAGTGTTTTTAATCCTATCCTAGGTTGACTAACTCGACCTGATTTATGTCTTGGTTTTTGTCAGGCTAAGCAACTCAACATTAGGTTTAGAACTATGATTATCTAATATCTAATGGGAAAAAAACGCCCATTGAAGGAAAAAACATATATATATTTACTGTAAAGTTAATTTATCTTTATCTTTGTATTTAAATTTAAATTATATTCGTTAAATTAATATTTTAAAATAATCTGAAAACAAAACATACTGTTTCAATTAAAAAAAAACACCAATATCATAATGTAATTGATAACCTTGTGGAATGCAACTAAGAGCTTGACGCCGACCGGAGGGATCATGGTGGGCTCTTGCCGCTGAGCTTAGAATCAAACTGTGCTGCATCCTCTCGGGCTGATATTAGCCATGGACACAGTGTTGGGTCTACGTACTCGTCTAAAAATATTTGACTTTTTTCTTCTTCTATTATTAAGGTTTAGTAACAAGAAATTTATTCTACTTTTTTTATTTTCCATTATAATAAAAACTAGAAATGGGTTTGCAGTAAATAAAGCACATTAGCCCCACTGAAAAAGAGAAATTGTCAAAGGACAAACCTCGAGAAAAATAAAAGATAAATTATTATTATACATGTAAGAGTTTTGGTGTGGTTAATAAAAAACCAAACCCATGAGAAAGGTCACTTCTAAGGGTGTGTTTGGCACAACTTTTTCTTTTGTGGTTGAGATTTAAAAAAAAACAGTTTCATAAAAAGCAGTTTAGCTGCGGTTCAAAATAAATTTTGAAGTGTTTGGTTAAAACTGCTTTTGAGTTTGAGATTAATGAAAAACAGTTTCATGTGTTTGGTTACCAAGCTTTTTCATATTGTTTTTAAGTTGTGAAATTACTTTGAAGGGCATATATATATAATTTTTTTAAATATTGTAGATTTAATAATTATAATAATATAATTATCATTTTTTTTATCAATTATTCAAGATTTCAATTGTCATTTTTTTTTCACTTCAAAAGGCAATATCATTTTTTTTAATAAATAAATAAAACCATGTTTTTTAATCTATTGTCTAGGTTATTTATACATTTACTAAGTTAACTAGATCATATTATGATAATTTTTACAGGTTAATTTTAAAACAAGACTATACAAGAAGTTAAACCAGGAGGATTCAAGATTGACTTGTGAGATCAAGTTTAATAACAATACCAACTATTTTTTTGAGATTTAAACATTTTTTATTTTAGATTAAAAAAATAAATTATTTTTTAATTTGTTACCTCCTGATTGCTACCGTATTAACTTTACAAATTGATTCCCAAGTTTCTCGTGTCTATATTCTTGTGTTCGTAAAAGCACCCAAAAAAAAGCTTTTTTTTTTTGGTAAACACGATGGCCACCTTCAGAAATAAATAAATAAATAAATAAATAAACATAGCAATCACTGTGTAGCAGTGAGGAAGTGGAAGGAATTAAAATTTTCAAGTTGGACAAAATATTTATTCTGGAATATGGATTCGGGTCACAATAATTAATAGCCTTATCACTTTCTCACTTTGAAAACACGTGAAAAGCAGAGATTTTCTGCTTTTCACGCAACCATGGTTTCTGTTTTTTTAAGGTGAGACCCACATAATTTTTGGCACAACTTTTACTTAACCAAACACTTTTCCACTTTTTTTCAAATCATTTTTGTCAAATCAAAGTTGAAAAAGCTCTGCCAAATGGCCACTAAATCCAACCATGGATCTATCTAGCTAGCTGCTATGTCTTGGGTCATCCAACTTGTTATTGTAGTTCAATGCGTTTTCCGATCTCTCCACCACCCTTCGAATGATCCATCGCCGTCTACGTCTGCAAGAGGAAGACCGGTGGTTCAACGCCTTAGCTCATTACGAGGCAACCGAAGCAGGAAAAAAAAACCCCACTAGCTCGGTTCCAACATTTATTCTCATACAAAACATAAACTTTAAACAATACTAAGGTTCTGTTTGGTTACACGGTGCACATGCAATCCACTTTCCGTTTTATATTTTAAAAAAACATTTTCACTGCCCGGTTTGAACATCTTAAATGATTTAGGAAATGCATTGTTACTTGTCACTTGGTTCTTCCATCCACTCACAAAATGCATGGACATTGTGGAAACCTAAACGCACGCATGCTTTCTGATCTTGTGCTTCCATGAAAGTTTAGAACCTTTTATTTGGAATTTATGTGGGCGGATCAGTTTACACGCACTTTATTTAATTTATTGAGACTTGAAATTAATGACTGTTAAAATATCCAATGACTTTGACAGATGTGAAACTCGAACTAATAATTTTTTGAGAGCAAACTCAGGATCTAACAAGTTGAGCCACACCGCAGGGTTAAATTTTAGAACAACAAAGTGGAAGGTATTTTTATTTATTTGGTCAATATTTGCTGGCCTATGTTGAATCTATCAAGGGCAAAAGTTTTTCTAAGAAACCATGTTAAAAAATCATCTGACATAAAAACTTAAACTTGTAGGTGAGACCCCAGAATATGATTTATATCATTCTTTAACACATCTCCTCAAATGAAAATCTTTTGGGGTTGAAACTTACATAGACTCCCATTACTTGTGTTTGGTTTTTATCAAATAGAATGAGAGTGGTGAGATTCAAACTCGTGACCGCTTGGTCAACAAGCTCTGATATCATGTTAAAGAACCATATTACCTAAAAGCTTAAGCTTGTAGAGGTGAGACCTCAGAATATAATTTATATTATTCTCTAACAAACAATACATCACCATGACGTGTCTAATTTTTTTGTTCTTAAGCTAGCTGGTGGTAAATTAATTATTGTTTTCTTTTTTATAATCACATGTGTGGATTGCATCCCTAATCAATTTGGAGTCTGATAAGACATCGATGCAACCCGCAGGACTGTAACATGAATTTGATCATCATCAGATTTGGTGGTAAGCATAAAAAGGTGATGTTACATACCATCAAGAAAAAAGAAATACAGGAAAAGATCACAGCATCAAAACAAAATGGGAAAAAAAGACAAGAAATCCAGCCCAAAAATAGAAGCATCCCCAGACTATCGACCCCATCTCTTTTCATATGGTTTTATCTAGTTAATTACGCTTTATTTTATTTTATTTATTTATGGTAGAATAAAGCATGTTATGCTTTTAAAGAATTGATTTGTGCTATGAATTATAAACTTTCCGGTCGAAATTAATATCTCGTTTGTGGGGTTTATTCACTTTAAGATTTTAGTATCACTCTATAAAATATCCCGTTTGTGAGGTCAGAAAAACTTAATCTTTCATCGAAACTCGTATAATTTGAATTCTGATGTCTATCAAAAATTGAAATTTGGGTTAGATGTGATGTATAGAGAAAAAGAAGAAGTTAGAATCTGGTTGTGGTGGTGGTGGTGGTGGTGGGTCATCGCCAACCTCCGATCACGTGCCATGGTAGACCCCCTTCGTACGACCATTTAATTTGATAGCCATTTCACTCTCACGAACAATCCTCGTGCTACCCTTCCTTTCTTTCTGCCTTCCCAACATTTCCCACACACCACACCTTTTACACATCATCTATTTAAGGCATATGTCTATGTTTATTTATTTTAAAAAAAAGTAGAACTTTGAAGTTAGCATCTAAAATATAATAGAATACATTCTTAAAATTATCCGGAAAAAATAATTAGTCTTTTTATAAATATACAAATGGATAGATGTGGGATTGATCCACATGAGACTATCTTTTTTTATCGAATTAAAAATATATATTTATAATTTGTATTTATTTTATTATAATATTTAGTGTGTAATGCGTGTTTATACTGTGTTTCAAAAGTTTTTTTAAAATTAAAATTTTCTGGTATTTTTAAATGATATAAAAAATAATTTTAAAAAATAAAAAATATTATTTTAATATATTTTAAATAAAAATAATAACAAACTAAAAAAGTAAATTGCTGCTTTTATAGCTTTTACATAATTGAAGGCTTGAGATTCTGCTCACATTTGACAAGTTTAGTACGGCAAAATGGCTCCACTTTCACGTACATTCATTCACTTGAGAACTGGAGATGTCTTAGGTTTTGTCTGCATATTGGTGAATAAAATGATTCTTATTTTCTGTTTTTAAACATGATCATCATATTTCTTAAATTTAAATTATTGAATTTGAAATGTAATCGAGATACAATGAGAGAGCTCCAACCACAACAAGAAAGTGTGAGAATTTAGATTCTTTTTTTTTTTTTTAACTATTTGGTTAATGTTTTAGAATATAAAAGATAAATTCAAAAGAGACAAATGTATTTGATTGAAAATATATATATCTGTAAAATGAATTTTATAATAAAAATTATAGTCTCTCTATTTTTATTTTATTTTATCTTGAAACAGTGATAAAATTCTACAAAATACTAAGTGTTTGTTTGAGATTGGGTTGTGATTGTTTTTCAAAATATTTTTTGTTTAGAAATGTATCAAAATAATATTTTAAAAAAAATATTTTGACATCATTATATTAAAATAATCTAAAAACATCAAAAACATTTAATTGAAAACAAAAATAAAAATATATATTTTTTAATTTTTTCAATAACATTTTTAAAATGCAAGCATGTATTAAGTAAATAAACCGCTAAAATTTATAAGAATAGAGAACTAATGAAGCTTGATATCTAATTTACATTAGATATGTGATCTGGATTTTCTTTTTAATGAATATAAGAGCCAACCTCTTTCTTTAAGCCTTGTGATTTACTCCGATCAAGCCACTGATTATCTTATAAGCTAAAAGAGGTCGCGGTTTTAAACAGTAATAAACAGTGTTATACACTATTCATCTAGAATTAGAGACACTTTGAATTGGAATAGTGACATTACTATTTTGCCCCTCTGTTTACTGTGCTTTTTAGCCTTGGATCTAGAGGTATTTTCGATTTTTTGCCTTGCTGTGCACAGTGAAATAACAATAATGCCTATGAATAAGACAAAATAACACTGTTACCACTGGAGGTATTAAGGTTATAACACTTTTTTTTTAAATGGATAAATACAAAAATACCCCCTAATAAGACAACTGCATAGTAAACCACGGGGTCAGAACAATAACTGCATATATTTTTTTTAAATGGCCAAATATGTATATACCCTCATATAAAACAAAATTCAAGAGTTGGCTACAAGGGTGTTTCGATAATTGACAATTTTTTAAATATATATATTCTGATGCGGTATTGTTGGCGCGTCACCGAACACGTCGTCAAAATAAATATATATATTCTGACGCGGTATTGCAAGGGTGTTTTTTTTGTGGTTGAGGTTTTAAAAAAAACAGTTTCATAAAAAGCAGTTTAACTGCGGTTCAAAATAAATTTTGAAGTGTTTGGTTAAAACTGCTTTTGAGTTTGAGATTAATGAAAAGCAGTTTCATGTGTTTGGTTACCAAGATTTTTCATATTGTTTTTAAGTTGTGAAATTACTTTAAAGAGCATATATATAATTTTTTTAAATATTGTAGATTTAATAATTATAATAATATAATTATCATTTTTTTTATCAATTATTCAAGATTTCAACTGTCATTTTTTTTTCACTTCAAAAAGCAGTATCATTTTTTTAATAAATAAATAAAACCATGTTTTTTTTATCTATTGTCTAGGTTATTTATACATTTACTAAGTTAACTAGATCATATTATGATAATTTTTACAAGTTAATTTTAAAACAAGACTATACAAGAAGTTAAACCAGGAGGATTCAAGATTGACTTGTGAGATCAAGTTTAATAACAATACCAACTATTTTTTTGAGATTTAAACATTTTTTATTTTAAATTAAAAAAATAAATTATTTTTTAATTTGTTACCTCCTGATTGCTACCGGATTAACTTTACAAATTGATTCCCAAGTTTCTCGTGTCTATATTCTTGTGTTTGTAAAAGCACCCAAAAAAAAGCTTTTTTTTTTTTGGTAAACACGATGGCCACCTTCAGGAATAAATAAATAAATAAATAAATTAACATAGCAATCACTGTGTAGCAGTGAGGAAGTGGAAGGAATTAAAATTTTCAAGTTGGACAAGACATTTATTCTGGAATATGGATTCGGGCCACAATAATTAATAGCCTTATCACTTTCTCATTTTGAAAATGCGTGAAAAGCAGAGATTTTCTGCTTTTCACGCAACCATGATTTCTGTCTTTTTTAAGGTGAGACCCACACAATTTTTGACATAACTTTTACTTAACCAAACATTTTTCAACTTTTTTTCAAACCATTTTTCTCAAACCAAAGTTGAAAAAGCTATGCCGAACGGCCACTAAATCCAACCATGGATCTATCTAGCTAGCTGCTATGTCTTGGGTCATCCAACTTGTTATTGTAGTTCAATGCGTTTTCCGATCTCTCCACCACCCTTCGAATGATCCATCGCCGTCTACTTCTGCACGAGGAAGACCGGTGGTCCAACGCCCTTAGCTCATTACGAGGCAACCGAAGCAGGAAAAAAAAATCTCACTAGCTCGGTTCCAACATTTATTCTCATACAAAACATAAACTTTAAACAATACTAAGGTTCTGTTTGGTTACACGGTGCACATGCAATCCACTTTCCGTTTTATATTTTAAAAAAACAATTTCACTGCCCGGTTTGAACATCTTAAATGATTTAGGAAATGCATTGTTACTTGTCACTTGGTTCTTCCATCCACTCACAAAATGCATGGAAATTGTGGAAACCTAAACGCACGCATGCTTTCTGATCTTGTGCTCCCATGAAAGTTTAGAACCTTTTATTTGGAATTTCTGTGGGCGGATCAGTTTACACGCATTTAATTAATTTATTGAGCCTTGAAATTAATGACTGTTAAAATATCCAATGACTTTGACAGATGTGGAACTCAAACTAATGATTTTTTGAGAGCAAACTCAGGATCTAACGAGTTGAGCCACACCCAGGGTTAAATTTTAGACCAACAAAGTGGAAGGTATTTTTATTTATTTGGTCAATATTTGCTGGCCTATGTTGAATCTATCAAGGGCAAAAGTTTTTCTAAAAAACCATCTGACATAAAAACTTAAACTTGTAGGTGAGACCCCAGAATATGATTTATATCATTCCTTAACACATCCCCTCAAATGAAAATCTTTTGGGGTTGAAACTTGCATAGACTCCCATTACTCGTGTTTGGTTTTTATCAAATAGAATGAGAGTGGTGAGATTCAAACTCGTGACCCTTGGTCAACAAGCTCTGATATCATGTTAAGGAACCATCTTACCTAAAAGCTTAAGTTTATAGGTGAAATCTCAGAATATAATTTATATTATTCTCTAACAAACCATGCATCACCATGACGTGTCTAATTTTTTGTTCTTAAGCTAGCTGGTGGTAAATTAATTACTTTTTTCTTTTTTATAATCATTGCATCCCTAATCAATTTGGAGTCTGATAAGACATCGATGCAACCCGCAGGACTGTAACATGAATTTGATCATCATCAGATTCAAGGTAGTCAAACTCGCGAGTCAACTCACAAACTCGTACGAGTTTACGAGTTAGCTCAGCAAACCTGGTTGGACCGGGAAAAAAAATCGAAACCGGTCAAACTCGGTCAAACCCGGTCAAAATCGGGTTGACTCGTAAAATCGGACCGGATCGGTCCGATTTTACGATTCAGATTTTTTATTATTTTAAAACCAAATCTTGCACTGATTTACTTAATCACCTCTTATATTTATACACAAAAAAATTTACCTTCTTATTTTTCATCCGATGTGGGATAATTAAAGAAGGAAACACTTGAGACTCTCGGCTTCTCCCCTGGAGACTCTCGGCTGTATTTAAAAGGAGAGGAATTGAGACAACATTACATTTGTCCGATGTGGGACAAATGCAATTTGTCCCACACTCTCCAGCTGAGAGTCTCTCGGCTGTAGCCTGTATTTAAAATCCTCTCAATTGAGAGAACATTGTATTTGTCCGATGTGGGACAAATGCAATTTGTCCCACATCGGACAAATGCAATTTGTCCCACATCGGACAAATGCAATTTGTCCCACATCGGACAAATTATATATATATATATATATATATTTATAATTTTTTTAATATATATATTAAAAACATTATAAAATATATATATATATATATATAATGTTTTTAATATATATATTAAAAAAATTATTAAAAAATAAAATTGTTGTGTTGATTTTATAAAAAAATAAAAATTATATATATATATATATATATATATATCATGGAATCACTCTTGAAAATCAGTAATATTAACTTTAAAATTTATACTTAAATTTTTTTAATTTTTACTTTAAATTAAAAAAATTTGATGTTTTACATCATTTTCATATCCTGATGTCAAAATAATTTGTTGGAGTTGGAGCTAGTACTAGTAATATTAATGTTGACTGTTGATACCAGTATTAGTAATTTAGTACTGATAATCCTTTCAATAATAATACTTTTGATAAATGTATTAAAAATAACGAGGAAAATGACGGACATGAGACTGATTTTAATTTATATAGCATATCATTAAAATATTTATTTTAAATATGTTTGTGTTTTACCTAATGAAATTCTATTGACATAATTGTTTTGTAATGTGTTTTGAAGTTATTTTACATCATGTATGAACCTAAACTAATTAAGTTTATGTCCATAATTATGCTATTTTGTATTCAGAAATATTTTACATACGATTTTACGATTTTTCTTCTCACACGATTTTAGCTATGATTTTACGATTTTTGTACGGACAGATTCGGGTACGATCTTACGATTTTACGATCCGATCTTACGATCCGATTTTTCGAAACCCTTTCCGATTCGTGTCAAAATCTCGATTTTGACTACCTTGATCAGATTTGGTGGTAAGCATAAAAAGGTGATGTTACATACCATCAAGAAAAAAGAAATACAGGAAAAGATCACAGCATCAAAACAAAATGGAAAAAGAGACAAGAAATCCAGCCCAAAAATAGAAGCATCCCCAGACTATCGACCCCATCTCTTTTCATATGGTTTATCTAGTTATTTACGCTTTATTTTATTTTATTTTATTTTATTTTATTTATTTATGGTAGAATAAAGCATGTTATGCTGTTTAAAGAATTAATTTGTGCTATGAATTATAAACTTTCCGGTCGAAATTAATATCTCGTTTGTGGGGTTTATTCACTTTAAGATTTTAGTATCACTCTATAAAATATCCCGTTTGTGAGGTCAGAAAAACTTAATCTTTCATCGAAACTAATATAATTTGAATTCTGATGTCTATCAAAAATTGAAATTTGGGTTAGATGTGATGTATAGAGAAAAAGAAGAAGTTAGAATCTGGTGGTGGTGGTGGTGGTGGTGGGTCATCGCCAACCTCCGATCACGTGCCATGGTAGACCCCCTTCGTACGACCATTTAATTTGATAGCCATTTCACTCTCACGAACAATCCTCGTGCTACCCTTCCTTTCTTTCTGCCTTCCCAACATTTCCCACACACCTTTTACACATCATCTATTTAAGGCATATCTCTATGTTTTTATTTAAAAAAAAGTAAAACTTTGAAGTTAGCATCTAAAATATAATAGAATACATTCTTAAAATTATCCGGAAAAAAATAATTAGTCTTTTCATAAATATACAAATGGATAGATGTCGGATTAATCCATATGAGAATATCTTTTTTCATGGAATTATATATATATATATATATAATTTGTATTTATTTTATTATTAGTTTTATTGTCATTTGCACGTAATCAACTTCTGGCATGCAATTACGATATGAGTAAATTTGTAGTTAATATATCGTGTGTAATGGGTATTTAACACTATATTTTAATAATGTTTTTTTTAAATGATTTTTATTTTTTATTTTCAATTATTTTTTTTTGATATTTTTATATCATTTTCATATATGTACGATATCAAAAATAATTTTAAAAAAATAAAAATATCATTTTGATAAAAAAAAATTCTTTAAGAACAAACTCAATAAGTAGATTGCTGCCTTTTATAGCTTATACATAATTGAAGGCTTGAGATTCTGCTCACATTTGACAAGTTTAGTACGGCAATATGGCTCCACTTTCACGTACATTCATTCACTTGAGAACTGGAGATATCTTAGGTTTTGTCCGCATATTGGTGAATAAAATGATTCTTATTTTCTGTTTTTAAACATGATCATCATATTTCTTAAATTTAAATTATTGAATTTGAAATGTAATCGAGATACAATGAGAGAGCTCCAACCACAACAAGAAAGTGTGAGAATTTAGATTCTTTTTTTTTTTTTATCTATTTGGTTAATTTTTTAGAATATAAAAGATAAATTCAAAAGAGACAAATGTATTTGATTGAAAATATATATATCTGTAAAATGAATTTTATAATAAAAATTATATTCTCTCTATTTTTATTTTTTTATCTTGAAACAGTGATAAAATTCTACAAAATACTAAGTGTCTGTTTTAGATTGGGTTGTGATTGTTTTTCAAAGTATTTTTTGTTTAGAAATGTATCAAAATAATATTTTTTTAAAAAAATTATTTTGACACCAGTATATTAAAATAATCTAAAAACATCAAAAATATTTAATTTAAAACAAAAATAAATTTTTTTTTTTTAATTTTTTCAATAACACTTTTAAAATGCAAGCATGTATTAAGTAAATAAACTGCTAAAATCTATAAGAATAGAGAACTAATGAAGCTTGATATCTAATTTACATTAGATATGTGATTTGGATTTTCTTTTTAATGAAAGTAAGAGCCAACCTCTTTCTTTAAGCCTTGTGATTTACTCCGATCAAGCCAATTATTATCTTATAAGCTAAAAGAGGTCGCGGTTTTAAACAGTAATAAACAGTGTTATACACTATTCATCTAAACTCAGAGACACTTTGAATTGAAATAGTGAGATTACTATTTTGCCCTTCTGTTTACTGTGTTTTTTAGCCTTGGGTCCAGAGGTATTTTCGATTTTTTGCCTTCCTGTGAATAGTGAAATAACAATAATGCCTATGAATAAGACAAAATAACACTGTTACCACCGGGGGTATTAAGGTTATAGCACATTTTTTTTTAAATGGATAAATACAAAAATACCTCCTAATAAGACAAGTGCATAGTAAACCACAGGGTCAGAACAATAACTGCATATTTTTTTTAAAATGGCCAAATATGTATATACCCCCATATAAGATAAAATCTAACAGTTGGCTATAAGGGTGTTTCGATAATTGACAATTTTTTAAATATATATATTCTGATGCGGTATTATTGGCACGTCGCCGGACACGTCGTCCGTGTCCGCGCTCACACAGGTTTCAGACGGTACGTGTAGCGGTTTCTGACGTGCAAAAATACCCTACCGACATCTAAAATTATTCTCCACCATGTTCTCTTCCTCATGGTGCGGCGCGTGTGGGTCTAATATGGCCAAAGACGTGTCGATGGTCCGTTAAAGTTTCCCCCCTTCTCTCTCTCCTGCGTGCGAAAGTACTTGTTAGCCCTCGCTGTTTATTGACTTTTCATTATAGTCCCTAATTTTTTGATTATTTTTTATAGTCTTTATTTATATTATATAAGTTTTGATTTGTTTTAATTTGATCATTCAATTGCAATTGATTATATATTGTAGTTTCATTTCGGTCCTCAGTTTTTCAATTTCCCGATTGGTTTGAAATCCTTAATATTTTTGATATCAGAGTTTTGATTTGTTTCAATTATATCATTCAATTCAAATTGATTATATATTTTAGTTTCATTTCAGTCCCCTGTATTTTAATTTCTAGTTTTGTGTTAAATTCTTTGATTTTTTCGATATCAAAGTTTTGATTTGTTTCAATTTTGTCATTTAAATGAAATTTATTATATATGTGTTTTACACATAGGCCTTTATTCTTTTAATCTTGGATTTTATTTTAATTCCTCTATTTTTTAATATATATTTCTTAAATAGTTCCCATTTTTGTCTATGTTTATATACACATGCTTTTAGTTTTTGTGTCTAATTTTTATTATTCCCACTGTTATTAAAGGTTTTTTTTATGTGATGTTTAAATTTTAATTTTTTGTGGTGGTCATTTGAAAATTAATATTTATTATTTTTTTTCTTTTTCTTTTATTTTTATTTATTCTTCAAGTCAAATAATTTTTTTAAAATCTAATAATATTTTTTTGTCATTTATTTTGTCTTTTAATTGTTTTTTGGTTAATATTGTTAGGTCTTGAAATTTATAATTATTATAGATAAGGCATTCAAAATAATGATAATGATTATTTGTAAGTTTTTGTTTCTTATAAAATATGAGACTAATTATATATTAATTTAATATTAACGCCTTAATATATATATATATATATATATATATATATATATATATATATATATATATATGACATCAGTCATCTTACCACCCCTCCACACACACCTGAACACAATGATGTTGTTGAACGCCGCCACAGACATGTTGTCGAAACAGGGTTGACCCTTCTCCATCAAGCAAACTTGCTCCCCATTTATTGGTCATATGCTTTCTAAACTATATATATCTCATTAATAGGATGTTCACTATTGTTCTCCACAATCTCTCTCTCTCTCCATACAATGCTCTTTTTGGCGATATTCCTAACTACACTCAGCTTCAGGTGTTTGGTTGCTTATGCTTTCCCTCGTTAAGACCTTACAATTCCAACAAACTTCTTCCTCGATCTTGTCCTTATCTCTTTCTTGGTTACTCCTCCACTTAAAGTGCTTATTTATGCCTTGATCTCTCCTCCCGTCGTGTGTTTGTTTCCCGCCATGTCCAATTTGATGAAAACATTTTCCCTTTCTCTTCTCATGAAACTATTGTCCCTACAATCTCTCCTCCTAACTCAGCAGCCTAGTCTAATGTTCATCTTGTTGTTCCCCCTATTCCTGTTCATGTTGTTGATGTGCCAATGCCACCTCTGCCCCTCCACATGCTGCTACTCATACATCATCAAAAGTCTCGGTGTTGTGTCTCTTCCCAACACCATCACCAAATTCTTCATCCCTCATCTCTCCCCCCAACCATCATCACCTAGCACCATATCTTCCCTGTCATCATCCCCCCCACCTATCAACCATTCAGCCCAACCACCACCACATACCTTCAACAATCACCCCATGACCCATAGTTTTCAATACCATTCCGGTCGCCGTTCCGGTTTTTCTATTGGCACGGAACGTTCCGATTTTGGAGCGTTCCGGTGTGCCGTTTCGGGGTTGTACTGTTGATATATAATTAATTATATATATATGTGAAAAAAATTAAAAACCAAAAAAACAAAAAAACAAAATATAATTTTTATTTTTTATAAAATCAAAGTTGACGCAACAATTTTTTTATAGTATATATATATATATATATACACACATAAAGCTTACGGTTACAACTTACAACTTACAAAGTTAAAGTTACAATTGATTTGTCCAGCGGACAAATCGCTGGATTGTTTTGTCCAGCTGGACAAAAAAAAGGATTCCCACATCGCTAGATTGTGCAATAGCCTTAGAATCTGTGGCTTTAAATTTTTAAATCTATCCCACATCGGCTAAATAGGATTCCAGGCAAAGGGTTTTGTCTATAAATATAAATCAGGAAGTCTATATTAAACATGCTCACCGGGTCTGTTCTTAGGCTCAGTGAATTTTATGTATAAATAAATAAAAATTAAAATATTAATTTAATAAATATAATTAAAATTCTTGATTAGGATTTTTTGGCCGAAACGGAACGCCTGGAATGATTCCGAGGTGTTCCGGCATGTATTTAACCGGTATTTCTGGAACGGGTCGGAATTAAAACCGTGATGAAAATGATGTCGTTTTATCTCGGTTTTTTAACGGCACGGAGTGTTTCGGCCATTTCGGCCGGAATGGAATGGTATTAACAACTATGCCATGACCACCAGAGCCAAAAATCATATCTTTAAACCCAAACAACTTTGTAATGCCACCAAACATCCCATCCCCCTTCCCATTGAACCAACATGTGTTTCTCAAAGCATCAAAGATCCTTTGTGGCGTGGAGCAATGTCTAAAGAATTCAATGCTTTAATTCACAATAGTACTTGAGAACTTGTTCCTCCTGAACCCTCACAAAATCTTATTGGATGCAAATGAAAATTCCATATAAAACAACATTTTGATGGAAAATTGATAAGTATAAAGCCTGTCTTGTTGCTAAAGGCTTCCATCAATGTCTTGGAGTGGATTTCTCGGACACGTTCAGCCCGATTGTCAAACCTACCACATTCGTCTTGCTCTTCATTTGGTTATCGTTAATGGTTGGCCTCTTCGTCAATTATACGTGAACAATGCTTTTTTGCATGGCTCAATCGCTGAAAATGTTTATATATCACAACCTCTTGGTTTTGGTGACTTAAATTGCCAAGTTATGTTTGCAAGCTCCACAAAGCTTTATATGGCCTCAAACATGCACCCTGGTCATGGTATAAGGAGTTGAGCTCTTTCTTGCTCAATCAATGATTCGTTAATGCTATCTTAGACACCTCTCAATTTATTTTCCATCAAGGCAGTGATATGATATTGTTTCTGGTTTATGTTGATGATCATGTCATTACAGGCAATAATTAGGGACTCCTTTCTACAATCATTCAAGCCTTGACCAAATGTTTTTCTGTCAAAGATTTAATGACTCTTCATTATTTCCTTGGTGTAGAGGTAATACCCATGACTAAGGGTTTGTTTCTCTCTCAGCATAAATATATTCATGATCTCCTTGTTAAAGCTAAAATGGACGGTTCCAAGGGCGTCAGTACACCTATGGCTACCTCTGATCGTCTGACTCTCTTTGATGGCTCTTCCCTCACTGATGCTACTATTTATCGCCAACTGGTTGGCAGCCTTCAATACCTGAGTCTCACCCGTCCTGACATCTCCTTCACTGTCAACAAGCTCTCACAGTTCATGCATCGACCAACTGAGTCTCATTGGCAAGCCTTGAAGCATCTCCTCCGTTATTTAAAAGGCATTATCTTTCATGGTCTTCTTAGATGCTGATTAGGCTGGTAACCATAATGACCGTAAGTCCACTACCGATTATGCTATTTATTTTGGTGGTAATCGCATCTCCTGGAGTTCTCGCAAACAAAATTTTTTTGCTCGCACATCTATGGAAGTGGAATACAGTGCTATAGCCTCCATTGCTGCTGAATTAGTGCGGGTTCAATCACTACTCCATGAACTTCGTGTTCCCTTGCTGGATAAACCAATCATTTCTTGTGACAACATTGGGGCTACCTTTTACCGTGTCAATCCCGTCCTTCATTCTCGTATGAAGCACATTGAACTTGATTTTTATTTTGTTTGTGATCATGTTAATCGTGACCTTTTTTAGGTGTTTCATGTTTCTACTCATGATCAGCTTGTCGATGTCCTCACAAAACCCCTTCCTTGACCACGTTTCCATTTCTTACGATCCAAGATCGAGTCTCTGAAGGGCCATTGTCTTGTAGGGGTGTAAAAAGGAATCAACTCAAATCATGGAAATAAAAGCTCCATCAGATACCAACAGCTCCAATCATGGAAAATAACCGTTGGCTATCTCTGCAGATTTGTAACTGAATATTCTCATGTTAAATGTCGTTGATCTTCGTAAATTAGAACAATTCAAATTGTATATAAAACATGTAAATTCCTCTGACAAATAACATAATAAAATGTTCCTTATTCAAAGATCATTGGCTACCATGTAAAGTCTTGAGTCTAGAACCACTAAAAGTATGAGCCCGTAAGACTTTTAATTGCAACATAACATATCCTGCAAAACATTTTCTGAAAATATTTACACAAAATATTCAAATTCAAACAAATTATTAAAAGAACAAAACCCAACGGTATATTATGATGATATTTAACACACACATCTAATAGAAAAAATTAATGGAAGTGGTATTAGATGTCTATGTAAGAGATATAAGAATAATAAATTTTACGATCTAGATATTGCTATGATGCATCTTCTAAAAAAATAATTCATGGACACATACTTGTGTTGGATTGCACATGGAGAACAATATACCTCATACGAGACCATGTTAAAAATGGATAAGTCAACTTCTAGTTATAACAACGTGTATGAATTTGTAGATGTTACTAGTAATTATTATAATAGTATGGTGATGGATGTAATGAGAATAAATCAAATTAATGTAGTTAAATGTTGAATCATAGATGAAGAAACAAATGTAGATGCAACTAGGTTTTTGATCTTTTGAAAGATTCTAACAAGCTATTATAGGATGGATGTATAAATCACAATAAATTATTGGTTGTTGCACATGTGTTCACCATTAAGTTAAATCATTGGTTGAAAGAGATCGGTTATGACATAATTTTTGAATGAGTGAAAATCATTTTATCGAAATGGAATACTAGGAAGAGAATTTTTATATTGCTAAACTCATAATAAAACTCATTGGCCTAGGACACCAAAAAATGGTGAAGTGTAGAAACTTTGGGCATGCTTAGTATAAAACTAAAATTGGTAGGGGAAATGCTCTTATTGTATGTATAAAACCAAAATACTTTTCAATCACTCTTAAACTACAAAGATTATTCATGTCTTTAAAGATTGTTGAGCATATGACATGGCATAATTCATATAAGGTGAATCTTAGGAATAATTTAATAGGATGTAGCATTAGTTCTTAATGAAACCACAAACATGGGTGTTGGGATATATATATATATACAAATTCAATCCATTTAAGTCATTTGTTACACCATATTTTTGTCGACCAATGATGCTCATGATTTATAACTTACCACTACGGATGTGTATGAGATCGAAGTTTATGTTTTTATCTATGTTCATACCCGATCTTAATAATTCAAATAGGAATATAGTTATCTTTTTTTTTTTATCATTGATTGATGAGTTGAATTGTTGTTATTAGTAGGGACTTTAATGTATGATATCTTGAGAAAATAAAACTTTTAGATTAAGGCAACTTTGATGTAAACTATGCATAAATGTCTTATATATGTGACGGTTTTTAGTTAAAGCACGCATGAAAAATTAACATCTCTATATTAGTATATTTGTATGAGAAATAACAAGGCTTTCACCTTAATAAATGATGGTAAAACATCTTTTTTCTAATTTTAATAAGAGGTTTTTGTCAACCAATTTCAAGTACATAAACAATATAAAGGACTTTTTTTGTAGGTAGAGGTAAAATGAATGTTGCACAACCAATATTGTTGGGTAAAAAAATATATGAAATGGTATAGAAGTACGAGGGCATTGTGTTTGGTTATTGAAGTACAAAAGTTTCCTGGTTTATTTGTGAGTCATAATTGGATAAAGCGAAGTATTGTTTTAGAGGTTTTTATTGGAAGACTAATCTACTTTGTCATAATCTAGATGTCATGTATATTAAAAAATTGAAAATACTTTTAACACAGTGATGAGTGTGAAAGGACAAACAGAGGAAAACATAAAGGTAGAATGTATATGCCTTTGTTTTGTCACCATAATAATATAGAGTTGGTTTATGATGAGTCATGGATTGAGAAGTGCAAAGCCAACTTCGTCTTAGATAAGAATGCATAATTATTTTCAATCAATAACTTAAATAGTCCATGCTTTATTGATGGATATACTTCAAAGATATCTATATTAATGAATTTATATGATGAAATATTATATGGAATAAAGAGTCATGAATGTCATATGTTTATGCAAATACTCATTCCACTTGCTTACTAGGATCTATTGTAAAAAACAATATGAGATGCACTGATGCAAATCATCCATTTTCTTAGAGACATACTATCCAAATAATGTGCAAACTTGAGATGATGTTTATTTCATATTTCTTTGACGTGATAGATCATCTACCCATACATCTATGATTTAAGGCAAAAGTTGGAGGCCTTGTCTGGCTTAGATATATGTATATACTTTAGAGGTTAAGGATTACACATTCATCATGTCGCACATGGATGCACGATGTCAGGGGAGGTTGATGGGGTTGCCACCTTGTGTTTAGTTTAGGGTTACTAGGAAGACTCGGGTACATTGATTTTATAAGAGATTCAAAAGGTAACAAACTGATTGTGTAAGAAAAAAAGTGTTGACACGTATTTTAGGACTTACCTGTGGTAAGTTGGATTGTTCTTATTTGTATTGATGATATATGTGTTTTTTTTTACCATGGTAGGTTTGCTATGATGAGAAAAACTTGGGGCTCTAAAAAATAGTTTGGAGAAGTGAGAATCCTTAATTATCATTGATGCTTATTCCAGGTAAAAACTGGGATTTCCTACTGCTTCATTTCAAATAATATTTCGGATAAAATATTTGTTTTTTTCTTTATATTAGAACTGAATGAGTTGTATTATTTATTATAATATTTTGGATATTTATGCCATGTAGGTGTTTTATCTTTATAATTAAAGTAAATAATAAAATTATTATCTCTAATAGTATTTTAGATAATAACCTCTTTTAGGCTTTTGATCCTTAAAAAGGAGAATGGAATATAAATTTTTAAGCATTTCAAAACCTCTCTTCAATCCTTGGAAACATAAATGTAGAATAAAATACATAGTAAAATAAAACAACTAAAACCAACCCAAAAGGCCCGTCTTTGGATTAAAGCACTACCTGAAATAACTACTTTTTGCCGCTAATCCTTTTCTAAATGATTGAGAAAGTGTATTTATAAGGATTTTCTAAGGTCTTGAGATGTTTTGAATCCATTTCTTACCACTTGATCTTGATGAACGTGTTGTAGACTCGTAATATGAACCAATTGAAGTGTTTTTTAGTGTAAATAAATTTAAAAACATGTTAGATTTTACCTAGTGGTTATAGTATTAAGCTGACTAAATGACTCATTTTTTAGGCTTTACAGTAGAGATTATGACACCATCGTCACCGGAAAACACCACAAATTGGTAAAGGAGATACACATATTTCATTTGGATTCGATCTTGCTCAATTTATAGGTTTGTAGTTCCATATTTATGTGTTTGGAGTTCCTAGCTCGATTAGCAAAAACTGTCAAATTAATTATCAAACATGTAATTCACCTTATCTTTTGTAACACTGAACAATGCATCGTCTAGGTGAGATTAAGGTTTTTAATTTGGGGTTTGAAAATTTTCAATTGAGTTCATGTTCTTCTAATCCTTTGTAATTACACTCCTAATTGCCTTTAAACTTTCATTTTCTTTCACTTCCACTCCCGTAGAACTCAAATTTCAGCCCCTAAGTTGGTTGCCTTTTCATTATGGTTTTTGGTTCTGAAATTGTCCAATTTGACTCTTAACTAACCAACAAACTTTAAATTATATCGTTGGGTCTGACAACTCGCTAGATCCACAAGTAATTAAGCTCAGGATATAACTAAGTCTTACAGCTCGCCAGCCTTGCATTTATTAGTTCACCGTGTAGCTAAGACTAAAAATATCGGGTTTAGCATCTCATCATATCCACATATGTTTAGACTCAGCGTTTAGCAGAACCCAAAGATATTTAACTTGGAAGCAAGCCAAACCTATATTATTTGGGCTTGATATTCTGCCGAATCTAGATATGTTAGGTTATTACTATGCCTTTAACCCTTTGAGTATGAGTTGAAGCAAAAACACTATACATAAAATACATTGATCCGTCAAGATATAAAATTTAAATTTAACACTCAAAAATATAAAAGGGTTTAAATTGATATGTCATTAAAGAAAAATAAAAAATCTCTGTCATCCATTAATGAATCCATCTTAACATTTGAAAATGAGTCTTTACAATTGTTAAAGCTTGCTTATTCAACTTTGAAAATTGATGCGTAAAAGTACAGAGATATTTTGCAACATTTTAAATAGGATTTTGCTTTATCTTGTTACAATTGCAAATAGTATATCTGGGTGGGTGAAGACTGAAGACACCATCTTTTGAGGGAGGTGAATAAAAAATGAATGGTTAATTAAGCATGCTGGAAGGGGGCCACGTGGTACTGTCTCACGCACACCGATAAGATGGAACACGCTAACAAAATCAACAGAAAAATCTGCACCATCCACGTCATAGTTGTACGGAAATTGGACCTTCTTCAGTTGGAGGTACGATGGAGGGAATCTGTCACTCTGGTGTTTTCACACTTTAATGCCTTTTTTTATTTCCAAGTATTATTTACTATTTATGTAATTATGAATTTATGAGAGCCACCCACGGTAGTTGTTAGTTGTTAGATGTTACCATGAGCGCGCTCTCTCTCCCTCTCCTGACAAAATTTCATTTTAATTTAAGAATCAGATTAATAATTATTTTCGTTTTTGTTAAAAAAATATAAAAACAATTTTTTTAACATGCTTTTTGATATATATATTACAAAAATAAAACTATCGAAATTAATACATGGAATAAGAATTATTTTCGTTTTTGTTAAAAAAATATAAAAACAATTTTTTTAACTTATGCTTTGGATATATATATATATATATATATATATTATTTGCCTACCTGTCATTCATAAGAAAAATGAGTGGATGACATGTGCTTCACTCCATCGATGACAACATATGTTGTCAAGTTCTTAGATCAGCCAAGATTGCAACCCGCTCGATAACATATGATTTATTTTATTTTATTTTTAAATAATTAACACCCTCTTTTTTATTTATTATAGTACATTGTATATATATTTTTTATTTAGATTTAACTGATACCTTTTGTCTTATACTTAAAATATTTTAGTTTACCTTTAAATATTATTTATTTGTTTTTATTTTTTTAACCTTGTAATGCTTTAAAGAAATCATTGTAATTAATCTTTTAATTGTTTTTCCTTTATATTTTTAAATTGTAGTTGCCTGATCTATTTATAATTTCATGATAAAAAAAGCTAAAAAATGGGGTTTGGGGTTTTAATCTTAGACTCTCATTTTTCAATGATTAAATTTGACTAGAAAACATTGCAGTGTACAATAGCCTAACCTGACAGGCTCCCTACGCATGCTCTCTTTTATTTTTTACTTTGCATTATTTTTTTATTTGAAAACTAATTAATATCGTCTTTTAAAAAAACTATATAGTTAAGTTTTTTTTTTTTAAATAATAGGTATTTTTATTTTATTTTCTAACTTGATGTTTTATTTATAAAAAAATGTAATTTCATGATGTGTTTATAAAATGAAAATAATTTATTCTTGAAAAGAAAAGGAGTTATTCATAAGTTAACATGTCTTTAAAATTAAATCATGTGAAAGTTATTTCAACATGATTTGATATATTCAATTTTTTCCAAATACATCTTGACCATTCAGGAGAGAAATTTGAGGAATAATTGAGAAAACAAATAGTGGAATTGGCAATAAAAACATTATGATTCAACTTCTTACATGGTCCTAGTTTAAATCGAGTGCGAGTTGTCGTGACATGACCCAGTCAATTTGACTTGTCCAAGCACAACTTGGTCAATTAGTAAAACAAATTAAAATAAAATTAATAGAATTTTTTTCTTCATATAACTCCTTGACTTGAATTTAAGATTAAATTGTTTGGAAGTTGTCAGATATAACCTAGGTAACTTGATAAGTTAAATTTAAATTGTGTGGTAATTGTGAAACTTAATCAATTTAAAAACATCCAAATAACTATTTGTTTTTTAAAAAAACGATGCAAATAAAAAAATGAGAGGCTGAATTGGATTATAAAAAAAAAATAAACTTTAAAAAATGGGAAAGCAGTAAGGCTCATAAAAAGTGGAAGTCCATCAGGCTTATGTAAGACAAAAATAAAATTTGCAGAGTGGAAACTTCATGTGCCTGCAGTATGAGACACCCACGCACTACACACACAGCCACACATTTTGATCATCTATCTCATTGGTATTCTGCTTTCTCACGTCTCTATAAGCATGGAAAGAACTTGCCGGAGCAAAGATAACTGATATAATTCCGGGTTAGTAGAACTTGCCGGAGCAAACAGATATAATTCCGGGTTAGTAGAACTTGCCGGAGCAAAGAGATCCTTACCTGTACAACTGCTAAAAAAAGGTTCAAGAAATCCGTACCTGGGATTTTTTATGGTACAAACCTGGGATTAATTTGTGTGCATCATCTCCCTGTACAACTTCAGCAGCAGTTTTAGATTTTCAAAGGATAGAATCCTTCGGACTAAATTAAGGTGAGGTGAGAACACGTGCAATTAATTGGTCATGATGGTGAAATGATGTCATGTGGTAGTTTAAATAGAAAATCATTAATTTACGTAGCACATGTTCTCCTACATATTTCGTTAGTTCAATACTGTTTTTCCATATATATATATAATCATTCTTTGTATCACTTTATTCATGATCATATGGCAATAAGAAATTTAAGAAGTAGTTTCACCTTTTATTTGGTCTCCATGTGTTGTTTATATAACTTTGTTTGAGCATATATTTAAATAAATTACTGGTATTTGTAACTACATTTCATATTTTCTTTGATAATAAATCAATTAAACTAGTGGAATGAGTGTTTGTATAAACACGTAGCAGTCAACTTTTCATTCCATATAATTTGGAACCATCTAAACTCATCAACCTCATATATTTGAAGTATATCCATCAGGAAAAATACAAATATTAAATAATTGATACACAAGTAATTATGTATTATTGTCTAAGGAAAATACGAGTTTGGAACATATTAAGATTAAAAAGCAAGCAAAAAGGCTTGCCTTTGGATTAGAACAATACCTAAAACCATTATTTCTTTTCTTTCTTTTTCTTTCCTTTATGCAGATGCTTATTTCCTTCCCTCTTCTTATGCTTAAACGGTGTATTTATAAGAATTTCTTAAGTTTTTATATCTTTTGAACCATTTTTTACCACTTGATCTTGATGTACCCTTGATAGAAACTAGTTGGAGTGTCTTGGAGTATAAACAAATGAAGAACACACCAATTTTTACCTAATGGTTCCATTGTTTTAAAGCTGATTGAGTAACCCATTTTTAAGGCTTTGTTAGAGCAAATTTGATATCATTGTAATTGAAAAATACCACAACTTGATAGAAGAGATACACACATTTTATTTCTGTATGGTCTTGTTTAATTTGGAGATCTGTAGCTCCATATTTGTGCATTTAAAGTTATCATCAACAAAAATTGCCAACATAGAGAA
Organism: Salix arbutifolia; assembly: GCA_025169955.1. NCBI lineage: Eukaryota > Viridiplantae > Streptophyta > Magnoliopsida > Malpighiales > Salicaceae > Salix > Salix arbutifolia. Next base: position 694,847 of record CM045910.1, on the reverse strand, counting down.
TGACATTCCATTCACCTTGTTTCTTCGAGGCTGAATGATGCGTTGTCTAGATGAGATTATATTTTTTTAAACTGGGATTTAGGCAATTTCAATTAATTTCATGTTCTTATAATCCCTTATGATTACATTCCTAATTGTCTCTAAACTTTCACTTTCTTTCAATACTACCCTCACTGAACATAAATTTCAATCCAATAGCCGGTTGTTGTTTTCATTGTGGTCTTTGGTTATGAACTTTTGCAATTTAGCCCTCAATTGACCAATAAGATTCTAATTCCTTTAACTGTGCTCGTGATTCAGTCAATTTGAGCCACTATATTCATGTGTTTTTTTTTAGTTTGGTCATTGATTTAAATTTCTTTTAATCAAGTTTCTAATTGCCATTAAACATTAAATTTTATGCAATTAAACTCTTGATTTGAACAAATCAACTCTTAAAAAGTGCACATTAAACCTTAAACTTTAATTTGTTTCAATTAAAGGCTAAATTGGCTTCAATATTCAATTTTCCTTGCGACTTAGACCTTAAAAAAACCTTGAAATAAATTCTAATTGGATCCTCATACATTCAATTTTAAAATTTCCTCTTTAAAATGATTTTTTTCTTGCAAATAGAGCCTTCAGCAAATGAAAATGCATTGTCAGATTTTCAAAAGGTATATTTTGGTCCTCTGTAATTTCCTAGGTGTTCTAATATATTCTTCTCGGTGATAAATATTTTGGATTTTTTTCAATATTTTTTTATAGTTTATATTTCTCACTCTCTATTATTTATTTTTTTATTTTTTTATCTAAGGTCTAAAAATAGGTAATAACAATCATGATAATTAAAAAAATCAACACCAAGTCAAAACCTATGATACCTTACTTTGAAAGATCCTCATGAAAAATAAGGTAATGGCCAAGCTGGAGGCTCGATATCACAATGAGATGGAAAACATGAAATGTGATATTGTTATTCTCATTGGTCTAGTGAACCAAGCCTTTAGGTCCAACTCTAGAGAAAGACCTTTTAACTTGCTTATATTTCCTGCTTATATGCACTCATAATGGTGGTTCCACAAAATAAAAGTACACCAAAACCTTAATTTGTTGTCTGTTTTTCATTTACCCAAATAATAAATTTTTTATGTAAGAGTGCCATCTTTTATATATATGATTGTCAAGGAAACCTATAAAGACAATAATAAAGGAGGGAAAGTTTGAAATATTAGCGGCCCTTAAAGAAAGGATGAGAGCAGAAGAAGGGGTTCATCTCTATGATCATGTAAAAGTTCTTGACCATAATCTTTAGTGTGAAAGACATATTTATTATGAAATATATGCTATAACACCTGACCTATCTTTTAAAACTATAAATATAATAAATTCAAACTATTACTAGTATTTCCACCAAATTGATAAACCTAGTATATGATTATAATCATTAATTGTTAAATAGAAAGTTTTTATGAAATTAAGTATTATGAGAGATTAAAATTATTAAGCAATCTTTATACTTGCTCCAAACCATGTTGCAAAATTTTTATCTTGTAATTGGCAAATCTAAGATTTAATAAGATGTAAATTTTAAGATAATAAAAATTAATGATGTTTCCTATGATGAATTCTTCAATATATCAATTTGTGACAATATAAGAGAACAATTATTTAAAATTAAAAAAATGTTAATATTTTACTTACTAAATAAAATATTTTAATTCATCATAGTTAAATAACACATAAAAACATGCATGTCTGAATTTGATTTCTATCAAGTATGTTCCCCTCATTGTATTTTTTAGTATAGGTCATTTAGGATGAGAGAATATTGACAAACTCTTACGTGAAGGAATTCCCCATCATCATTGTATCTTGGAGCACGATTTATTCTTATTCTCAAGTGAGACTCAAAATAATATGAGATAAATGTTGAGATCTCTTTAATAATATTGATAAATTCTCACTTCTAAGCACTCATATTTTCTGGATGATATTTGTTCCAAGTTCCAAGTTTCTTCATGGATGATATTTTAACTCATACTTATTTAATGTATTTTAATAATACCTTTAAATCATTATAAATTTCTACAAAAATCCAAATTCCTTCACATTTACCGAATTTGTCAACGTAACAATAAAATTAACAAATTTTGAAATATGTTCATTAAATAAATCATTTTTTATTTCATTATAAAACACTTAAATCATAAAATCAAACTCAATGTCATCAAATAAAAATATATAATTAATCAAAATCTCAAACAAACCTAACAAGTACAAATAATACTTTCACCCAGTAAATTTCTTTAGAGAAAAATTATAAAACAAATGATGATCATATTATAAGTAATTCTGTTTGTAATAATGACACATTATTTTTTTATTATTTGATTTCAAATATACTTCCCCCGGTATTCACCCATGAAAATATTTTATAGGTGAATACTGAGAAAAATTGTTTTCGTGGTTCATCGGTCTATGTAACTATAATTTACCATTATAATATTTCTATTTGAATTTTGATTTTTTTTTTATATAGTGAATGTTTGAAAGAGGTAAATATAGAGAAGAGATAAGTGGGAAAATATTTTTTTCATCACAACTAAAATATATTCTTATGATTTTTATAAATTCAAATGTAATTCTCTTTTATCATCACTTTTTTTCTCTCGAAATAAAATCAGAAAATTACTTATAAAAGTTTGCAAAACGGAGCAGCAGCAATGGGGGGGCGCACGGTAAAGGCACGGGGTCGACTTCATTGTAACAGCACTCCAAAAAGAACTAGCTAGGGTTTTGGGGAAGACGGCGAAGGGTAACTGCAGCAATACTGCTACAGTTCTATACAGCTCAGCATCTACCAATCAAAACCTATAAATATAGAAAAAACACAAAAAGTAATAAAAAAGAATACCATTAATAATAACAAGATAATAAAGTTCCAGCCCTCATCTGTGTATATATACACGTCCCAAGCAATCCCTCTACTGTTGCGATATCCTCCTGAATCATCTTCTCTCTCTCTCAACCAGGGTTTACACCCTCCTTCCTTTCATTCTTGTTTTATTTTTTTAATAATATTTTTATAACGGTTTGATGAGCTGATGTTGCTAAAAGAAGTGGAAAAACCAAATGGGTTCTCTTTTTTTTTTTTTTTTTTCTCTCTGTGATTTTGGCCGGAATCTGACATGAGGGGGTACTTGCTATATCTTAGTCTCACCACACACACAACCAGAGGGAGTGTGTTTCTGTCAGAATCTTGCCGGAGAAATAAATCTGATCCACTTAACTAAAAATCTATGATTTCCCAAACTACAAAAGCTTGTTAGTTCTTGATTCCATTTATTATTATATTTTCTCCTCCGATATAAAAAAAACTATTGTTATATTTTTGATGTTGAAAAAGGGTTTTGTCTTGTTATAAAGCTCTGAGTTAAACAAGGTTGTAGGATTCTTTCTCGGGCATGCCCTTCACGTATTTCCTTCTGGTTTTAACCAATGGTAACATGCCACACCAGCTACTTGCTCGTGGGCTTTGGTGGTTTGCTATGCTTATGTGCTGTCCAATATTTCTTTATTTTTCTCAATTTTTTTCTTGACATGAATTTGCTAGATATATTTTATTTGGTTGCTTAATTTCAATCCTGAAACCCTGTGGAGAGGAAATAAAAAGATGGGCTTCGAATCGAAGGCTAAAGGGTTTCTTGTGCATGGAAATATTGACAGTCGTTGCTTGCGGGTGGAGCATCATCAAGATTCACATGCAAATGCACGGCCGATAATATTAGAGTTAAATCTTTCTTCTTTTCTGTTCATCTGCCAAAGTTCTTAATTTGGAACTGAGAATCTTGATGATGCTGCATCGGCAATAAACGACTATACAAATCAGAGGGACCTGGATTTTTTTCCTAACAAAATACAGTTTGTAAGTGACACTTCGCACCTGCTGACCAGCAGCAAATTAAAGGTGATTCTTTTTTCTTTCTACTTTCCTTACTGTTACTGTCAGGTGATGAGTATATTTAGTAGTGTTTATGTTTCTATTTTATGGTCGATTCCCCGCCAAGTTTGGATTTTCTTTGCAGTTTGCAGAGAAGGAAAAGGAAGGACACCCTTCGTTTTGCGGACTTTAGCAGATCTGTGATTATTCCCTCCGAGGAAATTATTTAGGGGATGCCAGTGGTATCTTTTCTGTGCTGCAGATGTGATAGGTGACTTTGCCAATAAGCAAGAGAGATGAGGGTGGGAGAGAGAGAGAGAGTCTCGATACCCTTGTTGACAATGATACAATAAGAGTTTACAAAATAGTGGAATCAAATAGGTGAATTTAGTAGACCGCTTACTGTTTCCATTTCTGGGTGTTTGATTTGAGATCCGTAGCAGATCTTTGATTTGTTGCAACGATTTGACAAAGCAACGATTAAGGATGTGAAGCAACGATAAAGTGAAGGTTTTTCTTTCTTTTCCTGGAGGATAGACAATATTGCTCCTTGGAGTCTGATAGTTAGACAGGAAGTAGAGCGATGAAGCAGAAGCTGATCACATTGGTAAGGATAAGAAGGAAGTGAGTAGTTTTATCAGATTTTGTCTTCACTTGAAATGGTTCAAAATACTCTTCGATCATTTTATGGACATTCTCCCATATGTTTTTGTCTGAGGAATCAGTAGATCCTTGAAAATTATTAAAAGTTCTGAGAACTTTGGCACTCCAAAATCATGATCTCTTTACCCACCAATCATGTTGGTGAACCCTCTATCTTCCTTGTAGTCCTACTCTTTTGCATAACTTGTTCAGACCACCTATTTCTTGCCTTGTTTCAATAATAGCAACCTGACAGATTTGGCAATTTATTCTCGGCAATTTCAAGATTATAGAGATCTATGTTGCCCTTTGCAGAGTACTACGTCCTTTCATCTCCTTGTGGAGCCATATGATCAAGTTGTTCAAGTAGAGTTGTCCCTCTATCTACTCCTCTCAGATCACAAGGAGCTAGAGAATTTGTTTAGCAGAATGTTAGCTCATATATATAGTCTTACTATGTACTTCTCTCATTTAACTCATGTTTTTTTTATGTGCTTGGCTACTCTTTTGAGATTAATTAGAAGCGATGAAGATAGTGGGATAGACACTGTTTTGATTGAAAATATATAAAAATATTTATTTGATATTCTCGTATTTATCTTTTTGACTAAATATGTTTTTATCTTTTCTACATTGGTTTTTTTATACATATAATTTCAGATATTTAACTAGACACTAAACAAACACAATCTTAATACTTGAGGGTGATGAGATTGATTTGATCTATGTCATCAAGTTCTGATTTTTCGTTTCCCTACTAAATCCCATTACATTCGAACATCTTTAGTTTGCAATAATGGATTGAACTTGCTTAGTTTATACCCAATTACCTATCATCATGAACTATTTTGAGGCTTTCCTTGCGATTTCAACATGCTCCAATGTGTTTTCTCCTTTTACCTTTTCCTTCTCTTGCTGAACACCATTGCAACCTGGAAAGCACTTCCATTTTCTAGCTTTTAATACATGCTCAGAAGCCAGAACTTGAGAGCAATCTTGCAGAAGTTCTTTTGAGCTCCATCCAAATGACTGCTGTTTATGCTTTATCTCTCTGAATATTTCATCAATGTGATGACCTCATTTTAATTTGGTAGAAGTAGAAAACTAAGGTACAAAGGCAATGCTGTGGACATATATATGAATTGTTTTTCTTCTAAGGTAAATGTTTTTATTTCTTCACAATGAATCACTTCAATAGCAGAATAACTGGTGGCGATTAAGGCATCAATGTACTGTAGGTGGTGAATGGTATCAGCTAGCTAGTCATGCGATATTTATAATGATTTTCAATTGAAAATTTGTTCTTTTTATTTCTATCAAAATCATTAAAAAGCATCAATCTAATATTTTTTTTTTAAAAAAAAAAGAGCACTGAAGAACACTGCATCACCAAATAAACTCCAAACCTTTACATTTTTCCTCTCGAATGCAGTGTTTTCTTAAGGATTAGTGTCGTCTAAGGAACATTTGGAAGGCATATTCCTTCCCTAATTTATCAATCATTGAGGAATATGCCCTTGACTCCCATTATATTACCCACCAATCTGCTCAAAATTATAGTCTTTATGTTTCTAGCATAATATCTTTCCAAGTATTGCTGTCTTCCTCAAAGCTCAAGTCTTGTCATTGTTCTTGGCATTCAAGCAGTGCCCACGGATCGGCTCAAAAGGTGCCGGCGGGAGAGTGCACGTACTCTCTCTCTCTAACATACTCTTACCTTCCGATATGTATTTGTCTTTCACTTCAGCATGCAATGCATTATAATAAGGACACAACACTATCTTCCCCTTCTTCATCACTTATTGTGCTAAAGAACAAATTCCTTGTCAATTAATAATAATAATAAAAGGTAGTCGTGGAAAGTATCACAAGTATAGTAGCCACCTAAGAAAGTTCACATTAAAAAGGAGCTAAAATAGCTCGGCCAAATACTGTTAATGCACATCTAGATCTATTGTAGACTAGGGTATGTGATCTGGTGTTTCAAATATCATTTAAGTATGGTGACTTGCCGGCCACTCATTTTCTTCTAAAACAAATCTTATGCTACTCACGAGGTTAAGCTGTTTTTTTATTCATTTAAGTATGTGTTAGTTGATTTGTGCATATTTTGATTATTTTCATGAGTTCTGAAGTTAATAATTATATAATTCTTTGGTGATTATTATATTCGTAACTATATGATTTTAACTGAGACCAAATCAAAAAAACCTTTTAATTTTAAATCTAACCACTGAATCAACTAAACTACTACAATGTTGGTTATGACACTCCTTCTTTGTACCAGCCATGTGCGTAAGATAAATAAAAAAAGAAAAAGAGGAAGCCTTTGCATCTTAGAAAAACAATTATAAGATAGAGGGTCAGAGAATATTCTAATTAGACGATATTTACTTTTGTTTTACTTCACTCCTTTTTCCAGTGTCGTTGTGACAAGGACGCTAACTCTCATATTAATATATATTATCTCGATTATCATAAAAACATGGACGAGTCCTTCACGAGGCCATCCATGATGAGCTCTTAGAGGTTTTAATTAGATTTTTAATATTTTCTAGGCAGCCTGAACTATTAATCTAGCAAATGGGGGGAGGCAGTTGGATCCTACCCGGCCAGGGGACCTCAAGATCAGTAGCAGCTGCAGTTGCTATACGAGCCAGGGAAATGTCTCGAGTCACCTGGCTCGGCAGGTCCCATCGGTGCATTATTCTTGTCTATTTCGCCAAAAGAAAACCTCTTTTTCCTGGGATATTGTTATTGATATTTTCCGACAAAAATCTCAAAGGCATTACGTGTATTCTTCTACCCCTTACATCTGTAGCAAGCTCGTCGAAGCTGAATACTGAAAGCAACCGATTATAAAACAGAATCCACAATTACAAGTGCCTGGATCTATAATTCTTGGAAAAGGTTCTTAAAAGGAATTAATGGCGACCGATCATGAACACTATGGTCCCATTGGGAATCAACCAATCGGCATTCTCGTGACAAGCATGCAGCTGAAAGGACAATGGGATCTCATGCATCTATGATCTTTTCTTTGTGAATTTTTTATATATATATATATATGGTTTAATGTCTACTTTTTATTCTTCTCTTTTTCTTGCCCCTTCCATCTCTTCAGGGCTTTATTTTTATGGGCTCTAGGGTTTTGTTTAGATTAGATCCTGTTAGGTTTGGTTTTCGGATCCTATATATGTAGAAAGCAAAGTCATTAAATTCTAATAAATCTTACAGAAAAATACCAATAAAATAAGCTGTAATAAAGAAAAGGCAATTCAATTCTATCTGCATATTAGTAGCCTTTTTAGTAATAATTTATTTTTAAAAAAATCTATTAAACAAAAACATAAGAGGGTAACTATATAAAATTCAAATATTTATTACTAAATTTAAATATTTATAAGTTCAAATATAATTAAGGCACTAGAGGAAGAATAGAGGACGGGTTTTCACCTTGATCATGAGGGGGGAAATAGGGAGCGCATATAGCACCCATCTATGATATCATCTCCATTACCAATCGGTAAAGTCTGACCATCATAGTACTGTGTAGTTTATAATCAAGCAAAATCATTGATGTTAATTTTGTTTTGTTTTGGCCGAAACGTTTCGTATTGATTAAAAAAATAAGATAAAATAGTGTTATTTTGATCTTGGTTTAAATTCCGGTCCGTTTTGGATTTTTTAGCCAAATAGTGTTTTTCTAAAATAATGAATAATTTTACAATATCAATCATATTTCTTAGTCTGACCGTTAGATTGAGACAAAATTTTATGAGAAGTCTCTTGATATATTTATATATATCATGTTAAAATTTCAGAGTAATCAGAGAATATAATGACCTTGCGAGATTGATGATGACATTCTCGTAATATTATACATGTTCATAATTTTGTTTAGAAAAATCATTATATTGTGTCGTTTTTTAAATTAAATTGTACAATTCTAAATAATTTTTTTTTGATTTCAACTAATTATTTTTTGAATTAATATATTTAATTATATATATAAAAACAATACAACCACGGAACAACAAATCAAAACATTCAGAAACTGAAATATTCCAATTAAAAAAAAAATCATCAACCAAAACGATATAAACAACTATGAACAAAACAGGTAGTCAGATCCTTAACTCGAAGTTTGAGTGCTCTTAACTGATTAATTACGAGAATTCAATGGCTGAAACACTATAAGTTGTTTATAAGTCCCTAGTCATAGTGTTGGAGAGACCAAACACCCATTTTCCAACGGGTCAACCTTTTATTCTAGGTGAAGTGAACCAAACTATGAGAAAAATGAGTTAAAAAGTTTGAAAAATATTATATTATATTAAATTTAATAATATTACAAAAAAAATTCAAAATCTAAATATTTTTATTACATTCAAAATATTTGTACTCTGACCATCATGGCATATGTAGTTGCTGTTTTAATTGTAATGGTAATTTATAGTAATGTAATAATTGTAATTTTAATTGTAATACAAAGCCAGGGGGCATTCTGTCTTTTCCTTTTCAGTGCCTACGTCGACGCAAGCAGAAGCAGCAACAGGAACAGGAACGTTACCGTGTCATCTCAACCACCTTAGGGTTCCACTTTCTAGACATGTTGCTCCAAAATTAAAGGCCCAAGGCAACTCCGGCGACCACTCGTCTTCTCAAACTTCTACTTGTACTTGTTTCACTTTTAATTTTTTATTTCCTGTGTTACCCTTTTAAGTTTCAGATCGAAGATTGATTATCATCGTCATCTTTTTCAAGGTAGGCAGCTATCTTCTTCTTTCTTTTCAGCTACAATTTCCCTCCTTTCTTTCTGGATTCAAATTTTGCTTATTCAATTTTTGAGTATTTTTTCTTGGCCCAGAATGGAATTATTGTTGATATTCTGAATCTTGATGAAAGTCAAGATTTTTTGAGCTGAAGGATTGAGCCCATTTGAGATTTTCGTACTGTAATTCTTTGATGGGGTTTTAGGGATCAATGTTTTATTTGCTTAATGTTGTGCTAATTTGTTCTGGGTTTATTTTGTGTTACTTTTGTGAAAAAAGAGTAACCTTTCTTTGATGACATGGGTCAGGATGATGAAGATTATGGTAAAGAAATTGTTTTATGTGAAAAATGTATGGCCATTCACAATGGTTATTCGGTAGACCCTTTGCTAATTGAATTGACAGAATTTTCGGCTATAGTTTTGGTTCACAAGATGAATCTGTGTACCATTGAAGAAATTGGGTTTTTCGTTGTGTCAAGCTATGTTTCTTTTTTTGGTCATGTTTTGGTGCACAAAGTAAATAGAAGGTGGTTTTGTAAGTGGAATGCTTAGAGCCTCTCCTTTGTGGGAAAGTTTTGAAGTCGATGGGTTGGGGGGTTAGCTGAAAGGTCATTACTGAGATCCCCAATCGAACTTCATGAGCATGAATGCTAAGAAAGAATGGCAATGATTTCGTGCTTAACGAATTTCAGATTGTTAAAATAAAATAAGGTTTTGCTTCGTTGAATCTTACCAGTGAGGAATAGTTAAATATTTGGGTGCTGCAATTACAGTTTTAAGATGCTTATGTGGGAATTACTATGTTTTCAGGTTTAAGAGCATTGTAGACTTGATGACTTTGTGCTGTTAACAATCTGAATTGTCATTTTCAACATGAGCAACCAATTCAGTGAAGATAGTGTAAGTAGAAAACTTGCCACTTTGGGGCTTTAGATATTATATTGGGATCTGATAATTTGAGCATGGTGTAGGAAGAAGCGACTGTTGCGGGATTTGAAGTTCCTAGATCACCTGATTCAAGTTACAACAATGCATACCCAGGGAATGAAGACGAGGTACGGGACCCACCATCAGTGCCTCCACACCTGCAACACTCCTTGCATAGCTACCCTGCAAGCACTGACTCTTCTGAAACGCTTCCACTTCCACAGAATGTGATTCTCAACCATCTTTACATTGAGAACCGGGAGACCCCACGCTCTGTGGTGGCACTCGGGTTCACTCATCGCTTCCATTCAAAATTTGTCACTGTTGTGCTATACAAACCTGTTCAAAGGAGGGGTAGTGCCAGCACTTAGTACGTGTATATAATAAACCCTCATTAGGTTTTCTTTCTTTGCCCATGTTGTGATGGAATTGGCTGCGATAGAGACTCAAATATGAGATTAGCCAAAACGAGACATTTATTTCCTCGCATCACAGCGACTGTTGGAATTAGGTTTGTTCTATTGAATCCTGAAGTCCTCTTGACTTGAATTGTCACTTCTTCCATGAGGGTAGATTGCTAGAATTGTGATGTTTCCAATCATGTTCCTACTGACACTTAAATGGAGTGGAGCTTGTTTGAACCGTGAAACTTGAAAAGTTGCTTCATCCCATGGATATGTGCATTTGTTGTTCTGAAATACTCCATATTGATAGGAAGGCTCTGTTTCGTACTCATGGTGTCTAGCTTTATTGTATTTCTAGAAGCTTATCTGGCAACCGAGTGTTGCTCCTTCGGCTACCAGTTAGGTTAATCATGAATAGAATATGGAGTTGAAAACCTCACATGATTATCTTCATGATGTGTTTCCTTAATTGATAGGCATTGCCCACATCCATAGACATGGAGATAATCTGATGTAGCAGTCCGTCTGTAATGTACCTGATCTCCACATTGTCTCTGAAGTCATCCTTACAATGAATATATCATATGACATGAAATACATTAGTCAAAGTATTAGCATATCCATGTCTTGGTCAATGCACCGCGATGCATCCATGGTCATCTGTTTTTTAGTCAATACTCATTTGATAAGGTTGGGTTGTATTATCAAGAGCTCTATGGTGGATTGATAATGCCATCATTAACTGCTTGCCTGAATTGTTTCTACTGTTTCGGAGTTGGGTTTGTAGGGATCAATGTCTTCTCAGTATAGAGTTTGATCCATTATGATTAGTTATAAAATATAAACTAATTAATTTTCTTTCCATTAGCTTGTCAATGTATGAACCTTGAGATATGAGGTAATTGGCAGCTTGTGGCCAGACCATGCCGAAAATGGCAGACTCAGGATATCCTTGAAGTAGATCTCTTTTTTAGCAGCTCTTAACGTTATGTTTACCAAAAGCAATGACAGAAAACAATCATAAACTGAATATATTCGTCATTGGCTCATTATACTTGGGATGGAAATGGAGAACTAGCTACTAGGGTTGAGCTTGATTCAAACCGAAAGACATTGGTTCGGTTTTTAAGCCGGAAATTTGGTTTTTTGATTTCGGTTTATAACCTACAAGTAACCATCCATAAAACTATGGCCTATTATTTCAACCTTTATATTTATGTTCCCTCTTCTTTTGGCTTACTTGTTAAATGAACTGGAGGTTTCTGATTTATGAATCATGGAGTGGAATAGTATAAAACCAAACTAGATTTATCAAACCCCAATTGAAATTATCAAAATAAAAAATTATACAGTACATCCAAAAGAGAATGGTATTTTATTGTTTGTCACTGTGTGCCTCCTCTCATTTCACTACGGATGGTATTATTTATTGAACAATGTTGCTTTTCTTTTTTCTTTTTTCTTTTTCATTTTCATATTTTTTAAATTCATTTAGCGCATATGATATTGGTGATATTTTGTGTGTTCATGTTTTTATTTTCCTTGCATATTCTTAGAAATTTAGGGTATATGATAAGATTTTAGAGTTAAATTAGCGGCAAAATTAATGAGATAAATTATAATATAAAAAAGGGTCCGAAATAAAAATAAAGAATATTAAGTTTTTCTATTCTATAAAAAAAAAAAACATCATTTTCATTCTCAATAGTCTTAATTTAGACATCTTTGATCCTTTTGATTTTACACTTAGCTCCTAAACTTTATTGTCTTACATTTTAGTCCTAAATTTTGAGAGAAGAGGAGAGAAAAAGTGGTTGGTGGACCACAATTCAGTAACAGAAAAAATTAAATCTTCATATTTATGAGTTCATCTTGATAATAGAAATGTCATCAAAATGTTTTTTAACTTCAATCTGGCCAAAAACAAATTGACTTCATTCTATGTTTTTTTGACTGATTGAGGGGTGTTTTTTAAGGTTGAGAATGAGTTTTTGAGATTCTTCGTAAGGGGAAATATGTTGAAGTAGGTTTTTGGATCTGAAAGGCTTCACCTGACTTTCCAGTGACCTCTTTTATGGTTGAAATTAAAAAGGCAGACAACATATCATTCTCCCTCAAATAAAATAAAACAAAAAAACAAAAAGATGGCCCGATGCTGTAAGATATTTTTCCCTAACACAAAGTTTTAAGTTAAAAAGAATAAATTTTGATCTAACCATTGAATCAGATTGAAATCTTTCTACAAGATTCTAGAAGCCCTTCTTCGTTACAAAGTGTTTTTCTCCCATACAAAACAGTCAACCTAAATATGAAATTCGTTTAAGGTATTTTGCACGTCAAGTCCTTTTATCATGAGAGAATGCTCGCACCAGTCATTTAACCTTAAGCAGATATTAATAAATCTGCTATTAAAAATCAGTGATAAACAAGCACTCACTGCTTATCAACCCCTGATAGTTTAGATAAATTGTATGTTTATGATTTATGGGTTATATCGTTTGAGTTAGATGTCCAATGTTATTTTTTAGCTGTTTGGACCTTTAGAATTATTATTTATTTCGAAATAAATTGATGAAAAAAGGAATACCATTAGCAAGGGTAAACTAGGTTTTGTGAGCTTAGTTATCTTCTATCGTTGCCAGCTTTAATGGAACGTGGAGTTTACTCAAATTTATTAATAATCACACTTATCCTCTCAACACTACAATTAAAATGGAAATATATATATATATATATATATATATAGTGTGTGTGTGTGTCTATACACATATACATACGTATGTGTATTGGATTTCTACGGAGAGATTTGATCAATACAAGGTCTTATAATGGAGCTCTTATAAATAAGAATTCAAGAGCTCTTATAATATGTGAGCACAGACTATCATTTCATAATTTCCAAGCTTTAAAATATTGCACACGGGTTTTCAAGGAACTCCCCCGTCATTTCCAGCGAGGTTCAGCCATAAAAGAATGTCGCCTTGTCCCAAGAACCCTGAAAATAATATCCCAAATAACTCTAAGACTTCTGAAAGGGCAATGCAAGCTTGCATGAAATGAAATGTCTTCTTCTATCTCCATCAAACTGGCAAGTGTACGACAAGGAGGGGAGAAATTCGCACTTTTATAATAAGAAAATACGTTTCCTTTTACCATACAAGCTGGAGGAGATTGTCGGCCATGTCAAGCCTGATAATGTGCTCAACCTTGATCCAAGGGTCAACAACTGATTTGGAATCGACGAGGATGATAGGAGGACTTTAGATTTTATTTGGGGCTTGGTTGACTTGCATTTTCCATTAACTATTCAAGTCTATTGAATGAATCCCTCAGGTTGGATACTGCAATGGCAACAAAACTAATGAAGTATCTAGGTTCAGTTTTATGCAAGGTTTTTTTTTTTTTTTTCTTAAATCTCAAATTCTATGCAAGATTGTAGCGCCCTAATTGCATGTTTTACATCTTTTCTTACAAACTCTTGTTTATTTCTAAAATATCTTCTCTTTGCATCTAATGGTTTTAGTATTGTCTTAACAAAGGTTGATCAAATAGAATAAATCTCATAGTGAGTATTTATTTTTATTAATTATATAATTGATAGGAGCAATATGACCTTCAGCAAGTGCACCAAAAACATGTAACTGATTAAGAACATTAATATCATTTAATGACCTAGGAATTCCAAAAAAAATGTTATATCCAAAGATCTTGTGAAGCCACCTCCTATAGAGTTATAGTTGGTTCATGACCAATATACATCCTTTATCATATAGTTAGGCATTCCTTCTATTTTCAATGCATGCATTCAACGTTCCCTAACATCCCTAGAAATTCAAGATGTTCTCCAATTGATAATAATCGACCAATATCAATCTTGTTTGGTGCTCTTAAATATCAATCACCAAAAAAATTTACAATTGCTTTGATGAAAACTCTAAGATTTTTTATCGCAGTATTTTCCCCAATTTAAAGATATTCATTGATAGGATCTTTAGGAATACCATATACATGTATCATGTGAGTTGTAGTTACCTCTTAAAGGTAAGATAAACCAAGAACACCAAAAGTATTTGTCCTATATTCAAAATATGGATTGTGAGCACTGAGCGTCCATCGCATTTATGATCCAAAAGAAAAGACAATGATTCATCCTAAATCTCCTTTGAAATTAACTTTCAATGAATTTAGAATTTTCAGAAAAATAATAATCATCAGTCACAATTCACCTTTCTTTCTATTATGATTGACAATATTGTGATCAAGAATAAAGTTGCAATACTTTGTTCTCCATCCTAGATTATTCTTTCATTATTGAATATTGAATTAAGTTGAAATTTTAATTGGCATTTTTATAAACTTAGTTTTTTCTGAGTTTAGCTTGCTCACATTGGCTAATACTGGGCTCGTTGGCATGAGCTAATGTTGCGAAAATGTCATAATTGGACGTAAAAAATAGTTTTAATTTTTTTCTTGTTACTTTTTAGAAAAAAATATTATTTTTCATAGTTATTTTCGGTTTAGTTTTCCCTTATAAAATATGAGATTTAGCTACTATTGTATATTATTTTTCAGAATAATTTTAAAATTAATAAATCTTAGAATATATTACATCAAAGTTTTCTCTACTACTGTTTTAGGGCAGTAACCTAAAAGATTGATGAACCTTGATATTGTTATTTTGTTTCCGTATACCTTGTGTCAAAAGTGGCTAATGTTATGTTTTTCTGCAAATTTTTCTCTGTAAATGTAGTGCATATATGACCATCTCTTCAACTTTCAAGAAACAACAACTCCTTTGGCCAGCAGGGTTCTGTCCTAGCGGTAAATGAAGGGAGCTCCCCTCCATGATATTCTAGTTCGAGTCTTGCCAGTACATTTATTATCCCTGTGGTGTTTTATATATTCATTGAACTCGTAGAATATTCAGTGAACTAGAGAATAGTTAAGACAACTCACTAGTTGCGTTCATGAGAATGATAATTACGAGGTCATTTTAAGGCAGTGAACCTATTCTTCATCACTCTGCAAGGCTTAATCTTTGAAACAATTAAGAATTCATAATATAAGCATCTGCATCAATAGCCCGATTAACTTCACAAAGATTGTTAAATTTTATCAACTCATTCAAAAACTTAGATCACCTTCGTTTTCAAACTAACCAATCTGAAACAAACATGTGGTTGGATGGCTCTATGAAGTGCGGAATGCTAGTCAACGTAATGACAACAACTATCTTACCTGGAGAAAGATAGCTGTACATTGATCATAATCGTCGAGGTCATCTTAATGGTTCTGAAAATTATGACTAATTCTGAAAGGACATGGTGATCTTTGAGCTACACGATGAGGCCCTGCAAGCTGAAGTCACAGCAACTTGAGATGCGAGGAAGAGTTTTTTTCTTTTTGTTTATTCAAAAACTGGAATGACCTAAGAATATCACAAAAGTCAAGGAATCTCCACTAGCTGATTCAGGGTTTTACAATGTCAACGGAAAATTTAATATAAATACCACAGAACCCGACTTCACTTCTCACAACAAAAGCAAATATACTACCTTCTAAGTTTTAGCCTTTTGAGCTTCCCTAGTCTGAAACTCCTATCAAAATCCTTTTTTGAAGAGAATTAGAGGAAGGAAATGGCTGGCGTTGAGGGTTCCCCGGGTAGTTCCATGCATGGAGTGACAGGCAGAGAACAATCATTTGCCTTCTCGGTTACCTCTCCTGCAGTCCCGACAGACACGACAGCAAAATTTGCCTTGCCAGTTGATTCTGAGCACAAGGCCAAAGTGTTCAAAATTTTCTCTCTGGCTAACCCTCATATGAGAACATTTCACCTTTCTTGGATATCCTTCTTCACTTGTTTTGTCTCCACTTTCGCTGCAGCACCCCTTGTTCCCATCATTCGGGACAACCTCAATTTAACCAAAAGTGACATTGGTAATGCTGGGGTTGCTTCTGTCTCTGGAAGCATCTTCTCCAGGCTTGTAATGGGTGCAGTCTGTGACCTCCTGGGGCCGCGATACGGGTGTGCGTTTCTGATCATGCTCGCAGCCCCAACTGTGTTTTGCATGTCGTTTGTGAGCTCAGCCGGAGGATACCTTGCAGTCCGTTTCATGATTGGATTCTCTCTTGCAACGTTTGTGTCATGCCAGTACTGGATGAGCACGATGTTTAATAGCAAGATTATAGGACTTGTCAATGGAACCGCCGCAGGCTGGGGCAATATGGGAGGAGGCGCAACTCAGCTTATAATGCCCTTGGTCTACCAGCTGATTAAGCGAACCGGTTCGACTTCATTCAGTGCTTGGAGGATAGCATTTTTTGTTCCGGGATGGCTTCATATTATCGCGGGAATCTTGGTCTTGACTCTAGGCCAAGACTTGCCTGATGGGAATCTCGGTGCCCTGAAGAAGAAGGGTGATGCTTCTAAAGATAAGTTCTCCAAGGTCAGTCTCTTTAAGCTCTATACCTACCCTCCATTAAAGCTCCTGCCTGAAAGTAAAAAAACAAGCATTAAACCCCATTATTCAATTTGTTTTATCTCTTGTCCAGATACTGTGGTACGCTGTTACAAACTACAGGACATGGATCTTTGTCCTTCTCTATGGCTACTCCATGGGAGTCGAATTATCCACCGACAACGTTATTGCCGAGTACTTCTATGACAGGTGATTCTTGAACTCATCATGGTATGCATCTTCAACCTGTGCCTCATATGATATGTTGACTAATCAAAAGTTATGTTGATATATTTAATAGGTTCGACCTAAACCTTCACACAGCTGGTCTCATTGCTGCTACCTTCGGTATGGCTAACCTAGTAGCTCGTCCCTTTGGTGGATATTCTTCTGATTTCGCAGCAAGATACTTCGGGATGAGGGGCAGGTTATGGGTGCTCTGGACTTTACAAACACTTGGAGGAGTTTTCTGTATTTGGCTTGGCCGTGCTAATTCACTTCCCATTGCTATCACCGCTATGATTCTCTTCTCTATTGGGGCTCAAGCTGCTTGTGGAGCAACTTTTGGCATCATTCCCTTTATTTCTAGACGATCGTTGGGCATCATATCCGGCCTAACTGGTGCGGGTGGAAACTTTGGGTCCGGATTGACCCAACTGGTATTCTTTTCGAGCTCAACTTTGACCACAGCTGCAGGTCTATCCTGGATGGGTGTCATGATTTGCTGTTGCACTCTCCCTGTGACACTGGTATACTTCCCACAATGGGGTGGAATGTTCTGTCCAGCTTCAAAAGACGTAGTAAAATCAACAGAAGAATCCTATTACGCATCAGAGTGGGATGAGGAAGAGAAGCAAAAGGGCATGCACCAGAACAGCCTCAAGTTTGCCGAGAACAGCCGATCTGAACGTGGCAAGCGCATCGCCTCCGCGCCAACACCACCAAAAACCACACCAAGCCATGTGTAGATCAAAGCGTTGACATGCGTCTATATATAGTGCACTAGGCAATATCAAGAACGATGCAAGCCAGGTTTTTGGAGTGAAAAAGGCTTTGAAATAAATCCATCATTATGCATGTGATGGAATTCTTCTTGTTTTTTCGACCCTCTGTAGACTAGATTTCAATTATCAGCTGGAATCCAGGTTGAAGGTATACATGTCATACCATGCCATGCCATGGATCCTGCTATTTAGGTTTAAGCCTGGTATCTTTAAGCACCTTGATTTCTTATCTACAAAATAATTTGTTTGACTTCTGAAGCTATGGAATTAAACGAGCCCACAACCCCTAGGCTTAGCCAATAATGATGGGAAATGGCATTATAAAGTGAGGAATTTAATCCTAATATCATATTGCGGAGATGCTCAATAATTTCCTGAATTTATGGAGTTGACTTGGCTCTAGTTACTCAAGTCGTAAGCTCACAAAAAAAGGAGGCCAAACCATCATGATGTCATATTGATATTAAAAAATGATAAAAGAAAATATATAATAAAGTAGTAGAACCACCATGCAGATGACTAAACATTTGACATTCATCATCCAAATGAACTTCAAATGGATTTTCTTGGATTTGATAAATGAATTATAGCAAATGACAATTCAAATACATTTTACCATCTCGAAGAAGTGCATCGCATGATCTGAGGTTTAGGGTATCAAGCAGAATCATGAATATTCGACTTGCCATTCAGGGCAAAAGAAAAATGAAAAAAGATTCAAAGTGGAGCTATCTAGGTCATTCCATTCCCGGACCTGGACAGGAATTGCGCAGCAGGTGCACCACAAAAGAAACATTCTTCGTTGCAGTGTCCAACCATCAATTCCTAAACAAGCAAAAAAGCATAAGATTGCTCATTGTGTCTGCTAGCTACTTCAATTGATATAATACCACTTGGCATTCTCTCAAAAGATTAATGATCAATCTATTCGCATCCAGAATAACAGATTAGGACTACTATTGTTAATTTTGTTTCATTTCAGCCGAAATGATCAAAAAGTTTCTTACCGGTTAAAAAAACGAGATAAAACAACGTAATTTTTACTTTGTTTAAAATTTCGGTCCGTTCCGGAAATTCCATCCAAATTTCGGATGGAACATTCTGGTTTTGTTCCGCCAATTCCATTTATGCCAAATAGTATTTTTTAAAAATAATGAATAATTTAACAATATCAATCGTATCTCTTAATCCGACCATTACATTGAGATGAAATTTTACGAGGAGTCTCTTAACATATTTATATATATTATGTTAAAATTCCAGAGCAATGAAAGAATATAATGACCTTGCGATTGATGATGACATTCTCGTAATATTATACATGTTCATGATTTTGCTTAGAAAAATCATTTTATTGTGTCTTTTTTTAGATTAAATTTCACAATTCTAAATAATTTTATTTTTGGATTTGAACTTAATTTTTTTGAATTAATATATTTAATCATAAATATATATATATATATATATAACCTCGAAACGGTGCGTTAAAACGCTCAGAAACCAAAATATTCCGTTCCAAATGAAAAAACAAAGCACCAATCAGGGTTTTTGATACCGTTATGTTTCGGCCGAAACGTTTCGTATCATACAAAAAACGAGACAAAACAGTGTCGTTTTTGTCTCGTTTTAAATACCGGTCCGTATCGGAAATAGCGGTCAAATACCGGCCGAAACACCCCGGAATCACTCCGGGTGTGCCATTTTTGCTAATTGAAAAAAATCATTCTCGCGCAAAGACCTGATTTCACTTATTTGATTTGTGACTTTGAGGCTTTGAGATGATGGCTCCTCTTATATAATAGTACGAATATATATATATATATATATACATACACTATTTATTCGGTTCACAAATCACAATATGATATATATATATATACACACACTATTGTTTATGAGATGTATTGAAAATACGAAAATAAAAATAATAAAAATTAAAAAATATATATTATAAAAAAAATTGTGTCAACTTTGATTTTATAAAAAATAAAAATTATATTTAATTTTTTTGCTTTTTAAGTTTTTTCACATGTATAATTAATTAATTATATATAAACAGTACAACCCCGAAACGGCATACCGAAACATTTCGTACCAATAGAAAAAACAAAACAGGAACCGAAACGGTATTGATAACCTTGGCATCAACTGAAACAGTATTGATAACCTTGACACCAACTGAAACGGTATTGACAATCTTGATTAGGACCGGTGTAAAATTGTTAGCTTAATGGAAATTGTTATAGAGTTTCTCTTCTAAGTGTCAAGCCATAAGAGTTGTATACATATATGGATCAAGAAAAATCTATTAGGAGAAAAAATAAATGAAGTAATAGATTACAGACAAATTCAAGTTAATACGGTATTGAATTTGAAGCTTTTAGTATAGAAGGTTAGAGACACTGTTGGAAATCAAATTTAAACAGAGAGCCAAGACCTGTAAGAGAATAATATAAATCATATTTTGGGGTCTCACCTAATAACTTAAGTTTTTAGATGAGATGGTTCCTTGACATGGTATCAAAACCTTGTCAACCTAGTGGTCACGAGTTCGAATCTCACAACTCATTCTATTTAATAAAAATCAAGCACAAAGTAATGTGGGCTTGTGCAAGTTTCAAGCCTAAAAGACTTTCACTTGAGAGGGTATGTTAGAGAATATTATAAATCATATTCTGGGACCTCACCTAATAGCTTAAGTTTTTAGGTGATATGATTCCTTGACAAGACCAACATACTTTGACAGAAAAGAATTTCTCTTGATTTCTAGAACATTTCTTTGGTGAGAAAATTATGTGCTCTAAAATATTAATGATGGTGTTTTAGACTCCAAAGACTAATGATGCTACTCTCTAATCATCTTGTTGTTGGAAATACATTTAACAATGAAAGACATCTGCATACAAAATCCACAATCAAATTGTTTTAACCTCCAAAACTCCATAAAAACTTATCTTGCTTTGCCCTGGTTAGAACAGCGAAATCCATGCCTATTGAGGGTGGCATGTTTAGCGACAACATTTTCCAATGGTTGCAACTCAACTGAAGGTTGCATCCATTTCTCCTAAAGGTTCACCAAATACAAAGTGGCTCTGAAACAAGGACTTCGGGACTTTCTCATAGAACTAATGCAACAAGCTTCATTCTCTTTCTTCTCAAAACCTTCATTCAATCCTAACTAGTAAGGCTCACATTGTATAGAAAAGCTTCATGCATAAAGTGTATGAATTGCTAGCTTAACTTAGTGCGTCCTGTGGTCAGTTTAAAACTCGAACTTGCAACAAAAAGAATAAATTCATTACCTCAAAATTCGTAATGTGATAGTTCAGAAGCAAACTTGTGTGATATTAGCAAGGAAAAATACTACTACATCAAAAATATTGATCACTGATCGGTTGAATACATAAAAGATCATACTTGTGCAAAATTCCAATGAGAAAGGTGGAATTGACACTAGGATACACACATTACACGTAAAGTGGATTTTACAAGAGAAAAAAATGAACTCACTTCCAATTTCATTGACCGTGAGTTCCTTGTAATATTTCAGAATTCGGCATTGAAGCAGCCTGGATTTCCAATATTAATTAGAAGCAAAGAGATGTAGCATGAAACTAATAGTTCAACTTTCCACTCCCACCACAAGCGCTACAAGATCGGGAAGAGGAGCACTTCGTACAGTAGCTCCACTTTTTTGGAAGCCTGAAAGGGCGTACCTCGTATCAATCCTAGGAAAGATTGTGCTGTTTCTGTGTGTGTGTGGGTGCGCATGTGTGTGTGTGCCAGAGATAGAGATTGAGAGGGAGACTTAAAATGTACCCTGCTGTATATCGAGTGGCCATGTTCTTTGCACTCATTCTTGCTCTCTCAGCACCCTCTTCTGACAGTTTCTTAAGAACAAACCCTTCACCATTGCATTCAGAGCATATACCAGAACCACCACAATCTTCACATGTTTTGAGTGGAATCTGCATTATAAAAACGTATATGAGATAACTCGGGCATATATAAATAAAAAGGCAGAAAGCAGTAGCTGGTAGGGGCACAAAAACAGTGGATGCAGCAGCAGTTTAATGTGCATTTCTTGTTAAGAATTTAAAACAGCTGAAGAAGCATAGCATACAGTGGTGAGTTTGCGAATCTGATGAAACATGTCTTGAAGGAAAGGTACTGGGAAAACTGAAGCAGCTTCTAAACAAACTTAATGAGTGATAATGCAATCATATATTACCCTGATGGTTAAATAATGCATTATATAAGAATTCTTTCCCCAGCTGCCCACAAAAGTAACATTTTTAATTGGATATAGCTATCTTATTGACTGATGAGATCCATTTGAATACAGTTCCCATAGCCATGAAAATGACTCACTGAATTGGGAGTGCGATTGCGGTAGCTTTTCAAAGTGCTTATCGTGCCGAAATACATCAAAATGATGTTTTTTTACTTTTTAAAAATCATTTTTAAAATCAGCACATCAAAATGATCTAAAAACATCAAACCGCCGGTTTTTAAAATGAAAAAAAAAAATTCAAATTTCAGCCAAAAGCCGGTGGGATCGCAATTCCAAACGGGCACTAAAGCATGTTTAAATATCATCCTCTTAGCAACTAATCATGCAAAGTACCGTGTGTTTTTACTCAGATAGTTTCGCTGAAAATTCATGTTTACAAAATCTTGAATATTTTCCTCAGTAATCTATGGTGACATCCTATTTTCAATGCTCTTTACCAAATACAACCATTTTGTGCCATAAATATTAAACATGTACCTCATCTGGTTTGGTCGGTTTGTTTCTTCTCACTAGAATTGTAATTGCAGCACCCACAACTGTAGCTGCAATTGCCACAGGAGCAGCTGTCTCTGGTAGAGAATAGCATACTGTGGATGTTTTTCTCCCTTGTTCTTGTAATCTCACATCAATTGAAGAACAAGTAGCAGAATCTGGTATAGTACGGCCTTGAGGCTTGGACTCCCAATCTGTTTCACAAGATGAAAGATAATTAGCACGCACCCCAATCCCCAAATATTATTTACTATTTAATCTAAAAATACAAATGGAAATTCAGAATGATAATTTCAAATGAATGGACATATCTTCTTCTCTTTTAATGGAGGTATCTTACAAATTAGTTTTTACTGTACTTGGTGTTTTAATGCTATCATTATCAACAGGAGAGCTTTTACCATTACAGACTCAATATCAACATTGATATCCAAGAACAATACTTGTAGCTGATTTCCATCATCATAGGCATCTAAGAGATCTTTGTAATTCAAGATAAAGAAACAGAAAATCACTCCATAAAGTTTTCGCTACAACAGAAATCCAGAGAAGCCATATTCAATCCTATTTACTTTATTGAACTAATGCTGATAGGGTACTGTTAATACATGGAATCAATTAGATTCAGGGAGTTCATTCCATAAAAGGTGCAAAAGGGTAAAGCCTTAAAGACAGTATCATAGCTCAAAAAGATAAAAGGGTTTATTACAATGTTGGTGTAAGATATAACTGAACTACAAAAAGTATAAAATTAAAATGTTGGTGTCTGAACAACAACAGGTATTAAAACCACAGCTACAAATGAGAAAAATCTTTATTCCAAATTGTCTGTATTTATTTGATTGAATTATTGAAGTATAAATTCTCTGGCCAGTGGCCAACCAATTAGAGGCACTTTCCCTTCCAACCCTAGATGACTGTGATAATAAACTATAAGCCTCATCAAAGTCCAAATCCACTAGCAACAAACCAGATGCACAATCCTAAAGGAAACAACAAATTATTCATGTAGAAACCAGAAATATAAGCACACATAAATGCTCTGCATTTCAGTGCACCTAATAGTTAACCAGAAAGTGGGACTAAAAACCCCGTTGAAGCACTTATCTTGAAGCAACATAAATGCAAACCTGAACCCACAACAACTTTCAGCAATCTAAGCAAACATTCTTGCTCTGCATTTTAGTGCACCTAATAGTTAACCAAGAATTCATGTTGTGTATTTCCAAACAGAACCAAGAAAACAAATGCCATTCATCCTACTCATCAGCTTATAGAAACCTCTTCAAGCACTCAACATCAACTCTTCAAATGCCATTCTGGGGTTCTCTTTTACATTCACAACAACTCTAATTTGCTTTAAAAACCAAAGACAGGTAATAAAAACCATTACAACAAGGAACGACCTTCATAAAGTTTAACATAAATAACGTAACCCATATCTAAATGATGATGAAAATACAGGTAAAAGAAGAAACAACCACCTCATAAAAGCCTCCATGGCCATATCTTTAATGGGTTTAATTCAATCATGAGCTTCTCATAAGTATAAGACACTACTTGTCAACTACTTTCATAAGTTACAGTAACTTGTAACTACAAAAACAGCTAAAAGTAGAGCAATTAGAGCTGTATATTAATGTTAGGATAGAGTTTGTTTGAAGTACTTACTCTTGGAGAAGGAGGTAAATGACAAAGCGTGCACTGCTAACTCCATCTCCAAATTAAGGAAAGGGTTCCTGAAGTAACAGAAACAACTGAAGTTCTCTTATCTTAGCTATGTGTCTATCCAATTTCTCATATCGGCCCTTGATGTTGTAACTAATTTCACTATTGCCATTCTTTTAACCAAAACTATCTTAATTTTTTTTCTTTTTTCAAAGACAATTTAATTTTAGTGTGTGTATACATGTATATATAAAATCTAGATCCCAAGTCATCATTCTTCGATCTAGTGGTCAATGATATCTAATTACATATACATCAAAAACAAAAATTTAATATAAAACTATTACAAATAATGAAAAGATTTGATCTTTATTTTAGGATCATTTCACTTTAAATTATTTAATAAACTATCAAAACTGGATAAAATCAACTAAATCAAACCGATTGTTTTTTATTTAAACTCTGTTTAATAAATTCATAGAATTTGATTAATACATATATATAATATATATATAATAGAATACATTAAATTTGCTTAAAATAGCTTAGAGAATTACTTATTGAATGGAATTAAGAAACACTTGATGAACTATATTTATCAAAACCTTGTCAATTATGAGCTCTCTTGTTCCCACTTAACCCAACATGCAAGAAGAAACTCTTACTTTAATGTTTGGTAAAGCATATCAATCTAACTATTAATTACAGGGGCATTAAATAATGAATGATCTCGCAAGTCCCATGATTGATAAGAAATAGTATATGCCATAAATTCCTTAGCTGAAAGTAAATAAATTTCACTCGTCCTTAAGGCATTGATCTTGATGGATAGACAGAACCTAGAACAAGCTACTACTTTTACCAAACAAAACACACTTGTTGGTTGAGGTTATTGTGCTCTTAGGTTGTGTCCACACGTGTCCATTAAGCAATTTTCAAGACCCAAAGACGGGCATCAACTCTTCTCCTTAATGACTACCGGCCCCTGAGATTTCACCGATGAGAAGAACCCACCAGAAATAAATGATTGCCATAAGGGAGTTTCACCAATCTGGTTGGAATTTTATGAACTTTGTCCTCTGATTTTTCCCTTTATTGCTATTGAAGTTAGAATTTACTCGACACTTGTGCTGGCAAATATAGTTCTATTGAATTTCCATTTAGTCCAATACACCCACATTATTGTTAAAAAAAATATGAGTTGGTGGGCAAAGATAAATTTACACATGATTTGGCTTAGAAACAGAAGTATCCACACACACAAACACACACATAAATGTATGGACAACTGACCTAAAATCTATTGCTTGCATGGTCAATAGTTCATTTCCCAAATGAATATGATACACAAAATTATTTGGAAGTTGGATATATAAGAGATTAAAAAGTAGAATATATATATATATATATATATATATATATAAAATAAAAAAAAGACTCACGGGCATCCTCACCTCTTCCACAGTGAAAGAAAAGAGCTGCACCAACCTCAGTGATTGCTTGTATACTTGCTAGCAATGAGCTGTGTCGTCTATCTCTGCCTTTTTTCGGCAACTCACGAGCCTATTTAAGGCCCTGTCTCCCATAAAACCCCATGTAAACCTCTCCACAAATCAAAGCTTAGATCATGAGGACTACTCCCATGTTTTACCTTCTGTTCACCCATTTCATATTGTCATCTATTTTTCTAGGTATCACCATGGCTGGACGTGACATCCCCACGCGCCCCTCTAGTGTTCCAAGCTCCATGATGCCTCCTTTAGATTCTCATGGTGAAGATTATGCGAAAATGAAGCCTCTTTTCAATCACAACCGACCCTTTTTCGTTGACCCTGGGGTCAAAGGTTGCTTGCCAAAAGGCTACAGGCATTCATCGGCTCCGAGCAGATTTGTCAACAATCTGCCTCTTCTCTCATGCTCTAAGTTGCGCAAGAAGCCTTGATTGCGTGCAATGATGAAGAATAGGTTAGTTTTAAGATATAATTACTTGCAGCTATGGCCATGTAAGTAAGTTTAAACATATGGTTAATTTGTACGCTTTTTACCGATAAGATACGGATCGGGCAGGAAGGACAGAGTTCTTTCTGAGAGTTTGGAGTTTCCTGAGAAAGAGGAATTCAGCCGACTGGATTCCCATGATGATCGAGTTTTGGAGAGAAATTTAGCATTCATTTAGGTTTCCCTCATGATCCAGTATTTTATTGTACGTGTAGCTAAATTTCGGGCGCATACGAGTTTGTGTGCATGAGATCTTGCTAGTGGTGTATGTATGCTGCCAAATACGATACAATAACACTTGAGAGGCCTGTAATAAAATATTTTTTATGTAATTATAAATTAGTTCTTGTATTTTATCCAGTTTAATTGATTAGTTTGCATGGTATCTAATTAAAATAACTAATTAGTCCGATGATTATCATTGGCCATTCTCATTTTGATAGGGTTTTCCTTGAAAGTAACAGCTTTTTTTAATCAGATTTTCCATCTTAATTACTCGTATCTCATTCGTTTTGTCTATTAAAACAAAACAAAATAAATTTAAATTAGAAAGAAAAAACATGTGATTGATGCAGGGATTCAATTATAAATAAATTCACAAATTTGGGACTAAATATATAAATTTTGAAACCATAAGAACTAATATGTTAGTTTTATCAGACTATAGGGACTCAGTTTTTATCAACTCAAATATTTTCCAACCTCAAGAAACTGCTTGTTAGATTTTCGAAGACCTCGGCAAGTCATCTTTTTTGCACGAACTGCCAGGAGAGGTGTTTATTGTATCAAACCTTTTATTGTTTTTTATTAATTGTTTTATTATTAATATGATTAGTTGGTTTTTTTATTTTATATTACGTTAATATTTAAGATTTTTAAACACTAATGTCGCTAATAGCAATGGTATATGTCAATGAAAAAAAAAATCAAGAGTAAAAATTCATTTTTCTTAATTTCGTTTAAATTTAAAAAAAATAAGAAGAAATTATTAATAAAACTAAAAAACTCCAAATAACCTTTTTTTTATATAAATATAGTTTTATAAGTATGGTTTCAAGTTGAAATAGAAAAGCCATTACTTATTAATTGTTAACTAAAGTTAATTATCCATATAATCCTAGTCTGACCATACAGAACAATTCTAGGCCATTCAAAGTCATAGCACTTTTACAACGAGATATAACTATATTTAACCATTAAAAACCAGAGTTATTTCATTAAAAGTCAAGCAATATTAACAAAGAACCTAAAAGAGGAAGGGGTTTTGAACAGTAAAACACTATTCCCCTGACTCAATTCCACTATTCATTCGCCATTTGACCCGGTGCATCGCGGGTGCACGTCCATCTTTTTTTTTTCGCTTTTTGAACAGTGTATTGGCGGAAAAAAACCCCGAAAAAGACAAAAAATGCCGCAATTTCCAGGGGCTGAAGGGTCTTTGACCATTTCGATCCGGACCGGCCCGGTTCGGCCAACCGGTTTTTTTATTTTTTTAATATTTCAGTTAACATTATATTTAACCATTAAAAAACAGAGTTATTTCATTAAAAGCCAACCAATTATAGTACTATATACTAAAAGAGTTTATGAGTTAGTCATTGTAGCATGTGTGTGTTTTCACTGTGGATTACTATAGTGTTGCTTAGTCGGTTCGGTCAGGTCACTGGTTTATTGATTTTTTTATATTTTTTGCATAGTAAAATAATCATTTTGTCCCTTGAAAAAGACAAAAAACCATCAGCTGCCGGGAGGGATACCACGGTAATTGTATATTTTCGATTCGGTTCAATCGGGTCACTGGTTTATTTTTTTATATATTTTTTTGTATAGTAAAATAATCATTCTATCCATTTAAAAAGATTAAAAAAAAACAGCACTGGCTAGGGGGTGTCACAAAAATTTCATATTTTTCAAAAATGGCTAAATACTAATCTGTCTCCCAATAAGATAAAATTGAAGAGTTGGTTGTGGGGGTGTTACAGTAATTTACCATATTTTAAAACTTATTTTCCTTCGAATACTGTGGGCACGTGTGACACACGCAATCGACAGTATTCGGCCTCATGCCGACTTCTAGCGGCATGTGCTGCGTCTTCCAGTGGCGAAAAATGTCCATCTGATGTCTCCGTGGATGACCCGATGTGTCATCTTCTTCATGGTGTAGCACGTGGCCACACAAGGTGGTCATAGGTGTGATGGTGGGCGGTTGAACTTTTTTTTCTCTTTTCTCTCTCCTTCACCCTAAACTACATGGCAGCTCCTGATTTTATGGTTGTTTCACTTCAGTCTCTACGCTTTTAATTGTGTTGTATGATCCTTATTTATGTTATGTAATTTTTGATTTCTTTCAATTGTGTTCATCGATTGAAATTGATTATATATTAGGTTTTCATTTCAGTCCTTATTCTTTTAATTTTGGATTTGATTTTAAATCCCTTAATATTTTCAGTACAAAAGATTTGATTTTTTTCAATTTTATCCTTTGATTGAAATTGATAATATATTTGGTTTGCATTTCAGCCCTTATACTTTTAGTTTTTTATTTTAATTCCTTTATTTTTTTATATTTCTTAAATAATCCCTATTTTTGTTCATGTTTATATATGTGTGCTCTTAGCTTTGATTTTAATTTTTTTTTTGTTAAGGTAGTATTGTTTTGAAAAATTTTGTTTTTAATTTTAGTTTGTGTTTGTGATCATTTTAAAATTGATATTTCTTCTTCTTTTTTTCGTTATTCTTTCTTTTGGTTGTTTTTTATTAGTTTTTATTTATTTATTTTCACATCAAATGATTTTTTTAGCTAATAATTTTTTTTCATTTTTTTGTTTGTTCTTTTATTAAAGTTATTGGACTTTTTTAATTCTTTGATTGAACTTTTTTCCTATTATTAACACAATAATGATGATAATGATAATAATTTTAGCTTTTTTCTTGCTCCCTCTTTTATTAATGTTTTTGATTTTTTTTCTTAGGGTAATTCAATAATTTTTATTGTTTTAGCAGTAACAATAATGATATTTTTAAATGTTAAAACTTCGATATTGTTGTTGTTATAATAGGAAGTATTGATGCGTTTCATTATATCAAACCTTGCATGTATAAATATTATATTTTATTTGAGTTTTTCAATTTTGTCCTTTGATTGAAATTGATAATATATTTGGTTTTAGTTTCAGCTCTTATACTTTTAAATTTTGATTTTAATTCCTTGAATTTTTTTATATTTCTTAAATAGTCTCTATTTTTGTCCATGTTTACATATATGTGCTATTAGTTTTGGTTTTTAATTTTTATTATTTTCTCTTTTCTTGAGATAATATTTTTTTTCAAAACATTTGTTCTAAAATTTTAGTTTGTGTTTATGATCATTTGAAAATTGATATTTCTTTTTTTTTTCATTTGTTCTTTCTTTTTTTTATTAGTTTTTTTTTATTTTCATGTCAAATGATTTTTTTTAGCCAATAATTTTTTTTTTTTTTGTTTGCTTTTTTGTTAAAGTTTTGGGATTTTTTTTATTCCATTAAATTTATTTTCCCATTATTCATGCAATAATAATAATTTTAGTTTTTTTTTCTTGCTTCCTCTTTTGTAATGTTTTCGAGTTTTTTTTTCTCGGGGTAATTTAATAATTTTTATTGTTTTAGTAATAATAGTAATAATATTTTTATATGTTAAGCTTTCGATGTTGTTATTGTTATAATAGGGTGTGTTAATATGTTTCATTATATCAAACTTTGCATCTATAGATATTATATTTTTATTTTTGAACTAACAAAATCTATTAATTATTCCAATCCCTACAATTATAAAATTATTTACTCTACTCGTAATGTAGTGCGGACAATTTAACTAGTATACAAACTATCAAACTATTTTAGGTTAGGACTATCCATAGCCACACAAATTATAGGTCTAGGTCATGAAACTTTAGGTCATACAATCACTCTTATGTTATACAAAGATACATGTTACTTTCAACTTTCATTATACTTCTGTCTTTTTACATTATTTCTCTCCTATATTTTATATATTTAAGGATTGAAAGTTTATTATTCCTTAGGGAATTATGGTCTCAAGTTGAACTAAAAAAGTCACTGACCTAATAAATCTTAGAAACCTGATTGACCCGACAATATTAGGGTTTCATAATTATAGTTTCAATTTGAACAAAAAAAAATCATTTCTTTATTGGTTATTAGTCATGGTAAATTTTTCATGTAATCTCATCTTAACCATACAAGATTAAAAAATTTAGGCCATAAAAAGCCAGAATAGTTTTTAGTCATAACTATTCATTATAGCTTAACTATTCATAACCATACATGTTCTAGGTTATACAACCACTCTCATATTATATATAGATATGTGTTTTGTTCAACTTCATTACATTTTTCTAATCTTTTTAAGTTCTTTACCTCTGATATTTTATATATTATACTAACTTAAACATTTAATAGTTCATTGTTAATCAAAGGAGAAAAAAAAAGGTAAACATGCAACCATCAAGTCAAAGTCCATCAATTAGAGACGTCTCACCAACATTACATAACATAACCATGGAAAGCTTTGTTTTTATTTAGAAATTTCTAATGACTTCATCATATGGACATTAAAACTATTTTTTCTCAAGGGACTAAAAAGAAAATAAAATTTAAACACCAATATTTTCACATTACTCTCGTTAAACTCTAATTTTCATCTTATAGTACATTTTAAGATTTCTATAACTATAATATTTTTGGATATAATGTTAATCAATGGTGTTTTAGAGTTATCAATAATAAAAGATATTTCAATTGTGTCAAACACAAACATGTTTAGTTTGCACAACAACTCATAATTACAATCTTTTAATCACCCATATTATTTTTGGAGAACTAATATCCATTTGATTTTTTTTAGAATATTACATACGTATTAACCTTCTTTAGTGATTTTTCTATTTCTCTTTAAATTCCAATATTTTAGTAGCCCTTGATCTTTCAAACAATAATTTTAAGGTGACATTAACGTTACAAGTTCATGCAATCTTTGGCAAGGTTAAAATTAATAAAATTATAAGCAAAAAACAATAGGATTAAAAATAGTTAACAATAAATGATTTGGAATGGAGTAGCAGAAAGTTGCAGCAATCATTAATGGTACAATAAATCGAGAAAAAATATATATATCAATATTAGTTGGATAGTTAGTTAGCTAACTAGCTACGTAGATTACCTACAAGTTAGGTATGAACCAGTTGGCAATTATAAGGGTGCAATTCTTGGTGCAAGTATAAAAATTATATAGAAACTTAAATGTCAAGTAATAGAAACTCTATTTCTTTTGAGCTATATTCTCTGTAACCTTTTCTTATCATTCTTCTCTTATTTTTGTTCTGGAAACTACGTTGTTTTGCGTTGATAAGCCTTAAAAAATTAATTTCAAAGACATATATCCTTGGTCATTAATAGAATTTTAGATATTAAGCAAGTCTAGATGCGAGCCATTGTAAGAGAAAAAAAAAAAGATCAAGGTATTGGACAAGCATGGCATAAAGTTTTAAATGCAAAACATTCAATAAGAACTCTAAAATTCCATTACTGAGAGCTAGAAGCAATGACATGAACAAGCCAAAAGAGCTAAATAGATCATTTTGCGAATAAAATCTATTATGGCAACCTTAAAGTCATTCATGATTAACTAGGAAGTAGGAAGGTAAAAAACGGGATAACTTAATTCCTGATAGGATTATGGATATAATTTTGAATACCAAAAAATTAAGCAAGCATACACACATAAATATTTGAGTTTATTAAATTATATGAATGGATACAATTTATATTTTAAATATTAATACGAAAGAATAAAATAATTCTTTGATTCTTCCTTTAGATTTGATATGGAGTGACTTGATTTACTTATAAAACCAAGCCAGGATTTGTACTTTGTAAAAACATGAATTTAGGTGTATATTGTGGAGCAAGATTTCATGATTTGAAACTTTGAAGGGTATCTTATATTTGACTTCAAAGTGTTGTGAATGGAACTTTTATGAGGTATTTAGGTTTGATCCAATTGAGATTTGTTATGTATATACTTCAAACATAGATGAAAGAGGCTCATAAGATTTTGAGAGAGATTCATTACCTAAAAGCTTGTATTGAAGAAGATATTTTATTGAAGAACTCTTACAAGGCTTCGATGCTCGATCCATCAAAACTTTGCTCTTTATATAAACTTCAGGCATAGATGAAGAAGGCTTAAGAGCTTTTAAGAAATCTTCTTTGTTTGAAAAGATTGCTTGAATAAAATATTTTAAGCAACCACTCCATAGGGTCCAGAATTTCACAATTATTGAAAGAAACAATTGTAACGAAGAAGTAGGAACACGATCGAGTGCTCTAGTAGAAAAAATCAAAATTAAATTAACAAGAAATGTTGTTTTTGCCAAAGCAGTATGAATTTTGAGATTGCCACTATAGTTATTTATTTTGGTAAGTAATGGGCAATGTTTGTCATATAGTTGGAAGGCATAAAATCAAAATACCAAGGAGATGATGTAGAGAAAGGTTTACTTGAGAGCCCTAAAATAGAAAATGTTGAAATGATCATCTATTGAATCATTTCAAAGGTTTTAGTTTGAACAGGAGTAGGAGCACTTTGTGTCAGAGGTGCTATAACCAACCGAGGTAATGTATATTGTTTAAGATCTCCTGGGAGGTTGGGTAGGATTTTTTTTTTTTTGATAATATACGCATCATTTTTGCAATTGTAAAATTATATGAGCAATTTAAAGCAAGATGGCCAAATCTTTTACAACAAAGACAATGCTCATATCTCTGTCTCTTAGCTTACCTTGGATTGCATCGGCCACATGAACTAGGGTTGAAAAGGAACAGGAGAACTTTGTGTCAGAGATGCTGATACCACGTAACTAATAGCACTAGAAGAACCAATGGAAGCTGTGTATGTTGTTTTAGATCCTAGGAGATGAATAGGATTGTTTTTTATATATAATATGACCATTCTATTTTGCAATAGTTGCTGAATTTGTTGGGCCATTCAAAGCAAGATTGCTAGATCCTTTGCAATAAAACACTGGACAACGCTCAGATCTCTCTCTTGGCTTGCCTTGGGCTGCATAGGTCACGAGACCTAGGGTTAATTGATGTTGTTCCATGACTGTTTAAGTGAGAAAACAATGCTCCTCACAAACAAATCAATGAGGCATGCATCTTAGGATAGAACAAGTTCTTAACCCATAAGATTAGATCTGGTGCCTTCAAATTCAAATCTTAATTTCATAAGAAATTGCTCCCTTTAGTAGTTTCATGAACAAATTGAACAAAAAGGTAAAGTAGCTCATACTATATCATTATATTCAGCCTGAAGATTCATGAAACTAGAGTAAAATTCAGAGATAAAAAATGTGTCATGTTGAAGATAAGCCAAGTCATGTTCAAGCTGGAATTGAGAGTAGGTTTTTGCTGACTGTAAAGCTTCTTAAGATAATTCCACTTTCTCAGCCACAATCATGGAGGATCGAAGATTAAAAATGATGTTGGATTTGACAGATCCTAAAATCCATGTCATGACTTGTGCATCTATAACCTCCCATTTGGTTTGTTATTCCCTTGTCTTTGTTTTTGTTAGGGGCAAGGCTGCTTCCATCACCATAGTCCTTTAAATTCTTCCCTTTGACAAATGTCATGAAGTGGAATGCTCATGCTGAGTAATTCTTGCCATTAAAACAAACAAAGAAAACTTCAAACTTTTTTGAAGACATGATGCCAAGATTGTTTGATCAAGAATAAAGGATTGTTCTAAGACTAAGATGGCCTTTAAGGACAAAAGTCATAAAAAAAAAAAGGCAACTAGGGTTTTGCTAAGAAAGGCTCTAATCCTATGACAAACTTAGAAAACTTTGAGCAGGAAAAGTCATAAAAAAACAAAGGCAACTTGGGTTTTTATTACATCGACCTAGTTGCTATCTTCCAAGAAATCAATGGTCGTACTGCACCTCAAGCTAGGACAGTCGATGGAGTCCTTCACCACCACTTGGCCATGGTACAACTTAGGGTTCACATCTTCCTCAATGGGCTTAACCCTAGGTTCGAGCAAATCCGTGGCAAGATCCTATAAAAGGACCCGTAGCTTGATCTTGAGGGAGCATATGCGTGTGTCCGAAGAGAACACTCCCAGAAAAAAAATCATGGATGGCAATGGAAGTCCCCAAGGTTCCCCGAGCACTCGATGATGGTGACAAGGCACCATCAACCGACAGGGGAGCACGGGAGGGAGGGACACTTTGGGGCGGCGCGATCTACCTTTGAGGGAAGTGGAAGAAGGGAAAAATTAGGGCATGATCTGCTTTTGGGGCACAAATTGACCAAGTGTGGGCTGATCGGGTTGACCAAAAATACAAAAATACTAGTGGAATGATGTGTTCTCATTGCGGTGAAATGGTACATTCGAAACAATGGTGTTATAAAATTGTTGGCTACCAGGGCTGGTAAGACTTTACGAAAAAACCTCGGAAAAATATCTGAAAACCTATATGATGAAAGCAGATCAGGTACAGCCTACAACATATATGGTCCATCCAAGTATCATCGAAAATGATTTTGCACACTCTGTTATTACAAAAAATAGTACTTGGATTATTGATACAAGTGCATCTAATCACATGACTAGAGATTCTGATAATTTAATCTATCATAAACCCTCCTCACAATCAGCCATATGCACTACTAACGGGAGTACCTCCCCTGTTATGGGGGAAAGATCTACATTTTAACTCATATTATTACATTAGATACTGTCCTGATTGTTCCATCTCTTGCGTATAATCTCATGCCGATTAGTCAAATCACAACTACCCTTGAGTGCACAGTAATGTTTTGGCCTCTGTTTTGTGTTTTTCATGACATTCTAACCCAGAAGATTCTTGGTTATGGTGTTAGATGGGGCAACCTATATTATTTGGAATTAACGAAACAAAGAGGGTTAAAGTTATTTGGAATTAACGAAACAAGGGGGGTTAAAGTTGGGTCATGCGCATCAGACCAGAAGTACGGATCAAGCTCATGCTCTTGTATGGTTATGGCATCGACGACTCAGACATCTTTCATTTAGGTACCTTAAGAAGTTACTACCGTATTTATTTTTGAGTTTAAGTATTTTGGATTTTCAGTGTGAAATTTGTGAACTGGTGAAAAGCCACCATATTTCCTATTTGCCAAGTTTGAATAAAAGTGTAGAACCATTTGAAGTTATTCATTCTGATGTTTGGGTTCCTACAAATGTCTCATCTTTTTCTAATGCGCGGTATTTTGTTATATTTTTTGATGAATATACTCAGAGGACCTGGATATCTCTCCTCCGAAATAAAAGTGAAGTAAGTATAACTTTTCAGGAATTTCAGAAAATGGTGCTATGCCAATACCAACGGCACATTTGTACACTTCAATCAGATAATGGTATGAAATTTATGGATCAGGTGCTAGGTACTTTTTTAACACATCATGGAATTCGACATCAGACATCCTGCATATATACTCCACAGCAAAATGGATTAGCCAAAAAAAAAGAATAGGCAAATTATGGAAATAGTTTGTGCTTCGCTATTTGGCATGAATCTGCCAAAATACTATTAGGGTAAGGCAATCAAATTTGTTGCTTACTTAATGAATCGAACATCATCCAGTGCAATTGAATTTCAGTCTCCTCAACAGAAAATGGAATCTCTTCTCTCGGTTCCTCACTTACCAAATTTGGAGCCTCAGGTATTTGGTTGTACGGTATGTCTACATCCCTAAAATTCTACGCAGCAAACTAGATCTGTGTGCAAATCGGTGCGTGTTTGTATGTTACTCAGAGTTTCAGAAAGGATATCGTGCTATGATCCTCACCATAGAAAGCTACATGTAACCTTGGATGCATCATTTCGAGAATCTGAACCCTACTATTCAGGGGGAGTTCTCGAGCCTTCTCTTCAGGGGAGAGTAAGAATGAAGATAATGAATATATACTAGAATTAGAGGAAATGAGACCACTTCGTGATGATAACCTGGAATTCTGCACAGACCGAAATGATCTTAGTAATGAGCCTCCTATGTCTCTGGAATTATCAACACCTACACCATTAACCGAAGAATCAACCGAGAATGTCTCTCCTCAATCCCCTAAGGTAACCCTAAATCCTATCCCTAATGAGATAAATGAAATTCATGTCTTAGAGAATAATGTGACCAATAGGTACGCATATAGACTAAATCGAGGAATCCCAAAGAAACAGTATGAACTTGATTCAAAGAACAAAACCAAATATTCCATCAGTAACTATATCTCTACCCATAGATTATCAGAATCATATGCATTTATTATTAATCAATTGTCCAATGTCTCTATTCCTAGTAATGTACAGGATGCATTAGCAGACCCAAAGTGGACCAAGGCAATGAATAAGGAAATGGAGGCACTCCAGAAGAATAACACTTGGGAGTTATGTCAACTACCAAAAAGAAAAAAGAAAGTTGAGTGTAAATCGGTGTTCATAGTGAAGTTAGAAGCAGATGGGAGTATTGATAGATACAAAATAAGATTAGTAGCGAAGGGATATATGTAGAAGTAGGGAGTGGATTACCAAGAAACTTTTGCCCCCAGTTGCAAAAATAAACACCATCCAGATTCTCAAATCTATAGCAGTGAATTGAGACTGGGCCTTACAACAATTCGATGTCAAGAATGTCTTCCTGCATGGAGATCTTAAAGAAGAAGTTTATATGGAATTGTCACCCGGAGTGAAAAACAGGTGCTCACATGAAATGAAAGTATGCAAATTAAAAAAGGCACTATATGGTCTAAAGCAGTCATCCCGGGCATGATTCGGAAGATTTTCATCCATGATGAAGGAATTTGGCTATAAACAAAGTAATTTAGATCATATCTTGTTTATAAAGCACAAAGGAGGGAAGGTAATGGCACTAATAGTATATGTGGATGATATGGTCTTAACAAAAGATTATCCAGAAGAAAGAAAGGCTCTACAACAGTTTCTGGCAAGGAATCTAATACTAGATGGAGAATCAAAACCTACATAAATTTATATTCTATGTTGTGGGCCCATTTTAGTACTTTATGGGGGTGATACAGGCATGTATACCACATAACCAAAAGTTCATAGATGAAATATATTTGGTGGTATACCATAAACAAGTTGTAAAGGAGAATAATTATGGTAAGTATTTGGTCTAATTCTAACTAGCGATGCAACATGTAATATAACATGTCCCTAGACAGATGTAGGCAATTTTGATTTCATAAATAATGGTTTTGCAATTAATTGAAGTCACTTTATAAATTATTAGATGGAGAATCAAAACCTACATAAATTTATATTCTATGTTGTGGGCCCATTTTAGTACTTTATGGGGGTGATACAGGCATGTATACCACATAACCAAAAGTTCATAGATGAAATATATTTGGTGGTATACCATAAACAAGTTGTAAAGGAGAATAATTATGGTAAGTATTTGGTCTAATTCTAACTAGCGATGCAACATGTAATATAACATGTCCCTAGACAGATGTAGGCAATTTTGATTTCATAAATAATGGTTTTGCAATTAATTGAAGTCACTTTATAAATGATTCTACTATACCATTTTGAGTATGTACATGAGCAACATGATGTTCAACATCAATTCCAATAAAAGTGCAAAAACTATCAAATGCTTGAGAAGTAAACTCACTAGGATTGTCCAATTAAATTTTCTTGATAGGATAATCAGAAAATTGCGTTCTTAGTCTGATAATTTGTGTTATTAATCTAGAAAATGCAATATTTCGACTAGAAAACAAACAGACATGTGAACATTTACTTGATGCATCAATCAATACCATAAAATATCTAAAAGGTCCACATGGTAGATGAATAGGCCCACATATATCTCTTTGAATTCTTTCGAGAAAATATGATAATTCTATAAGAACCTTTGATGGAGATGGTTTGGTAATTAATTTACCTTGAGAACATGCAACACATGGATTTTCACTTGATAAAAGAATCTTCAGGTTCTTTAAAGGATGCCCATATGAATTCTCAATAATTCATCTCATCATTATTGATCCTGGATGTCTAAGTCGATCATGCCAAAGCATAATTTTTTTAGGTCGGAACACTTATGGTGTATCACAACGTTTGATTCAATAGATTTCATGATCATATAATAAATTCCGGAAGAGAAAGTAGGTAGTTTCTCAAGTACAAGCTTCTAGCCTGAAAGACGTGTAGTAATATAAAAATATTCTTTTCTATCTTCATCTGTTGTTTCAATATGATAACCATTAGCATGTATATCCTTAAAACTGAGTAAATTTTTTTTGGACTCGAGTGAATATAATGCATCTTTGATGCTCAATCTTGTGCTATTTGGTAACACAATATTAGCTTTTTCAAAGCTTTTAATCATATCTGTTGGACCTGATATTGTAGTGATATTAGCTTTGGTTAATGTCAAATACTCAAAGTATTTATTTTCCTTAAAAAATGTGTGCGTTGTTGCATTGTCTGCTAGACATAAATCTCCATCATGAAAATTCATGTCACTATTCATTATATCTCCACTTCTGGTGCTATGATGGGTTGCTTTGAGAAGGATTATCTCTTCTCCTTTTCCATTTATTTTTTCCATACTTGCATTCTTGGTTCTTTATTGTCTTCTGGACAAAAGTTCTATTTACTTCAGGGAATAGCTTAGAACCTTTTGAAATTATATACTTTAGATTGTTGCTGGAGGACAATGTTTGAGGCATGAAAAGTAGAGAATATTTTCTTTAACATTTGATCGTATGTGATATCTTTACCACACAATTTCAGCTCTGAGATAATTTTAAAAGGAGCAGAATTATATTCACTAATAGATTTAAAATCTTGCAACTTCAAGTGCAACCAATCATAACAACCTTAAGGAAGTATGATAAACTTTGGTGGTCATATCTTTTATTTAGATTTTGCCACATTATTTCCTTCATTGATGGTCTCTTAAAGATTCATAGCTTCTAGATGAATCTCGACGTCAATATTTCATGACAAATAATTATTTCTAAAAATATTAAAAGTGATAAATTCAAGTTTTGTCAAATTTGATATTATCTTTATCTATAAAAAAAAGAAATAACTTATTAAATAAAATCATGGAGATAAAAGAAAATCAGTTCTTTAAGACTATTATTTATTTAGCTTTAGAAATACTAGTTCGTTAGGAACTGTATTTAATTTATTTAATTCTTCTGGAAAATTAGTCCTTTAAGACTGTTATTTGTTTAGCTTTAGAAATACAAGTTTATCAGGAACAGTATTTAATTTATTTAATTATTCAAGAACTTAATTTTAATTTATTAATTCTTCAAGAACTTGTGATACTAGTTCTTCAGGAACTATTTTAATTTATGTATTTATTCAAGAACTTGTAATACTAGTTTTTCAAGAACTGTTTTTAATTATTTAATTCTTCAAGAACTTATAATACTCTTTCTTCGGGAACTATAAATCTCTTTCTATGAATAATAGTGAATGAAAATTTGTCAAAAATAAATTACAATAATGAAAAACAAAAATATTAAAATTGATATAAGTTGGTTAGAGCATTGTGCTGATAACGTGTTATAAAAAGAATAAATAATTAATATAGAAGAACATAGACATCAAAATATAATGAAAAGAGACAAGAGAGAAATATTTTTCTTATTATGAACTCTTCTATTTTTCAAGTGTAGAAAATATAAGACAAATGATCTATTTATAGAAAAAGAAAATGAACTCAAAAATTTTAAAAATTAAATTCAAGAGTAATAAATATTTAATACATATAAATATAAATTTATAAGAATGATCTTATTTTTGAATTATAAAGATTCCGGCCGGTAACAAGCGCATGCTAACGATTTATACAGGTATTTCTAATCTATTATTTTCTTTCCTAAAAAAACATTAAAAA
The DNA here is from genome assembly GCA_025169955.1 of Salix arbutifolia. NCBI lineage: Eukaryota > Viridiplantae > Streptophyta > Magnoliopsida > Malpighiales > Salicaceae > Salix > Salix arbutifolia. The sequence goes on along the minus strand of CM045910.1, from coordinate 654,276 downwards.
CACATTTTTTTCCCTAAAAGAAACTTATTTTCAGCGGGTTACATGAGTAGTCAATTGACTACGTCCAAACCGTGTTGGTGGGCCCCACCAATTTAGTCACCGAGCCGACCACCCAACTTAACGCCTCGTTTCCCAAAACACCCCCGACGGCTCTGACGCCTCAACCCCTTCCTTTACGCGAGAGAGAGAGAGAGAGGAAACCGTTGCTTCCCTCGGTTTCCTTTCTCAATCAAAACGAATCCTTTGTTTTCGATTCCAGCTTGCCAGCGGAGCCGCCATGGCCGCGGTCTCGTTTTCGCAGTTACTTAACGGAGAGAGAGCGGTGGTTACGCTATTTATTGTCATCGTCCTCTTCTCTCTCCCTCTTTCTCTTTTCTTATACGGCGTCGCTCTCTCTCTCCTCGCTATCTTTGCTCTCTTCGTCGAGGTCCGTGTCGAGACTTCCACTTCCTTGTCTCAATTAAAAACCAGGTACTTCTTACCTTTTAGGGTTTCCTGCTTCATTTTATCGGCGATCATGAAATTGAATTTAAATTTGTGATTTCTGAAACCTTCTGCTTTTTATTTGACCTTATCTTTTAAGCTAGCGTTTAATTTATGATATTTACATTTGAATTTAGGGCAGGTGCTTCGTCAGGGATACTATTAGGTGCAGTTACATTACCAACTTTTATGCTCTCAAAACTGATACAGCAATCAAGAGCCTTTTCATTGCATCATGTTCATCTTGGAGGTACTAACAATTTGTAATGAGATTATAGAGGGAAGTAATTACTATTTCCCCCCTGTATTTGTAGTGAAAAGTCATCCCCTCCGTGTTTCCTTTGTGGGCTAAATCAGGCCAAATGATAACGATTGCCAGTCTCCACCAGTTTTATATGCATCACTTTTAAGTCACTTTTCCCTTGTTTTTGTAGAAAAATGGTCAATTTATCACTCATATGATGCTTAAAATGATGCAAATCTGAGGCGATTATTGACTGGCCGTGTCTCGCAATTCTTCAGTTATGGGGGAATTTACTTTTGCTACAAATGCAGAGGAGAAATTAGGAGTTATCTCTTTCTCTCACTCGCACACACATATATATGGAGTATTTTTTTTATGATATTGATCCATGATATAAATGTTTGGTCATGTGCTGTATTCAACTCATTACACAGAACTTAATTACATGGCATTGCAATACTGGGCTGCATTTGGTAGCTGCTTCACTGTGCTTATGGTGCTCTGCTTATTTACATCTGACAATACACGAAGCCATTCATGTCGGGCATGGAATGCTAAGTTTGGCTTAGTATGTTTTCTGATAGGTGCAGAACTATTATTTTTGTATAGTACCACTGGTAAGTATGTTATCAGTTTGCTGTTTAACTAATACATATTTGCAGGGCTGGAACTTTTATATTCACCTATACTGTTTTTTTTTTTTTTTTGCAGGTGTGCATGCAATATGGAAACTATTGTGGGTGTTTTTTCATGGATTCGCAGCAGTTAAGTTGGTGCAGCATCTACTTAATGCTTTTCCTTCATGCGTTTCCTTTGGTATGTTTACTGCATGCTGTTTGCCTATCTTTTCAATAACAAGTGCAGAATGCTAATATAATTTTGTGTTACTTTATCAGTTTTGGTAACTACAAAGTTCTTGTATAATTTACAATTGCATTGCTTTTATGTCTCCTTCAGAATTTGGGAGGAGGCATATTAAACCTCAGCATGATTAACCTATGGCTTATTGGCAAATATTTAGTGAGAAGCATTATATCATACTTCTCTGTGGGTTTAGCTTCATGCTTCTGCATTTGTTTCCATAAGTTTAGTGATTTGCTTGCACAATGGAGCTCTTATAGCATATTTGTACATTCCATCAGTTTTTTATTGTTTCTTAGTTTGATTTGAGACTTATGTACAGTGTGGTGTCATCAATGTGTCCATGAATACCATGCCTATTTATCATAGTGACTATCATTGTCAGAATCCAAAAGTATGCATTTCTAAGCCATTGTAAATCACCAGTTGTTGCTGGGATTCCATTAGACAAATGTCTTTCACTCATCCCTGACTAGATGAAACGGCATTGTTATCTAAGGAACTCACATTTCCTTTTTATATTTTTATTTGGTGTTGTATTCTGTTACATTAAGAATGCCTGGTTCTCTTGTTGGCAATCATCCCTTTCCTTGGTCTTTCTAGGGGAAGCACTTCTGATTACTGTGGGTCTTGTACTCTGCTTTGGTGACATGTTGGCCTATACCATTGTAAAGGTTAGTGTTTTTCTGTGCAAAACAGTCTACTCTTTTCTCTGGATTAAGCCCAGAGTTTTTACATTATAATGGTAAAGGGTATTGTTTGGACAGCTTTATGGATACATGACTTCATCAGAATTAGTCTTTATGCAATATGGATTTAGGAGAAGTGAGATTGGCATTATCATTCAGGTTTGATTTCTTGCTGGAGGAGTTATCCATAAAGATAATCATCCTTAATTGAGGAATTGATTATGATTTTTTTTCCTTACCAGGGTCTACTTCTCGGCCTTCTCCTCTACGCAGTTGTCTTGAAGTATTTGCTCCGTGGATGGGATGGCTTTTCAAGTTCGACCTACTCTGGAGCAAGGATATGTATTGAGAAAGGGAAATCTGTTATATTCTTCGCTTCCCTTGGGTTTTTGATTTCTGTGATCATCCCTTCATGGATACATTTTGTGCAGGATTTTGACATGCATCCACTCTTATGGTATTATTACTTGCTTCAACATTTACTTTCATATAAATTTTTGTAACTGATTGAATTTTTTCTTCTCAATCTGATTTCATTTGAAGATCAAATATTTTATAATTAAATTGGCTTAATAATGAACTGGTAGATGATTGGTATATTATCTCAGTGATACACATAGTTCCTGATTTTTGGATTGCATGTGTTGAACGGTATTTTGATACCAAAATGTTTGGTTGCAATGTTTTTTCCCCTTTCTGATAGGTTAGACTGTGTTGCTGGGGTTTGAAATTAGGACATCTGTAGTGATATGTCTCTCACCCTGTTAGGGTGCACCATGGAGGTTATTTTGTACTGTAGTGATGCTTGAAACAATTGTGGCTACGAAATATGATCTCAGTTTTGGTTCTTATATTTGCAATCCATCATATCTATATAATCTTCTGAATATATCATCGTCTTATGATCTTCAACAGGGTGGTTAGATTTGTTTTTATGGAACCAGTTAAAAGACTATCACTCTGTCTGTATTGGGTGTGTGTGATATATCTATCTGTTCTGCGATTCTATGACATATCCAAGAATAGTAAGACTGAGAGGATTCTTCTTCGAAAGTACTACCATCTAATGGCTGTTTTAATGTTTCTGCCTGCTGTTATCTTACAGGTAATTTGGAGAAAGTAGATTGATCATCATTTTGGTTCTTTTTGTGCTTGTCATTTCTATTCTTGATTTCTTGGATACAATGCTGATGCAAGTTTGTTTTCAGCCTAAGTTTCTTGATCTGGCATTTGGTGCAGCCTTGGCAGTTTTCTTGACTTTGGAAATTATTCGAGTAAGTTGATCGAATGAGTAGATTGTATTGTATTGACATTTTCATTCTTATGCACAGCTTGGTTGATTACAAATTTGATCAGTTTGCTGAAAGTGATGTTCCAAGGGTCAATATTATAGGGAGGAGCAATTTTAAAAGATATGTTATTTGTTGATAGAAAAAAGGAGCTGAGAATTTCTTAAAAGTTGCAGTGGCATTTTCTTCACTGTACTTTTTAGGTTAATAATGTCTTCTCACATTTATGTTTAGCATTAAATTTTGTAGTTTCCCTTTTTCAAATTATCATAATAATCTGTACAAATCCACCTCTATATTGTCCCATGAATATGTTAACTATCATTTGTATTTTGACTTGCTATGCTTTCCAGTCATGTTGACAACTGCACTTGCTAAGTCTTTTTTAGATTAGATGAAGCATGTCTCTCTAATTGCTATTTCAGCACCATCAATGAGATTTGTTACCTGAATTCAGTTGGTTTATCTGTTCTTGGTTTCAAGACATTAGAATTTATATTTTTGGTGTACATTCAAATCCTGTATCACAATCTTGGTGACTATAATTAGTGGTATAGTTCTGAGTTTCAAGAAAAATATGAGGTACACCAGGATCTTACATGGAGGTGGGGAACCCCTGGAATGAGTACAACTCCAGGAGTTCTGAATAACTCCTCCTGAGTTTCATTATGTTCCTGCAAATTATTTATCTTTGCCATATTTTTTGTGGTCAGGTTTGGAGAATTTGGCCTTTGGGACAGCTTGTGCATGAATTTATGAATGCTTTCACAGACCATCGTGACTCTGACCTCCTCATTGTTAGGTATGACTAGTTATTTCCCTCATACTGTCTTTGCAATGCATATGTTTGATGCAGATGAGTAATTTGTCCTCTTTTATCTTATTCTTTAGCCACTTTTCACTCTTACTGGGATGTGCGCTTCCTATCTGGATGTCTTCTGGATACAATGATCGACCCCTTGCTCCCTTTGCTGGAATTTTGAGCCTTGGAATTGGGGATACAATGGTGAGTGAGCTTGTTTCCATGTTTTTTATTGGTAACAATTTGGTTTACAAATGTCTCTCTCTTTAGTCAATTTGGATCTCTGCAAGTGCTCACTTGACACACCATAAGTTTCAAGCATGCATTTGCCTTCTATAAAAACGAGCTGCTTAATAAATAGAACAAGAAGTACAACTTTTAATGAAGAAATGCAACAATTATTCCTCATGGTTGCAAGCTGGAGATGTTTGTGATGTATGTTTCAGTACCCTTTCTTGGAACTTTTGATGAAGACTTTACAGCCTTCAGCAGTTTCTCATTCCTATTGAACTTGTTTTATTATCTTCAACCTTTCCCATCCAAGCTGATCCTACTGAGCAATCTGAAAGCAAATCAAATGCCATTTTTAACAAAAGATGGATTTCCTTAGTGCAACTTTCTGCCCTGAAAGAAGGAAACTAGATCTGGAGCTAGGGCCCCGTTTGTTTCCCGGAATTCACTTTCCGGGAAACCACTTTCCAAACTTTCCTATGTTTGTTTGCCTTCCGGAAAGTTGGTCAACGGAAAACACTTTCCGGTCAATGGAAAACACTTTCCGGTCAACGAAAAATTTGGCTTGGTTTTCAAGAAAGTGTTTTCCGGAAAATTTGGGCGGAAAACACTTTCCGGAAGTTGTGAAAAATTTAGAAATGTTATTATTTACTGATTATATCAAATTTGATCCTCAAACTTTTGATTGCTATATATAATTTGTTTTTGAATATTTATTTTTCAATTCCATCTCTTAAAATTTAATTTTTATATTAATTTTGGTCCTTATTTTTATAATTGCTATTTGCTTTTTTCTTATCATTTTTTTATTGAAATTTTTTATCTATCAAATTTGGTCCTCATTTTTTTATTGTTACTTATTTTATTTGAAATAATTTATGAAATGTTAATTATTATTATTTTAATTTATTCACCTTTCATTTTTTTTTAAATTTTTAGATTTGATCTCTATTATTTTGATTATTATTTATTTTATTTGAGATAATTTATGAAATTATATTTTTTTTCAATTTCATTCTCATTCAACTTTTTAATTTGTAAGATTTGTTCCTCATTATTTTAATAAACTTGAAAAAAAAATTAATTTATTAATAAATTATTTTCCAGTTCATTTTCCATAACACAAACAAACACTGGAAAGTGTTTTTCAGTTCATTTTCCATAACACTGCCAAACATCGGAATTCACTTTCCAAAAAGAAACCACTTTCCAGCAAACAAACGGGGCCTAGGTAGTATCTTGCTTTATGTTTCATGTTTTATGGGAATTCATTCTATTGTACTCTTAGCAAGTCATATATTGTGTTGAGTTTCAGATGAATGATTTGTTTTTAGGCTCTGGTTGTGAGTGATATTATTCATATATAATAGCTGGACAATAAAAGATTATTCACGTGGCAGGATACAAATGGCCCTTTGGCCACAGAGATAGGGCTGTTTATCATATAAATATCTGATTCAATGAGCTTACATGATATTTGTAGAAGCTTTTATCAGTGAAATTCTAATATAATTGTATATCTGGTGAAAGAATATGGAGTGTGGAAATTATTGGTAATAACTTATGTAGCCACTTGTTTGTATCTGCCATTAGATTATTCATGTTTATTGGTCACCTAAGCCCTTCTTCATTGAAAACTAATTAGATGACTTTGCTTTAATAATCAGGCTTCAATGGTTGGCCACAAATATGGTGTCCTCAGGTGGAGCAAAACTGGGAGTAAGTTCTCTTTAGAATGATTTACTCTTGGCCAATTAGTGTTTTTGATATATTTCTGATATTATGCGTGAAACTCTTTTATTTGCTAGAGAAAACCATTGAGGGCACTGCAGCTGGTATAGCATCAGTCCTTGCTGCTTGCTCCGTATTGTTTCCGCATTTAGCATCCACTGGATATTTTCTTACCGAGGTCTCTCTCTCTCCTCTCCTCTCTCTCTCTCACACACACACGTGCGCATGCAATCACACCAAATTTTATAAAATACAAACTAGTGTTTAGCTAGTTAAACGGTCCAAATAGATTAGATTTAGTCAAACTCTACATCTCTTAACAGTTACGATATTTTCTTACCGAGGTCTCTCTCTCTCTCTCACACACACGCGCGCGCGCATGCAATCACACCGAATTTTATAAAATACAAACCAGTGTTTAGCTAGTTAAACGGTCCAAACAGATTAGATTTAGTCAAACTCTACATCTCTTAACAGTTACGATATTTTCTTACCGAGGTCTCTCTCTCTCTCACACACACACGCGCGCGCGCGCATGCAATCACACCGAATTTTATAAAATACAAACCAGTGTTTAGCTAGTTAAACGGTCCAAACAGATTAGATTTAGTCAAACTCTACATCTCTTAACAGTTGCGATATTTTTCCATTGGAGCTATTGGTCTACTTGTTAATGTTTTTCCTGTACTACTCTGCAGCATTGGATCTCTCTTCTCCTAGCTGTGACAGTGAGTGGCTTGTTGGAGGCCTACACGGCACAACTTGATAATGCATTCATACCACTTGTTTTCTACAGCCTTCTATGTTTGTAAATGCAGCCCCTACCTACCTCAAAATAAAAAAAATAGCCGATAAGAAATTCACCTTGAAGTGACATTATATCTGATTGTTTCCTCCCCCCTAACACCATTTTGTAGGCACACCTTCTTAGAGAATAGAAACATCATGTTGTATAGCATATTCATTTATAGTGTAGATTTAATCGGGATTAGGCTCTTAGGAATACCAGAGTCCATGTTCAATGCTGTAATGCTGGTGTTTTGGTTATTCATTGTACCACAAACGCATGTTCTTGTAGCATGACGACAAAGTCAGTAGATAATTTTCGGTACATGTTTTATTGTATCAATGTAAAAGCTCAGAGCATACCCTAGAAGAAGTGGCTGCAATATTCTTCGTTAAATATTTGTTGAATGCTTAGGGAATCGTATATTTCAAGTGAGGCAAGATGAAAATTTAAGGTCAGGGCTTGCTTGAGCTTTAACACATTTATCTACTTTTTCTCTCCCACCATCAAAAAATAAAGAAGCAATCTCTTAAGTACGTTTTCTAGAAACACGCCATCTGGATTTGAACCATTTTGTGGGTACGAGTGTCTAGAATCTCTTAAACACTACTAGAATTTGTGTATTAGTGACATTATTTTCTTGGTATTTAGACTTTGAATTACTTTTATGGATATAATCTAGAATGATTATTGAAAACATTCTTCTTAAGGACCTGTTTGGGACAGTTGTTGCTGTAGTTTTTCAAAGTGCTTTTCGTATTGAAATATGTCAAAATGATGTTTTTTTATTTTTTAAAAATCATTTTTGACATCAGCATATCAAAATGATCTAAAAATACCAAAATATATTTATTTAAAATAAAAAAAAAATTAAAAATGTAATTTCAAAAATTGTCCTAAATAGCTTCTAAATATGAGTTGATTGCTTAGGGAATCGTATATTTCACGTGAGGCAAGATGAAAATTTAAGGTCAGGGCTTGCTTGAGCTTTAACACATTTAATCACTTTCTCTCCCACCATCAAAAAATAAAGAAGCAATCTCTTAAGGACGTTTTCTAGAAACACGCCATCTGGATTTGAACCATTTTGTGGGGACGAGTGTCTAGAATCTCTTAAACACTATTAGAATTTGTGTATTAGTGACAAATTATTTTCTTGGTATTGAGACTCTAATTTCGTTTGAATTACTTTTATGGATATAATCTAGAATGATTATTGTTAACCGGAAAACTTAACTTCAGTGAATTCTATTATGATGATCATTTTATTGGTAATACGAGTACCAATGAATTTTTGGATCCATTTGTAATTCACTGGATGATTTATTTTTATATTACTAATTGAATTAACTTGTCAACAAGGGTATATTTTATCAATGACATTACCTATAATATTTTTCAACACTCTGAAAACCTGTGAGGGATTTAGTTTAGTGGTGATTTTGTCTACAATAATGCATGACATTTCATATATTTTTTAAACTCCATAGAACTTTCTTATAAACTTGTTTTTTATGGTTCTATTTTTATTTTTTTATATAAAAAATCAGATAAGCAAAGTAGATAAAACTAAAAAAATAAACAAAATTAAAAAACTAAATAATTATTAGCTATTTATAAATTCAACTCATTTAAAAGAGAGTGGTTGAAGGAGAATAAGGATAAGACAGGTTTTTGCCACGATTGGAGTTGTGATGAGGTGCACCCTATGTACCACCCCATGTATGATTTCAACTCCATGTAAAATCATTGAAATTCAATTATCTCATCACTAAGTCATTTTGTCTTAACAACAAGATGAGTCGTCCGAGTTTTAACTTATTAGATTTAAATCTCCTAGAACTCTAGAGTTCGAGTGCAAAAAATTGATTGCGAGCATTTAATGATTGAAAATAATTAATTCATAAACTCTCAGCGGTACTACTACTGAGATAATGATCTAACCTCAACAACAAATTCAGATTAAGTTTTGAATGAGTCGGAGGATCATTCATATATCCCTTCTTCCACTTGGTGTTATAGGTTTTCTGGAAGGAAAAAAATAGTTAACAAATTTAAAAATAATAACATAAGAAAAAAATTGTTGTAATACAACTTAAAATGAAACTCCTTGTCCTAGTTCTCTGCACCAGACTGCAACAACCACACAAAATACTCGGATATCACGTGCTAAACATAATATACGCATGCAACCTTTAAGATGAGTGGTGTTCTGAAATCCCTCAAAACTGCAACATCTCCCCTCATACTAGTTCTTTAGCATTTTTTTTTATGTCTCATACAAAAAATCATGTGTATGGTAAAAATGAATTATCAATTAAGATAATTAAAAATAAAATTCTAATATTTAAATATAAAAACATAACATTTTAAATTCAAGGTCATCTAGCTGTGTTATGATTCTCTCAAACCCCTTATGGCAACAATGTTATTAACCCTATCTTAGTACAATTTTTCTAACACGTCAAATTTATAAAAAAAAAATGTTGATTAATAATAAAAAGATAATCGAATTAACATAATAATAAAATAAACTCTTTAAGTATAGACTAACCTTGAATTTTCTAACCATACATCAATCATAGGTATCCCAATTAGGATTTTTGGAAACTTCACTTGACTGGAACAATGACACTTCCATTGCTTATGTTATTGTGCAAGAAACATTAACATTTATAAACTTGAAATCTCATTCGTTATTTGAAATACTTTTTTCAAAAATTATTAACTCTAATTTTTTTAATTGTGCAAGGAAAACAAACTTATATTAAGTGGTTGAGATTCCAATGACCAATGTACTTCCCGATTTATACATCCCACTCAAAACAAACCCCTCTCTTGCAAGTAACATCACACTTGACTATCATACATTGATAGAGGGTTCTTGTGTATTAGGTGCATGTTCATGGTCAACACCCGACAACTTATGATCATAAAAAATGTTGCTAGAAAACTATAAAAAAAAATCTCTATACTTTTCACTATTGACTTTCTCATTGACATCTAAACAAATTAAAGCATTGAAAAATATAATAACATTTCTATTTAAAAAAAAAAAATTGGCAGCACCTCCCTTATAGGAGAGACTATCTAAAATTTAATTTCTTGTTTATACAAAAAATTTAAATGTTTTTTAAGCTAACTCTAAAGCCTAAAATACATATATGCATAAATGATTTTAATTTCATTTGAAAACCAAAAGGGAGTCACTTTTTATTGTAAAGTACATTGTAGAATAAAAATCAAAACAATATAAAGATAAGTTATGACAATTCAAATATGAATAAGAATAGTCACTTACAATATGAGTATTTAGATTAGGTTTTGGCTAGATGGATACAAGTATTTTAGACTAGATAGAAAATAAACTCAAAAGATCATACTTTGATCTTTTAAAAGACCTGCTTTGGTTTGGGTTTTGTTCACTATATTGCCATAAAAAACTAAACTAAAGCTATAATGCAATTTATTACAAGAAAAAAGATCACAGTTCATCTAAGGTTACATATTGCTTGGGATAACTAAAGGAGAGAAACACATAAGAAGCATATATGAAATAATATAACATATGAATCTTCTAAATATGAATTCAAAACACCATTGAAAAATGACATACTTTAATCTCCATATCGAAAGTCTTAATATAATAGAATCAAGGTTTGGGTTAAGCAAAAACCAAACATTTAGTGAAATTCTCATGTATGAAAAACATTCTAACATATCTTCTATAGTTAAGTTTCAAAACATTCCTTAATCAACCATAGAAAAACCTACTTTACATTTTGTCGATTGAACTATAAACTAGACTAGGATTGCACCATTAAGAATCCCATCATCTTTCTAATAAAAAAGGTAAAAACTTTACATATGAACATCAAGAAACATGCGTAAGGATGAGAACCTTATTCTTACCATCCAAAAGCCACACATGAAACAATTGGCAAATTCATATAAACTTGAAGAACAATGGTAACAAATTTAACATTTTTGCAAGTTGTAATATAAGATAACAACATGAGGATACATCATAAAGCAACATCAACAATCTCAACATATAATGGCCAAGATTTTATAAATGAATAGTAAATCCAAGCTTGAGATTGCAGGAGACTTACCTAACTGGGTGGAGGATGATAAAAAAGGAAGATTACTATAGGAGAGACATTGAGAAAGAAAGGGATAGAATAAGAAGATGCAAATAATGATAACAAAAAAAAAAAGAAATGAAATTAGAGATTATGTTCTTTTAATCAAGGTTGTTCTATGGCAAAATTCTTGATGGATAATTATATAATTAAATTTTACATTTCATTGGTTATTCCATATGTATTTATTAAATTTCCCAAAAAACACCAAAAATATTTGGTGAATTTTCATTATATTGATGATTTTGTCTGTAATGAGTAGTGACATTACCATGTAATTTCTTTCTAATTTTTTGAAAATCTCTGATGGATTATATGTTGGTTGTTGCATATATAATGGCCAATGACATGTCCATGTAATTTCGTTCTAATTCTCAAGGACTTTTTGATGGACTTAGTTCATTAATGATTTTGTTTGTAATGGTAGTGGCATGACGATATAATTGCTTTCCAACTTTTAGAAACTCATTAATAGACTAAGTCCAACAACAATTATGACATATCCATGTAATTTCTTTCCAACTTTCAAGAACTCTCTAATGAACTTAGTTTGTCAATTATTCTATCTAAAATGGCATGTGACATGTACATATAATGTTTTCTAAACTCTCATGAACTCTCCAAAAGGATTAGTCCACTAGTAATTCTTTTGTAATGGCCAGTGGCATAGCCATGTATTTTTTCCAACTCATTAGAACTCTTAATGAACTTAAGTTATCGATGATTCTATCTATGATTCCATCGATAATTTCTTTGGTTTAAAAAATAATCCTTAATAATAAGTGTTGTTTTCCTTGTCTATCTAACTTGCAAGTATAATAAAATCACAACACAGTAAACCATTTCTACTCATAATAATTCCATCAATGTTAATAACAATTAATTGTAAAGGAACACCATAAATATTATATTAAAGTAAATTTTAGTATGAGATAATATAACTTTGATTTGAATACAAATATTTCTATCAAAAATTATTCTCATCAAGCAAGGTAACTAGTCAGGATAGTTGATGTTCTATAAATTAATCTAAATAGTTTTTTTCCCTCTAATTTTATCATTGTCATATCCATCATAATCTCTTACATTGCATTCTTGTTCATCGATGTTATCATTTTTTTTACTTATATGTGTCTTCTAGTTCTCCAAATATCATTTAAATTCTCATCAATATCATCAATAGTATTATCAGCAATGTGAAATTTGATTTTTTTTCTTAGTTGGTGGATGGAGCAACTTGATATGGAATAACATACTCATGATGTAAAAGAATATCATCTCTTATGGTTACTTCATCATTACCATTTTGCAAACCTTGGACATGATCTGTAGGTTTGGTTTTCACTATTAATACTCAATCAATCCCAAAACGATCCTTTTTAAAACAAATATATATAATAAACTTATCGTTAGAGGTTTGGTGAAAATAAAGACATCATTTAAGTTGGAAAGTCTATTTTTTATATTAATTTCAACTGGACCATGATGGGGATCTACTCTGATTCCTACATTAGTAGTATTATACCAATAACATTAAAATAAAATGACTTTATTCTACTCACTATGATATTGCAATTCAATCATTTTTTTCTAACTTTTTGTAACAATCAACTTCAAACACAATAAAAGTCAATCCTTTAACATCAACTCTTTTATTATACATCTTTCTACCTTACCATACTTTTTTATATGATAGATATCCATTGACAAGATACTCATTTTAATATTTCACTTTTCTTTTTGGACCTTGACATAGTGAATTCAACGTAACACTAACTTTCCCTACCATTTGATAAACTTGATATAGGATTACGACCATTTCTAGTTATATACAAAGGTATAAGAAAATTAATTTTTATAAGAGATAAGAATAATTAAGCAATGTTTACATATGTTCTAAAGTATATGAAAAATTGTTCATCTTTATAATTGAAAAATTTTAGATTCAATCAGGTGTGAGTTTTGAGATAGTAAAATTGAAGGTATTGCCCAAAAGAAATTATTCGGTATATTAGAGTAAAAGAGAAAAAATGTTTCAAATTAATGACATGTTAATTATTGTACTTAGTCAATAAAAGGTCTCAATTCATTGAAGTTAAATAACACATATTTATATGCATGTATGAATTTGTTTTTTTGTTAAGTCCCACCCCCCCCCCCCCAAAAAAAAAAAAAAAAAAACCTTTTTTGGTACAAGTCACCTATAATGAGAAAATTTTGACAAATCCCTATCCAGAGGCACTTCCCCACCATCATCATGTCTTGAAACATGATTGACTCTTGTTCTCAACTTAGACTTCAATAATATCAACATTGTATATCAAATCCTTAACATGCACTTTATTATTGTACTTTTTTCTTAAGATTGAACAAGTACTTGTATGAAAATAAATGAATGTTTTATTTAAAAAATAATAATAATTATGATTCATGTGTAATCCCTAACCTCTCGAATAAATATATCCATCTATACTAGATAAGGCCTCTAACTCTTGCCTCAAATGATAGATGTATGGGTAGATGCTATTTTGGGTTGAATTAAAGATGGAGATAACATCATCTTAAGTTTGTAGATTATCTAATGATATTTGTTTTAAGCTTCTCCATGTGTTGGGTATGCAACTTATTAGAGCATTTTTTTTTTTAAAAAGAGTGATATTTATGAATGCATCTCATATCTCATTTGATAATAAATCTAGGTAAGCATGTGTGATTAGTGTTTGTATAAACACATGACAATCATGACTCTTCATTCAACATAATATGCAATCCTAAAAATTCATCAATTTGGATATGTTTGAAGTATGTCCATTAGAAAAACATAAACTCTCAAGTCATTGATAGACAAGTGATTATGCATTCTTATCCAAGATGAATATGACTTTGGGATTTGTAACGTATGTCCTATCATAATTCAACTCCATATTTTTAGACTTTTAAGTCATTGGTAAACAAGTAACCATGTAATCATGTCTAAAGAGAAACTAGCTTTAGAATTTACGACTTATGATTCATCATAAATCAACATCATATTCTTATGATAACAAAACAAAGGTATATCTATTTTAGCTTTCATGTTGTCTTTTATTTTTACTTTCATGTTCATCATCGTGTTAAAAGTGCATATTCTTATGATAACAAAACAAAGGTATATCTATTTTAGCTTTCATGTTGTCTTTTATTTTTACTTTCATGTTCATCATCGTGTTAAAAGTGTTTTTGTGTTTTTAATATGCATGACATCTAGACTATGTTGGAGGAGATTAGCCTTCCAATAAGAAAACTCCGAAAAAAATAATTATTTTTACCTAATTATAAGTCACATTAAAACTAAGGAACCTTTCACTTACCAAAATTGAAAGCCAAAAATAATGTCATCACAATACAATACCATATCATATTGTTCTTCACCTGACAGTACCAATGGTGTAATATCTTTTTTCAATTCTACCAATAAAGAAGTCCTTTTTATTTTTTTATACTTATGATCAGCTAAAAAGAATTGTTGGTGGCAATAAAAAATGTTTTACCATTATTTGTTAAGGTGAAAGCCTTGTTATTTTTCTATGCAATATGAACATGTTAATTTCCATACATGCTCTAACTACAAACCATCCTATACAAAAGAGAATCATTGATAATCCACATCAAAGTTACCGTAATCTAAAAAATTGATTATCTCGATACATCATAAGTCAAAGTCCTTGAAGACCAAAGATACTTCAACTCGTCAATAAATGATAAAATACAAGCATCTATATTTATGTCTGAACTATTAAGATTAGGTATGATCATAGATAAAATAAAATATAAAAAAATAAAAACATAAACTCTGATCTCACACACATCCATGTGGAAGTCAAAAACCATGAGTATAACTAGCAACAAGAATGAGAAGCAGAAAATGAACTAAATAGATAAAATCTGTTTATACATAACCTAATATATGCATTATATGATTCCATTAAAAACCAAGGATACACACTATTAAAATGTTTCCAAGCCTTATCATCAAAAGGGTGCACCTTGAAACAATCCATCGTGTCGTGTGAATGATGTCATGTCATACACTGAAAGTGATGGGGAAATATATAAGGTTTTTTATGTGTGATAAGTGTCCTTCCCCTACTAGTTCTAGGTTTACATCAAGCATGCCCACATGTTATGCACTTAGTCAAATCTATAATTTCAAGGTACTAAAACATGCAAAAGTCTAGACATATATTGATTTTCTAGTATCCTAGGCTAAATAATAGATTTAGTTGTATAAAAGTTCTCTTTAAACCTATTCTCTTTAGATAAATTACTTATCACTCATTCAATGAATTTGTCATAACTAGTCTCACTCATTCCATGATCTGAAAACATGTACAAAAGTCAATAATTTAAAATGATTTATACATTATCCTATAATGGTTCATTAGAGTCTTTCAAAAGATCAAAGAACCGAGTTGCATCTACATTTGATTTTTCATATATGATTGAACATTCATTTGTATAATTTTGATTAATTATCATCGCATCCATACACATAGGATAAGAACTATTATTATCATCTATCACCCCATGCACGTTGCTAGAACTAAAGATTAACTCAATCATCCTTTCTACCATGATCTCATAAGAAAAATATAATTCTTTGTGTGCAGACCAACACTAGTATTTCTCTATGAATCTTTTTTTGTAAAAGATCTATTGTAACAATATGTGGATCGAGAAACTTTTTATTTGTACCTCTTACATCGACATCTAATACTGTCTCCACTGATATTTCTTGGATTAAATAATGTGCTCCCGTCCCTTTTCATAGCGGGACATCTTATAAAAATAACTCCCGTCCCTTTTCATAGCGGGCATTACATCAAGAGGAGCATTTTATTTATTGCCAAGTGATCCCAGCAGTGGAGGAGACTGGCGAGACCAAAACACTTAAAAATGGGAATTAAATTACCATAGCAAGGAAGGAAAGAAAGAAAGCAAGCATAGCAGGTTTTCCGAGTACAGGGAAGTCTTCCCGATATAAAAGAGGAGCATCACCTCTAAACTAAATAAATAGCGTCACATACCGCCTTGGTAATTAATAATAGAACGCCATTAAGGAAAACAAAAACACTACTCCATAGTAACCGAGCTTAGGATACGCTGAATGTTTGGCTCGAAACAATAAACAAGCCTTTGTCACCCATCCCTCCTCTGAACGATTTCATCCTCCTGGGAAATGTCATCCAGAAACCGAAATCACCCCACCCCACCCCCTCTCGACGTTGTGCTGCTCAGCCGTGACACACCGCAACCATTCTCCAAACTCCTCCACCATATGATCATCAACTCAAACTCAACCAGACAACCCTGCCTTCCTCTTGAGGTGCATCTTGAAGTCCATAATGTCACCCTCCCACCGGGTAACAGCTTGATTTTCACATACCCATATCTCCTTCGCTACCTGGTTTATGAGCCTGAAATCATGGCTAACAAGGACCAGACCCCCATCCCACTCGTTCAATGCCTCAGCAAGGGAGTCGATGGTCTCAATATCCAAATGGTTCGTTGGCTCATCCAGAAGCAGCATGTGAGGTTGCCTAAATGCCAGCCAAGCAAAAACCACCCTGCTCCTCTGGCCATCTGACAAATTACTCATGGGCATCACCTGGGCCTTGCCTGTCAACCCAAACTTCCCAATCGATGCCCTCATTTTTTCTTCCTCGTTCCCTGGATACTCTCTAATCATATACTGGAGAGCAGACACTTCCATGTCTAGTTTGTCAGCCAAGTGTTGATGAAATTGTGCAATCCTCAAGTGATTGTGCCGGCGAACCATGCCATCTAAAGGAACCAATTCACCTGTCATAAGCTTCAGCAAGGTACTCTTTCCAGCTCCGTTGGGGCCAACCAGCGCAACCCTGGAGTCCAGATCGACACCAAACTCAATATTCTTATAAATGAGATTATCAGGCGTGTAGCCAAAGGCAACTTCGACAAATTGAAGCACGGGTGGTGGGAGCTTCCCCACATCAACAAAGCGAAAGACCAGAACCTTGTCTCTCACAACCCTTTCTGTAAGTCCACCCCGTTCCATTTTAGCAAGAGTTTTCTCCTTGCTCTGTGCCTGACGAGCTAATTTTGCTGATCCATGCCCAAATCGGGCAATATACTCCTTCATGGAAGAAATCTGATCCTGCTCCCATTTGTACTGTTTCATCTGGTTTTCTTCCAGATCAGAACGAGTCTGAGCATACTGATCGTAGTTGCCAGTGTATATTTTCAATTTCTTGTTTTGCATGTGGATTATGTTTGTGCAGACACCATTTAAGAAATCTTGAGAGTGAGAAACCACAACTAGAATGCGTTCAAAGTTCTTTAAAGTTTCCTCCAACCAGACACAGGCTTCAAGGTCTGTCACAACATAGAAGAATTGATCGTCAACAGAACAGAAAACTTTTACATATTTCACAAACCCCTTAAACTCCTCCCAGGTCATTCTGAACACACTTAACAAGGAAAAAAGCATGAAAAGAAAATACCATAATAAAATTTTCAAGGATCATAACTCTCAACATTTCACCCAACACAATAAGAACTCAGTTCAGTATACTGTCTGCCATACAAGCTGATAATCAAAGTCCCCACCCATGCTAATGATCATCAACAGGAGAATTCCAAAATGTTTTGCATTATCTGAAAATAAATGAATATCTTGCTTTTATTCAAGACAAATAAATCAAGTGAGTTTGCCCCTAATCCTCCATGAATTAACTGCAACAAATGTCACAGGCTTGGATCTAGTTGTCTGTTTTGAAAAATTCAAGTGTGAAGAGTTGAGTTCAAATCTACTATGGAAATGAGTTAAAAATACAGATGTTGGAGTAAATAGTTGTCCAATAGTTTGGTGTTCAAATTTCTTTTTTCCCCGTTACTGTCGACCATAAATGGGATTAAAACACTTGCAAAACAGAACCACTTTTTATGAATATACTTCTGCTGCATGGTGTGACCATCCAACAGTAATCCACATGAAATCAGACCCTACGAGGTTGAATTTCAATTGGGTGGAAATCAACATCTAGAACTGAGTTCTTGGAAAATCCACACTTATAGAATTGTGAGGTTGCATGTACAGAGAAGAGTTGGAAACTGGTAAAAAGAAAGACAGACAATCTATGGTTGAGAATGTGTCAAGTCATTATAAGCCTTAAGGTCTTGGATAGATCCCAATTCAACTAATAAACCCAAAAGAATTGAATTGAAATCATTACCGTAACCAATTTTCTAAACAGGCTGTAACAGGTCAAAATTTCCCAAGTTATGTGATCCAGTCGCTGATTTTTTTTGTAGATTTTGGAAGGAGGGAAATTAAAGAGCTTATAAGGATTGCATACAAAATTCACACTTTTTAGGTGTTCGGACAGAAAACTAAAGAATCTTCCCAGAACAACTTGCATTAAGGAGATTTTTCTCTTTAATATTTGATAGTTTTCTGGCTTCCCATGATATAATTAGCCATGGACCTTTAAAGGATTCACATCTCATGCTCAATAGGACAAGACATGGCATTGTTTGCTTATCTTGAGTTTTGCTTTCTTTACCATCAAGTGGGGTATTGGTCTCCTAAATGTACTTGCAAACAGTAGATGCAAAAACAGATTTTTAATCCAGAAAATCCTAGTCCAGTTTAATATGCAGAAGAAAAATATCGGCGTGTACTTGCAACTCACAAATCCCTAAAGTTTTTCTTTTCTCCAATAAAGGAAAAGCAGCCAAAATACCAATCATGAGAGAGATGGAAAATGTTATGAGCAAACCACCGATGCTAGGGGGACTTACCAAGATGATTGGTAGGCTCATCAAGTAAGAGGATAGTTGGGTTCATGAACAAAGCCCGAGCTAATGCAATCCTCATTCTCCAGCCACCAGAAAAATCTCGTGTTTTCTTTGCTTGCATTTCCTTGTTAAATCCAAGACCAAACAAAATTTCAGCAGCACGTTTCTCTGCAGTTGCCACATCCATGGCCTCCAAACGCTCATAAATACGATCAAGGGCTTCTCCACCTCCATCATCCTATATCCAATCCAAGCCAAAATAAATGATCAATCACACATGGAAGTCACAGTAACATAAATCGTTCACAAGATCTGAAATACACCATAACTATTTTTAGTCACAAGGATATACCTGTGCAGCCAAGACTTCTACTTCTTTCTCCAACTCCAACCTCTCCTCATCACAGCTTATCACAGCGTCAAGTGATGACATGTCAGAAGCTTCGATCTCCCTGCTGAGGTGATGTATGTCCATGTGCTCTGGAATTGGTAGCTCTCGGCACCCTATTGCAGCTAGGAGTGTTGATTTCCCACATCCATTTAAACCAAGGAATCCATATCGTCTGAAGTACAAAATAATGTACAGATGGGAAAAAAATAGAATGAATTTCTTTTTCAATATGAAGTTCTAAGACACTTTGATCCAATTAGGTGCAATATACAAACCTCCCATAGTTTAGCTCAAGCTCAGAATCAACAATGAGATCATGTCCATGAAAAGTAACTGACAATGATTCAATCTGCAACAAAGATGCAACAAAGATCTAAGTTAGTTGAAAATAACATTACCTTTTGAACCAAGATTTAAACCCTATACAAATAAGCAAAAAAAAACCCTTATCACTCGATATTACCTCCTCCAAGGAATCCCAGAAGGGTGAACTACTGCTTATATTCTTTCAGAAAGGAAAATTTTTAGTCTAAACATTGCATGTTCACGGTTGCCAGAATGCACAACAGATGACAGACACAGCCGCTCGCGTAGGCATTTGTCTAGGTACACCAAGCTAGCAACAATAAGCTAGTGGTGAGACTAATTTACAAGTCTGGTGTTATGTGTGCAAGACCAGCAATCATATCATAATATATCCTTTGAGATATATCAATTGAAGAAACTGCACGTTAAAATATCTATAATAACATCCCAGGGAATTTGATTGAATATTTATATGATCAGAATCATGCTCAAAAATACAAAAAAAAAATCAAAATATTATCGTTAGTTATTGAGAGCAAGATATAGCAATTGGAGACTCTCTTAAAGTTAACTAATTAATCCTTACAATAAGCTTTTGCAACTTAGAATTAGAGAGCCATCTGAAAGAACCTTGAAAAAAAATGGTGCGATCAAACTAATTAAGGAGCCTAATCGAAAATTTAAGTAAAAATCTGCGTTAAATCAACATCTAACAAGAAATAGAAGAAAAAAAAGCTCAATAAAACATAAAAATAAATCCATCAATCTATATACTAAACTGTAGTATTTATAAAATAAAAATCACCAAACTTACGCGGATATCTCTGGAAAGAGGATGCGAGCAGAGGATACCGGTACAAGTCCGATCGGAAATCTGAAGATCTCCAATTCCATTCGACAACTTATCAACACCTCCATTCTGCGAATCGGCCGCCGCCGCTGCTTTTGAGGAGGTTGCAGCTGCTTTTCCACCTCTCTTGGCAGCGGCCGCCGCCTTCTTTTGAGCAGCCTTCTTCTTGCTGGCGTCGGAGACCATGGTTTATATCTAGTACTTAGAGAGAGAGAGAGAGAGAGAGGGATCTAGGGTTTGGTTTGGAACGGATGTTTCGGTGGTGTAGTAGAAAACCCGTAAATAAGGGTTATGGGTGAGAGAGGGTTTGTGGAGAGTCGATAATCCAAGTATTTATAGACTATCGGCAGACACGTGTACGGTTGTTTACCATTTTTTTAAAGGCCGATTAGAAGAAGTTAGCGCATGCTGTCATGTTCGGGTTTTCTTCGGTTCCGTGCCTAAATTGAACTCGTGACTGTTTGGTGCGTGCATGAGTTAAATTTGAATTTGTTTAGCTATTTTCATCCAAAGAAAAATGTAATTTACTTATATGCTTTACTTGATTAATTAATCCCATCCATATACTTTGCCAATATGTTAATCAATTCTTCGGATTCATTTATCCCATTTCTGCACTCCAAAATTGCACCCTACAGTATTCATTAATGTACTTTAATTCTCACAATACATGTTTTATATCAATTACACATATATTAATTTTTTCATTTATCAGAATTTATATAAATTATATTTATTTATTCATTTTTATGATCGCATCCTGTGTTTTATTTCAGCTATGAAATCATTCCATTCCAATAACTTTAAGTGCATTCCAATATATAGTTTCATAATATAAATTTTATTATTTTCAAGTTAATTAGTTAGTTGGTTTTTGTTATATTGGGCCTAGTTTTAAATTGGATTAGGTGAGCCCATTAATAGGAGTTTTCTTAGATATATATTTCCAAGATTATAAATACTTCTTTATAAAAATTAATTTTCATATTAAAATACACATTGGTTGCCTTATATTATAGCATAGAAAATAGAGATTTTCTTGCTCGGTTCTTGATTGAACCACTCTTCAAAAAACTTACCGATCTTTGCAATAATTTTATACTTTTATATCCATCTCCAGATGAGAATATTGTGTGCAAGTGGTTATTAAAATCCTCAGTATCTTGGAGCAGGTTGTTCATTGTGTCAAACTCAATTATCAGTCCCAAACTTAAATTAGGTAGGTCTTGGGTTCGTGAATTCAATAAGATTTTTGTTAAGATTTGCATCACATTGCATGTCTGTATAAATAAATAAACAAAATATTATTTTAACAAAAGTCAACAAAAAAACTTCTTATTGTTTACAAGTTTGTCATTATATTTATTTTAATGATTAAAGAGCCTATAGAGCCTCAAAATAATAAATTGTCATCCATAATTTATAATTACAATAATAATAAAAACCAATATTGAGCTTCCATCAAACTATCAATGTTATGACCAAACATAATGTCATCTTTAATTTCAAGTCGAGAGAGTAGTATATCATAAGTGATTTGTGTTACCTTTATAGAGATGCATATTGATCATGATCATTTATTTTTAAATGTTTATTATGTGTTTTCTTTCTTTCTTGCATGCAATTTGATGGTCGATAAGGATGTTTAAATTTACTTTCGTTGCCTAATATATGTTATATTGGCTATTGGATTTCTATTAAGGTCTTGATTATAACATTTTGCTATCTTTTATTCTACTTTTGCAAGTTGATGCTTAATTATTATATTTGGATGAACTGAAGGGGGGATTTGAAAAAATTCCTTTCCCATTAGGTATGTTTAGAGTCTAGAGAGCAAATGTTATTGTTTAAAGGCAGAGAAGATGATGAATGTTTACACAAGGTATATGTAAAAGACATGTTAAAAATGATACACTTTGAGGATTCAACTAGCAAAAAAAAAAGTTTAAAGAAATGAAAAAAAAAATCAAGATACATTAATTTTATGTTTAAGGTTTTACTTGTCCCTAAAATCGATGATTCACATAATTAGTTTCTCCAAGAATACCCATTTATGCTTGATTAAAATTATATGTCTATGGTATTTGTTGGTATCTTTTAGGTTTCTGCAAATTGGTGGGGTTGAAGAAGAAATACACAAAGTGCAGAAGCAATACCTATATAGAGGATCAACATTTAAGTTTGAGATTCAATAAATGTTACAATTGTGTTTTTATGAGCCGAAATAAGAATGATGATGGTTGCTAACATGATGGTCATTGGAGACTTACGTTAACTTCAAGATCCGTAAGATTAATCGAGGTGCACGCAAGCTAACCCGGACACCTATGTTAATTAAAAAAATAGCTTATCTTGGTTATGCTTAGCTTCTTTGGTGTTCGGATTGTGTGTTTCATTGACTCTATCTCGACTGATATTAATGCTATAAAATTCATTATTTTTTTGTTGTTAATCGAAATGTCAAGATAGATAGACAAAAAAGGACGATCTTGAAGAGTTATGTCCTTAGTTAGTTTATATCATTGAAGTACATAACAACAGATTTTATGGACGGAGAGAAACAATGGGAGAATTGTGGCAACAACATCAAGAAATTTCCATCACTGATACAGTTGGAAGGCAAAGATAGCAAAAATAAGAAAAAACATGTGAATTTTAATGTGCAGGGTGAACTTTAAATTTATAATTTTATTTTATCTTGAATATCAGTTTTAATATCTATTTTATTAGAAGGTTTATGAGGCTTTAAACAAATCACAAACCCTTTTGAGTTGTCATTCAAAAAAACTTAGAGAACAAGGTTTTCAAATGAGTTTAACCAAGTTTAACAACTCTATTTTATGAAATTTAATTTTTATTTAATTATAATATGATAAAACTAAATATTTGTAAGAGAGAACAACTAAAATTGTGGAGGATAATTTTATTTTTAAGAAAATTAAAATAGATATTGTGATAAATAACAAATTTTATAGTTAGAGATTTGAGATGAGTTTTTTAGACTTAAGAAATCAATTTTCAATTTTGTTTACTTGATAAATATCTTAATAAATATTATAAGAAGCTTAATAAATCAATCTTTAACCTTAAAATATCTCTAAATAGGTTCAAAAAATCAAAGTTAAATAAAAAACCATTTTTCAATCTCGGTCTAAATTTGAGCCTTGTGGTTGCTAATACGATAGTCACTAGAGATTTACATGGTTGTTAACTTCAATACTCATGAAATTAGTCGAGATACACACAAGCTGACTCGAATACCCACAATAATAATAATAAATATTATAAGAATGAGAAGGAGAAGAAAACATGTTTGCATCACATCTTAGTAAAATAATATCTGTATTGCCATGTCTGCACTATGCATAGATAACACTGCCCTATTAGTGTAAATATTCTACAATCCATATCAAATTAATTCCCAAAATCACAAGATTCAAGAATAGTTAATCAACTCATATTTAATTTAGATATAATACTATTTATGTTAATATTTATATAATAGCTTTCTAAGTTTGATGATTCAACTAGTGAGTTAAGTAGTGTCATTTCAAATAAATAATTAAAACAGAAACTCAATCCAGTTTAGGTGTCACTAGCCACTTACCCGCACCTCGTCACGGTTAGAATCATATTTTTTTCAACACAAAAAATATTAAATATATGATATTTTTTTATTATAATATAAATTTGGACAAAATAATAAATCTATGCAAAATTCCTGTGAAGTGCAAGTTTCATATAAAATATATATGAATTTTAAATCGATATGAATTTATCTGTTTAATAGGTTTTAACAAAATAA
Organism: Salix arbutifolia; assembly: GCA_025169955.1. Taxonomy (NCBI): domain Eukaryota; kingdom Viridiplantae; phylum Streptophyta; class Magnoliopsida; order Malpighiales; family Salicaceae; genus Salix; species Salix arbutifolia. The sequence continues at coordinate 629,844 of CM045910.1, read as the reverse complement.
CCAGCATATAATTATCATCATCATTAAAAAAAACAAGAAGATTCAGATATCTTAATTATTGAATTCATTGTATTATGATTAGTTTATTTTATAATTTAATTTAAATTAAACACAATAAACAAAATATAAATTGTGAAAACACCTGCAATAATTAAATAATAAAAATAAATAGTTAATTTTCTATCTACAAAAAGAATAGATAAAAACAACAGAAAACACACAAAAATTAACAAAGGGAAAAATGGAGAAATATTAATTTTTTAAAATGATCATTGACATAAATTAAAATTTCAAGACTAAACCGAATAAAAATAAAACCCGAATACAAAATAAAACAACAAAAATTAAAAACAAAAACAAAAATCATAGATGCATAAATACGGATAAAAATAAACATTGTCCAAGAAGGATCGAAAAAACCAAAGGAATTAATACTAAATTAAATATTTAAAGAATAAGAACCAAAATAAAAAATAAAATATATAATTAGTTTCAATCAAAGGACAAAATTGAAACAAATAAAAAGCTTGGGACCCAAACAAATAAATGTATTTAAAAAAAATTGTAGTGTAATTTTGTTAAAACAATTAAAATAATAAGGACTGAAATAAAAGGTGGCATATCTGACCAATTTCAATTGGAGGACAAAATTAAAACCTGCATACCAAAAAATTAAATGAACCAAAAATCAAAAGAATAAGGACTGAAATGAAAACCAACATGTATAATCATTTTCAATTGAAGGGCACAATTAAAAAAAATCAAAATTTTCATTAAAGACACAAAGACTAAAATAAAATAATCATAAACGTTAAGGACTAAAAACGTTTACGTGTATTTTTCGACGGCAGGAGAGAAAAAAGGGAGAAAAAACTAAAAATCGTTCACTGTCGATTCACTGACCACCATAATGCGACACGCGCTGTACCAGGAGGTGAGTTAGCGCACCAAATGACACTACGGACGAGCAGTTTCCATCAACAAACAAGCAGCTCACGCCGCCTAAAGGCTCGTGCTTAGGAAACACTGCTAGCGTGTTCATACGATGCACTCGCAGTGTTTCCGAAAGAAATAATAAAAAATTCCAAACTACCTATACACCCTTGGACCTAGAGATAACAACGAAAAAACCGGGGAGGAAAGTATCAAAATGCCCCCAGTTTCATGCTTTCATTTTTGTCTTTTATGGGGTTATTTGCATAGTTTCAATGTGCATGAATATGTGAAAAACTAAAAATACCTCACCGTTCCGTGTCTTTTTGTCAACTTCAAGGGTAAAATGATAGTTTCATTATACAAAGAATTTGAAAATACAATACATACCTCTGTAAATGTCCAAAATATCCCGGTTTTGAGAGTTATTTTTTTTCAATTTTAAAGATAAAATAATAATTATACTGATGGAATCCACAATAATTAATGTTTATATATACAGTGAAACCTACACAATAAAATAGTCACGGATTTAATATTTTAGTTAATATCTGCGGGTGAGCGAATCAACGCTCGTATTAAAATGAATGGTTTTCAGTTTTCACCTCCAGTTTCCTTGTATCTCCTGTCGGCTGCCAGCTGTAGTGCTGAGATAGTTTCAGCTGCAAGGTCAGTCTATTGATTTGAAACTGGATCTTCCTTGGGCCCATGTTACTTTAGCCATAGTAAAAAAGCCTAATGAAGAAACTGGTGCGGTTAAAAAAAAAAAAGGTGTTCGGAAATCTATTTTAAAAAACACTCAACTCTAGCCATAGTAGAAAGGCAAATGAATTAACTGTGAATATATATATATATATATATATATATATATATATATATATTTATAAAAAAACAAATTAACTTGAAAAATATTTTTTTAAAATAAAAAAAGCATAAATAAACAGTTTTCCATTCAATTATTGTCAACCACTTTTATAGTTGGTAGCTTTTTTTCGTGGGATCTAAATAAAAAATAAATATAAAACTTGCTTTTAATAATAGTTTTTTATACATTAAATAGATTGTACATAAGAAAACTATTTCACCTAACCACATCACTCCTCAAATACACACGTGTTTTCTTCCAAACTGAAGGAGAAATCCTTGCCCTGTTCTTCCAGAGAAGTATCTCCTTCTGACTTTTCCACAAAATGTTGTCCTTATGACTTTTCCACAAAATGTTGTGAGGTGGCTATCAACTTTGGAAAAATTGCCCTCTAATAATTAAACCTTAGAGCCACAGGGGACGGCCACCCATAGTGATTAATCTTTTTGTGCTTTCTTTTCAGTCGATTTCACCTATAAGTTCATCCATGCTGTTTTTAAGAATCAATTATTTCAGTCTTCATTCAACATTTTGAAGTAACATGAATTGTAAAAATATCTTTTTATTAAAAAAAATAGTATATTAAAATTATTATAATATATTTAAAAATATCAACTTATATATTTTTAAATAAAAAATATAATATAAAATCAGAAACATAAAAAAAAAAATACTATATCGTCTAGTACATGCCTTGCCTTCTGATGGGAAACAGTAATTCCAAATACATATCCATAGCAACATGATGTACCTTGATGAAATAACTATTGTAAATAATAAAGACTATTTCAAGAGGTTTTTGTCACACATTAAAAAATAATAAGATTTTTATCTAAGTATTTATATAATAAATTTTGATAAGATTTAGTAACTAATAAGAAAAGAATGATGGATTCACGAAAAACTTTTAATTGACCTTTTGTTAAGAAAATATTTTTAAGGACAATGTCTATACACACCTCTGGTTTTGTTTGCTATTTTATGTTGTTTATGTTCTTCATTTATGATTTTATTACCATCAATCTTAAAGATAAATTATAACTTGGATATAAACATTGTTTTTCATATATATTTTTTTAAGATATGCAAAGATTTATATGTTTAGAAGCAAAGATAAAGTTTATAACATGTTTTTATGATATAAAATAGAAGTAGAGAGTTAATTAAATAAAAATAAATAAATGAGTTAGATTTGATTGAGGATGTAAGTAGTTTTAATTAATGACTATTATGAAAAGAAAGGTATAATGCATGAAATTATTCTATTTTATTATCCCAAGTCTAATGGGGTAGCAAAGAGGGGAAAAAAATAGAATTTTAAAATAAATAATGAATGTTATGTTCGTTTATTATTCAACACTTGATAATTTATAGGATAAAGCTATTTTACCTGAATGTCATTTACAAAACAGAATTTATTATAAGAAATTGGTTTAACACCTTATGAATTATATAAATGTTATTCTCCTAATTTAAAATATCTAAAAATGCGAGGTTGTCTAATTAAGGTTAGTACCTTAACCAAAAAAAAGATAGGTTAAAAGAATTATGATGAAAATAATGTTAGATATAGATTTCTAGTTTTAAAAAGTGATGTGCTAAATTGTATTACAATTACTAGAATAAAATCTTTTGAACACATTGATCTATTAAATAAAGAGATTTCTCATACACTTGATAATTATAATAAAGTTTATAAGACTCACATTAATTAAGTGAGAAGAAGTAAGAGACAAATAAAACAAACTTGAGCTAGAACTTTTCGCATTTGAACTTGCTAGTGTATTTATTTTTACTCATTCTCTTATTATTTATTCACCCTTCATTATTTTTAAGGAAGAACATATTAAATAAAAAAGTAAATCATGTGGGATAAATACTGTAGCAGTAGACACAAATTATTGTTTAGTATAATTATCATTTTGTCACTCAGTGCGTTAAAAATAACTCTTGGCATCGAGACTATTTGACTTTTTCATGAGACCAGCTGACATTATCTAATTGTTTGGGGTTATTTTAGACTTTCCCTCATTTTTTGTACAGTTGAACTAGTGTTTTACCCCTAGTATCATACAAAACATTACTTAGTGGGCAAGAGTATTTTTGATTTTTGGTTTGTTAATGAACAACGAAATATCTGTTACGCCCTTTTAATAAGACAAAACATAATGGGTCTCTGCGAGGGTATTTTCAATTTTTAATCGTTTGATGAACAGTTAAATTTCGGGGGTACCCTCCAAAATGACAAAGAAGAAGAGTTAGCATTGGGGGTATATGTGTATTTTCACCTACGTTTTATTCTTTTTTTAAAAAAAAAGCTATAGGCACGTCTTGCTGACGCCCAATAGTTGTCTTTCATTCGCGCCTTGCGTGCGATGTCATGTGGTGGTTAACAATGTTCATATGTTGTCTGATCGGGGCGCCATCGTGTTCTCTTCCACATGGTGGTGCGAGTGTCACCCAATTATGGTAAAAAACATGCCGCTGGCCGATTGATCTCTTTGTTTTACCTTTTCTCTCTCTTGCAGGCGTAACTGCATATCAGTCCTTTGTGCTTATAGTATTTTCATTTCAGTCTCTGGTATTTTAATTTGAAATTTCCTCCTGTTTTTCTCTATCACAAAGTTTTGATTTGTTTCAATTAAAAGAGCAAATTAAATAAATATTATTAGCGTTTTAAAAAACATTTTTTTTAATAAAAAAGCAAATAAAAACAACCAAAATAAATGACAAGACCAAAATAAATATTATTAGTTTTTAAAAATAATTTGATTTGAAGAATGAATTAAAACAAGAATAAAATAGAGTGACAAACAGGAAAAAAAATCAAATTTAAAATGATGATGAACGCAAATTAAAATTTCATGACTAAATTGAATAAAAATAAAACACCAATAAAGTAGAAAATGAGAAAAATTAAAAATCAAAATCAAAAGTATAAATATATAAATACAAACAAAAATGGTCCAGAAAGATAAAAAAAAAAGAAAAGAAAAAGAAATTGAAACTAAACTAGAAATAAAAAGAATAGAAATTGAAATACATAACATAAAATTGTTGGACCGAGCTTGCTGTCGAATTTGAGTCAGCCGTGTTCTTCCTTGCATTTGCCCAGCTGTAGAATCCCCAAGACTTTGCTGTGCTAATATATTATTTTTTGATCGAGCTACGTGGATGTTATTTTTAAAAATATTTTTTATTTAAAAATATATTAAAATAATATTTTTTATTTTTTAAATAATTTTAACATGAAAAATAATCTAAAAACACTATTTTTTAAAATTTAAAGTTAAAAATAAAAATAAAAAAATTATTATTTTTTAAATATATTTAAGACACAGTGACAAACATGTCCTGACAGAGAGTTTTAGTGCTTTACCAGTTTACCTTCGCATTGGAATCCATTCCCTTTATTTGGTACATGATCTATTACAGGCCTCACGCCAATTTGTTTCCCAGGATATTTCTGACCTGAAAAGGAATGCTACGTCAACATAAATTGAATAGGAGAATAACACAGACCAGTAACTGTATGTTGAGCCAGTGGACTAATATGCAACCCTGATCACAAAATTGGAAAGTATTTTTTGATATAGAGAATAAATAAAAATAATTGTAAAACAAATTAAAAGACAAACACAAAATTAGTATTATTATCACTATGAGACATTGTTGGACTATCAAATATAATCTAAGTTGATTCATTATTTTCTTTCTTGTTTTTTAAAAAACTTTAAATTATTTAGTTTTTTTATATATTCATTTTATTATGAATAAGGAGCTGGAAATAATGATGATGTTTATTTTTTTAAAATATTTTTTTAAAAAATATGTTAGACTAATTATATATTTTGGTATATGTTTAATATTAACATATTTAAACACATAAAAAAGATGAACTAAGATTTTTTTTGTTTATTGTTTTTTTATTCTCAAATTAATTTAATCTCAGTGTTTTTAAATACTTTTAATATAATAATATCAAACATAAATCCTAAAAAAATAAAAAAATATTTTAATTTCTTTTAAAATAAAATTCCTTTAAACTAAAAATAATCAAGTCACACAAAGACAAACAAGTTAAAAAAAACAGTGATAACAAAACACTCATATTACATGCATGAAAGAGAGTTTCATTCTCATTTAATATAGTTAAAGTTAAACTTACTTTGTCTTTTAATGCAAACTGTATTTAATGCAGAGATAAATAACAATAAAAATAAAAAACCAGTACTAAGAGTATAGATATATAATTAAAGGATAAAATTAAAGGACAAAAACAAAATTATTATTATTATTATCATTATGAATATAATTATTTTAATCGTTTGGATTATAATAAAATTTAATATTATTGATATTAATAATATTATTTACGGGTTATTGTTATTATTAACACTATATCCATAATTATTAATATCATAAGCAATGAGTGACATAAATTATTATTTTATGAGTTTTATTTATTTATTATTAGTTATAAATACATAAATTAGTTCTCTTTCAAAAATTATAAGGCAATACTGAGTGATATATATATATATATATATATATATATAACCAAATAGCCAAATAGAGTACTTTAAAACTTTATGGTAACATATATATATATGTATATATTTTACCATAAAGTTTTAAAGTGCTCTATACGGCAATAGGCATGGATGAAAAGTGAAAATGGCTCCTCCATCAAAATGACCCTTTTCCTTTTTCTGTTTTCTTTTCAATCCACTTTATTGACATAGCTTACACCTATGCTCACATGGATTGGAACCCATGCCATCATCAGAACTCTTTGATCACATGGGTATTGGAATCTGATCAAAATTATTTAATTTATTTATTCAATATATATATGTATGTATGTATACAAAAATTCATGGTGTACAAATCTCTTCTTTGCTGGCGTCGGTATTGTCCCGTCTTAAGGCAAGTAAATTGAATATTATAAGTAGAGTGAAAGCGTTTTTTTTAATTATTCTATTAATAATTACTTAAAAATTAATACATGCTTAGTAAGTCGCCCTCAACCCAGATAATGTATGGTACGTGCGTGTTTTTTTCCCTTTAAAAACCTGAAACCCTTAACGAGGATTGCTGAGACCCAAGGTGCTGTGAATTTTTTATTTAGTCATGAAGTTGACATTTTGTTGGGTCGTTTTTAATGGGCAGACGGAACATTCCCTTGCGTTTTTATTTTGCCTAATTTTCCTTCAACTCACGAACATGCATCTTGCTATTTCCGTTAAATTATTTTAAAAATATTGAATTGATGATTTTTTAATATTTTTGGCAGATAGTTTTAAAGTTAATATCATTTAGCCGTATTTTTAATTAAAACGTATTTTTATAAAAGAAATCATGTACTTTATTATAAAATAACATTAAATAAAGTAGAAAGATGGGGAAATAAAGGAATTGCCTAAAAAAGGTTTGCTAAAGCAATACCTAAAACTCAAGATGATTCGTAAAAGTGTTTTACACCTTTCCCATCCTTTATGGAGGTTTCGTGTATCCTTCACCAACTAAGGCCAAAAAATGAGAGCATGCAATTATCTAAATTAAAAACCATGCATCATGTACTATGATATGCATCACATCACATACATGATATGAATCATCATGCATTCCCATTGGCCACTCACTTTGATGATTGCTGCGCGTCCTTTGCATTCATAGAGTCGCCGTGTACGCACGTGTGAACATAGACTGAGTGCAGGTAGTGGGACAATTCGTTTAGATAAATATCTGTTTATTTCTATGTTTCAAGAATATTTTAAAATACTTTTATCTTACTTTTATTTTTCTCATAATTTTATATTTTATTTGATGTGTTGATATAAAGAATATATTTTAAAAATATATATTTTTTCAATATATTTCTAAATAAAAAATATTTTAAAATTAATCTACTTAAATGTAAACGAATAAACAGGATGAACGATGTCAATCCTATAAAAAATGAGAAGAGAGATTTATTGTTATAATTTAGAATCAAACTAAGGGATAATTAAATAATTAATTACCCTAGTTAGTAAAGGAAGAGCCCCGAAAGACTTCCCTGGCCCACTTTCGCTTTCGATCGACATCCGAAAGCGGAGGAGCAAAATGCCGAAGACTCAAAGGGCAGAGTCAAGTCCACGCACTCCATCAGGTTCGCAGTGGCATCCTGACGGCACCGTTTCCTGTTCGTATTGGTGTAGGATAGCACTACCCCTTACTGGCTAGCCTGGCATGGTGACGGTGATATGAAAATTGTCATCATGTACATGCATGTTTCGACTTGAATAAACTGGAATACAAGGAAGGCAGAGAGATAGAGGTGGAGCTAGGGTTTTTGATCAGGAAAATGCTTTTGCTCAAGGCTCATCGCCCAGAAAAAAAAAAGACAAATAATAAAAGGCAGCTGCAAATTGGTGCTACACTTATCTCTCTTTCTATGTGTCTGTTTCTTAACCAATTGGCCTGGAATATGTTTGATCTTTGCAGTGCACAAACCAGCCCCCAGGACAGCTAATAAGGACACCGGAGAAAAAGTTAGCCAGGCGTGTTCTGCAGGTTCCAAGGTCCAATTTTTTCAAATAACGGGTAGGTCCCAGCCCTATGGTACAAGTCCATTTCTGCATTAAAAAAGGCTTGTTGTAAACTTGTAATATATATAGAGTCACTGCAATGGCCCTTCCCTTCCTATGGTTCTACTTCTCTTCCTCGTGAAAGGAAGGACACTAGGCGATTTTCTACTCGCGGATGGCTAATCTTGAAAGTCTCTAAACGTCGTTGGCATGATGATAAATAATTTGAAATTTGTATAAATTTTTTTAACTTTAAGTTAGGATATGTATTTTTCATAAGAATCTAGAAAAAACCACTCATCTAGACCATTAATTGCGCTTAAAAATCTTGAACATCATTTGGTTGGTGTTAGATGAATACTAATTACCTCACAATTCGCATGAAACCACCCACATTAGTGTTCGATGATAGGGATTGAAATGAGGTGGTGTGATTGGTAGGTCCTTTTTCGCTTAGAATCTTTGTGCATTGTCACGATTTTTAAAACTAAACTCAAGGGACCGACGTGAAAACTTTCATACTAGAGGTGTGATAGCATCGTCTCACCAAAAGGAGAGCCCACCTGGAGTTATTGCACTACTTTACCTCCTACCACTTATAAATCGTGCAGAGATTAGTCACAAAATCACATTAAATTAACGTATTAACTATGCTCCTTTAATCCAAAACCTTGAAAAGATCCCAAAATCAAAAACCTTCCAGCAAACCACATAGATAATCATAATAATTGGCCACCCATTCACCGAAATATTGCCCCCCTGCTCACTCTATTCATTATCTACATTTTAGCTCATTTTATATAATCTCTAGCACTGCCTTGCCCTCACATGACAGAGCAGGCATTTGGGTTCTCGTCGTTAAACTGCAAATGACCCGGGTAACCCTGAACTGGTCCCGCTCCATACCCCTGAATCGGTCCATGCCCGAATCCATGCCCCTGATGCGGTCCATGCCCGAATCCATGCCCATTCCCGTATCCCGGTCCATGCGAAGCATAAACAGGTTGACCCACATAACCATTTCCATAGATTGGCTGACCCACGTATCCGAACCCAGGCCCGAACCCAGGCTGCACCGTGAACTCCATCCTGTTTATCTCTTCCATTTTTGCAGCAGCTTCGCCATCTTGCACACCACCTTTTCCGCCGCCACCTTTCTTCTTTCCACCTCCACCTTCAGGAGCACTGTCAGCATCCTTACCACCTTCCTTCTCCTTCTTCGGTGGCACAATTTCCACTGGCCTCTTAAGCCTCTCCTTCAAAGTCTCGGCCAAAGCCTTCACATCCATCGTCCCCTTGACCGTCACCAATTCCTTCTGTTTGTCAATTCCCATCTCCTGCACACCTACAGGATATTAAAATAATAAAGTTGGTGAGTACTTAGTAATTACTAATTAAACAGCAGAAATAAGAATTTAACGCCGTTACTTGAACGGCAGGGAAGATTCGAAAACGTATATACCTTCGGCCTTGTGGACTATCTTGCAAATCTTCTCCATGCAACCCTGGCAGTGAAGTCCCAGCTTGAGAACCGCCGTGCTCACCGGAGCCTGTTAACATTTAAATAATAACGGTAAATCGTTAATTAACTAATCACAAATCATTACAATTAAAAACAAAAGAACCCAACATTAACCAAAAAATGTAAAAAGAAAGGCTTAGGCTCTAATTTTTTATGCAGCACCTCTTTTGGTTTAGTACCAGAGTCTGATTTTTTCTCATTGGATTTCTTGTCCTCTTTGTCCTCTTTGTTGCTGCTGTTTTTGTCGGTGTCTTGTTTTTGGGGTTGAGGAGAGATGAGGTTGACCTGCTTCTTGGTTTTATGGTGGAGATAGTCTCTGAGTTTCGAAGGATCAATATTTCCTGTAACAGTAAGCTTGTTTGAAGCTGCCTCAGTTATCACTGACTCCACGCCTAAAAAAACTCCAAAAACAAAACCCATTAAAAACAGCCAAAACCCAGTTGCAGGATCTGCATAGAGGGTGCAAAAAAGGGAATAAAAACCATATATGAAGGAGGAGGAAAACAGAGTCAAAATAGATATTCTTCAGAATCTGCTTCTGCAAAAAAAGAAAAGAAAACCCAAGAAGGTCAAGGAAAATGGATACCTTCAAAAGCACGAACAGATTTGACAATTTTAGAAACACATCCTTCACAATGCATTTCCACTTTCAAAACCACAGGGATTGGGCCTTTCTCGTCCTTCTTTCCTCCCTCGTCATTGCCTTTGTTGTTGTTGTTGTTTTTCTTCTTCGAAACAGAAAGGATACCCATTATAGCTAATTAGAAATTAGAAAGAAATCAAAACATAAACTATGAGTTAACACAGAGAAAAAGGTACCCTCTGGTCTTGAGAGGGTTAACTCACCTTAGCCATTGTGAGTTAGAGAGAGAGCGAGGGATCGATTGGAGAATGTGGGAGTCTTATTTATAGGGAGAGAATGGAGGAGGACAGTTAATGATATGATGATGATGATAAATTACATGTCTGTCATGTAATCACACCATGCCATACCATAGAATAAACAAATCATCGTAATATAAAGTGGATTTTGCTGGATTTATGTGCTTTTAAGGTTTTGGGTATGTTTCTTGGTGGGGAAGGAGAACCTGTGTATTTCCTGGCAGGAAAGCATTTGGATTTATTGGACTTGCGTCTCTCTGTGTCAATGAAATGAAATGGTTTTGAGTTTTTATTTACCATTGCGATTTAATTGTGTTTTAGATTTTTTTATTTTAGAATTGTTTTGGTACACTGGTATTAAAAATAAATATTATTTTCATATACTTTTACAAATATATTTCCACAGTCACAGCTAAATTCGGTGGATGTTACACACTGTAAAGTAATTGACTCCTTGTTGATGCTTCTTCCCGTGGTGCTAATTGTGTGATTGTAACTACACCCATGTACATTGCATTTGTTGCTGATACTACGAACATTGTTACTCACAATATAGAATTTTTTATTTTAATTTCTAAAATATATATATATATTCTCATACATGCTTGCCCTAAGATTCTTACAAATAATGCATGAATTATTTATAAATAATAGAATTATTCAAATTCTAGATCAAATGATTATGCACGATTAATTTATAAACTTATTTGAAATCAATCAGCAGGTATTTAGTGCATCAAATTAAAAAAAAGCGCAATTGAAGACTAAGGAGGAAAAATAATTGATTGCCTGCATTTTTTGCCAACCATTCCAGATTTGTAAGACGTGTGGGGGAGATGGCATTGACTACCCGGGTCCTGAACTGGGGCATTCATTATTTAAAGTCAATAACCATATTTTCATCTCTGTTCATGTCGGTAACTCTACACAACCATTTTAAACATTAAATCTCGTTAAGTAAAGCTCCGTTCTGAAAAGCTCTATGGTTAAAGCTCATCACAGAGTCAAACTGTTTGGTAATAATTGGATTACAGTTTTATAATTGTGAATCCCACAAAAAAACTGAGTTTAAAACTCAATTCAAAAAGCATCTGTGAGATGCTTTTCATATCAGACCACAACTTCTTCATGCACGATGATCACAGATCAATTCAACCACCCTTCCATCTCTCTAGGCGCCAACCCTCTCCTCTCTAGAAAAAAATCATGATGGACACGGGGAGAACAAATTAAAATTGGCAAAAAAAACAAAACAGAACAGAGAGGAAGAAGATGATGACACAATATAAAAAAATTGTAGCATAACCACCGACTAACAACCACCCTTGACGCCGACAGGACCACCGACAACTCCCTCTCTCCACAATGCAGTTATAGTTCTCTCTCTTTCTCGGTCGACATTTCTCTCTCTCAAAAATAGCCACCCTTGGCCCCGGCAGCCCTCTCTCCTCCAGCAGCAGCAATCATCGACGAGCACCACCAGCCTCTTCTCTTCACCGGCATCACCTGCACCAGTCCAGTCTTGTCCCATACCTCCATCATCGAGCAACAACAACACAACCCAGGAGCAATGACACTTCTCCTGGCCATAACAGACCATCATTTTCGACGTCACCACCACATGAAGAATCACCTCGGCCTCCTCTACTTGGCGGCAGGGATAGGTGAGCCTTTCGTCACCATCGGTCAACCACCTTGTTACTGTTCATGAATTATTTCACTCTGCATTGTTTATGCAATACATGAACAGTGCAACATCTTTTTTTTTTCTTTTCCTTTCTTGTGCTGTTGGGCTGAACCTGTTCTCACCTCACTCTAATTGGCTAGGCTGGGTCCAGACCAAGTCCAGCAGCTAGGTCATCTCTTCTCCGAGAATGACAAGGAGCGAAACGCGATAAAACGCCATCACGACAACTATAGAAAAAAAAAGAGATCACAAGATGATATGACTTTTACAGAATATGATTGCAATTCTAATTTTGTTCCTCATGATATTGATGCGAACCCTAGCGGAATTTAATGGTATTCGCGACCCCAAGATCAATCTAACCCAATTTTGTTGAGAATTGAATGAGTTTATCACAATGGAAGACTTGCTCCAAGGCAACAAGACTATAAACCAACTCGATCACAACGCCTACACCTGGAGACGAGCAAAGGAAGTATAAATTCACAACAAAGAATGGTCAATTCTTTGAAGAGTTGAAAAGTTCAATCAAGAACCAAGATGAAACAACCAAAGACGGTTACAATGCTGGAAAATATTGTTCCAAAAAAGTTCCCTAACATTATTTCTAAAGAGTATTTGTACTCCAAGCCAAAACCCTAGTTTCCCTAATGGGTCTCACATAAGCCCAAAATAAATAATAATCAACCCAAGCTAAAACTAGCCCAAACTAATTAAAATAAACAAATAAACAAGTCTAGAAACCCAAACAAATTGTCTCCTCTCAAAATAATTAAAATTTGATAGCCCAACTAATTAAATAAGACAAGTTCGTTGTTTCCGTATTTTATCGGGCAGCAGCAAGACCCAACTTAAAACGTATGGTTCTCTCTCTTCTTAATGAATTAGAAGGCGTTTCATATACCGTTGGAAAGGTATTGAAGTCTAGTTTCCATCCCAACTAGAATCACATAAAACTTCGATCTGTAGCTCCAGTTATGATTGGAAGAGTAACCAAAGGTCAAACTGTCCGAATCTAGTCTTCTTCTCCCAATCCTTGTGTAATGGTCTTGGTTCCACAACAAGCCCTTCTTGAACATGAATGAGATTAATCAAGGCTTGCTCTTTATTATTACAAATCCTCTTGAAGTCCACCTTAGCCCATGTATCTTGAAGAAGTCCATTGAAAGCTTCTTTGAACTTCTTAGCCCTAAGCCTAGTAACTGGACCAACTGGAACCTCCAATGGATCCTTTGATGGTTAGATCGCATCAGATATTTTACCAGATGTTGTTTCTCTATCAAATAGTCAGCGATCGCAGAGACCTTCACCAAATAAGATTCTCTTTAGCCCTTTTAAATAATTTCAATTCTTTATTAAAAAACTTAATGAAAAACTAGTGGGATTTATGCCAAATTATAGTATGAATTTATTAACCAAATATTTTTAAAATTATAATTAGAAAAAATAATTTCTTAGAACTTATTATAAAATTTAAATCTAGAGAGCAAATCCCCTTTTCAACCATGCTAAACCTTAGAGCCACAGGGGACGACCACCCATAGTGATTAATCTTTTTATGCTTTCTCTAGCGCCGTTCAACGTTATGACTCAAGAATCTAATTTTTTTAAGAATCAATTATTTCAGTCTTCATTCAACATTTTGAAGTAACATGAATTGTAAAAATATCTTTTTATTAAAAAAATACTTTTAAAAAAACTAGTATATTAAAATTATTATAATATATTTAAAAGATATCAACTTATATATTTTTTAAATAAAAAAATATAATATAAAATCAGAAACATAAAAACAAATACTATATCGTCTAGTGCATGCCCTGCCTTCTGATGGGAAACAATCATTCCATATACATATCCATAGCATGATGATGTGCAATTGATTAAATAACTATTGTAAATAATTATATTATATACTAAAAAAATCATGGTTCGGTTACTATAGCATGTGAGACAAATCACTGTGGATTATAATAATATTGCTCAATTTTCGATTCAGGTCGTTCAGTTCGTCTTTTTCTAATATTTAGTTATTTTTTTGGAGCTAAAAGAGATGAAGCACCTATATGCATAATTTGTTTTTCTTATAATTGTTTTTCATTTTTTGTTTGTTTTTTTGATTTTTTTTCACACATGCATTTTTTTTTCATTTTCCTTTCTTTTGATTATTTTTATTTATTTATTTTGACATAAGATTATTTTTTTTGCTTATAACTTCTTCTTTTTTAAAGTTATTGACTCTTTTTTTTCTTTGATTGGATTTTTTCCATTATTAACGCAATAAGAATAATAATTTTAGTTTTTTTTCTTGATTTTTTTAATGTTTTTAATTTTTTTGTCAGGGTAATTTAATAATTTTTATTGTTTTAGCAGTAATAGTAATGATATTTTTAGATGTTAAGTCTTCGATGTTCCTGTTGTTATAATAGGGTGTGTTGATGTGTTTTATTATATCAAACCTTGCATGTATAGATGTTATATTTTATTTTATTTTTTTAATTTTTTCATTTGATTGAAATTGATAATATATGTGGTTTTGTTTTCGGCCCTTATACTTTTGATTTTTGATTTTAATTCCTTTAATTTTTTATAGTTCCTATTTTTGTCTATGTTTATATATATGTACCTTTAGTTTTGGTTTTTAATTTTTATTATTTTCTCTTTTGTTGAGATAACATTTTTTTCAAAAATTTTGTTCTTAAATTTTAGTTTGTGTTTATGATCATTTGAAAATTGATATTTCTTATTTGTTTTCCTTTGTTTTTTCTTTTGGTTTTTTTATTAGTTTTTATTTTATTTTCACGTCAAATGATTTTTTTAGCTAATAATTTTTATTTTTATTCATTTTTATTTTGTTTGCTCTTTTGTTAAAGTTTTTGGGCTTTTTTATTCTTTTATTGAATTTATTTTCCCATTATTCACGCAATAATAATAATAATAATAATTTTACTTTTTTTTATTGCTTCCTCTTTTATTAATTTTTTGAGTTTTTTTTCCTCGGAATAATTTAATAATTTTTATTGTTTTAGCAGTAATAGTAATGATATTTTTAGATGTTAAGGCTTCAATGTTCCTGTTGTTATAATAGGATGTGTTGATGTGTTTCATTATATCAAACCTTGAATGTATAAATGTTATATTTTATTTTTGAACTAATAAAATTTATTAATTATTCCATTTCCAATAATTATAAAAAATATTTGCGCGACTCGCAACGTAGTGCGACCAATTAACTAGTAAAGACCATTTCAATAGGTTTTTTGTCACACATTAAAACAATAATAAGATTTTTATTTAAGTATTTATATAATAAATTTTGATAAGATTTAGTACCCAATAAGAAAAGAATGATGGATTCATGAAAAACTTCTAATTGACCATTTGTTTAGAAAATATTCTTAAGGACAATGTCTATATACACCTCTGGATTTGTTTGCTATTTTATTTTATTTTATTTTATTTATGCTCTTCATTTATGATTTTATTACCATCAATCTTAAAGATATATTATAACTTGGATATAAACATTTTTTTTTTGTATATACTTTTTTAAGATATACAAAGATTTATATGCTTAGAAGTAAAGATACAGCTTATAGCATATTCTTATAATATAAAATAGAAGTAGAAAGTTAATTAAATAAAAATAAATAAATGAGTTAGATTTGATCGAGGATGTAAGTAGTTTTAGGCCCCGTTTGTTTGCTGGAAAGTGGTTTCATTTTGGAAAGTGAATTCCGGGGAAAGTGAATTCCTGAAAAGTGAATTCCGATGTTTGGCAGTGTTATGGAAAATAAACTGGAAAACATTTTCCAGTGTTTGTTTGTGTTATGCAAAATGAACTGGAAAATAATTTATTAATAAATTAATTTTTTTTCAAGTTTATTAAAATAATGAGGAACAAATCTTACAAATTAAAAAGTTGAATGAGAATGAAATTGAAAAAAAATATAATTTCATAAATTATCTCAAATAAAATAAATAATAATCAAAATAATAGAGATCAAATCTAAAAATTTAAAAAAAAATGAAAGGTAAATAAATTAAAATAATAATAATTAACATTTCATAAATTATTTCAAATAAAATAAGTAACAATAAAAAAATGAGGACCAAATTTGATAGATAAAAAATTTCAATAAAAAAATAATAAGAAAAAAAGCAAATAGCAATTATAAAAATAAGGACCAAAATTAATATAAAAATTAAATTTTAAGAGATGGAATTGAAAAATAAATATTCAAAAACAAATTATATATAGCAATCAAAAGTTTGAGGATCAAATTTGATATAATCAGCAAATAATGACATTTCTAAATTTTTCACAACTTCCGGAAAGTCTTTTCCGCCCAAATTTTCCGGAAAACACTTTCCTGAAAACCAAGCCAAATTTTTTTTTGACTGGAAAGTGTTTTCCGTTGACCGGAAAGTGTTTTCCGTTGACCAACTTTCCGGAAGGCAAACAAACACAAGAAAGTTTGGAAAGTGATTTTCCGGAAAGTGAATTCCGGGAAACAAACACAGCCTTAATTAATGACTATTATGAAAAGAAAGGTATAATGCATGAAATTACTCTATTTTATTATCCCAAGTCTAATGGGGTAGCAAAGAGGGAAAAAAATAAAATTTTAAAATAAATAATGAATGTTATGTTCGTTTATTATTCAACACTTGATAATTTATAGGATAAAGCTATTTTACCTGAATGTCATTTACAAAACAGAATTTACTATAAGAAATTGGTTTAACACCTTATGAATTATATAAATGTTATTCTCCTAATTTAAAATATCTAAAAGTGTGAGGTTGTCTACTTAAGGTTAGTACCTTAACCAAAAAAAAAAGATAGGTTAAAAGAATTATGATGAAAATAATGTTGGATGTAAGTGTCGCAACCCAATTTTTGGGTTACTCCTCAAAATAAAATAAAAATGATAAAAATAAAATAAAAGGGGTTTGGCGTTGTTAGAAAAATCGCGGCGAAAATTTTGAATATTTTCTGAGCTGAATCATATCTCTTTTGTGCCAAAAATGAGAGAAAATATAAATTCAAGGTAAAAATTAAGTCAAAAATTATAATTATATTTTTTATAGGCCAATTTGATTTAATCATGGCCCAATTTAAAATATTATTATGTTTGGGAATTAATTTAGGATCCAATGGAAGAATTTAATTAAGTGCACGTACTTAATTATGCTTTTAATTGGTCAAATTAATTTTATTGAGGGCTTAATTGAAAAAAAAAATCAAATTCTTGAGTTTAATTCAGGCTCAATTGAGAAGATTGGAATTTTTTGAGACCCAATTGAATCTTTCCGAGCTAATTGTACAAAATTAGGGGCCAAATTGAAGACAATTGAGAATTTAATGCTCAATTGAGGGTCGAATTGCATAAATCAGAAGTAAGGGACCAAAATGAAAAGGCACGCAAAATTAAGGCTAATATTGAAATTCGGACAGGGGCACAATTGCATAAATCTAAGAGTTTAAAACCAATTGGGAGTGTAATTGGAACAATCACAAATCAAAGGACCAAAATGCAATTTCGCTAGGCCCACACCTGCAGCAGCCAGGCACGCCGCTGCAATCACGCTGCCGTGAAGGCAGCCATAACACTGTAGCATGGTGCTGTGGGATTCGACTCATCACCGCGACTGTAGCTCCGACAACCCCATTCACTGCACATGGCTGTAGCATGGTGTGACAATTCCATCTTCTCCGCCTATAAATAGCACGGGATAGGCAACACAGAAGTGGAGGAAAAAAAAGAAGAAAAAAACGAGCAAAAGCCGAGAGAAAACCAGTGAAAAACAGGGGAGAAGTTCTGAAAATTCACAGAGATTTTTAGCAAATAAAAAACAAGAGAAGCAAGGGGAAATCACACGAAAGAAAACCATCATCTTCATCTCCCTCTGCGTTGAGCTTTCTCTCTCTCTCGGTCTCGGCTTCTCTCTCTAAAACCAGAGGCGTTGGTCTCTCTCTCCTTCTCGGTCAACACTCCGGCCACCAGCTCAGGCCACCCAACTTCACCCCTATCACAACAGAAATCTTCCCCTCGACGCCAGACATCTCATCGACTGCTCAGGCGAAGAAACGGTGACAGCCCCGATGAAAGCAAGCCAAACCGTGCATCTTCCGACGTCTTTTCCGGCCACCACAGGCCACCGTTGACGACGCCACCACGACAGGAATCATCACCTCGACCTCCTCTACCCAAAGATACTAACAGGTACGCGTTTCGCCACACTTGAAATTTTACTATTCATCGTCTCCCTCGGCTCTGCATGCACAGCGGGACGCAATTTGCGTCCGCTGTTCACGTGGGCCGAGGCATAGCAAGCGGGCCGGGCCTCATGCCCGGCCCACAAATTCTGGAAGCCGGCCCAAAAAAGGCGGGCTGTCAGCCCACTGGACTGACAGCCCGGCCCGAAAATCAACTGGGCTTCCAGCCCATCCGGGCTGCAAGCCCAGTCCCCTCAAGCTGGGCTGTCAGCCCACTGGCCTGACAGCCCAGCCCATAAAAAATAAAAAATAAAAAATAAAAAATAAAAAAATAAGAAAATAAAAAATATTTTTAAATATTTTTGAAAGATATATATATGTTTTTTTACTGTTATTATTACAAAAAAAATTCAAAAATACAAAAAATGTATTTGTTTTTGTGCATACGGCCGAATTCCAAAGCTTTTCTCATTGTATTTTTCGTAAAAAATATGTTGCATATTTTTCCATATTTTTAAAATGAAAATTCGGATATTGTAACCGGTTTGCGATTATCCATTGGTATTCGGCCAAAATGTCATAAATAATTTAACAACTTTTCGGTTTTAGTTTTTTTGGTGTAAATTTACATTGTAAAATACACCCGCAAATAAAAAATATTTTACTACGGTGTAAAATTACATTGTATAATACATCCGTAGATTAAAATAATTTTAACTACGGTGTAAAATTACATTATAAAGTACATCCGTAGATAAAAAAAAAAGGATTTTTGACTGTGGTGTAAAATTACATCGTAAAGTACACCCGCAGACAAAAAAAATGTTTTTTTAATGTAGTGTAAAAAATAAACTTAGGAAAAAAAAATCAAACAACAATGCAGCTTGCCATAGGTAGGGTGCACCGGGGGCGATGCGTCTTCCCCTTGCACAACAAGTCCCCTTACCCAAGACTCTCGCAGACCAATAGGTTCCTAGTGACCGTAATACTAGGTGGCGACTCCTGATAAATATAGTCGTAAATTTTACGGCTATAAAATAAACAACCCCATTTTCACCGCGCGTCGTTGTCTCCCTCAAACCAAGGGGTGATGGCGGGGCGCGAAGCGCGTAGAAAAACACCGTCGCGACAGTAAGTTTCTAATTTTAAAAAGTGATGTGCTAAATTGATCTAAAAATACTCTTTTAAAATTTTAAATTTTAAAATTAATTTTTTTTTAATATTTTTCAAAATCATATTTAAAATACAGTGCCAAACATTAGCTTCAGTGCTTTACCTTCACATTGGAATCCATTCCCTTTATTTGGTACATGATCTATTACAGGCATCACGCCAATTTGTTTCCCAGGATATTTCTGGTCTGAAAAGGGATTCTACGTAAACATAAATTGAATAGGAGAATAACATAGACCAGTAACTGTATGTTGAGCCACTAGACTAATATGCAACCCTGATCACAAAATTGAAAACTATTTTTTGATATAGAGAATAAATAAAAATAATTATAAAACAAAATTAAAAGACAAACACAAAATTAATATTATTATCATTATGAGACATTGCTGGACTATCGAATATAATCTAAGTTGATTTATTATTTTCTTTCTTATTTGTTTAAAAAACTTTAATTTATTTAGTTTTTATATATATTTATTTTATTATGAATAAAGAGCTGAAAATAATAATGATGGTTATTTTTAAAGTATTTTTTTAAAAAAATATATTAGGCTAATTATATATTTTGATATGTGTTTAATATTAACATATTAAAATATATATAAAAACTGAACTAAGATTTTTTTTGTTTATTGTTTTTTTATTCTCAAACTAATTTAATCTTAGTGTTCTTAAATACTTTTGATATAATAATATCAAGCATAAATCCTAAAAAATAAAAAATGTTTTAATTCCTTTAAACTAAAAATAATCAAGTCACACGAAGAGAGACAAATTAAAAAAACACAGTGATAATAAAACACTCATTGTACATGCATGAAAGAGAGTTTCACTCTCATTTAATATCGTCAAAGCTAAAATTACTTTGCCTTTTAATGCAAATTGTATTTAATATAGAGATAAATAACAATAACAATAAAAAACAAAAAACAAAAACAAAATAAAAGATAAAATTAAAGGACAAAAACAAAATTATTATTATTATCATTATGAATATAATTATTATAATCGTTTGAATTATAATAAAATTTGTTATTATTGATATTCATAATATTATTTCATGAGTTATTGTTATTATCATAAGCACTGAGTGAGATAAATTATTATTTTATGAGTTTTATTTATTTATTATTGGTTATAAATACATAAATTAGTTCTCTTTCAAAAATTATAAGGCAATACTGAGTGAGATATATATATTTTACCATAAAGTTTTAAAGTGCTCTATACGGCAATAGGCCTGGATGAAAAGTGAAAATGGCTCCTCCATCAAAATGACCCTTTTCCTTTTTTCTGTTTTCTTTTCAATCCACTTTATTGACATAGCTTACACCTATGCTCACATGGATTGGAACCCATGCCATCATCAGAACTCTTTGATCACATGGGTATTGGAATCTGATCAAAATTATTTAATTTATTTATTCAATATATATATGTATGTATGTATACAAAAATTCATGGTGTACAAATCTCTTCTTTGCTGGCGTCGGTATTGTCCCGTCTTAAGGCAAGTAAATTGAATATTATAAGTAGAGTGAAAGCGTTTTTTTTAATTATTCTATTAATAATTACTTAAAAATTAATACATGCTTAGTAAGTCGCCCTCAACCCAGATAATGTATGGTACGTGCGTGTTTTTTTCCCTTTAAAAACCTGAAACCCTTAACGAGGATTGTTGAGACCCAAGGTGCTGTGAATTTTTTATTTAGTCATGAAGTTGACATTTTGTTGGGTCGTTTTTAATGGGCAGACGGAACATTCCCTTGCGTTTTTATTTTGCCTAATTTTCCTTCAACTCACGAACATGCATCTTGCTATTTCCGTTAAATTATTTTAAAAATATTGAATTGATGATTTTTTAATATTTTTGGCAGATAGTTTTAAAGTTAATATCATTTAGCCGTATTTTTAATTAAAACGTATTTTTATAAAAGAAATCATGTACTTTATTATAAAATAACATTAAATAAAGTAGAAAGATGGGGAAATAAAGGAATTGCCTAAAAAAGGTTTGCTAAAGCAATACCTAAAACTCAAGATGATTCGTAAAAGTGTTTTACACCTTTCCCATCCTTTATGGAGGTTTCGTGTATCCTTCACCAACTAAGGCCAAAAAATGAGAGCATGCAATTATCTAAATTAAAAACCATGCATCATGTACTATGATATGCATCACATCACATACATGATATGAATCATCATGCATTCCCATTGGCCACTCACTTTGATGATTGCTGCGCGTCCTTTGCATTCATAGAGTCGCCGTGTACGCACGTGTGAACATAGACTGAGTGCAGGTAGTGGGACAATTCGTTTAGATAAATATCTGTTTATTTCTATGTTTCAAGAATATTTTAAAATACTTTTATCTTACTTTTATTTTTCTCATAATTTTATATTTTATTTGATGTGTTGATATAAAGAATATATTTTAAAAATATATATATTTTTTCAATATATTTCTAAATAAAAAATATTTTAAAATTAATCTACTTAAATGTAAACGAATAAACAGGATGAACGATGTCAATCCTATAAAAAATGAGAAGAGAGATTTATTGTTATAATTTAGAATCAAACTAAGGGATAATTAAATAATTAATTACCCTAGTTAGTAAAGGAAGAGCCCCGAAAGACTTCCCTGGCCCACTTTCGCTTTCGATCGACATCCGAAAGCGGAGGAGCAAAATGCCGAAGACTCAAAGGGCAGAGTCAAGTCCACGCACTCCATCAGGTTCGCAGTGGCATCCTGACGGCACCGTTTCCTGTTCGTATTGGTGTAGGATAGCACTACCCCTTACTGGCTAGCCTGGCATGGTGACGGTGATATGAAAATTGTCATCATGTACATGCATGTTTCGACTTGAATAAACTGGAATACAAGGAAGGCAGAGAGATAGAGGTGGAGCTAGGGTTTTTGATCAGGAAAATGCTTTTGCTCAAGGCTCATCGCCCAGAAAAAAAAAAGACAAATAATAAAAGGCAGCTGCAAATTGGTGCTACACTTATCTCTCTTTCTATGTGTCTGTTTCTTAACCAATTGGCCTGGAATATGTTTGATCTTTGCAGTGCACAAACCAGCCCCCAGGACAGCTAATAAGGACACCGGAGAAAAAGTTAGCCAGGCGTGTTCTGCAGGTTCCAAGGTCCAATTTTTTCAAATAACGGGTAGGTCCCAGCCCTATGGTACAAGTCCATTTCTGCATTAAAAAAGGCTTGTTGTAAACTTGTAATATATATAGAGTCACTGCAATGGCCCTTCCCTTCCTATGGTTCTACTTCTCTTCCTCGTGAAAGGAAGGACACTAGGCGATTTTCTACTCGCGGATGGCTAATCTTGAAAGTCTCTAAACGTCGTTGGCATGATGATAAATAATTTGAAATTTATATAAATTTTTTTAACTTTAAGTTAGGATATGTATTTTTCATAAGAATCTAGAAAAAACCACTCATCTAGACCATTAATTGCGCTTAAAAATCTTGAACATCATTTGGTTGGTGTTAGATGAATACTAATTACCTCACAATTCGCATGAAACCACCCACATTAGTGTTCGATGATAGGGATTGAAATGAGGTGGTGTGATTGGTAGGTCCTTTTTCGCTTAGAATCTTTGTGCATTGTCACGATTTTTAAAACTAAACTCAAGGGACCGACGTGAAAACTTTCATACTAGAGGTGTGATAGCATCGTCTCACCAAAAGGAGAGCCCACCTGGAGTTATTGCACTACTTTACCTCCTACCACTTATAAATCGTGCAGAGATTAGTCACAAAATCACATTAAATTAACGTATTAACTATGCTCCTTTAATCCAAAACCTTGAAAAGATCCCAAAATCAAAAACCTTCCAGCAAACCACATAGATAATCATAATAATTGGCCACCCATTCACCGAAATATTGCCCCCCTGCTCACTCTATTCATTATCTACATTTTAGCTCATTTTATATAATCTCTAGCACTGCCTTGCCCTCACATGACAGAGCAGGCATTTGGGTTCTCGTCGTTAAACTGCAAATGACCCGGGTAACCCTGAACTGGTCCCGCTCCATACCCCTGAATCGGTCCATGCCCGAATCCATGCCCCTGATGCGGTCCATGCCCGAATCCATGCCCATTCCCGTATCCCGGTCCATGCGAAGCATAAACAGGTTGACCCACATAACCATTTCCATAGATTGGCTGACCCACGTATCCGAACCCAGGCCCGAACCCAGGCTGCACCGTGAACTCCATCCTGTTTATCTCTTCCATTTTTGCAGCAGCTTCGCCATCTTGCACACCACCTTTTCCGCCGCCACCTTTCTTCTTTCCACCTCCACCTTCAGGAGCACTGTCAGCATCCTTACCACCTTCCTTCTCCTTCTTCGGTGGCACAATTTCCACTGGCCTCTTAAGCCTCTCCTTCAAAGTCTCGGCCAAAGCCTTCACATCCATCGTCCCCTTGACCGTCACCAATTCCTTCTGTTTGTCAATTCCCATCTCCTGCACACCTACAGGATATTAAAATAATAAAGTTGGTGAGTACTTAGTAATTACTAATTAAACAGCAGAAATAAGAATTTAACGCCGTTACTTGAACGGCAGGGAAGATTCGGAAACGTATATACCTTCGGCCTTGTGGACTATCTTGCAAATCTTCTCCATGCAACCCTGGCAGTGAAGTCCCAGCTTGAGAACCGCCGTGCTCACCGGAGCCTGTCAACATTTAAATAATAACGGTAAATCGTTAATTAACTAATCACAAATCATTACAATTAAAAACAAAAGAACCCAACATTAACCGAAAAATGTAAAAAGAAAGGCTTAGGCTCTAATTTTTTATGCAGCACCTCTTTTGGTTTAGTACCAGAGTCTGATTTTTTCTCATTGGATTTCTTGTCCTCTTTGTCCTCTTTGTTGCTGCTGTTTTTGTCGGTGTCTTGTTTTTGGGGTTGAGGAGAGATGAGGTTGACCTGCTTCTTGGTTTTATGGTGGAGATAGTCTCTGAGTTTCGAAGGATCAATATTTCCTGTAACAGTAAGCTTGTTTGAAGCTGCCTCAGTTATCACTGACTCCACGCCTAAAAAAACTCCAAAAACAAAACCCATTAAAAACAGCCAAAACCCAGTTGCAGGATCTGCATAGAGGGTGCAAAAAAGGGAATAAAAACCATATATGAAGGAGGAGGAAAACAGAGTCAAAATAGATATTCTTCAGAATCTGCTTCTGCAAGAAAAGAAAAGAAAACCCAAGAAGGTCAAGGAAAATGGATACCTTCAAAAGCACGAACAGATTTGACAATTTTAGAAACACATCCTTCACAATGCATTTCCACTTTCAAAACCACAGGGATTGGGCCTTTCTCTTCCTTCTTTCCTCCCTCGTCACTGCCTTTGTTGTTGTTGTTGTTTTTCTTCTTCAAAACAGAAAGGATACCCATTATAGCTAATTTAAAGAAATCAAAATATAAACTATGAGTTAACACAGAGAAAAAGGTACCCTCTAATCTTGAGAGGGTCAACTCACCTTAGCCATTGTGAGTTAGAGAGCGGTTCTGCTTCTAAAGGAAGTTGGAATGAGAGAGAGAGAGAGCAATTGGAGAATGTGGGAGTCTTATTTATAGGGAGTGAATGGAGGAGGACAGATAATGATGATGATGATGATGATGATGATGATGAAGAATCACATGTCTGTCATGTAATCACACCATGCCGTTCCATACCATAGAATAAACAAATCATCGTAATGTAAAGTGGATTTTGTTGGATTTATGTGCTTTTAAGGTTTTGGGTATGTTTCTTGGTGGGGAAGGAGAACCTGTGTATTTCCTGGCAGGAAAGCATATGGATTTATTGGACTGTGTCTGTTTGTGTCTCTCCGTGTCAATGAAATGAAATGGTTTCGAGTTTTTTTTACCATTGCGATTTAATTGTGCTCTAGAATTTTTTATTTTTATTTATTTTTTATTTTTAAATTGTTTTGATACTAATATATTAAAAATAAATATTATTTTCATAAAAAAAACTCACTTTTAAAAATATCTTTTCCACGGTCACAGCTAAATTCTGTGGATGTTACACACTGTATAGTAATTGATTCCTTGTTGATGCTTCTTCCCGTGGTTCTAATTGTGTGACTGTAACTATACCCATGCATATTGCATTTGTTGCTGATACTATGAACATTGTTTTTGTTTTTATGGATTCCAGGAAAACCACGTATCCTGAAAAGTATATTTTATGGGTTCAAATGAGTGAATAAAACCTTCTCTGTCTCAGGTTCTTACAAGAAATGTACGTTTTGACTCGAACTCGAGACTTACTGAGCAAATCTCAAGTTCTTTGCCACCACACCACACCCTTTGGAGACTACTATGAACATTGTTACTCACAATATAAAACTTATTCCATTGTGAGAATTTGATCTATGTTGTTTTTAATTTTTTTTTTAAATTTATCAAAATAATATTTTTATTATTTAAAAAAAATTATTTTTGACATTAGTATATCAAAATAATCTAAAAATATCTAAAAAAAGTTAAAATAAAAAAAAATCTGTTTTTTTTTAAATACTTTTGAAACTTAACACCAAACAAACACTTACATAATAATAAGTGAAGCTTTGTTTTTATGAATATCGAGAAATGTGAAAGTTGATAAGTGAATCATTCACGAATTACAAAGTGATGAGTTCTTCCTCTCTTTTGGGTCGTTTTGGATATGAGTTTAATCCAAAAATATGTGATTGAATATAGAGTAATGTGGAAGTTGATCTGAAATATTCCATTAACTGAAATCTGTATAGAAAAGTGAATTGCGTCTAAATTAATTATTGATTTATAAAATTCAAAGAAAAAACCTTATAGCAATTACTGTATAAAAATAAATCAATAAATATCCATCCAAAAACTTAAGTAACGAGAAATTTATCATTTTAGAAAATAGATATGAAAAATTAATTGTCTGTTTGGGAGTGTGGTTGCGGTTGCTTTTGAAAGTACTTTTCGTTTAGAAATGCATCAAAATGATTTTTTTTTATTTTCTAAAAATTATTTTTGACATCAACATATCAAAATTATCTAAAAACACCCAAAAATATTAATTTAAAATAAAAAATAATTTTTTTTTTAAATTTTCAATTTTTTTCAAAAACACTTTTGAAAAGCTCTTCAAACCACCTTAGTGTTCTTTTAACTATTTTTTTCTGTTACACAGTAAAGGTATAATCTGGTCAATTTATATGTCGACCAAAACTGTTTCTCTTTTAGAACACGATTTTAGAGATGTATCTCTATATTATATTATTACTATGTATTATGTATTAATATATATATATATATATATATATTCATTCTCAATACATGCTTGCCCTAAGATTCTTACAAATAATGCATGAATTATTTATAAATAATAGAATTATTCAAATTCTAGATCAAATGATTACGCACGATTAATTTATAAACTTATTTGAAATCAATTAGCAGGTATTTAGAGCACCAAATAAAAAAAAAAAAAGCGCAATTGAAGACCAAGGAGGAAAAATAATTGATTACCTGCATTTTTTGCCAACCATTCAAGATTTGTAAGACGTGTGGGGAGATCAGAGATGGCATTAACTACCCGGGTCCTGAACTGGGGCATTCATTATTTAAAGTCAATAACCATATTTTCATCTTTGTTCATGTCGGTAACTCTACACAAAACCATTTTAAACATTAAACCCCGTTAAGTAAGGCTACGTTCGGAAAAGCAATAAGGTTGAAGCTCACCGCAGAGCCAAATTGTTTGATAAGAATTAAATCACAATTTTGTAACTGTGGATTCCATAAAAAAATTGAGTTTGAAACTCAATTCAAAAAGTATCTGTGAGATGCTTTTCATATCAGACCACAACTTCATGCACGACAATCACAGCTTGATTCAGCCACCCTTCCATCTCTCTAGGCGCCAACCCTCTACTCTCTAAAAAAAACAGTCATGATGGACACGGGGAGAACGAATTAAAATTGGCAAAAAAAAAAAAAACAGAACAAAAAGGAAGAAGACGATGACACAATATACAAAAATTGTAGCATAACCACAGACTAACAACCACCCTTGGCACCAATAGGACCACCGACAACTCCCTCTCTCTCCACAGTGCAGTTGCAATTCTCTCTCTCTCTCGATCAACATTTTTTCTCTAAAAAACAGCCATCCTTAGCCCCGACAGCCCTCTCTCCTCCAGCAGCAGCAATCGTCGACAAGCACCACCAGCTACTCCTTCGGTATCAATAGCCTCTCCTCTTCACCGGCAGCACCTGCACTAGTCCAGTCTTGTCCCACACCTCCAGCATCGAGCAGCAGCAGCACAACCTAGGAGCAACCTTCCGACACTTTTCTGGCCATCACAGACCACCATTTCCGACGTCTCCACCACATGAAGAATCACCTCGATCTCCTCTACCTGGCGACAGCGGCAGGTGAGCCTTTCGTCACCATCAGTCAACCACCTTATTTACACAATACATGAACAGTGCAACATCTTCTTTTTTTTTTTCTTTTCCTTTCTTGTGTTGTTGGGCTGAACCTGTTCTCGACTCACTCCAATTGGCTGGGCCGGGTCCAGACCAAGTCCAGCAGCTAGGTTGTCTCTTCTCCGAGAATGGCAAGGAGCGAAGCGCGATAAAATGCCGTCACGACAACTATATTAGAAAGAGATCACAAGATGATATGATTTTTACCGAATATGATCGCAATTCTAATTTTGTTCCAATTGATATTTTACCCGATATTGTTTCTCGATCAAATAGTCAGCGATCGCAGAGATCTTCACGTATAGATTTATTCGTGATAGAATTGCAAATAGTTTGATGGGAGAATAAAAAGAAGAGTCAAATTTACTTGAATTATTAATTATATGATATTATTATGATTATTAAATGTACAATAATTATAAAACAATATATGTGAGTATATATATATATGTATGTGTGTGTGTGTATGTATGTATGTATGTATACAAACATACGAAACTGATTTTTATTAAACCTCAAACTTAACCACAGTTTTAACTAAACACTTCAATTTCAGTTATGAATCGGAGTTAAAAGTGTTTTTCATAAAAAAATAAAAATAATCTCAACCATAACAGCAACTACAATACCAAACAAACTCTCAATAGAAAGATGGTCATGGTTTGCCGCTGAGAGCTGAATTAATTAATTTATTTATTTGTATTTAAAAAAACAACAACAATGTTAACTTGCTTTAAAGCAAAATAAAGTTTTATTACTCGATTTATAGATTATAAAATGAAGCAGAAAGAAAAAAATTGACACCAATATTCTTCTAATCACTAACCAAATCAAATTCATATAACCATGCAAACATATTCCATCACAACTAATCCAGAGTTAAATTGAGATTTCTCATGATTTAGTGACTAGTGTCAAGAGGTTAATTTTTGAGAGATTGAACCTTGAATGAAGACCATAAGAAAGCTAAGGATGTGTTGCTGCTTCCGGTTGGGAAGAAACTCTGCTGCAACCGGTTGAACAGACTCTTCCACTACCAAGAAGGAGCTGATAGAGAGATTTGAATAGAAATAATCTCTGCTGGCGTTGGAGTTTCTGCTGCTGGACTAGAACCGATCCTCTGCTAGCGACGACGTAATGGAGGCTCACTGTGCAGAGAAGATGACAGGAGGATCTGTTATGGCTGCCGTGAAGAGAAGTGTTGATCAGATTGCTGAAAACAGCGCTGCTGTTGTGAGGAGGAGCTTCCACAGCTACTTCAGGAGAAGCTGTTATGGCTGCTCACGGTTGAAGATGAGAGACGCTGGTGTGGCTGAAAGAATATCCTGGAACCAAAAATTGCCGACTCTTACTGCTGAAGCTGCTGGAATGGCTGCTCACGGTTGAAGATGAGAGACGTTGGCTGCTGCTTCCCTTCAAAAACCGGTTATCTCTAAAAACGACGAGTGGGAGAGATAGTTCATGTTTTCAGGAGGGTTCACGTTTTTTGTGCTTATATTTTTTGAGAGAATTTTGTTTTTCGGGTCTCCTTTTTTTCTGAGAGGAGTGTGGGTGCATTTACAGCAACCTCGTTCCTTCTTATTCCTACACTTAATCTATAAATTTCTCTTGCTTTTTAAACTGTTCTAAGAATGTTCTCCTTCTTCTAGAATTTTCTAGAATATTTTCCCATCTTCCAAAAAACAATTCAAGAGTCTTTGTTCTTATCCACTTTTATTTTTATCTCGTTTTCTATTATAATTTTCATTGGTATATAAATTTTTTAACTAGATCAATTCTTATATTTTTCCCATGTAAATTTAAAAACTATTTGATTAATTTTATATTCTTCCTTTTATTTTGTCTTTTAAAAAACATTATCAAATCAAAATAAAATTGCCTTAAAAATTAAAAATTGATTAAAAATTTTCATATTGCAACAAAACTTTTTTTTTTGTAAGTCTTGATATTTTTTATTTTAAAAAACTTTGAAAATAAGATAAAATATAAGTGATGACACACATAATGTTATCAACAAATGTTTATTCTATTTTGTCAAACCATGCATCAACCAAGTCCTAGAATTTTCACTTAACTTTGTGGAAATCCAATATATAGACATCCATAAAACAAAACTAAAATCTTAAATAAAATAAATATGAATAAATCATTTTCTTAAGAAAAGTTGAATGATTAAAAAATATATAAACTCTTTCTCTGACCGTGTAAATTAGTCTATAATATTAGCAGAGAAAGGAACGAAATTTTTGTCTAGGGCTCAAATCCGGAATGAAATATTTGTCTAGGGCCCAATTACAAAACAGAATAAACAAAAAAAATGTTTATTTCAGATTGTGACAACCATATAGAAAATTAATAAATCACGATTTCAATTTCTCAACCAATCTAATATTTAGAAATAATGAAATTAAAAAAATATATAAAAAAACAAAAAATATTAGGTTTGATGGGTAAACCCACTACATCCATAATTTGGATAGCTCGAGTAAACACGTCAAATCCACAAACTAGCTAATGAACTCCATTGGAACTAATAACTTGTTTTTTTCCCTAAACTATTGTTTATTTAACTATAAACGATAACAAAAATAGATAATCGTAAAATCAAATGACTAACCATATAATGTAAAATAAAATAAATTATAAATTTAATTTTCAATTAGTTAAATATATAAACTCTTTATCTGACCGTGTAAATTAGTGTATAATATTAGCAGAGAAAGGAACGAAATATTTGTCCAGGGCTCAAATCCGGAATGAAATATTTGTCTAGGGCTCAATTACAGAATGAAATATCAGCGAAGAAAGGAACGAAATAAACAAAAAAAAAATTATTTCAGATTGTGACAACCATATAGAAAATTAATAAATCACGATTTCAATTTTTCAACCAATCTAATATATAGAAATAATGAAATTAAAAAAATATAAAAAAATCAAAGGATAAAAAATAAAATAGAAACATATTAGGTTTGATGGGTAAAACCGCTAATCCTGTGATTTGGATAGCTCAAGTAAACACGTCAAATCCATAAACTTGCTAATGAACTCCATTGGAACTAATAACTTGTTTTTTCCTAAACTATTGTTTATCTAACTATAAACGATAAAAAAAATAGATAATCATAAAATCAAACGACTAATCATATAATGTAAAATAAAATAAATTATAAATTTAATTTTCAATTAGTTAAATATCAAAGTATAAAATTGAAAAATAAAATTAAAAAATTAAGTTAAATTTGTCAAACTGTGAACAAACCCATGAACTTTCTAGAATTTCATAATATAGTGAATAAATAAATAAAAATAATAAAAACATGAATTACGAGTATTAACAGGTGTAGGAACACTATCGAAACACATTTTAGCTTGTACTTAATGCATGTTTGAGAGTGTGTTTGATGTAATTTTTTAAAGTATTTTTCGTCCTGAAATGTATCAAATGATATATTTTTTATTTTTTAGAAATCATGTTTAACATTAGCACATGAAAATTCTAAAAAAAGCAAAATAAATAATTTAAAATAAAATATTTTCGAAGTGCCATATCAAACAAGAATTTAATAATATTAAATAAAAACTACTGATTGGTGGTCCAGTACTTTCCTCCAACCCAATTAGCTGGCCTGGAAGTAAATGACAGCACTTCAATACAAAAAACCGTGGGCTAGCGGAATATTGCCAGACACCTGGAATGGGCTGGACAACTGACACATGTTATCTTCTTTGTTCTCTTATTGTTGAATTGTAGTTTGAACTTTGAGCTAGCTATCCTTACCCGTCAACAGGTCAAATATTTATATAGAAGGAAAAAGAATGAAGTTTGAGAGCAAGGTTGAATTTCATAAATTGTAAGGGATTGAAAGTTTATGATGTGATAATTTGGAGGACCAAAATGTATGTGTAGCCCTAAGTTTAGAAAAACCATATCTTTTTGCCACATTTTAACTCAATCCCTTATCTTTAAGTCTTGTCATTCTTTAATAAAAGTTATTTAATTGACCATTAATTTGGATTTACAAGGATGAGGTGAAAAAACAGACAAATTATCATAATGATTATGATTTGTTCCTTTATGAATAGTAGTGCGAGGAACAATATTTTCTTCATGTGTTTTAAAGTATTTCATAACAAGTGTTTGTTTTTACTTTTAAACTATTTTTTAAAAGTATTTTTAAATTATTTTTTTATTTAGAAAATATCAAATCAATTTTTCTATTGTTTTATGTGATAATGGTAAAATTAAACACACACACATATATACATATTATTTTAATAAATTTTCATTAAAAAATACTTTTATAAAAACATTATACATTGCAATACCAAACATGCAATAACTTATCAACTATACAGGAAAACATTAATTTTTAAGTTTTCTTTTATGAAAAAACAACTTGAAAACGCTTCACTCATTATCATAAACATAAATTTAACATTAACAATTATTTTAAACAACTAAATAACATACATGTTTTTATAAATTTGTAGATAAATTTGTCCAAATTAAGTGTTTATAAGCTTTGTATGATAAGAGGTTTATTTTATGGTAATAACCTTGAATAACGTGATCCTAGTTCAACATCTCATTTTTCTTACATAAATTTATGATTTTTTAATAATCTTTAACTCAATAGATTATAAACATAAATTTTAAATTATTTTCAAAAACTAATTAACATACAAATTTGATTTAACATTTTCTAGATCTAAAGCTATGAATTCATATATTTTATAAATTTATAGATAAATTTATCAAATTAGGTGTTTATAAGCTACTTATGATAAGATATTTCATTTTATGATAATCATGTTCATACATTAATCAAGTTTCAACATCATCTAACTCTCATTTAAATTTCTCATATTTTTTTAGTTTTAGATCTAATAATGGAAATTAAGCTAATTAAATCAATGATTGAGATATCACTGTGAAGATAGATATTAACATTATAAAATATTTAATAAGACATTTATAAAAAAAATTATTTTATTATCTTCATCTCTCATATTTATTTTCATTTTTAAAAACATTAATACAAACTAAAGGGAATCACACACACCGAAGCTTCATTATTATTGACATTCTTATAAATCACAATGAATTATTTTTTGTAATTCTCAATTTGATCATTGAATTTATAGTAAGAAAGAATGAGTTGAGAACTTCTCACTTGTGCTTTGCAGAATACATGTTATTGTTTGTAGAAGCTAGCATGTAACAAATGTTTTTATAAGCTAGTATATAACAAAGAGATAGAGTTCTTGAGTGTCTTAATGCTTTTTGTGAAGCTTCAGGTCAACGAGTCATTGTTGTCTAAGACTAAAGTATGATTTTTCAAGAATGTTGACTCCTTGACAAGTAATATTAGTAGGAGTAGTGGATTCAAAGTCATTAAGGATATGGGAAAATACCTTCAGGTTTATTTGTTACATCAAATAGCAACTAAGCAAACCTATAGTTACTTAATTGAGAATTTGCAAAAGAAATTAGTTGGTTGGAAGTCCAACAATCTTTCCTTGGCATGTAAGATTACATTGTGCAAATCTCTTTTTTCAATTATTCCTCTTTTCCAATGCAAGTTGTTATGCTTTGAAAGCATACTTGCAAAAAAAAATAGAGAGAATATGCAAGAGTTAAATTTGGGGATGTGTCAGTCTAAAGAAGATGATGAGATGAGGATAAGAAAAATGAAGACAATGAATACGACTTTTATAATGAAAACAACCTAGGGTGTATTACAAGAGAATAGTTTGTGGGTGTGGTTTTTAAAGGCGAAATATATGAATTCTAATTGTGGGGTTGGCCAACTAACTACTTCTTCTAGAGATATAGTGTTGTGGAAGACTATATATCAGGTATGGCCTTAAATGACTCAAAGTTTAAGATGAAATTAGGGAATGGTAGGCATATTTTGTTTTGGAAGGTAATTGTTTGGAGGGATATAGTCCTCTCATTAATCATACATATAGAGAGATTCCAATAGACATAATTAATTGTACACTGGCTGATATGGTTAGTCCTCAGGGGTATTGAAATCGAGATGTGTTTGCTCATTTACATCCCGTGTAGATTGTGATGGGAATTGTTGGTTATATTCCACCTGATCATAATATGGATGCAGACACAATGGTATGGTCATAGTCCTCAAATGGATGTTTTATAGTAAAAACAACTTATGACTTGCAGAAGGCTGATATGGTTAGTCCTTAGGGGTATTGAAATCGAGATGTGTTTGCTCACTTACATCCCGTGTAGATTGTGATGAGAATTGTTAGTTATATTCCACCTGATCATAATATGGATGCAGACACAGTGGTATGGTCATAGTCCTCAAATGGATGTTTCATAGTAAAAACAACTTATGACTTGCAGAAGGAAAAGAATTACATTTAAAGGATTATTTGGAAATAAGAAGGAATAGAATGTGTAAAAGTGTTTCTATAGATTACGGCTCATAATTTACTTATGACTAATGAAGTGCGGTGGAGAAGAAGAATTACAAACAATCCATGTTACATTTATTGTTTCATGTAAGTGGAAACATTATTTCATGCATTGCGTGATTGTCCTAAAGCACATAAGATTTTGGAGGTATTTGTCAAGATAGAAGATAAAGATTTTCTCTTCAATCAATCAAGTATGTAGGGTTGGTATCAAAACTGTTTTTTTAAAATGCATTTAAATATTTTTTTAAGATA
Organism: Salix arbutifolia; assembly: GCA_025169955.1. Classification (NCBI taxonomy): domain Eukaryota; kingdom Viridiplantae; phylum Streptophyta; class Magnoliopsida; order Malpighiales; family Salicaceae; genus Salix; species Salix arbutifolia. The sequence continues at coordinate 594,775 of CM045910.1, read as the reverse complement.
ATTTTGATATATTAATATAAAAATTCATCTGCAAAGAAAGCATTTTAAACACACTTTTTTAAAATCACATTATTAAATACGCTTGAGAAGATTAACAATTACAATAAAAAATGTAAGAGGCTGTGGTGCACATTAATAAGAGTGTGCACTCTTTCATTCTGATTCATATGGCAGACCGACCCCTACCGCTATCCTTTTTGGCTATCACCCACGAGGCAAGCCAGTCAATAGAAATGGACTTTCAGATGAATATCACCACATGGCAATCAGTGATTAGTACAGACATCCAATCCCACGTGCTTGAGGGCTTTCCATCACGTGGCCCTGCGGCCATCAGGATTTTAATGTTTCATGCTTATTGGACAGACATTAATCAGCTAAGGTTCCCTCATCATGTCGAATCCTTATCCGCGCCCCCCCCACCCCACTGCTTTGCTCTATAAATCTTTCTTGGCGTATTTATCAGAGCCCAGAGGAAGAAAGCTCAGAGAGGCCAAGCATGGACTAGTTGGAGCAATATCATCAACAGACCCACCATGTCGCCTTCATCTGCATTTGCACCTGCACCTTACTTGTTCCCTCCTTTTGTTTTCCGAAACCAAAAGTTCGATGCACTGGAACAAGCTTGAGGTGCAGGTGCAGGTGCAGGTGAATGCCATGTTGGTGTTTTGACACTTGTCGTGTTGTAATTCGTAGCTTCACGCTGGCACAGAACGACGGGCCGGCCTTTTCATATCTTCAAGGGAAGGGCTAGAGAATGAATTCTAAGAGAACAAATGTGTTTTTCAACAACGACCGAGAGTCTGTCTGACCATTGACTTCTTTATGCAGGTGTCTGGTGTTTATAGAGATGATGAAGATGAAGCCACAAATCAATGGATGCGGATGAGTATTTTGAAGGTTTTCGAGAAATCTATGGTGTGCGTGGAGGGCAGATCCATGAATGTGCGAGCTGGTGCCTGTCCTGGATATATAGATCTCGATCTTCCACTCGAGTGCTAGGGTTTTGAAGGTAATTGTAAAATATAGAAATCATATTCAACTTTCCCTTTCTGCATCCCTTCCTCTATCATACGCACGCACACATTTGCACACAAGCACCGCTGCCAAATAGGAGGAACATACATTTAAAGCTCAGTTGAGAGAGGTTTTAAACTGTTTTGGCCATCTCAGAAGAAGAGATCAATGGTTACAAGTTCTTTGATAGTGTGATAATGCACTAACTATAGACAATGAGACGATATTTCTCTTATGGTGCTTTGCTTGTATGATCGAGAATCGAAAACCCTATCTGGTTTCCTTCCTTGTTATTTCCGGTTCGAGTTTTGTGGTTGTTAATATAATAGTCATTACAAGTTTATTATTTTAGAATTCATGGAATTAATCGAGATACATTGAAAGAAAAGTCAAGAGAGCATCTCATCTATTGGAAAAAATATATAGTTTTTTTTTATATAAAAAATTAAAAATTTATTATATTTGGATTCGAGATCTCTTCGAGAAAGGGGTGATAATTAAAAAGTTAAATCATAACTCAATGAAAAAAAGAAAGGTTCATGATAGTTATATCTTTTTGTTTGAATTGTTGAAAATCTTGTTCGAATATCTTGGTGATTAAGGATTGAATAATGTAGTGCTAGGTAGAATCGACTTAAGAAAAGCTCCATCGAATTAAGGACCAAAAAATTAGCTTATAATTTCATCTCAAATACTTATAAATTAAAAGAGAGTAAGGAATAGACTTCATTATTAATACATGATACACTACTTAATTAACTACTAATGAAGTTGCATTAATTAACACATAAATTGTAATTAATAATTGGGATTAAAAATACAATTACATGATCTCCACCTAGGGGATCATGCATATAGATATAACTCCGAGAATAAAAGAAATGATCTATAATTGGATTCTCAAGAATAATGCAAGGAAAATGATAAAAAGAAGGTAAAGAAAGCCATCAAGGGATTGCATATCTTCAAAAATTACGGATACAATTGTGGTATCTAAAAAAGAGAGTCAAAGACATGATAAGATTAAACACCTTAAAAGGAGAGCAAGGTACACATATTAGTCAACAATGGTGAGCGTTAATGATTTGAATATTAATGTTTGTAAATAAAAAGAGTACTTAATTAGGTGAATTACGCCCAAATTTTCAAAGATACTATAGAACTTTTGAATCTTCTTTAGCATTATCATCACATGCATCTCATATATATCCATAATAACCTTCACACGCACACCTCTTTCCTTCCTTCAATTATTTCTATCTTCTTTAACTAAATTACAGAAATAAAAGCAATTTACTTTATTTTAGATAATATAAAAAATGAAATAGCCATTAATTGAAGTCATTGCAGTAGCCCCCGTCTTTTTTTTAATCAATTTCTTGCCTCTGCATGCGTTCAACCTTCTGATATAAAGTTAAAGTATCCTTTATTACATAGAAGGCAGCTTTCTATCTCTTAGATTTCTCTAAGTTTATCTGAGCAAAGATTTTTGTGTCACTCGATGTATCCCATCATACAACAAACTATACAAAACAAGATTTCACTTGTGTTTTTTTGTTGAAAGAGCATATTAAATTGATATAGGGTAATATGTATGTATGTATATGTGTGTGTGTGTGTGTGTAGCAAATAAAATTGTGTATAATTTGATTAGAAAGTTCTAGTACGTGCTAATTAATCATTTTAACCTTGTTTAAAATCAGTGCTGCTGCCTTGTAGTTTGCTAACGAAGATGCATTAGCTTGCGAGGAAAAGGAAAGCCGGTATATACAAGAGATATTGGGATGAGATTATCTTCACCATTCCATTCCATCTTAGTACTCTTATTTCTAGCTTAGCTTCATGCAAAGTCATGTAAACAAAATTCACATGCATATCGATTTGGTGCAATGAAAAACCAGCTAGCAAGGTCAAGGGAGCACAGCCCAGTAATAAGCTGTGGGATGATTGTTTACCAAGGAGGAATTCCGGGTAGGAGTACACGTAAACAAGATCAGCTCTACTCCATTTTATTTTATTTTATTAACGGGGGTGTTCAGGTCAGCTTGCACATATCTCGACTAATCCTATGATTTCTAAAGTTAACAGTCATGTATCATATTAGCAACCACAAGAACAAACTTTTAGTCCTAATCTCGTACCATTGGACCACCTTTACTAGATGGTTAACTCTACTTCATTCTTAATAGCGCTCGTTGCTTTACTCGCTACGGAAAAGTGAAGTACCAAGAGACTTGTTGTCATTATGCTGGTCTAATCAATATATACGAGCCATAGATGCCTCTTCAATCTTCTTAATTGTTGATATAATTGACATATGTAACACATCTTATGGTGATGCTCGATGATTCTCATTTTTTTTTTTTTGAAAAATGAAAAAAATTGATGAAAGGAAATATGAATAAATAAATATGGGTATTGCTCTTTTGTAGTCCTAAAAGTTTATCAAGTTTTTTCAAGTTATCTTTATTTTTAACACCTAATAAAATTAAACCTAATGATAATTGTGGAGGTGTTACTTTTTAAGTAACCAACACATACAAATAACCCATTTTTGCTTTCTTGATCTAGATCACATAGAACACAAATTGATGAAGCCATAACTATCATTTTATCTTGAATTAAACAACCCATTAATATCTGGCTAAAAAAAATATCCTTGTTAATGGATTGAAACTAAAACTATAGAGGAGTAAACCTTTCTCTTTTTTTTAACAAATAGAGTCATGTATATAAACTTTTTAAAGTTTTTTTGACTAAGTGATAACTATTAGTTTATCTTGAATTAAAGAATCTATTAACACTTGACCATAAAAAATAATCCTTGTTAATGAATCAAAATGAAAACTACAAAGAAGTACGACTTTCTTTTTTCTTACAAATACATTCATGCACATAAATCTTTTTGAGTAATTAATAACTTGGATCACATAAACTTCTCTCTAAAATAAAAAGCTTTATTAGATTTGGTGTCTAATCTTGAATATGTGATTGAATCATCAACTCCTCCTCTTTAAATATATTATTTATTCTTTCAAAACTTTTATTAACTCAAGATTTCTCTAAAAAATTCTACCAAATTTATTTATATCACAAATCAAGATACGAACTTGAGAAAAATTAAGGGTGATATGATTAGACGAGAGTAGGTATAAAAGTGAAAAATTCTTAAAAAAAAAACATATGAGAAATACATTCATCTTATAAATATAGGTGGATCAATTAAACCTAATAAATATCTTTGCCTCTCATCGTATTCAAGGTTTAGAGTTATCACATTGAGTATCTCAGATTTAGTTATTAAAATAACTTTTCTAGTTAAATCGGTACATCAAATACTATTTTCAAATCCTTTACTGAAATAATACAACAAGTTTCAATTATATTATATCCTTAAATGCACATAAAAAAATCTTAATTAAAAAAATATAATTTTTAAACATCTTGGATTCTCAAATTGCTAATAATGGCTTCGGTTTGCAAAAGATAAGGTTATTGATAAATTTGTATTAATAAAAAAGGATAAGAATCAAGATTTTAGTTCTAAAAAATAAAATAAAACTTATGATAAATAAATATCCTTAAACAATATCTTAAACAATATAATGGCTAGTTTTAGGGACCTATATATGCAATCATTATCATACTATGTTTTTAATTTCAAATCGAGTTAAAAAATACGAAAAGGGAAAAAACAATGGTTTTTTTATTACTATTATGAGTTTTAGTTGATTCATTATAGTTTATATGTGAACATTTTGTAATTAAATTAGAAGATTTTAGTATTTAGATATATTGTTTAACCTATCATATGTAATTGTTCACACTACTATTCATAACCATTTTTCTCTTCTTAAGTTCTTGAATTTTTTTACACTTTATTAATTTGATTTTATTTCTTTTCAATTTCATCTTTGTAAGTTATGTTGACATGATTCTATATGTTAGGATTTGTTTTTATTCACATGTTATTGCATGCTCAATGTGTTATAGAGTATTTTGATATCACAATTTTAGGTTATTGTTTTAAAAAACTAAAAATAAAAAAAAAGGATTAAAATTTTAAAAAATATAGCTCTTCTTTCAAAATGTGTGAATCTTCAATCCATTTCTTAAGTCTCAAACAATACATATTTGGTCATTATTTCTTAAGGTTTTTATGTTTTGATTTGTTATTTTATTTTTATCATGTTTTAGTCCTTGAATATTTAGGGAGGGGAGAGAATATTGATGGAAAAGGGAGAGGAGAGGGGAAATATTTGGTTGACCATTAAAAAGTTATACTTGGTGTTAATGAGTTGTCTTAGAGAGAAGAGTTCAATTTAGGAGAGTTTATCTTTAAACATGTTCAAAAAGGTAGATTCAAAATTGTTAATCTTGTTTTGATTATGTTTGATTTTTGGGTTTTGAACTAATTAGAGAGTGTCTTGGGGTTAAAAATAACTATACTAAGGTTTTTATGATGATTCTTAGAGAGAAGAGTTCAATTTAGGAGAGTTTAACTTTAAACATGTTCGAAAAGATAGATTCAAAATTGTTAATCTTGTTTTGATTATGTTTGATTTTTAGGTTTTGAACTAATTAGATAGTGTTTTGGGGTTAAAAATAACTATACTAAAGTTTTTATGATGATTCTTAGAGAGAAGAGTTCAATTAATGAGTTGTCATAGAGAGAAGAGTTCAATTTAGGAGAGTTTACCTTTAAACATGTTCGAAAAGGTAGATTCAAAATTGTGAATCTTGTTTTGATTATGTTTGATTTTTGGATTTCGAACTAATTAAAGAGTGTTTTAGGGTTAAAAATAATTATACTAAGGTTTTTATGATGATTCTTAGAGAGAAGAGTTCAATTGAGGAGGGTTTACCTTTAAAAATTATTTTATTATGGTTAAAATTGAGGTGTTTTTAGGTGAAGAATAAGTTGAAAACTGATATTTTGAATCACAAAACTTGAATTCTAATTTTTTGATAATTAAAATTGACTGAAAAATGCTTTGTGGAAACATGTCATCAATTAAAATAAAATAAACACTAACACAAATGGTGTGCCAAATTAGGCCTAAGTATGCTAGTGCTTTTTTTATTTTTGAACAATGGTTCTAGTGTGCATTTTTTTTTTAATTTGAATGTTAATTAATACTCTCTCACACATATTTTTTAGAATTATTTAGTTTTACTTTCTTTAAATAGTAACTAGTCTTTGAATTATTTTTATAATATAATACTTCAAAAAATTATTGTAATTTATCTTTAATTTCTTGTTAAGAATTTTAGACAAATAGGTTCTATTTACATGATGCATTTTAAAATCACAATCATTTAAATGTATAGACTATAACTAACTTTTAAGATAAATAAAATAAAAATGATAGATGAAGTAAAATATTTGCATATTCATTTATATTTTTTCTTCTTATAAGGAAGATCAACTTTTCTTTTTAGTCTATCATTAGCTTTAATAACTCTTTTTTGATTTATTAGTTTATATATTTTTCAATTCATTTTATTAATCATCAACATCATCTTTTCATTTTATAATTAAAAAATCATAATACTAAAAACCACATCGTTAAAAAATAACAATACTATAAAAATATAAATAGTGATACTCATCTATAGGTAAAACTTCAATAAATATTTTAATTTTTTTAAGATATATTTTATATACATCAATAAATCTTACAATTTCAGATGGAAAAATAAAAAAATTATTATTTTAGTTATGAAATCTAGTTTGGAGACTAACTACTAAAATGATTAGCGGTCCAATCTAATTTTAGATCAATTCAATCAATCTTGGATCTCCAATTTTGTTAAAATAATAATATATATTTTTTACAAAACTTAGCTAAGTTTGATCTTGTCAACCATGCCACTGAAAATCTAATCAGATCTAATAGATCCTTAACTAATTGATTTTGTGTAATTTAATCAAAAACCTAAACCAAGTTAGGTTCATAATTTCAGGTTTACAACTTAGTGGGTATTTGAAAGTATGGTATGATCTGAGGTTGTAAATAAGTTAGTGTTTGGTAAAGATATAAAAGCTAAAAAAATTTGGTGGGTCCCACCTTAAAAAAATGATGAAATGTCGTTTGACAAAAAAAAAAGAGCTGCTTTTTATTGTGTCTCGACCTATGATGAAACTGATCCCTAACAAAAATAATACTATTAGCATTTACTTCCAAATTAAAACACACCCGAATTCTGGAGAGAGAGGGGGGAGGAGGGTATTATTTGAGAGAGGGGGGAGTTCTGGAGAGAGAGAGGATAATATATGGTTTATTACTTTTTATATTTTTTTAATATTAAAATAATCTAAAAATTTAAAAATTTAATGAAAATATAAATAAATATACTAGAAGGAGATCACAATATAACTTTTGCCTTGCAATCCTAATTTTATTTCAGATGATATTTTATCAAATGTTATTACTCGATCAAATAGTCAGGGATCGCAGAGGCCATCACGTATGAATTTTGTTCATGATGGAATTACAAGTAGTTTGATGGAAGAATAAAAACAACTGTCTAATTTACTTGAATTATTAATTATATTTTATTATTGTGATTATTAAATCTATAATATTAAAAAAATAATACACACACACACACACACACTTTAAAGTAATTGCACATGTTGACAACAATATAAAAAACTTGGTAACCAAACACATAAAACTGCTTTTCATTAACCTCAAACTCAATCATAGTTTTAACCAAACATTTCAATTTCAGTTATGAACCGCAACTAAAAATATTTTTTTATGAATTATTATTTTAAAATCTCAACTATAAAACAATGGTAATATCAAACATACTCTTAATCTTGTTGGGTAGGAAAGGAATAATAACTCATTTTAATGAAATTATTTGCTTTAGGATACAATTGAGAATAAAGTGAAGGATAAGGACTAAATTGAATGTTTCCATCAGGTATTGCTAAACGCCGCTGCTTCACTTTCAAGTCTGAATTGAATTCACAGAGGTAAATGATTGATAACCTCTCACCCTCGCATGGCTACCACCGCTACGTTATTCTTATCTCGCCTTTCTTTCTTTCGATTCACCACTAATAAATCTTCTTCAATAAAAACAAACCCTTTTTTTCTCTATTCTAAAACTATTAAGGTTTAGTAATGATCACTGCCAACTAAAATAAACAAAAACCATCTCCATTCTTTATTTTTTAGTGGGTTTGTCTTGATTTCAGTAATTTATATTGTTTGTACAGAGCCCAAATCGATCAAGACTGATTTCAATGGCATCGGAAGCGAAGGAATCAGCTTCTAACAATCCAGGTCTTCACACCACTCCTGATGAAGCTACTAAAGGATATATCATGCAACAAACTGTAAGCCATTTCCCCTTTTCTTTTCGATTTAGAATTGGTGGGGTTTAATTATTTTTTTGATATTTTATGCAGATGTTTCGGATTAAAGATCCTAAAGTCAGTCTTGACTTCTATTCTCGTATTTTGGGCATGTCGTAAGTTTTTTTTTAGTTTTTTTTAGAAAATGTAAGTATGTATGTGCTCGTTAAAATTAATGATGGTGATTTGGGATATTGTTTTTCCTTATTATATGATTCAAGTTTTTTCCCTTATTTTTACTCGTGTTATTTATTTGGGTTTAGTGCTGTTCAAGGTAAAAAAGAGATTTAAGATATTGAAATTGTTTGCCACTTCTACTTAAAGCATGAAATAATGAAAAAGTAAATGATGTTAGAGATGTTGTTGCTTGAGGGTGTTTGACAAAGTATATGGTGTTGGAGATGTTTTTGCTTGAGGGTATTTTTATTTTTGGAAGATAACATGTTAACTTTTTATTTTTGAATTGATGATGTTTGTGCAAGCATGCTTTGCTTCTGTGCCACTGTATCATTTTGGATATACATGAGTAAAAGTCTATAAAATTAAGGTGTAATTGTATATAACAACTCCTTTTAAAAGTGTCAATATGGATAGGTTGTCCTTGGTAGTAATGATAAATTCACATTTCTGGAAATCTCAGGTTGCTGAAGAGACTGGATTTTCCGGAGATGAAGTTCAGCCTGTACTTTTTGGGCTATGAGGTAATTTAGATAGCAACGCATCTAAAAGAGCTAGTATTATTCATGGGGTGCATTTGAGTGTTAATATTTTGTGACTTTATCCACAGCTTATTTTTCCTTTCCTTCATTTGGTGCTATACATTTAGATAAAAAAATAGCATTATGCTCTCTAGCTCTTACAGTACATGTCTGTTTGATATAGGATCATGCATCAGCTCCAGGCAACTCGGTTGAAAGAACAGTTTGGACTTTTGGTCGGAAGGCTACAATTGAACTAACACAGTAAGAATTATTGATGCACTTCTTTCTCTTTTGTTTGATATATTTTCTGACAAATGCTTCGGACAGTAATTGGGGCACTGAAAATGATCCTGAGTTCAAATATCACAATGGGAATTCAGAACCGCGTGGCTTTGGTATGTAAGATCTTATGATTCAGGAGGGTTTTGTCTAGATTCACCCTATGGTAGCATAACTATAATTGTAATACATGTAACTTCCATGTGATTGTGGCACGTATGAAGCAGTATCTTATAGTTAAGACTGATGATTTTGATTTGATGATCTTTGGCACTGTGTACCACTTGAATTCAATTTGGCTGGCAAATTTTAAAAAAAAAAACACTTTTATTTTGACCACTAGTAATATCCTTTTTAATAGAGGTATGCATATGGTTAAATATGTCATGCTATTGCTGTGTAATTCATTAACTGTTTCTATATTTTCATGATGCAAGACCAAATAGACTAGGGTATAAGAGGTATGAGTTTTTCTTGAGGAAGGTATCAGTGTAGTTTGGGTTTCTGTGGGACTGTTTTTTTTGTATTGTTGTCATTGGCTATTAATAGGAATGTAACAGAAGTTTTGAACAAGATCTTTAGAGTTTTTTCAGTGGCGTATATGGTGTCTTTGAATCACAATGAAAAATTAATTTGAATCAAAATCAGTAAGTTATTTTAGCAAAATGCTTCAAGTTGAATGAATATGTTAAGCAATGATGCTATAATATATGCTTTAAAAGTCCCCTTTCTTTATTTCTCTTTTGATAAATGATTCTGTCAATTTTGAGTCAAATGTTCAAACTTAAATGAAGAGTTGGTGAATGCAGTCCTGCAATTTAAAGCACCTCAATGAACCCTTGGAAAGGAAAGGTTACTTTCTGTATCCAGGTTGTCATAAGATATTTTGATTGCTTCAATTAACAGTTGCATTCTTACAGTCAACTTGTCATAAGAGTTTTTGATTGCATTAACAGTTAGCATGGCTCAAATCAGCAGTTGCTATTTACAGTTTAGTTTCTACCTGACATCAAACAAGGGTGCTAAGTCATAATGCGCTGATCTTTCATGGAAATTTTTATCTACATCTTCTATTAGCTTAACATACAAGTTCCAGTTCCTTCTTTTTCTTTAGATTTAATGATTATGCCAAGCAAGAAGTAATGTTGACAGTTTTTATTTGCTTTTCAGGACATATTGGTGTTACTGTGGATGACACATACAAGGCATGCGAGAGATTTGAACTCCTAGGGGTGGAGTTTGTCAAAAAACCAGAGGATGGTAAGGCTCCTCTTTTAGATGATAAAATAGTTATCCTTAATTAACACGAGCATCTGATTTGCACTATGTAGCTGGTAGTTTATATGTAAAGTATTGATCAGGTTAAATGATTTGCTATTTGGCTAGATAAACTGATGTTAATTTTGGGCTTGGGCTGTCTAATACATGGCATCCATCAATGGTTTAGCCTGCAAGTTCTACACATTTTTTTTTTTAGTTTGAAATAAGAGGTAAAATTTCTGGATGATGTACCTGTCTGCTTCTTGTGCGCGCGCTCGCATACATGGGTGTACATATCAAGAGAACAAGGAAAGAAAATAGGCACATATAAATCCTGGAGCAGGATGGTTTGGGAATGTCAATTCATCACTTGTAAAACTATTGTCAGCCAAGGTTTGTAGTTTATTGGTTGATGAGTGATGAGGATTTTGTATGGATTAAGAATTAGGTTTAGATTTAGGACTTGAGACTGTTCTCAATAATCATTCTTTGGTAAGAACTTTTAATTGAGTAACTTAAGGTGGTATATGTTTAGAGAATAAAGGAGAATATAAGGCTTGCCATGGTTTCTTAAACAGTAATATGCTAGGTGATATGATATTGTGAGAATGAAACTTGCTGCATGAACTGAGAAATCATATTATCATGAAGGGAAATAAATATGTATGCTTAGCTAAAGTTCATGATGCCATCATCAAATTCTGTGCTACTGACTCATCATGGACCATAAGTATTTATTGTGTCATACAATCAATGGTACCAGGTGTGGTAATTTGCTGCAATGTTTGTGATTTGATGATGTCAATGGACTTGATCATTGATATGATCTACCCTCATCCTCTACAGTTGCCTTTATATGAATTTCTTGATTAATCCGAATGATATAAACCTGTTCTCTTTAATTTAAATTTGACCGATAAGTGTTATGATTTCTTGGTTGGAGTAGTACCATTCTCAAAAGCCTACCTTTGTATTAGTAACATAGAATGCGTTTGGTAGTGCTTCCCCAAAGTTCTTGTTGCTGGTGCTTTTTGAAGGTCTTGACATACTTTATCCCAAAACCATTGGAAAGCACCTAGAAACAGCATTAATATGAAAGTGTTTGGTAGTGCTTCTTCGAAGTGCTTGTTGCTTAGTGTTTTTCGATGGTCTTGACATATACTTTATCTCAAAACCATTGAAAAACACCTAAAAAAAGCACTGATTATTGATGCTCAACCAAATTTTATCTTTGCACTGCGTTCTTGTCTTCTATTTTCCTCTCTTATCGCAGGCCTGAAAAATTAATTGCACCCCATGACTTGAGGAAAATAGTTGTTGTATTTGGGTTTATGGTGCAACAAAGGAATTTATTGCCATTGATGCATCGTTTATTTTATCTTTTATAATTACCTGGCTCAAATTTGCGTGTCTGGCTGCAGGAAAAATGAAAGGGATAGCATTCATTAAGGATCCTGATGGCTATTGGATAGAAATCTTCGATCTCAAAACTATAGGAAAAATAACAGAATCTGCTGCTTGATATCATGTGAGACGCAATACAGCTTTTTTTACTGTTCTTGTTGTCGCTGCTGCTTCATTTTTTTTTATCTCTTCCATCTCTCATAGACTGGCAACAGAATCAACTTTATATTGTTACTGTTTATGATGCAAAATTGTTTTCACATCCATTTCCATGATTCTCTTTTTGTCAATTTTGTGAGGTCAGTGGCTTGTTCCAGGTCTTGACAATTTGAACCTCAAATGTCTTGATGCAGGAAAAGAGGCACGCTGCAGTTTTGAAGATTTCTCTCCTCTGAAGGATTCTCTCCAAAGTAGACTTGCAACGGTGACAAAATCATGGTGGAAAAGTTGTTTTCAGTGCATGCATTTCTTTTGTTAATGGCGATGACCTTTTGACACTAAAAATATGTTTTTGTACTGCGTACTCTTTTGACTCTAAAAATACCCTAAAGATCTTAATAAATAAATCTCTCTCTCAACTCAAAATACTTTTAAATTGATCAAAAAATCAAATCGAAAAAAATCTCTCTCGAGCCTCTTCTATTTTCTTAGAGCAAGAAGAAGGCTAAAAACAGCAATCATCAAACTGCTCTCATCGAATAGAATTCTTTGACATCAATTTCAGCTATTGTGGTTGTTTAAATCGTGACAACAAGCATCTTTTTTTTTTTCTTCCATCATTTTCCAGCGGGTTTCCCTCTCCTCTCCCAACTCCAAGAACTTGAAAAATAAACAGACTTAATATTTGGATCAAAATGAAAATTGTTTCTTACAAACGCACACCTGATTTCATCTAAACAGTCCATTAAAAAATCAATCGAAAGGGGGAATACTATGAAATTGAAAGGAAGAAGACTATACATGGGAGTCTTTTGTTTGCTACAATAAATTTCAATCTAAGTTAAAATATGACTTAAATCTTGTTATGAACTGGACCCTATTCTATAATTATGGTCACTAGAGATTGGATATCGGTTTTAAAATAAACAAAAAATGGCAGCTTAAACAAAGCTTTGTGTCAGTACGGTCCAAGTTTGAAACGTGAATGTCTGGGGTAATTGCTGGATGCCATGCTCGACTGAGGATGAAAGTTTGGTGTGGAAAGGATAATGTTATTAATGCCCATCACCCTTCTCAAGGCTTAGGCTTCAAAGTTTGGTAGACGAAGAAGAATATTTCACGACATGGTTGAGATTTGGGAGGCTATCCCATGCGTGGCCAGTCTACAAATTCAAAGACATAGCCCATCGCTGGGTTTTCAAAATACGACCGTAGACATATTATTTTTCCTCGAGACTTTATAGTAAAAAATAAATAAAGACCCGTGAAAAAAAGCAGTTCACTTTAGCCCTAAGTCCAATCTATCTCATACCATATGAAGCTGTGATTATTCCTTGTTTATTGCCAAACTAAGAAATCTTCTTGTGCATGGCTGTAGTCGTTCGTAGAAAACTTGGGTGGTGGAGAATGCGTCCGTAAATTGGTGTCCTATGCATGACTAAAGTGGTAAATTCAGGTCATGAACAATAGTCAACCAAAGTCCAAAATAAGACTTTAGAGGTTGCCGTGCTTTAAGTGTCAGGCCATGAAAAGGGCCATTTATTTAATTCCTCTCTTTTCTGAAAAACAGATTTAATTTTATGCTACAGTTTTTTGCACAAACTTCCAACATATATCGATGCCCTTCCATGTGCTGCTTTAACTTCTAGGTTTTTTTAAATTAATTTTTATTTTAAAAAACTTAAAAGAATATTTTTATTTGTAATTTTTTTATACTTGCACATCAAAATAATTTAAAATAAAAAATTAGGGTTTGAAAAAGATATAATTTTTGAAAATCTATTTTTTCAATCCACAACAACAAAAATATTTAATGTATTTTTGAACAAAAAACACTACAAAAACAACTTCAACTACGCTACCAAATATATATTAAATGTGAGAAATTGGCACATATTTTTGAATGATTTTAATATAATAATATTAAAAATAAAATTTTTAAGATGAAATATATTTTAATATATTTTTAAAATAATATTTTAAAAAATAACAACTACTCCACTCACAAACATTCATATCACTAAAAAAATAAATATCCGGGGCATGTAGAAGTACACGCTCATATAGCTGGCAAGCAAGTTAATAGTGCATTTCAGATACATGCATACATACATACATACATACATACACATATTTGAGATGATTTTCATTTTTATTTAATGTTATATTTTTAATGTTGCTCATCCGATCCATATATACAAGTAGAAGATCACGCGGAGAGGCACATAGAAAAATGGCACTGCCTGACTCAGATCTTTGGGTCCTGGACCTCTTTGGTTTGGAGTCATTCCCGATGAGGATTCCCTGTCACACTGTGTTTGCTTGCACTCCATTTTTTTGGCTAGAAAAAATAAATTAAATGATTATTATTCCGGGAATCCAGTTATAGAAAATCAATTAAACTTGACCAGTAATTAAACTAATTTATATGATCATATGGAAACAGCAGCTAGAACGTATTCTACAAGAAACTCTCAACAACTGTTCATCAATACATACATTTATTTATTTTTATTTTTATTATAATTATTATTACAAAATAAACTAAAATTCCTCGATCAATTTTGTGGCTATTAAGTGTAAACATTAGTTCTTCTCTAGTGAAGAGTTGGATTTGTTTTGTGTTCTAGCATGAACTTGGGGTTGCTAGGGATCTAATTGCATGTTAGTTTCTTTGCGTGAGATGGAGTTTACTAACTTGTTAGTTCTCGGTTATAGGTTTATTTATGGCTTTTTTCATACTTATTCCACCATTTATAGGTTTATTTATGGCTTTTTTCATACTTATTCCACCATCTTTATACATTTCTGTCACTCTTGTAAGCGTGGTGCCTGAGCAATCAGCAACCACATCAGCTATTTGCACACCACCAACAATGAGGCCACCATACTTCCTAGTTAAAGCAAAAGGAATATTGTAGTTTGACAACAAAACAACACCATCAAGGTAAGCCTTTATTTTTTAATTTACTGATCATTTTTCAAATGGTCGATCAATGGTTTCTTATTTCTATGCAATAAACCTCAACAAGATCTAGGTTGTGTAGATGATAGTTAATTACTTACAGTATAATACATTTCACATCCGCTAATGAAGAAGCCACACATGTTAGGCACCTTAAATTTAGAGGTATTGTCACTCCTTTTTACCATGTTGTTTTATTATTTAATTAAGGTAACTCCCATCTTCATTTCTCGTTGTCTGTGATACATGTTTCAATTACTTCCCAAAAAATGGCTCAAAGATTACATACTCTTATATTAAGTCCCTTATTTATTGACTTTATATCACAACAAAACAAAATGCAAAATCACTAGCTTTCTAAGCTTCAATGAAGAACATGTGCAAATGCATTGATCATTGCTCATGCCAACACATAATATTTTGTTAGAGTACTTTATCACAATCTTAGAAAAATTTGGAGTTTTACTTCATTTTGTTAGTGATTACTTTAAGTCTTAGATTAGCCTTGTATTTGTAATGAAGATCCATTGTGATCTTACATGTGGATCACTACCGTTGTTGCTATTATGCATCACAAGTGTGTCCCTTCTCTATAAATAACAAGCCACTCTTGAATCTCATTTTTTTTTGTCTATTTTTAGCAAACTTCTATATTCAAACATTCACAAATCTAACCGCCAATTGCCATTAGCATAACGGTTTATACCAGCTAAGAATGGGTCTGTAGCAAGGTGCAAGCCATCTATATAGTAAATATACTAAAAGACATTGATATTCTATTGTAGTAGTAAAATGCGAAGGTGTTTTTAATATTGTGTTGATTGAAAATTAGACTTTATAGTTATTTTTAGTGTGCGCTATATTTTTCTGGTCTCATTACACAGGTAATGAGTTTGTTTTGTTGACGGGGGTGGTTTTTTGTATTTTTAGTTGAAATTAGTATTCAATTACACCCCGTCACCTTTGATTCCTTGGATTTTAGGAAACAAAAATATGTATAAAAAGCGAAAAAAAAGAGAAAGAAATGATCTGTCTCATTACAATAAGTGTATAAATAAACAAAAAGACGGGACCATGAAAAGATAAATAATGGGTTTTGCATGTAATATAATAAATAAACGGGGGTTGTGCAAGGAAAGACTGAGATGATGATAGTTTTATTACACCATTTTTAAAAAGCTTCTGCCTCCACAAAAATCCAAAATTCCCACCACCATCTTTCCTGTTTAAAAAATTCATAGTGCAGTTCCCCCCCCTCTGTAGTCAGATCTTAGCTAGCTAGCACTTTAATACTATAAAAATAGATGGGCTCCTCGATCAAAATCCCTGGCAAAAAAGTGCACAATCTATGGTGATCATCGCAATTAACCCTTCAGACAACATAAATGAACATCACATTCTGATATATATATATATATTGATTTTAAAAAATAAAAATATTATTTTAATAAAAAAAGCATTGATAACATCACAGTATATGCAATGGGCACTCTTAATCATTAAATTCTTGTTTTTCTGCTAGCTTTTACAACTCTTAATTGTGATTGAGAGACCGTACAAATTAACACATCACTATCTTCATCATCAACTAGCAAGCTAGATCTATCACCCTACCGAAAACAAAAGGCATAAAGAAAAATTAGAAAGAAAAAAGCAAGCTTTACAAAAAAACAATGTACTGTTAAAAGAAGAAATGTTTCATATAATCATCAGAGGAAACAACACAATCCCCCAGGAACTCAAAGTCTTGTCTGAAATCTCTCCACCTTACCCCGTCAAATCTTTCTTGATTTTACTTCCAGTCAGTCCATATATATCATTTCGTTCAGTAGTAGTACATGGCCTTCTCTTGCGTCTTGTTTTCATCAATGAGCAGGCTGTCAATACACAGATTAATATTATTATTATCACTGCTACGGCTAATCAGCTGCCCGACATCCTCCACGGGGTCATAGTCCAATGGGGTTTCTCCAATATTCCCGTTCGGCTTCTCTACCCACTGGTTCAGATTTTCAACTCCGTGGTTGCCATAACTTAGCATGAAGTTTTGGTTCTGATTTTCATACCCGTTACTTGACATCAAGCTGTGAAATCCCATATCTTCTTGTTTGATCTCTGATCTGCCATAGCTTATCTGGCTGCAATTCCCATCAGAATTAGAACTGCAGCTTGCTTCACTGCCAAACACCAAGAAATTATCTTTCACAGCTGGATGATAGTATTGCATGGGGCTGAACAATCCGTCCTGGCTGGTGGGTTGGAAAAGTAGAGAGTTTGTGGCTAAAGAAACACTGTTGTTGCTTAAAAGACCGGATGGAATTTGTGAAATGGGATCGAAGCCAGTGAAAGATTTGTTCTGGGAGTAGTAAGAGAAAGAAGCACCAGCGTCTTTATAGATTGATAAGAGTGAATGAGATGGTAATGGTGGATCAGTTTGATGTGAAGATGGGAACGGTGGGGATTTTCTTTGAGATTGAGGAGCCATGGCCATGAGTTTCTTCTTGAGCTTGGTGTTCCAGTAATTCTTGATATCATTATCAGTCCTTCCTGGTAGCTGAGCAGCTATTATTGACCACCTGCGATTTCCATGTTAAAAGAAAATGAGGTTGTATAATTAAGAAGTTAAATCTCAAGTATATGCACTTCACAGCTGTAAGAAGGTATTGATGTTGGATCCAAACTTGGCATGCATGCACAGAAATTATCCAAAAAAAGAAAATTATTCTTGATTTTTGCAAGAGGAAAAACAACTTGTAATTTTCTCTTTTCCTTCCCTGGCTATTTTTAGGAAAATTGCCTCAATATCATTTCATCACATGACAGATGATACTGGTGCAAGAGATAAAAACAAAGAATCTGTGTAATTAGAGTAGAAATTATGGATCATCAAACCAAGAGACAAAAAAAAAGTGAAGAAGTTGTTTAAAATGGAAACAAACGCACCTGCTTCCAATGTTTGCAAATAGGCTGCAGATCACCCTATCCTCCACATCAGAGAATTCACCATGTTTAATGTTGGGCCTCAGATAGTTCAGCCATCTCAATCTACAACTCTTGCCGCATCTCTTAAGCCCTGATCATCAAAATCACCAAAACCATGCCGAAGCAACAGCATTAGAGAGAGGGAGATGAAATGGTTTGCTCCTAATATAATATATTGTTTGAGTTTATCTTACCAGCTTTCTGAGGTAGAGCAATCCAATTGCCACCAGTCCCATATTTCTCTATGAACTGTTTAAGCTTGGAATCTTCTTCTGGTGACCATGGTCCCTTCTTCACATTTGCCTTGTCACAACAAGGAGCCCTTCCCATCTCTGATCTCTCTCAAGATCTCTTGTCTTGGATAATATCCTCTGCTGTAAGAAAACCCAGATGGTCACGCTTCCTACAGAAACTGGACGAGGTCTGCTCGTGCCTTTTAATAATGGCCTTCGGGTGTAGACAGTAAGAGAAAAAAGAGTAGTTGTTCTCTTCCGGAAATACAGACACAAGTCAAAGTGACAGGCAAGTTCAAACAAGCTTCTAACTTGCACACTGCCCTCTCTTAAATATTAGCAAAACCTAAATAGAACTTTCCATCTTCAACTTTTTTTGATACCCTAAATAAAACCTTCACCCTCTCCCTCTCCCTCTCCACTTTTTTCAAACGCATCCGTAAGTCTTCGTAACAAGAAATTCAACAGGAGATGAGTTGATAGCTACAGCCCTTTAAATCGTGACATTTTCCAAACCATGGACGACTATGTGTTTAACTAACTGGCCTCAACTTGGTAGTTTATAATTTTCTCAACTAAAGACAAAAAAAATAGAAAAGTCGTACTCCACTCTTCCTTTGGTAATTAATAATTCTTTGAATCCAAGACATGAAAAAAGTCGTACATACACACTTCCTTTAGTGAAAACAAGAAATGATTTTCTATTCACTAAAAACATATTTTGCGTTGTTAATGATCTTTGTGGTAGTATAATAGATGTTGTGTTTTTCCGTAACTATATTCTTAAAAATATATATTAATTATGAAAAAGGTTTAATTTATAGCTTTTCTATGGTAAAGGAAGAGTTAATTATTACCCAATGCACCTTCATGGTAAACTATATATATATATATATATATATATATATGTTACTGGCCCATCCTAGCATAATACTTTCTTTTGACTTGTTATTATGTGAAAAGTTAAATGGTGTGAAGTTCTTAGTACTGTTCATCATCTTATATGCTTTTTTCGATGAGGGACTCAAGTGCAATACAAGTGTAATATAGGTGAGGTGCACTCAAATTTGTTGATGAAGTACATTTTTGTCCCTCATTTTTTCTCTATAAGGTCACATGTCCCTTTTTATTTTTTAAGAATTTATTTCGGTGCTAAACTTTGATTTCATTATTTTCAGTCCTTATTGGATGATAGAAGAGAATAGCGATTGATGAAATCCGATCCAAAAAGAGAAAGTCGTTGTTTCCACAATTCTGGGCACCAAAATATTTGATTTTTGATCCAAATGGTTCTATGTGATGAGGGAAGTTTAAATTAGATGTTTTGTTATTTTGAAAACACCTCAAAAATGAATAATATTTATTTATTATGATATTTTTAAAATGTGCAATCTTGCATAATATGTTTTTTTCTTTTCTTTTTATCCAATAAATCTTATGTGTTTATCAATTTCTATTTTAATTTAATTTGAATAAACAAACTCATTAAACACAATCATGTAAATTACTCTTATTACAATATTAAATATTTTGACTTATATTTATCTCTCAGTTTTTTCAATTTGTTTCTAAAAAAAACATTATGAATAAAAAATGAGCTTATCGGGGTGTCTTCTCTCTCTCTCTCTCTTACTAAACTTGAGTTTTTTTTATCCTCTATTTTTTTCTCATATTCTAAAAAAAGTATTTTTTATAGAAAAGGTCTAACAAGTTTAACCGTCTTTTTTTCATTATTGTTTTCAACATGTTAGAATTAAGTTAATATTTGATTTTGTTATCATCTATTTTTGTTACCATGCTATTAAATAAAAAATATTTTTTTCAAAAAATAAATTATAATCTCATTGGAGTCAATAATTTTGTTCTCAAGTTTGGCACGCTAGCCCAGATTACTCGGTTCATAGGTTTGACGAGTTCACAGGTTACTCGGTTCTTATATTAATTATTTCAATATATTTTCTTGATTTTATTCTTCAATATGTGATTGATTAATAAATAAATTATGAATATAATTAAAAATATAGTTTAGAAAAAATAACATAATTGAATTCAATGGAGTACATGACACAAGTTGCTTAGAGACTAAGATCTAGTCAATCTCAGTAATTTATTTTTTAAAATATTATCTTGAGTTTTTTTTAAATAAATTAAAATCATACTTTTATCAATTATAAATATTGTATTTATATCCATAAAATCAATCAATTTAATTTGAGATAACGTTTTCAGCTGAAAATTAAAGTTATTAAATAGTCCTAAAAATTAATTTGACTGGCGGTGGAAGGAGGGGAAATTGACTAGTTACAGCGACTGCACGGCATGAGAATAAAGATAGGCAACCTTGTGTCACAGAATTTTGCTGTCCAAAATGGCAACATTTCCTTACAGGGATTGATGAGAAATAGTGGACTTGGATGGGACAGTTCTCGGTTTTTAGGACCTGGAAATACAAATAAAACCTCATTATAAGTTTTGAAACCAAACAGGTCTTTCTCTCTTTTTCCTTCTCAACTGTTACTGTTTTTTTTTAACCAAGAAATTTTTCTAAAGAATAGTTTCCATCCTGAAATATGCCTTATGCATGGTTGATGTGCATGCTAGATTTAAAATAAGTCTCTTAAAAATTAAAATAAGAGTAAAAGTCGAAATGATCATGATTTCCAAGTCAAAAATTTACAACTCGATTTTCATTGTTATACAGCAAGAAAAACGAATGATAGATTCCTATTTAATTTTATACCTAACATGGATTTTTTAAAATTCCAAGGAAACATGCAGTAATTAACACCGGTTGTCACATTATGATTCTAGCACGAAATTTATGACATTGATAACTGATTTAAATGTGTGATTGAAAGTGATTTTGATGTTGATTTTATAAGTTATTTTTGTTTATAAATATATTAAAATAATATTTTTTTATTTTTTCAAAATTATTTTTAAAAAATCTTTGAGTCCCATTTAATATGGTGGATAATCGGTGACAATTTTTCAACTTGACGGGAGCCAAACGGGATTGAAGCTCCTT
This sequence comes from Salix arbutifolia, assembly GCA_025169955.1. Taxonomy (NCBI): domain Eukaryota; kingdom Viridiplantae; phylum Streptophyta; class Magnoliopsida; order Malpighiales; family Salicaceae; genus Salix; species Salix arbutifolia. The sequence continues at coordinate 573,375 of CM045910.1, read as the reverse complement.
GGAAGCATCATCAGTCTTTGGTCTGGCTGAGCTTCAAAAGAATGGTAAGAGAAGGAGTTGCCATTTATTATTTTATTTTGAGCTCAGCCAAGTTATGAGTTCTTGCATGTATGGCAGCGGCAAGATGCCACAATTATTATTTTCATACGCGTATAGTTCTAGCAAGAACTACGTTTTTTTTTTTTAAGTACTTGAAAAGAATCTTGAGTTTCCTTATACAACAAGGACTTAAGTATATTTTATTTTGGAAAGTCAGAAATGTTTTATCCTAATAAAATAAAAAAAATTGGTGATATATAAATCATGTCCCCTTAAAAGAAGAGAGGAATCCCAGGGGTTATAAAAAAACCAATGCAACGACCAACGATGAAGTTTCAGTTCTTTCACCGCTACAAATGATGCCACGTATATTTTTAAGGTTTTTTTAAGTAATGATCGCTGTCTCTCTTAAAAAATCTCAGCTTCAAAATAACAAAGACTACGTGGCAATCGGCTGTCTCTTACTATTCTAATCAGTGACCGGAGGGTGAATTGAATTATTGAGAGGTTCATGATCAAAATATGATAAGCTTAAGCTTACGTGTTTAGCATTGTGATAATTTTTATTGTTGATATTTAAAAAATAAGTTTATTTTTCTTTTAAATTACAGGGGGGGTTAAGCCAAGATTTTAAGAGTTTTCAATAGAAATTATATAAAATTATGATATGTCGATTAATTAAGTGCTTTTAAATATATAGTTGGGATAAAATTCTCACTGCATCACTGATACAGAGCCTGATTTTGGAGGATCAAGTAATCATTTTGGAGAGTCTAATATGACTAAACAACATTTTCTGAAGCCATCAAGTAATTTTAATTAATATTTCTTGATGTCTTTGACTTTTTAAAAACGATTTTCTCTTTTAAAAACATATAATTGATCTGCTTCGATTGAATCATAAAGTATTGGAAATGAACCTTGTTTTGGAGAGTCTGATTGGAACGACTGAAATCCAAGATGGGATCGATTTTACGAATCCTTCTACTTACTATAACCCCCCATGACTTTGTCATTTGTCTTCTTTGCCAGTTTCAAATACTATTTGCGAGGCTTGCTGTCGTGCAGCAAACAAAAAAAAAACTATTTTTCTGTAATTTCCAATCAATCTAGATTTGTTTGCTGAAACCAAACTAGACTTACATTTTTAAAATAATAGAGCTATCGGTTTATTGCTTGAGAATTGATCGATTAATTTGTTTAAATAAATCAATTGAGACACAACAACTTGGTTGAATAAGTTGAAGCGGCCCAATGATTGAGAAACGGTCAACCGGTTCAGTCGGTAAAATACAATCACTATTCAGATCTTTCTTCCAACGAGAGTTAACGTTGGACGAGAGAGATAGAGAGTTTTGCATACTTTGAGGGGTCCCTCTAGGCTATATATATCAACTACCCGGTCAAAAGTAATCGATGTTATCTTTTGGTTTAGTAATCTATATTTCTTTTAAAAAAGATGAGTGTTATTTTTTGTTTAAAATATGTTCTAGTGTTAAATTATAGTCATATGAAAGTATATATTCGGTTTAATTTTTTGCATTACTGTTTTTGATATCCTACCAATCTTTCTTCCAATGATTAGTATAAGACCTTGAGTTTGAGTATTTAACTTGGCAAATCCAACCTTCCCACTTCAATGTCTAAGGATGACAAAGAACAATTATGAAACTTGGTGTATTAGAGTAAAAACATGGCTAGATTACCAAGATGTGTGAAAATAGTTGGGAAGGGCTTTGAGGAGCCTATAGAAAGAGCAATGTTGATTTCATCCAAAAAAAAAGAGTCATGCAAAGGCATGAAGGAATGATCAATGAGCACTAACAATCATTCACCAATATTTTATTGACACCACTTTTAAGATAGTGACAAATGCAACCATCGCTAAAAACACATGAGAAGTTTTGCGATAATCAAACCAAAGAGTTGATAGTTTGAGAAAGATATTGTCATATATAAAAGCTATATGGTGACTTTGACAAGTTACATATGCTTAAAGAAAAGAATATTTCAGCATATTTTGTAAGAATATTGGTCATAATAATCAAATTAAAAGATATGGGAAGAAAATAGAAAAGACATTTGTGGTAAAGAAAATCCTACGCTCGTACTAAAAGAAGTTCCATTATATGATAGTCGCATAGAGGAGTCACAAAATACGGATGCTTTTTAATACAAGATCTCATAGAATGATGATTTTATCTATAATTTACAATCATTGATGATTCCATCAATATTAAACAATTTCTTTTTCCATGGTAGTTTTGTATTTTATATCTATTCAACCTGTAAATACAATGAAATCACACCATACTAACACCATATTTGTTTATAATAATAAAATCACAAAAATAAATATTTTACTCACATCATTGTAAAGGAATAACCAAAAATATTACAACAAAGTTAATTTCATTACATATTGATGTTTTAGAAATTAATTAAAATTATCTTTTTCTTCTTTAATTGTATCATCATCATGTCCATCATAATATTCTACATTGAATTTTGCTCATTTATATCATTATCTTCATCAACTTTTATATTTCATTAAATCTTCATATATTATTAAACTCTTAATAATCAACATTAACAAAAATATCCTTAGCGATGTAAAATTTTGATTTTTCTTCCAAGCCAGTAAACAAAACAACTTGATATGGATCAACTAAGTCTCTCATATGCCAAAGGATCCATTAGTAGTTCCAATATGCCCAATTACAAGGGTTGAAACAAAAAAGTTTGAGAAAGCATTTAATGGGTTTTTACAAGACACATAGGTCAAGGTGGACTACAAAAGAAAAATAGCTTGAGAAAAACAAGCCTTAATAAATTTAATTCATATTCAATATGGGCTTAAAATTCATAAATTTAAAATTTAAGAATATTTATATTTCTTGTGCTTATCTTCAGGTGAGAACATTATGTGAGAGTGGTTATTAAAGTCTTGGAGCCTTAAGATAGGTTGTCTATTATGTCAAGCTCAATTATCAATCTCAAGCTTGAATTAGATAGGCTTATGAATTCAATTACAAGTTCTATTAGGATTTACATTATCATCTATTGTAGTTACTTCATCATTATCATCATAAACAACTTGAACACAACCTCTAGGTTTGGTTTTCTTTATGGATAATCAATCAAACCCCAAACAATCTCTTTTATTGGAAGGAGTGTTTGTGTTATAAACATGTTGGCATTGTTTGGTGAAAATAAAAACATCATTAATATTGTGAAGTTTAGTCTTTGTATTAATTTTTACCAAACCATTATGGATATATACTATGTTTTCTTTATTGGTGGTATGATATAATTAGCATTTGAATAGAAAGACTTTATATTGCTTGCTATGGTATCGCAATTCCATCACCTCTTCTAACTTCTCATAATAATTAACTTCAAATTCATTAAGAGTCGACCCATTAACATAAACTCTATTGTTATTTATCTTTCTGTCTTGATCGTACTTTTTAGTATGAAAAAATCAAATTCCATAAATTCACAAAAAAATTAATTTAACAATAAAATTGACAAAACATGAAACGTAGCCATTAAATAAGTCATTATTTATTTAATTACAAAAAACCTAAGTCGTAAAATTGAACCCTGTTTTATTAAATTATAAACAAATACAATTTTTTAAAATCTCAAACAAACTCTAACATTCACACAACAAATTTCTATGGGATAAATTATAAAACAAGTAAACAAATAAACAAACTACATATACTACATCAAAATACCAAAAAATAATATTTAAAAAATGTCTTGAACACAAAAGAAGAAGAAGATAGTTTAGCTTACTTGATGTGGGGAATCTCTTAAAATATTGATCCAAAATAAGGATGCTAACATAACAGGGGAGGGGATTTGTGATAAATTAGGGAGGCTAAATTTATGATTATGTGAGGTTGATTTGTGATAAATAGGAAGGTTGTTATTTTTGTTTTTTTGCAAAAAAAAAAAATGAAAAAGAAGAAGAAATGAAAACTAACTTATCCATATGAGATCCATTTACTAGATTAGTCCATAGCTTAGAATTGGGGAAGAGTAACTATTCGAGTTAGAAATATATTAGGGTTGAATACAAAAAACCACACTTGATAACAATGTCACTTTTACGAACCAATACAATAAATTCTGCCCTCAACATTATCCAGTAGCTCCAATGCTTCCCTTCCATCTACATTCCATAAAAAAATACTCAACAAATTCTATTAAAAGTACAAGTGGTATTGCCATGAATAAAAAGAAATGCTAGGGAAAAAAACGAGAGAAGAAGAAGAAGAAGCTTACGGAGTTACTTAAAAAGGAATTAAAAATAATTATATAAGAAATAGAAAAAAAAGGAAATCTTTATGTAAAAACTTAGGAAAATTAAAAGAGAGAGAGAGAGGATGTGATTGATTAAAAGTTTAAAACTCAAATAATCACTTTTTTTTGTTCCAATCTCAATTTTTCAATACATGGAGGCAGACGTAGATAGTTTCCTTTTATATATATTTAAAAAAAGAAGGGGAAAACTCGAAAGAAGCAAGAATGAACACGAATAGGGCACAACTAAAAACGAATCAGACTTCTTTCTAAAAACAATAAAACCTGTGGGCTGTTAGATAATAAATTATAATTAAATGCATTTGACAGACTCAGGAAAGATAATGAAACATGAATACGTTGGTAGGCTTTATAATAGGTATAACTAGTTGGTAGTGTTCCTAGATGATGCTGGTTTTGATCTGGTGTGAGATAATAAGTTTAAATTGCAGTTAAATTTCGAGTAACCTGGCAAACAAGTAGAGAGGGGTGAGCATTTTTGGTTTTGTTTTGCTTCAGTGTTGAACTGGTAATGAATGCAGCTGCTTCAATGAATAATAACCTCACATGTTTTTGCTCTCTTTTGGGTAAAACGAGTTGATTTGCCCGCGCGTTGCGCTGGGGTTTTTTATATGTAGAAAAATAATTGATTTTTAACTTTTTTTTTAATTCTTAGAAAATTATTTTTGACATTAGCACATCAAAATCATGTAGAAATATTTTTTTTAATTTAAAATTGGAAAAAATTAAAATTTCTTCAAAAGCGATTTTCAAACGCATCACCAAACACTCATGTCATATCTCACCAGAATCATAGTTCAATCATTTTTTTTAAATAGTAATGAAAAACGAAAATCACTGTTTATCACTGTTTGAAATAGTCATCTCCTTTGGCTATGTACAAAATAATAGGCATGGTGCACGTAAGCTAGCTTGGACATTCTAGTTATAAAAAATATTAATAAGTTGAAAAAAAATAAAAAACAATGTCAAAGGATTATCCGTGACACGTGTAACCTACCCCAGTTCTAAAAAATATATATATGTGAGGAAAAAATTGTGGTGCGTGTAAACTGACCCGGACACCGCGAGTATATATATAAAAAAAAGAAGCCTGAAAAAAAGAAGAGGAAAAAACTTTTTCAAATATTAATAAACAGTGAAAATTGTTAAAAAAAATTAATTTCAGAGATTTATTGTGATGCGCATAAGCTGACTCGGACACCCCAGTTATCGAAGAAATGATTGAAAAAAAACATGTGAAATACTTATGAACAATAGAAAACATTGTTCTTTACTCAAAAATCATTTTCGGTGGCAGGGGGACTCGAACTCCAGCAACCTGAGAAAAAATATTAACTCTTATTATCTATAATTAACTAAATAATTGGCGATGCGACGGGTTTTTTTCTCTATGTAGAAAATTAATTGCTTGTATATGTATTGTATTATATTATTTCAATATTTAGTTAGTGTAATTATATTTAAGAATACTGATATGAATTTTTGTCCTTAAAAAAATCCAAAGTTATTTTCCCTCTCTCTTAATATATTTTTAGGCGATAATATTCAATAAATATCAGACATATTAGAAATAAAAATATTATAATTTGTTTTTCAAACATAAACTTAATTTTTTTTTTGTTATAATTATTTATTTGCCGTCTAAAAAGAACAGTCTAATGGAAACGGGAAGTGACTTGTATATTTTTTAATTTGACTTGTAGATAATGCAGGTAAATTTGTCAACATTTTTTTTTTGAGTTTTTTTTTGCAGTAATATTATGTTTAAAATATTAAAAATGAAAAAATTGGAAATCCTTGTAAAGAAATAAACTTAAATAAAAGAGCACAAAATTAATTTTTGAAGCCAAATTTTTTTTTATATAAGATTTATTAATCATATTATTATATTAAATATATTTAAGAAAACATGATATAAATTTGTGCCCTTCAAAAAATCCCAGGTCATTTTTCTTCTCTGTCAATATATTTTTAGGCGATAATATTCAATAAATATTCAAACATATAATTAGTTTTACATATTTTAATTTGACATAAATATACAAAATATAATTAATTTGACATAATTTCAATAATATATTTAATTTAAAGGATAATCTTAGGCTATTTTGTTCTCTCTCTCTATATATTCTTAGGTGATGATATTCAATAAATATTAGAACATATAATTGGTTTAACATATTTTAATTTGATATAAATACACAAATATATAATTAAAAAGTCAAAACACTGAAAAATTATTTCAATAAATATTCAATAAATATTTGAACATAATATTAGTTTTACATACTTTAATTTGACATAATTATACAAATATATAATTAATTTGATATACTTGCAATAATATATTTAATTTAAAAAACAGAATTGAAGTAAACCCAAACATTGAAATCAAATAATTCAAAACAAAACCGGAAATTAAAAGAACTGGGACTGAAATTAAACTGAAATTCATAATTAACTTGCATAGAAGGATATAATTGAAAAAAATCAAACTTTTGGTACCTAAAATATTAAGGATTTATAATAAATTTGCATGGAAGGATGAAATTGAAATCAATCAAAACTTTGATACCAAAAATATTTAGAATTTCAGCCCACCCCGCAAAATTAAAAGAATGAGGACCGAACTGGAACTTCAAAACGTAATCAATTTCAATTGAAGGACGAAATTGAAACAAATCAAAACCCATTTAATAAAAATAAGGGCAAGAAAAACAAATTAAAATGTTCAGGGACTGAAATGAACTTTGACAAAAAACAGCTTAGCTGACGTCATATTGCGCAGGCAGGAGAGAGAAATTGGGTGGGGAAATTCAAACGCGGGGCGCGGTCTTACCACTCGCCCAAGCGACTTCTTTGGATAGTTGTCGGATAGAAATAATAATAATATCAATTTATTTTTTAATTATTTCAAAAATTCATTGTTACAGAGATTCAAACTCTCGCGACATGACTCGCTTGGGCGCTCTCTAACCACCACGCCAAGCAACTTTTTTATACAGGTGTAGTCTACAACTAATAATAATATTATAAAGTAACCTGACTGTTCCTGTCGTCAGTGATTGAGTCTAAATGAACAGTGCCAAAACACTGTTCAAAAACCGTGACCTTTTTTAGCTTTTAGATAATAATAATATAATATGACTGTTTAATTTCCAATATCTTTAAGTTTTTAAAATATAATATAATAATATAATATAATATACTATAATATAATAATAATCAAAATCATTTAGTAATAAAATATAATATAATAATAATATAATATAATATAATATAATATAATAATAATCAAAATCATTTAGTATAAATATATATATATATATATATATTATTAAATAAATATTAAAATATATAATTAGTCTGACATATTTCAAATAAAATAAAACTTAAAAATAATCATAATCATTATTTTGAATGTCTTATCTATAATAATTAGAAATTTCAACACCTAACAATATTAACAAAAAAATAATTAAGAAAAAAACAAACAAAAAAAAGAAGTCAGGGGAAAGCGTATTTTCAAACAGTAATAAAAAATGAAAATCACCGTTAATTTTGGGGAATAAAAAGTGATGTGCGTAAGCCAACACAGACAACCCTGTTATCAAAAAATAAACTAAAAAAAATTGTATAAGTGGAGGAAAAGAAACAATAAAAAATGTTAATAAAAAGTGGACCGAGAAATTAATCATGGTACGCATAAGCTGCCCCGGACACTACGGTTAGAAAAAAATATTTAGAAAGGAAAAAACGTTTAAGAAGAAAAAAACATTTAAGAAGGTAAAAAAACGTAAAAAATAAAAGGTAAAAAACGTTTTTTAAAAAAAAATCAGTTTTTTTTTTTTAACAAAAAAAGAAATCATTTTTTTTTAAAAAAAAGGGTAAAAAAACGTTTAAAAAAAAAATCAATTTTTTTTTTTAAAAAAAAGAATTTTTTTTTTAAAAAAAGTAAAAAAACGTTTTAATTTTTTTCTTTAAAAAAGGTAAAAAAACATTTAAAAAAAAACAATTTTTTTTTTAAAAAGAAATCATTTTTTTTAAAAAAATAAACAAACTAAAAAAAAAAACTAAAAAAACGTTTTTAAAAAAATCAGTTTCTAAAAAAAAAAAAAAAGGAATCACTGTTCAAATCCACAGTGAAAGCAGAGTGGATGAACAGTGTAATTTATTAAAATATATAATTAGTCTGACATATTCCAAATAAAATAAAACTTAAAAATAATTATAATCATTATTTTGAATGTCTTATCTATAATAATTAGAAATTTCAACACCTAACAATATTAACAAAAAAATAATTAAGAAAAAAACAAACAAAAAAAAGAAGTCAGGGGAAAGCACATTTTCAAACAGTAATAAAAAATGAAAATCACCGTTAATTTTGGGGAATAAAAAGTGATGTGCGTAAGCCAACACAGACAACCCGGTTATCAAAAAATAAATTAAAAAAAATTGTATAAGTGGAGGAAAAGAAACAATAAAAAATGTTAATAAAAAGTGGACCGAGAAATTAATCATGGTACGCATAAGCTGCCATGGACACTACGGTTAGAAAAAAATATTTAGAAAGGAAAAAACGTTTAAGAAGAAAAAAACATTTAAGAAGGTAAAAAAACGTAAAAAAAAAAAGGTAAAAAACGTTTTTAAAAAAAAAATCATTTTTTTTTTTAACAAAAAAAGAAATCATTTTTTTTTTAAAAAAAGGTAAAAAAACGTTTAAAAAAAAATATTTTTTTTCTAAAAAAAAAGAAAAAAAACGTTTTAAATTTTTTTTTTAAAAAAAGGTAAAAAAACGTTTTAAAAAAAAACAATTTTTTTTTTAAAAAGGTAAAAAAATGTTTAAAAAAAAACAATTTTTTTTTTAAAAAGAAATCATTTTTTTTTAAAATAAACAAACGTAATTTTTTTAAAAAAAAATTAAACAAACGTAAAAAAAAAAAGTAAAAAAACGTTTTTAAAAAAATCAGTTTCTTAAAAAAAAAAAAAAAAAAAAAAAGGAATCACTGTTCAAATCCACAGTGAAAGCAGAGTGGATGAACAGTGTAATTTGCACAGTGAAAGCACGTCCTTCTTTAGCTGTATAGATAATAGATAATGATTCCTACCTACAATGCATGCATTATTATCAACATCACTTCAGTTTCAATATTACCGATACCATATCTTTTTTGTTGACTTGTCTACGCCACTGAGATCTCTCTTTCTCTCTCTATCACTCTCTATGTCTGAAATTATATTTTTTTTCAGTGCAAAAAAATATTAATTGTATAAATTTTTATTATTATAATATAAATTTGAGCAAAATAATAAATTTATGTAGAATTTTTATGGAGTGTAAGTTTCTTATAAAATATATGAATATTTGAATTATCATCATCATTAAAAAAGCAAGAAGAATCAGATACCTGAATTATTGAATTCATTGTATTAGTATTGGTTTATAATACCAAACATGTCCCCTGAAAATATTTAAAATGCTTTTAATTCTGATGGTTAAATTTTTCAACCCAATGGCTAAAATAATAATTTTATTGTTGAAATCCATTGTAATCTATGTCTATATATACATGACAAATAAAAGACATCTATGTTTTGAAGGAAGCTATGGATCCTTTCATGCCTTCTCCTTAACTTATGAGACGATTAAATGGAAAGAAAGAGAAGTGTCGTAATCTACGTTGACTCTAACATGCTCTCCTCTATTTCTCAACGGTTGGCAAGCTAAGGTAGAAAAACTTTGCAGGCTGTACCCATTTGATAAATTATTAAATTGTTAAGACAAATTTGTATATTAATATTTGTAGGTCGTTAAAATGAAAAGGATTCGTTAGTCACAAATGATTTCTTTATTGACCGCCCTTGACTCTTGTGTTTTGACCTGTTCTTTCGTGCTTGCTTGTTCATTTGAACAGACTGCAAAAGGATGGAACCACAGAAAATGGCCAGTTCATATTATTTTTAATTTACTTTATTTGTGGCATATTTAAAATTATGTCAACCCTGCATATGAGCCAGGTGTTTAATAAATGCAATATGATTTTTATTTAGTTTTATAATCTAATTTCATTTTTAAAATAAATTTGTGGAGCTTCTAGAAACTATTTCGCTTCTGTGAATTTTGTATGCTAAGAACATTGTCTGCAATCATAATCACATTTGAAGATTTAACAGGTTACCGAACACATATTTTGATTTTTGTCAACGATTCATATGATTGTGCTTTCAGCAAGCTTGAAACTCTCATGTCAAAATCAATCCGTTTTTCATCTAAACCTAATTAATTGTCATATTAAAATCAAAATTAAATAACCAACAACAAATATATATATATATATATATATATATATAATATCATAAAAGAACACATCAACATGTTCAATAGGTTTCTTGACCATCAATCAAATAAACCTCTAAACTATTGTAGATTGATAGTTTGACATATTGATTGCAATTATAGAGTACATTGAGATATTTAATTTAAAAACTAATTTTGAATAAGTTATTCGGTTGAGCTTGTCTCCACTATTTTTATTAAATATATTTTTTTATTAATGTTCACCTTGTTGAGCTTTAATAAGTTTGATCAGATTAACCATATTATTAAAAACACACTCAAAAAAATCTTGTCTTATTCAATTAAAAACATGATTCGGATAAGATTTTAGATTTTTCCATAGACTATGTATCTACTAAAACAGTAACATTAAAACCGTGCCTTCAATTTCACTACACTATGATCTAATAAAAACAATTTGTTTAGTCAAGGTAGTTGCAAGCATTGATAAAACCGAAATAGTGAGGACCAAAACGCAATTAATTTGCTGTTGTTTTTTAAGGTATTTTTTTATTTAAAATGATATAGTTATATTTTTTTAAAATTATTTTTGATATTAGTATATAAAAATAATTTAAAACCCCAAAAAAATTAATCTAAAAAAATAAAATAAAATATTTTAAAACTCAGACAAACACCTATAAAATCAAAGGGGCTTTTAAAAACAATAAACAAGAACAAAAGTCAAACAAGTCTCAACTAGGATTCGAGGGACAAACGTTAGCCTCGCTGTCATGATGACGCAACAGATTGCGCACGTATACTCTCACCCGTTTTTAGACTCCCACGTGTACCAGACAAAACACGATGACAATCAAGTCTTGAGATTCGTGCTTTATTTTTCATATTTATTACATTGAATGTGTTCTCGACACGTGTCAATCTTGCCATGGACAAACGCATGCAAGATGGTCCCCCGAGCGCACCTCTTGGTGGTTTGACGTCTTGACCAGAAACAAAACTTAATTACCAAATTGTACTCTGACACTGCGAGGTCCGTCCCCCTCCATTTATTGAAATGAAAGTAGATATGATAGAAATTTTATCCATTACAAGTATAATGTCATCACCTCATATATTTAAGTAGTTTATTATATTTTTAATATATATTGATAATAATTAGTTTATGTTTCTTAATATTATATAGATTAACCTTGTTAATATGTGTAAAATATTCTATTTACTTTAATGAATTACGTGCCATATTTAATAAAAAAATAGTAATGAAAATACCATTAATTTTTATTTTTTTACATGAATATTTGAAATTACATAGAGTATTTTTGGCTCGAGAGTGAGAAACTGCAAATTAAAGCTATATTTTTGTGAAAGAAAAAAGAAGGTGAATTTTGCATAGATCCAAAGAGGTACGTGTGCAATTGAGTTCGCAAAAGGATGCATCTGATTGAATTTTAGTGAGATTTGTGGTCTTTTATTACACTTAGAACATTTTGTTTATGCCATCGTATGAAGAGTTATAGATGTGTTCTTTCCAACATAAAAAGGATAACTTAGCAATGCAGATCTTGAATTTAAGAATATGTTTTTGTTAGAGGTCAAGTTTCAAACCTTACTGGCTTCATTTCTTTGAGGCCATGCATCCTGGTATAAAAGCAATGACTTAACATTTTCTTGTGTATGATAATTTTTTGTGGATACAAGCATAAAGAGCCCGAGAATTTAGTCATTATTCGCATGCAAGCTGACTCAAATACTCTAATTATAAAACAAATAAGAGTATTTTCTCACACGTGCTTTGGGGCATTGGTCTTTAAGTATTTTTTCATACTAAATAATACGCAATTTTAAAATGATTTTTGAAATTGCGAGGATTGGATATAAAAATTATCCCTGCAAATATTCAAAATATCCAACTCAAAATATTATCATATCACTGAATTTTTGAAATATGAAATTGTATTAAAACATGTTGAATGACATGTTTAATGTTGTTCTCAACAGAACAAAATCATCGTATTTTTTTCAAACAATATATATAAAAATATGAAATAAATTACACAATAGGTAATTTCATCAAACATGCTATTGTGAAGGAAATTGTTTTTTTTATTAAAACTGATATATTTTTAGATATTTTCAATCATTTTAATATAATAATATTAGTAATTCATCGTGAAGGATGTCTCTGCATCTGGAAACCATAAACTTGCAAAAACAGGGAGCATGTAGTTTTCATTTTGCACAAAGGCTCGCAATTGAAAGCCCACCTCAACTCTTAGCTTTGCTACAAACATGTCAAGCCCAATTTTAGGCTTCTTTCATTTAACATGCAAGCCATTTCAAGCCCAATTTTAGGCTTCTTTCATTTAACATGCAAGCCATTTCAAGCCCAATTTTAGGCTTCTTTCATTTAACATTCAAGTCATTTTAGACCCATCAAGCCCACTTGTCAAATTCAATCATTAAGCAAACACACAATTCTCCAAATTTACCATTCGTATGAACTAGATATATGACCGTCTTCAGTTTTATTTTATGTATTTTTATAGGGCTTTTTTTAAATGAAAATATTTTTTTTTAAGTATACATGGAATCATATAATCAAGATCTGTGTAAGGTTATAAATTAAGAAAAAAAATATTAGCACTAACTAAAAACAAAATCAAAAAACAGATATAGATCAACATATTTAGTCTCGCAAGATGGAACATTTAACCAATTATATTTGCTAAATCTTATTAGTCAAAATAGTTTTGTTGTCCAATCAAACAATAATATAAATGGACACACACATTAAATTGTTTTAATAAAATAAAAGAAAACAATATTATATAAGGTTGCACATATTAAAAAATATATTTTTTAAAAAAAACTAAATTTTATATACAAAATATAATAAGAAATTATATATGAATCATAAAATTACTTCAAAAATTAAACACGCACAAAATAATTAAAAAATACTCATCCAAAAAAAGGTCAAATAGGCAAATTAAAAACAAATAAAAAATGAGTGATATAATTGAAACATAAATTTAAAATTTACTTTAAAAAAACTCATTAAAAAAGCTATCAATAAAAAGAAAAATAAAAAAATTATAACCTAAGTATTGTGGCTTAACTTGTCAGACCTGTGATTTGGATGATGAACTCAAACTAGTTAAATAATATTTTTCTTATATATATATATATATATATATATATTTAAAAAGGATAGAAAAAAGAAAAAAAAATCATCACTTAAAAGAGACTCTAAAAAAATAAAAGATAGAAAATGTATTAATATAACTAGCCAGACCAAACCCATTAAACAAGGCCCATGAGCATGTTTTTTTTTTATGTTCCATCTGAAGTGTTTGTCCTATTTCTTTGGGGAAAAAGAATTGGACAACACATTACTTGATTTGTTAAAATTCTAGACACTATAGTTGTTGAAAAATAGGTTCTTTGCATGCTGAGATCATGAAGTGGTGGTTTATCATCAAAGAGGGCATTGCCGGGTTGACTTGCTGGCCTCTTTTTAACCGGAGTGGTGCAGAGATTGGAGGCACTGGATGCTAAGTGTCTCACCTGAAGTCTTCCATGTTTTGAAATTGGGCTTTCACTCCTCTCTTTTTCTTGATGGTTAGTGGGCTCGAGTCTCTTGGATCAGAGTACAAAAATGTATAGAAAAACGAGTCATCGGTCAGGGCTGTTAACGGAAAGTAAATATTCTTATTTTATTTTATTTTATTTTATTTACCGTAAGTGCTCAAAATGATTTGCTTGGTATGGGTTATCCCCTCAATTATCTCAGGCAGCAATGCCGATCTCCGCATGCACCGGTTTCTTAAGCAACAATCCTTATTACCAACTACCTCAAGCAGCCATTGATCCTCTCGTCATTGAAGCATACATCTAAAACAAGTTAACTTTTTTTTTTTATTAATTTGAGAAAATTCTGGAAAATATATTTTATGAATTTAGATAAATAATTAAAATTCAAAATCAAAATTTGTTATTAAAATCTCAAATTTTTTATCATCGAACTCACGATTTTGGATACTAAAACAAGTTAACAATAGTATATATTACCTTAAAATTAACTTTTGATCTGATTATTCATAGTATAATCTAACAACATATTAGGCGTTTGACCGAAGCATGATCAAGATAAGGAAGTAACAACCTCCACTTTGCTTGATCAGTGTTCTAAAATGTCTCTCCCTTTAAAAAGCCAAGTCTTCTGACCTCTAAAGAATTCTGGTTGCCTTCCATTGTGAGGAGAACAACCAGACTCCAGAGCCCAAAACAATGATTCTGATCCTCTTATGTCTCTCATTTTCTTTGATCTTTCCCATTTCCCACTGTGCCCTCCAAAAGCCACCTCCACTTCCCATTTTACCCATCCCAACAGCTTCTCAACTCCAATGGCAACTCTCATCAATGGCACTCTTCTTTCACTTTGGAACCAATACCTTTACAGACTCTGAGTGGGGTACTGGCCAGGTTGACCCATCTGTGTTCAACCCGACCCGTCTCAATACCACCCAGTGGGTCCAGGTTGCTAAGGACTCTGGCTTTAATCGTGTGATCCTCACTGCAAAGCATCATGATGGATTCTGTTTATGGCCCAGTGAGTACACAGATTACTCTGTCAAGTCTGCTTCTTGGAGAAATGGAAGTGGGGATGTTGTAAAAGAGCTTGCTGTGGCTGCTAAAGAGGCTGGTGTAGATTTGGGTCTTTATCTTTCACCATGGGATAGGCATGAGGTGTGTTATGGAAAGACTTTGGAGTATAATGAGTTCTATTTAGGCCAAATGACCGAGTTGTTGACGAGGTAATTTTCTTTCTTTTGTCTTTGATCAATTGGGGTTTTTTCTTGACTTATTGTATTAGATTATTTTGTAACCTGTATTTCTTTTGGTATTTGAGATGCTGGTTTAATTATTATTGCATTTTGTTGTATCTAATTCTTGTTGTTAGTTCAGCCTGAACAATTGTGCTGTCTGGGAAATAACATCTGTCTTTGATTAGATTTATGTTTTGTGGTAATTACGAACTATTGCTGCTGTGTTTTATTTTTGCAGGTATGGAGAGATAAAGGAGGTATGGTTGGATGGTGCGAAAGGAGAGGGGGAGAAGGACATGGAGTATTTTTTTGATAGTTGGTTTAGTCTCATCCATCAACTTCAGCCTGGGGCTATCATCTTTTCTGATGCCGGTCCTGATACAAGGTGGATTGGAGATGAGGCTGGTGTCGCTGGGTCTACTTGCTGGTCTCTTTTTAATCGGAGTTCTGCCCAGATTGGGGGCACTGATCCTAAGTGAGTTAACTTTCTAACCTTCTCTTCCATGCCTTTTTTACTTTTGGTTGATAATTCATGGTCTGCCCTTTTTAAGACTTCATGCTTGTTCACAATGCTATGGATTCCATGCCTGCCTAAAGATTACTTGTTTAGTTAGAACTTGCCAGCACTGCAACTCAGCTGTTAAGTATAAGCCCCATTCAACTGAACACAAAAAAATGAGAGTATTTTTCAAGATGTTGGGGGGAAATGTATGCTTTGTGGACTGAACTTATCTGTAGTTGAGCACACCATTGGAGTTGATCTTTCCACATTTCTGTCATCACTCGGAAGAGAATTCAGACCTTATTTCTAGTGTGAATGTCAATCCCATGCTGATCATGTTAAGAGGACTTCATATCAACCTATTCATCCTGCATGCAAGCATGATGTAAATTGAGGGCTAGATTTAGTTTGTGAATTTTGGCAAGGTATCTTTGAATGTACATTAAGCTAGGAAATGGTAATGTTAATTTTCCCATATCACAACTCTTGTTCATGACTAACCTGCTTAATAAATTGAAACCATTGAGTATAGTCAATGTATGCATGATCCAGGGCTCCATCCTACAAGGATCCAATTATGAAAATGCACTTTCATGCATTTGCTTATTTCTTGAAGTGCTTATTATTTTGTGATGCTAATGACTTCTGAAGAATTCCCTGGTTTTCAAATTACAGTGGAGACATTTTCATGTTTAGATTTTTGTCCTTGACTAATTGTTGCATTGATTGAATAACAAATTTTAAAGAACTTGATGTCCAATACAATATGCTTATGAATTATTGCCATAAAACCGAATGCTAGTTTTTTCCCCTTTGTAGAACTGCAGAAAAATTGGCTCTTTTTTTTTTGTGGGAGTGCACCAATTTTTCCCCTGCACTTTTTGCCCTCAAGGTTTTCTTGCGTACAAAATCAAATATTCAGACTATTGTTTCACTTTTTATTGTCTATCCAACAGATACTCGCAGGGAGGAGACCCATCGGGTCATGACTGGGTGCCTGCTGAGTGTGATGTATCCATTCGACCTGGTTGGTTTTGGCATGCTTTGGAAGGTCCAAAATCTGCAATAAAGCTTCTCGACATATACTACAAATCTGTTGGCAGAAACTGTCTCTTGTTACTAAATGTGCCTCCGAACTCCTCAGGTCTTATATCAGATGAAGACATACAAGTACTTCAAGAGTTTTCTGAACTCCGAAGGTCCATATTTTCTGATAATCTAGCTGGGAATGCCATTCTTAATGCAAGCAGCACACGAGGCAGCATTGGTGATTCTCACTTTGACCCCTATAACATCTTCAAAGAAGGTATTTACACCTACTGGGCACCTGAGGAGAATCTATCTGATTGGGCATTACACTTAAACCTTCAAGAGCCGGTATCTTTCAATGTTCTGCAAGTACAGGAGCCAATTCACATGGGGCAGCGAATTATGTCATTCCATCTTGAGATCCTGAATGAAGATGGGGACTGGAGTAGAGTGATTAATGGCACTACAGTTGGATATCAAAGGCTGTTGCAATTTCCTTCTGTAGAATCTCAGTACCTGAAATTTGTTATAGACAAGAGTCGGGCAGACCCTCTCATTTCACACTTGGGAATCTACATGGACCAGTTTTCCATTGTGAATTCTGCATTTCATAGAAGCTTGCCGACAAACTTCTACGGCAGTCAAGTTCTTCGGCAAGCTACACAAAACCATTCAATAACAGCCTCTATTTAATATAAATTACTACTACATCGAGCAGGTACATATTGATTTTCCAAATCACTGTAAAACATTTCTTGCATACCAATACGTTACCGTCCCATTCATGTTTCCTTTTGTGTGCATGTAACAAGTCCATCTCCAAGCAAGGAAAAGTCCAGCATATGTTTTGCGATTTTATTCTCTTTGAAAGATCCTAGCAGCTTTGGACAGCATTACTGTAATAGTTATTACACACTGTAATCTGTTTATCTCATTGAAGCACAGCTTAACTCTAGCTGAGGACAGCTGAATTTGGTTTTTTGTTAGTCACTCAACTGCCTTTCATCAACCAGAAGTAGTGAATCTTGCTTACCCAGACACAGATCGAAAGCCTTGTCTACTCCAAAAGAAGTGATTTCAAAAAATCTCAAATTTGAAAATGCTGGTTGAAGTGGAAGCCTCCAATTTAATCGAATGCGTTGCTCCTTTCTCTGTATGCAAATTGGCTTGCTCTAGCAAACACCCTCGGTGATTGTAATTCTAAATGTAATCCTGCTGGTCTTGTTAATGAAAAGAAAAATGTGATGAGGTCGAGCATATTCTCAAGTAATCAGGTTAAAATGCAAATCTTGATTTAATTCATGAGCCTAACAAGGGCTATAGATATCCCTGTGTTTCATTGGACCCCCGAGTTGATGAATGGTCAAATGAGAACAGAAAATAAAAAATAAAAGTCAGGCAACTCCAGAGACGAAGGAACGGGTCGTCATAGTGTGGACAACATATCCTGTTCCACGGTGAGCGACCATGGAAAACAGTGTTAGGTTTTAGCAGCCGCAAATTCATTGGATGCAATTTTGAGGCAAGGTTATATCATTTGGATGACAGGTCTGTGTCCAAATAACAACATTGATGACCTACATAACATTTATATATATATGTTTCTCAAACCCTCGCCATATTCTTAGACTATCACAATATCTTCAAAAAAGCTTTAAAAATTGAAAAACACTATTATTCTCATAAAAGGTCACTGCTCAGGATGAAGCACTGCACATCTCGACTCATCCAACATACTTTTCCAGATCTTATTTCCCAATACCCCAGATGGCACCATGTGTTGTGATCAAAAAGCAAATTACGTCAACAGTCAACATTTCTATTGATTTTGGCAATGCTATGCCATATCATTTGCTGCACCTTACTTCCAAAGCATTCCACAGCCATTCCATGAAATTAGACAATTATGAGACACTCAAATAATGCGAGACATGAGGCAGATCCATTGCAAACAAGAATTGAGAGTACAAAAGGTAGGTTGCAAATTCCAAGCTGAATGCTTCATGTTATCTTGACATCTTGAAGAAGCCGAGCAGTCATTGAGCCTAATCTTCTTGCTTCCCAGTCAGTAAGTTTTCCATTTGGAATTTTCATCGCTAGCTCACAATCTTCATGAACCTTTTCACTGCTGCAATCTTCCAACCTATTCTTGGTATTACTACTCCCACCATTCTCATCATCTTTCAGTGCCTTATCTACCATTTCAACCTCATCAGTTTGTTGCTCAAGCTCTGAAATCCTGTTTTCTATGATCCCAGCTGGAGGCTTCATTCCCATGATGTAAAGTTGAATACTGGGATGTTGGTAATTACAGTCCATCTGCATGGGACAAAGTGGTTACCACGACTTCAAAGGGTGAAGACATTAGTTATGAAGGTCCGACGAACTAAGCTGCTCTTAGAACAAATCGGTTACAATGCGTTGACTAATACTCCAGCTAAAGCCGCATGTATTTATGATTGCTAAGCTGGCATCTTAGATTGCTAACAATCAGTGCACGGAATAAAATGCTATAAGATGGTGTTTCTTAAATATTTACACTTATGAAAATTTATGGAAGGTAGCAGGTGAGGAATAGTTAAGGAATCACACAGAGGTCCTAATTTACCAGATTTTGTCTCCAGTTTGGTAACCATTCATACTTGAGTCCAGGAATTTTATTTGGAAATGTCAAGTACAGCATATTAATATCTCAGCCATAAGTATTTATTACCATCAATAACATACCTTTGCTTTTGGAACAGTTTTCACCTCAAAGTTTTTTTTCCACATGTCGAGCATTCGCTCATGGACATTGGTAGAACGGATCTCATACCCCAACTACATGGAAGTTTTGTAATAAGTAAAAGCATCATAATCAAGTTTCCAAAGGAAAAATAAAACTTTCAAGGTTTAAAGCAACACACCAAAATAGTGGTTTTCGGTCCTGATAAAGCAAGTATTGTCTGCAACAGTGGATCCAAGAGATGTTCTGCATAAACCTTGTATGCAAAGAAGCTGAAAATCAAACACTTCACTGAAGCGGGTCCAAGTATAGAGCTACAGATCCATAACATCATAAGAATCACAAACATTCAACATCTTAACATAGCACTGAAATCATGGGGTCAAGTTTGCTCATGAGTTTCCCGATTTCTTTAAAACGTTGACCTTGAGGTCAGACTCTAAAGGCCATAAATCAGAAAGTCAAATGGGGTTGGTCATGAGAGATTAAGTGTGGATTCCAGGAAGAGACAACTATGAAAGTAAAGTCAAATAGCAATATATTATTTCCCATTATGGGTTCATCAAAATGTAATCACCAAACAAACTTACAACATCAGTGCCAATGATGTAGTCAAATGGTGGATCAACAGCCCTTATATGATCTTCGTTGCCCCAGTCCAATTCTGCAACCTGGATAGATCCAAATGAATCTGCAGGGAGCATAAATCCATGTAAGGTACATGCTACACATAATGGAGGTCCAGGCACACCCTCTACCTGATAGATCCTAAGAAACTCCATGCTGATTAGGGCATTTTCCCATCAAACTCACTTGCAAAATATCTTAAAATGCAGTTGGCTATTCAGTAAAAAAACGATCTTTTTAATAAGAATAAGAAAAATAAAAGAGTATGACCACAACCAGTCAAAATGTCTGCAAGCACACCTGAATTGGAATCTTTCTGCATTATTCTTGCAGTATTGCGTTCAGCATTTCTCATTAGCAGTGGCAACACCTCTATTTGGTCAGTTGCAACTACATCACATCCCAGCAGTGCCATCCCTGGAAAGAGCAGCTTAAATCAAACTATGAGGCAAAAGACCTTTTAGTGTTAGATAAAACTGAATCTATATTGAATTAACAGGCCGAGTAAAATGTACGAAACACTATTTCACTTGATAAAAAACAAAAAAAAAGGGAGAGACGACAAGCCCACCAAATCCAGCTACTCCACATCCTGCTCCAAGTTCAATAACACGTTTTCCTTTCAGTTTGGCTGGACAAAACCTTCCCCTTCTGCAATTCCTTTCCTGAAACAACCAATGAAGTGCAGATTCATGTCTTTAGATCTAAAATATTGATTAATCTGTGCAACAAGCAATGTATGAGTTGCCTTTCAAATCTGATAAGCATAATGTTCTAGTGAGGTGAGCTTTCAATCAAGTGTTCGTTAACATATTCACAAGTTAAAGACCCAGTCCCCTCCCCCCGCACACCTTGTTCTTATCTTGCAGTTTGCAGTTTCCCCATGACATTAGATCCATCTTTAAATTTATAGAAATAAATTGGAAGATTATGGGAAGATTAGTTCCACAGTTTTGCTGTACTAACCATCATCTCTCGTTTTCTTCTTCTTTGTGCAGAACAAAATGAGATAAAAAATCAAGATGATCAAATCCCTCAAACCCCCCATTAGGGATCTTCAGAAAGAATCCAGGCAAAATACAACTGAACTTGAAAAGGATTTATCCCAGTAACAAGAAATGCCTAAATAAGATCAACTTAAATTGATAAGGGTTAGTAAGCTATGCATAGCACTGAAATTAAAATGATTATGAGAAAAGCAGGGGAGAAAATGCTTCCTGCAATATAAGCTTTTTAGCTGCTTACTGCAATGAAATGATGATTTTTCTTAGAAGCAAACTCTTTACAGAAAAACCCTGATCTTTAAAATTCACTAAGAGCTGTTTGACTATTGAGCATATCATGGTGAAACAGACCCTTAGTCCCAAGTCCAACATCCAAGAATCAACAACACCAGGGAGGGGGTGCTCTACAGTTTGAAGTACATGAAGAAATACAATTTTAAACTTACCAGAAATTTAACCAACACCATTGATGCATCCCAAACAGTGGTTCCTAAATGCTTGGAATTTGGATCCTATCACCATGACAAGAAATTCACCTGTTAGGTAAACATCACAAGATACTAAAAGCAACATAAAACGTGAGAGATTTTCTCCAGGTGGTGATGCTGTGTAATCGAAAATTGACAGCAACCAAACTTGTAGGATGGAGGAATTACAAACATGCAATCAATCAAAATTACAACGACGGAACAAAATTTTCTTTCATGATTATTTCATATTTATACAGTTCAGCAAAACTTTGTTGCTACACATCTCTTTCCATTGAAAAGACTATATTTTTCTTCAAAATATCAAGAAAATGTCAATTTTTAAAATAAAAAAAGAAGAAAAAAACTGACTATTTCACTTCGATCCAGAATTTGATGTCCCTCCCCAACATCACAGTAACTATTATATAACCAAGACAACATGCAGACAGGTCACCTTTTCCAGTCGCGAGTGGTTAAACATTGTTCAAAAATTGCACTACTCACACTAAATTTCCAAATTTATAGCAATCAATACAAACTCAAGAAACAATAACAACGTTTGCAATATGGGAAAAGAACAAAAAAAAAAAGCATACTTGAGAGAACTGTAGTTGATGGCCTAAAACTTCAAGTATAATAGCAGAGGTGCTTGGAGAATTTAACCTGGCAAAAACAAATAAAAGCTTCAAAGATACATCGATATATAAATATATAAAAAAAATCAATAGAAAAACTAATGGGAATAGATTGTAGACAAAAAGGCACCCTACTGAGAGCCAACTAAAGCATTTCGAAAGCCCAAAATACCTGTCAGGCTCCATTGAATATTTTGGAAGAAAATCGAAATCTTTTACTGCTGGAGGCCGAGCAACAAAAAATATATCGATGGGTTTCCAGTAGAGTTTGCGGAAAACCTCAGATTAGTCCTCCATCTATTTGCTGTCTCACAGATAGGTCGAAAGATTATTAATATTTTGAATTGGACCATAAAAGTATCAGGCGTTCCTCGATTGAATCCTTGGTGTAAGTTTGATAGTGTTTTCTGTCTATACTGCATGTATTGTGCATTTGAAGCAAATTTGACGTCTTTCATCAATAAAAATTAAACTTAGCCCGTTTATTTCATGGGAAATAGTTTTTTAATAAGTATTTTTGAAAACTTTTATTTTATTTTTTATCATTGAGAAAGTTGGTTAACATAAAACATTTGTCACTCCATGAGAAATTTAGTTTGGTTTATAGAAATTTTTTTCTTTTTATTTTAGATGGAAAACATTTTCTTGAAGTTGTGAAAAAATCAAAAGCATCTTGTTATTTATTGATTATATTAAATTTGATATTCAAATATTTTAATGTTTTGATTGTTGTATATTTTGTTTAACATCTTTTTTTTCTTTTCAATTTTATCCATTAGAATTTTTTTTATTTGATTTGATTTTTATATCAACTTTAGTCTCATTCTTTTGATTGTTATTTTCTCTTCTCTTTTTTTTTATTTTATTTTCTTAATTGAAATTTTTATCTTTCATATATAGTCTCCATTTTTTATTTTTTATTTTACTTTATTTAAAATAATTTAAGAAATTGTGTTTTTTTTTTAGTTTCATCATCTTTCAATTTTTTTATTTGAAATTTTTGTCTCCATTATTTTGATTCTTATTTATTTTATTTGAAATAATTTATGAAACTAGATTATATCTTATATTTGATTCTCATTCTTTTAATAAACTTGAAAAAATTAAAACATTAATAAGTTATTTATTAGCTTATTTTCATGACATAGCCAAATACTTAAAAATGTTTTTCCAATAAACTTTTCATAACACTACAAAACATAGAAAAACAACTCACTTTCTAGGAATCCATTTTTCATGAAAACTACTTTCTAGTAAACAAATAAGGCCTAAGAAATGGGAATATTTATTTTAAAATTATTAAAATAGACACATGTAAATCATATATTAGTTTTGTTTGTTGACTAGTGGTCAAATTTGAAAGAGAGACCATTTAACAGTCTTATTAACGCAACAACAAATATTTGTGTTCATAAAATCATAATTAAAAAAAAAAACTTTTATCAAAACTTTGGTGGAGTCTCCTGTATACGGAAAAAAAACCCTAAGTTATCGACTAAGGGTGTGTTTGGCACAACTTTTGCTTTTGTGGTTGAGGTTTTAAAAAAGCAGTTTCATAAAAAGTACTTTAGCTGCGGTTCAAAATAAGTTTTGAAGTGTTTGGTTAAAACTGCTTTTGAGTTTGAAATTAATGAAAAGCAGTTTCATGTATTTGGTTACTAAGCTTTTCATATTGCTTTTAACTTGTGAAATTACTTTAAAGGACATATATATATATATATATATAATTTCTTAAATATTGTAGATTTAATAATTATAATAATATAATATAATTAATAATTCAAGTAAATTTTAAAAATTATTTACGATATTAGTGTATCAAAATAATTTAAAAATATCAAAAAATTAATTTAAAATAAAAAATATTTTAAAAAAAATTCATTAACTGAATAAAAAAAAATCTTCTTATTCCCTCACTTCGAAGAATAGAAATCTGGTCTAATGGGCTAGAGTTGTATCGGTTGGATATTGGTATATAATAACTTTTTTTGCAATTGGTTTTCTTTCATTTCCAGAATCTAAAAAGTTCTTTGGCGATGATCAAAAATCAAAGGCAGAATAACAAGCTGAGAAAGGGGGCAAAGAGGGCACTAGGCATTCCGATCAATTCGTTCACTCCCATGAAATAAAAAATCACAAGAAGCAGGTTGAAAAGCAGCTAATAGCTGCTTTTCTTGCATCCAAGGTTTGGGGTGGGGTCCACATGTTTCAAACCAGCTTATCATCAATTACCAAACACCTTTCCACTTTTTTTCAGACCACTTTTGCCAAATCAAGGTTGAAAACGCTATGCCAAACGGCCACTAAGACCAATTTTTACTACTACTTACATTCTCAATTTATAATCCAATCATTTTGGATCTCAAATTACACCAATCATACCTATCATCCCAAATGAATCAATAGGTTAATGCGTGACAATAATTCAGTATATTATTAATTATATATAAGATATAGGAATTACAAGTATACAAAGAAATATTAAATTAATACATCATTAATCAAAAGTTTAACATCAACATTAGAGTTTTATAAGTGAATTATTCATATTATATCTAATCTATAATAATAAAACTAGTATATGGTAAAATTATGTCTAACTCGAGTGCAATGATCCTGGAAAAAACATAACATTGAAGAATTGCTCTTTTAAAGAGCTATTAATAGTTAATATGCTAAAAACTAACACTAGAAATGCAAATTTATTTTAAAAAATAAATCTTAGATTATCATCCTCAATCTGTTAATTTTCCATCCCTTGGACAATTTCCTTTTATATCGTTATCAAATTTCAAATTGAAGTCATTAACCATTTCTTGTAAAATGGTTAATCATGAAAATGCCGATACCAATTTCCTTTTCTTTTCTCTCTTTTTATTTTCAGTAGGTTAATGAATTTCCAAACTAAATTTGAACATAACAAATATAACTATTCGTTCTATGGATGGAAGATTTACAAAAACATAGGTACTAGGGCCCTAACCAATATGTATAATGTTCTAGTACCGACGTGGTATTATGAACTCCATCAATTGTGTATGGTGCTGAAATCATAAATGAGTAGTTCATGTGCTCCCCTTTATCGCCTCACGGGTCCAAGCAATGACCCCACCTCTTTCTCTTCTTTTAAACCCTTTTATTCTAGATTAATTGTATTTGAACTAATAAATTTATAAATGAGAGGTCGTTCTACTATCCATGAAAGCCGATGATAAATGAAACTCAAAAAAAGACTATATTCAAAGTTTTAGAGTTTTAATTCCAAACTAAACAATATCCCTTTCACATTTATGCATTTTTTTATAGTAAAAAGGACACCACTGGTGACAATTTGAATTTCGATTTCTCTGAATCAATAAATGGTATTTGCCTTTAAAAAAAAATCAAGAAAAGGACTTCCAATCCAAAGTTTTCGAGATACTTAATCAGTAGGGCACCCACCCTCCGGTGTCGGTAGGGCATCTAAGTTTTGACCTGCGAGGGCACTATGAAATCTCAATCGACGCAAACAATTGGATAGAGGTGGGAGACATATGCCGAAGCAGCATAACCACTACTATTGAAAAAAAAACTTGTTGGGTTTGACATAGAAGCACTTCCTGTCCGCTTCAAAACTCGAGCAAGTGTTATATATGTCGGGTTAAATAATTTTCCTCGGGAATAATTAAGAGCAAAATCAATGACAAGATATATTAACTTGTTCTCATGCATGAATTCAAAATATGCATGCCAACAAGCAACCCTATGTTCATGATGATTCGTTCATATAGATTCGAGTCGTGTCATATAATACTACCATCGATCAGAAAAGATAACGTGAAAGAGACATGGATGAAAGAAAAGGAAATCAGAGAATATTTAATATCAATAATGTGTTTTTTTAATATTATTAAAGATTGTAATGATATGAATTATGGGTTTAAAGATCAACTGAAAAGAGATTTAATCTATGTGTGTGTGTGGAAAATGATACAAGATTAATTTTAATATGCTTGACCTTTGTGGTTTATAATATCATAGTGGTGAAGCCCAGAGATTGATCCGTGTTAGAGAATAATATAAATCATATTATGGGATCTCATCTATAACCTTAAGTTTTTAGATGAGATGATTCCTTAACATGGTATCAGAGCCTTGTTGACCCAGCGATCACGAGTTCGAATCTCACTAAGTTCATTAAGTTCATAATTTGATCATTAAGTTCATAATTCTTTATGTGAGATGTTGAAAAAAACAAGTGTGAGAGAGTATTGGTGTGGATCAGGCCTACCATGAAGTCCATCCTTATAAGTATGCTAATAATAATGAAGCACACTCATGTAATGATTTTTTGACATATGAAGTTAATGCAAGATGGTGGTTATCATGAGTTTGCTTGTTTTTGTGTTACAACAATATTTTAGAAATAGATAAATTTTGTTTTGTCACCCCTATGTAGTTTAAAATCCATTGAATCTTGCAGGATGTCAAATAAATAAATAAATACTTTATGTACTGACATTTATTTCATGATTTTTTGTTTCAATTGAAGATTTTGGGCAACACGATGTGGCATAGCCGCTCTCAATCTAAGAATCTCAACTTCATTGTTCATAAGGTTTTAAAGCTTCAAAATCTTATTGTGAATATCTTTAAAGATGAGTGACCGGAAAAAAACAAATGCATGAACTCTTCCCATGCTTGTACAAATCAAGCCTTGATGTTAGCATAGAATAAAAAGAAAAGGGATTTTCTATTTATTTGATTTCAAATTCATTCCATAAATCTCTAATTTTTGAAATCAATGAATTTTATTTTGCCAAATCAAGTATTAATCGGTCATCGAAACACATACTCAACATCATGAGATCTCTATCCGCAAGCATAAAAAAGTCACCTAGATCAAACCGAGGCATTGTTAAATGACCACATAAAAACAATTAATAGACTAAAATAAATAAAAATAGAGGGGGGGAAAGGAACCACTTTGCAAATCCACATGAATCACTGAACAAGTATTTTTTTTTATCTTTTTTTGAAATAAGTTTCTGCAATTTTAAATTAGAAAATACATATATCGAAAACCTGTCATCTCTCCATCGTATAACCATTTCAAAACAGTATTCAATTGCTAATCGTGAACCTGATCACTGTCATTAATCTCAATGGCCTCCAGTGATATCGCTAAGTACAATCCTTAATTGCCCAGACCACTTCTACGAGGTCCACCCACGCATTCAATCAGTGGGCCACTGCTGGCCCAGAGAAACAATAGTCTAATTTCCATAGCGTGGTCTCCGAAAGAAAGAGGCTCATGGTAGCACGATGAAAAATATGGCTTTGAAAGTTATAGCCTAACAAATTTGATTTAAATATGAATTCATATACGCTACTCACTTGTCTTCTAGCTCTCCCGCCAATGGCTGAATTCATATACACTGCTCCTTGTTCTTAAATTTTTATTTGAAAGCAAATGTCGGTTGATATTGATTTTCAACTATTTTTTTCCAGAAATATATTTGAAAGTAAAGTTATTTTTAATATAATTATATCAAAATAATCTGAAAATACTAAAAACAATTACTTTAAATAAAATATATATGGTTTCTAGACCAGCCACCAACTCTTAACCAATAAATGGCCTCATGGAAGAAGAAAACATTGCTTGCATCCATGGCAGGAACGTCACATGACTTCAGCCGGAAATCAAGCACCGAAAGATCCTGCATGTTATTATGTAGAAAAATAAATTCAATTTCAAAGTAATATATTTTAGTCCAAACCTTGCTAGCCGTTTGATCAACTGATATCACCTCTAATTATATATTATCTAGTTATTTTGTGCTTCTTTTATCGTTTTCAATCGTACGTGCATGTTAAATCTTTGTTGCCGATCGATCACCGAGCAGCAATTTCAGCAAGTTCCCTGCCTTAATTAAGCAGCTTTTTAGTGGACTTGCTCCAAGAAATCCTCCGCGCGCGGTGGTTAATTACTATGTATCTTCTTGTCTGCAACTTGAGATGGTCAAATGTCTGAAACAGGTGGCTGGTATTTTCTCTTATCAATCATCACTTTGTCAAACTTCAATAGCAGCAGTTGTACTACTCATAGTTCCGAATAAATGCAGAGAGAGCAATAAAAGTTGAAGCCATGAAAATTGCCGCATGCATATAGTAAGAAGATTAAATTATTATATATAACACCAAGGTTGCACGGACAGACAGACAGGTGAACAAATATGGATTCGAATAACTTACCTCCTAGCTAGGTTTTAACAACTGATATTGTCGGTTCGAGAGAAGAAAATGAAGGGGAAGTTTCTAGCTAGGTATATAACGATGCAATGCGATTTAGAAGAAAATAAAAACAGTACGTACAGTTCGTAATGGCATCACTATTAAATTGTATACATCCAAAAGGAAATGTCAAGATATATGCTTAATTATTCGTGTCTGTATGTATTACAATATATATATTATATATAAAGTTGTGGCTCTGCATGTTTACAATATAAACAGTGAGAAAGTAGTATAATAAGAAGACAATTTAGATGAGAAACTAATGTGTCGTCCCTTTATTTCATCTCGATCTCTTTTTGCATTTCTGATGATCCATTTGAGTAATTTCTGACTTTCATAGCGCATATCCATGGCTTCTTTTGAGGCCTTGTTAGCTACAAGATGAAACCTAACCCCATGTAGAGTCGTGCATCTTTGCGTGCCCAAGTGAGCAATCATTATACCCAACAGGTTTTATCAGAAATAGGGTTTTGCTCATAAAGAGGAAAGTGAAGGGAAAAAGATAGGCGCACAAAAGTTAACCAATCCTTCTCATTTTATCATCATCAATCTAATCTTTCATTTTTTGTCTCCATGTATAACTCCTCAACTAATTAAATCGTCACCTTACCTGTGCTGTGGGGTCTTCGGTATCCCTATTTATACCAACTGCAGAGCCATTTCATATCATATCATATGCTTAGCTCTCTGATACTTGAACACGCATCTTCATTAATTCCATTATCTTCACACATTCGCTTTAATGGCTTCTCTTCTCCCCTGCAATATTCCACTACTCATTCTACTAATGATCATCCCTTTCACGATCACTTCTGCTCAAAACCCACCGTCACCTGGCTACTATCCCGGCTCCCGAATAAGCACGATTGGCTTTGATCAAGGGTATAGGAACCGCTGGGGGGCTCAGCATCAAAGAGTAGAGCAGGGCTCCGTGACGTTATGGCTTGATAGAAGCTCAGGTCCTACTCTCTCTCTCTCTCTCTCTCTCTCTCTATATATATATATATATATATATATGTGTGTGTTTTCTTACTTATAAGAGCATCTTTGCTTCTTCGTGCCTGTTTGGTATTGCGATCTCATTGGTTTTTGGCCGAATTTTGAAGAAAAAAAATTTCATTTTAACAATTGACGGTTTGGTATTTTTAGATCATTTTGACGTGCTGATTTCAAAAATGATTTTTAAAAAATAAAAAATATCATTTTGATGTATTTTAGCACGATAAACACTTTGAAAAGCTACCGCAATCGCACTCCCAAACAGGCCCGACTTAAGAGCATATTCTTCTCATTGCTGCTAACGTACTGTAATTACACAACAGGCAGCGGTTACAAGTCAGTTCATCCATACCAATCAGGATACTTTGGTGCTGACGTCAAGCTCCAACCTGGTTACACTGCCGGAGTGATTACATCTTTCTATGTGAGGATCACCTAATTATTTATATGGTAGCTAGTATGGGTTTAGATACTGTGTGTGCCGGTGTTGCTAGGCAATATAATTGCTTTTTATCATGACATGCAGCTTTCGAATAACGAAGCCCATCCAGGGGACCATGATGAAATAGATATCGAGTTCCTAGGAACAACTCCCGATAAGCCATACACTCTGCAGACAAATGTGTATATACGAGGAAGTGGGGATAGAAACATTATTGGAAGAGAGATGAAGTTTCATCTTTGGTTCGATCCCACACAAGATTTTCATAACTATGCCATTCTATGGACCCCAAGTGAGATCATGTTAGTACTACTACTATACTTCGATCTTTTCTGTGATTGGACTTCGTGGATCTTTTCCCTTTTCCCCTTTTCTTAGTGGAGTGTTTTTATTCATCTTATCAATCCATGCACACATATATCTTATCCATATAGGCAGATAGATACCCATGATAAAAAGTTAATTTTTTTCAAAGGGTTAAATTAAGCAGGGAAATTCATAGGCATCATTTTGCCCCCAGATTTTATTTGCAGTGATCACTTTGTTTTTTCAATTATTGCCAAGCATATTGTGAAAAGAAAGGTATGGATCTAACAGAACAAATGAATATATAGGTACAAAACCATGTCTCCCGCAAGTAGCAAACATTATATACCTACCACCGTTAGAAAAAGAGAATAAAATATAGATTAAATACAGTTCTAGCTTTCAATAATTGTGATGTCCGTGCGTGAGGTTTAATTATATCTATGCCAAACGCAGTTTTTTTCATTTTTTCGTGCATAATATGTAATGGTTACTTCTTTCATTGATGAACTTTGTCTGAAAATGATGTGGACTACGTACGTACAGATTCTTGGTGGACGATGTTCCCATCAGAAGGTATCCAAGAAAAAGTGACGCGACATTTCCCTTGAGGCCAATGTGGGTGTATGGCTCGATCTGGGATGCATCATCGTGGGCCACTGAGGATGGAAAATACAAAGCCGACTATAACTACCAGCCCTTCATTGGCAGGTACAAAAATTTCAAAATCGGTGGGTGCGCTGCTGAGGGACCTGCCTCTTGCCGCCCTCCGTCTGCCTCCCCATCCGGCTCCGGCGGCCTGAGCCAGCAGCAGCAGTCGGGAATGGAGTGGGTGCAGAGGAACTACTTGGTTTATGACTATTGCAGGGATTGGAAGAGGGACCATACCCAGACACCTGAGTGTTAAAGCTTCGAACTCGATCGGTTGAATCTTGAGACGGGTCCCACTTGCCAAGAATGGGTGCAAGATTTGGTGATCGTCCAAGTTTCCAAGATTTGCTGTCAGATTAGCGTTGTTTGCTTTTTTACGTTTGTCTTATTGTTTTGTTAGAATTATTGGTAAATTACATTCTCCCCCCTGCTTTTATGAAGTTTTAAAAATGGAAGCTTGTTTGCATCTTTCAAAATACCCTACAGCATTACTCTCTTGTTATATTTGTGTCATTGAATCTTGTTGTGGCCTAATCGCTTCTTTATAAATTACTCTTTGGAGAATCCTTGTATCATTTCTCTCGATGTGCTGAGCTTATCATAGTATTTTAAAAAGTTTTAATCATAGAAAATGCATTTTTAAAATCACCAGAAGAGGAGGAGGAGGAGAGAGTGAGAGAGATATGTCATAATGTACATGTTAATCCAAAAATACTTCTTGTGTCATTGTTACAATAAAAAATGTACAAGTGAAAACAATAATACCTAATATATTTTCCAAAACACTTATTTTTTGTAAAAAAAGGAAAGGACAATGATGGACCTCGTGGAAAAACAAAGGGTGCATCATATTAAAAAATAAAATACAAGTATAGATTAAATGGAGAGAGATTGGTCAGGAATATTCATCCTTCCACTTTCAATTTTCCATACAAAATGAAAATAGCACATAAAGAACTATTGCTACTTGTGAGATTTGATTGTCTTAAGCTGGAATTTAGGACATATCACATGTAAATTTTGATTTTTTGACCACAAAATGATTAATTGTGTATAGAAAAGCATTATGATGATATGTGTGTGTGCACGCGCGTGCTAGCTAGCTTGAATCATGTGACAATAAATTGGACCGCAACCAATGAGTTGCATGGCCTTAGAACTTAGGATATGTATGACTTTCAAATGGAGTAATTCTAGTTTTTAATGGTTGAGTATAGCTCAAGCTACAAAATAAATGGTGTACGACAAGATTCCATGGATCTAGTCTTCTATGGTTATGGCTTTGCATGGCTAGATCTATTAGGTGTATATAAACATCTAGGTTTTAAACCTAACCTTTTTTTCGTTAGAAAAAAGCATGTCTCGTCATTGGTTGTGAAGATTGCAATCTATTGGAGAGAAAAATGATGCTTGAAAGTGCTTTTGATATAACAAAAGGTTATTAGCTAGCCATGACGATTGTTGAATGTGTGTCATGTCATTGGTGGAAATTTTAGTTATAGTCGATGTCTTGGCATACAATAAGGTGTGCTCTACATAGAAAAAATTGAATGCAAAGACACGATATGACTCTGAAATACATAGAGGTGGGTGTGTTAGGCATAAAATTGAAGTGATTTGTCAGGTCGATTCAAAGATAGAAACTCCAGCAATTTAGATTAGGTCAAATGACTTGGCAAAAAGCTAGCCCTAGCCATTTGGCTTGGTTTAAATGGCTAGAAAAAAAAAATTGCTTAAGTTTTTTGTATCACCAATAGCATATGTATGTATGCATGCATGCATGCATGTATGTATGTATGTGTGTATTATATAGAAGTTGTTTTGGAAATAAATAATTTATTTATTGTGTGGACATGTGTAGATGATACTAGATTTGTTGACTTGTTTTATGCCGCAAGTTGGGTCAATTTTTTATTAACATAAAAAATATTGGAACGATGATAATTTAATTGAACTCGAGTTAACTTAAATAACACGTAACATATAGGATTGGTATCTCGTTGAATGAAAAGCAAAATACCCACAAAACTCAAGGACCAACAACTTAATCTCAAATAATAAGATTTTAAAAAACAGTTAGAGTCCAATTTCACTCCACTAACCAACCATTGTGACATGCGATTGGGATAAGAAAAAAAAGAATCAAATTTAAATAATAAAAAATATTAGAAAAAAAATTAACTCATCATAGGTTAATCTAACTACTTTGCGAATCGGGATAACCCAGTGAAAAGAAAGGACAAAATATCATAAAACTCAAAATCGAATATCCTAACATAAAAGGATGAAAGTGGAAAAAAACATTTAAAAGAATTCCAAAACAGTGTAGTTAAATTGACTAACCTAGGGATAATTCAAAAAAAAAAAAAACTCAAAGTTTAATAGCCTACGCAAAAGCCTTTTAGCCGTATGTATGTATGTATGTATGTACGTACGTATGTATGTATAGCATTTCAAGGGTATTTCAAATGAGAAACTCGAAGCCCTGTCATGTTGGGTCCATCAAGAGAAGACGGCCTCTGAAATTGGAAGTTCAGACCAAAAGAGAGCCCTAGTTCAAAGACAAGCTCGCTTGTCACGGAAGTGAGTTAGCGACCACCTACGAATGATATCGGGCCATCTTGTTGGACTGTCTTTCCCCGTTTCAACGTCTTCATTTTAAGCCCAAACTCATTTATGCTTCGTTGGGTCATAATTTATTTGCGTTTTTTTTTTTAAAAAAAATGTTTTTTATATTTATTCCTTTCTTGATTAATTTATTTGCAACACTCCATAGTTGTTAGGCGAAATAGGAACTGGCCACATCCTCACAAAATACCAGGCCTAGCCGTGGTCCGGGACGGGTAAATGAAGAATCTTATTTTTTTTAAGCCCATAAAAATGATAAATAAATTGAATTTATCTATTTAAAAGAGATAAAATTCAATTTATTTCTTCAAAAATCTTTTTTAAAAAAAAGCTTAGATATGCATTTTGTTTTTTAAATAATTTTAATGATAAACAAAAGCTGGTTGTGAGTTGATTTTTCAAGCTGAAGATGCCCACTTAATTGCACACCTAAAAAGACCAAACCCATTAAAAGCCTCCCCTCCACGTGGATGGCGCAGCAGCACTGACTTTAAACATTAAAAAAATGGAGAAACGGTGTCCGGTGTGGCTCGGTGACAGCGTCTCTTAACCGCGACCACCTGACACCCTCCACCACCGCCCCACGATTGCCATAAAAGCTCTGACACTCCCCATCTGTCGAGTCTTTCAACACTTCAATCTCATCTCTCTTGCCTTTGCATTGAAAAATCACTTTACATCAAAGTCGAAAAAGTTTTTTTAAAAATATTTTTCACTTATGTGCCCCTCCCTTTCTAGCTATCGTTAACCTCATGGATCGTACGTTACACTTACACCCTTACATGGTCCCGTCTTGTTACTTAGGGCTCTAAAATTATAAAATGTAAATGCCGCTTTTTTCACTACTCGTCGAATTTCAGGTTAATCTGTATGTATTTTAATTAATTTTATAGATTTTAAAAGTAACGATTATATAAATATTCAATAGTCATTATATTAACAATCACAACACTCAAACTTGAAAATACAAGAAAAACAAATTATTTAATCTCAATCCCGTACCACTGACAACTTACTAAAAAGGTTTAAGTGCCCCTTTTTAAACCCTATCCAACAGGGAATTTAACACTATGCATTTACTCAAAAATGGCTAAAGGTTATCATATTAATTAAAACTAAATCTTTTTAAACAATTTTCACACACAAACAAACAAAGAATCACCGGTTCAAAAACATCTCAAATGCTGCGCTGAATGGACTACGACCGTCATCTAAATAGACAAAGTTCCATTAAACTTTTCACATATTAAGAGCTCGTTTGTTATTGTGATCCCATCGATTTTTGGTCAAAATTTAAAAAAAAAATTAATTTTAAAAATCAGCGGTTTGATGTTTTTAGATCATTTTGATGTGCTGATTTCAAAAATAATTTTTAAAAAATAAAAAAAATATCATTTTAATATATTTCGGCACGATAAACACTTTGAAAAACTACACAACCACACTCTCAAACAGACCCTAAAAGATATATAAAATATTATTTCATCTCGTACACTTTTTATTAAATGTACAACGAGATTGTCTAAAATCAAATATAAATGAATAAAAGATTCATAAAATTGATTTATTTAAAACAAGAGTAGTAAATTTTGATGCCGAATTGGGTTTCCAGTAAATTGCAATCCGCTTCCACTCATTATTAATATTTACAAGACCTGTTGTTGCATTTATTCTCTCCTTATTTCTCAAAAAATAAACCTCTCCCTCTACAATATTTGCCATTTTAAAATTATATGGACCGTTCAGTCCCGTCAATCACAGTCAGCCAAGCAAGTCACGGGACCACCAATGAATTCTGCAGATAATCTTAATCTCCGCACAGGCTGGACCCCACCTCATTGCCTATAAAAATTCCCACTGCTTTGATCAATCCAAGAGAAACAATAAAAATCCAGCTGTGCTCCATGTTTCTTAGCTGGCAAAAGCAGACCACCTTAACTGGCACTTGGGTCCCCCAAAAAATACCTTCCATGTGTCGAACCACTATTGGTTTGAAAGCCTGACAGTTCTGGACGACCTGTCCAGCTTCTGTGCCAAGGCATACAGCACCTGCCACGTGGCATCACCTTCTTGCACTCGATCATTGAATAGCAGGGCCCGCCTAACATCAGGGGCCCACAGGTTTTTCTGGATAGCTGACAAATTGGAGGCTGCCACGTGGTCAAGCAGGGTTCCCAGATCGGCCACGTCCTTTTCGGCCACGGTCAGGGATATATCCGACCACCGGACAGCGGTGGGGAAGGGCAACCGGATGCCATCTGCAATAATGACCGGCACGCACCCTAATGCAATAGATTCCACCAGCCTTGGGCTCCATGGCGCCCATCCCAGGGGGCACAAACAGAACACTGAGCGGGCGATTTCTGACTGGTAACCGGCAAACCTGTGCCTTCGCAAATAAAACCTCTGGTCACCGCTGTATTTCCTCCATATCACCGTCCTCACTTTCCTGAAAGAAGTTCAAAAAAATAAGATCAGCGGAAAAAAGTAGGGGGCAGAAACTTATCAAGGGTAATTAAGTAATTATCTAATTTGAAAATTGATTGATTACGAAATTGATTTTTTATTTACTTGCTGTAATATCGTCCACTAATGTTTTTGGGGTGCACTTCCATTTTGCCTCTAAAGAAGGCCCAAATGTCCCGCCGGCCGGTCAGCGGATACTTCTCAAGGGTTGTCTGCACGCTTTCCGGCGAGATAAAAGGTGGTATCACGACATTCTCAACGTCTTGGCATGGATGGTCAAATTTGACACCAAAAGTCTGCAATATGATCGACCTCTTCAAGAACTCTGGGATCCCATCTTCCATAGCTCTCTCCTCCTTAACAAAAGCACAAGAAATTGCCAAAACCCAAATCAAAAAACACATAAAAAGATGGTGTAAAGTAAAAACATCAAATTTCGAAACTCTTGATGGTTTTGAAAGGCTTTCGAAACATACCATGGCGTGGAAACAAGCGCCATAATCGTGAGAGGCAACGAAGACGTGATCAGATCCTTGAGAGCGGTTCCAGAATGGATAGTTAGAGGAAATGAGATGCACTGCAGAGGATAACAAGGCCCTTGCATGACCAATTGCAGGGAACCCATTTACGGTGCTGAAATTGCAGGACACGTACACAGGAACGAAGAAGAAGTCAGCTTCATACGGGTCAAACGTCCGTACATCAAGACTGTTAGAAAGTGATTTGTGAATGGCAACTTCCGATGCAAACAGATGGTTGCTGCATCTCTCATTTGCTAGCCAGCCCGTGTTGTATTTTGATGGCAACTCGTATATGTATACCTTCAAATCCTTCAACAATCCTGTAATTATACAAAACAAAACAAGAAACAATTAAAATCACCGGTCTAGAAAACACAAATGAGCTGTCCCGGAGCGATAATCGCGACATACCCCGATTGACGTTCTTGTTTTGCTGATTGAGAGTGGAGTTAGAGGATTCAAAGAGGGTACGGGAAACGACAGTCTTAGATTTTGAGTCCTGGGTTCTGGAGAGGGGGATGGGCTTGTGGGTGATGAAGTAAGAGCTAAAGAAATAAAGAGAAAGAGAGAACCAAAGAAGGCATTTGTAATATCTGAAACAAAGATTCTTCTTCTTCTCTTGTTGTTGAGGCCCAGCATGTTTGTGTGATAGTTTCATCCTGACATAGAAACCCCTCCTGCTGTTGCTCATGGTTGGTCTTTTAGCCTCCAGCGCCATGTTTCATTTAAAACCCACAGAGACAAGAAAGCTTGAATCACAAGTTTTAAGGAAGAACATCAAAACGGGTTCTTAGGATGCGGTTGTGGTGGGGTTTTCATTCTTGGTAATCGGGGTGATGAAGTGGAGATTAAGGGACAGTGATTGTTGGTGTTAATGTTTGTTGGCATTTCGATTTTACACCTACAACAAACAGTGACATGAGATGCATACAATCTTCGCGTCAATTGTTTCTGTCTTGCTCTCAGGGCTAATAATTGTTTATCGGGTTTGGTCGAGTTCTGGTTCTGTCAGAAAGGAAGTAGAGAAAACTATGGTATGAATGAAGGTGACGGAGGAGAAAGAAACTCGGCGGAGGTCTCGGTTTCTATGCTTGTCCTGGTCCGCTATACGATATTTTGAAAATCTAGATTGACCGGAACAACCTCGAGAATTTTCAACTAGTCGTATCTCAAGAGACTGATTAGGAAGGCGGTTATGATAGTTTTTTAAAGTGTTTTTTGTATTGAAATACATACAAATGATATTTTTTTTATTTTTTAAAAATTATTTTTGGTATCAATACATTAAAATGATCTAAAAATATCAAAATATATTTATTTAAAATAAAAAAAATTGAAAAATTACGGCGCGGCTGGTGAAACGCAGCTTCTAAGACCGTCTGAGGGTCAATCCATGCTTATATCTAGGGAGGTCACAGGTAATTTTATAAAATTAGTTAATTGTTTTATTTGATGAAATATAAAAAGGGACCGAGCATCTCGTATTTGCTAGAATAGCTTGTCTAAAGCAATTAATGAAGGGTTAATTAGTGGACAAGGTTAAATATGGAAACCAGTGACTTCTTCAACTTATCGATCGGTTTAATTAATGGGCAGTTTGCTGTCATTTTCGTTTTTTTTAAATTAAATAAATAAATATAAGAAATGAAAAAAAGGGACTATATAATATAAAATTAAATAACTTTTATGTATTTTTTTTAAGATAATCATACCATAGCATATAATATGACTCGAAGATATTTGTATAGTTTGATTAAAAAATGAATTAAAAAGTCACGGGATAAAACTTGCCCCCTCAACTAAAATAAATCAACAGATGCTGCAGCCAAAGAATATCATACCTTGTTGACTTTGGACGATCTAAATTCTAAAGACAAGATTTGCTTTCTAAATTTACAAATTCTTATTCCCAACTGAGCTTCCTACTGATAAAATTAACTTTCTTCCTGTTTAATTAAGGTATGGTTATGGTTTTTTATACAACTTCTCGAACTGAATTATCACCCTTCTACTTATCTTAAAATAATTATTATAGAAATCTTCAAAGTATTATATTTTTAAAATTAAAAATTAACAACATATGAGCTCTATTTGAGAATACGATTGAGGTTGTTTTTTATTTTTTTATTCAGAAATTAGAATAATATTTTTTTAATTTTAAAAAAATTATTTTTAATATTAATATATCAAAATAATTTAAAAACATTAAAAAAACTTAATTTAAAATTAAAAAATATTATTAAAACACGGTATCAAATAATAATAGATGAGTATTTCTCTCCGTATTCAATAAAACTCCCGTGCACGGCAAGAAGATGTTTGATGTTTTTTTTTATATATTAGCCTGCCATCAACTTGCTTCGCCAATCAATCACCTCCGGCACATCAATTTACAAACATATTTCTTTAATAGTTTGATATTATCTGTATTTCATAATTCAGTTCGCTCGTGTGTATTTTAGTTTAAGGTTGCGATTTTCTGGGAATAGTAGTATGTTTCATGTTATAAATGTCTTGTCAGCGTGATTTTTTTTATATAAAAAAGAAAAAAAACGATTTTTATTTTATTTTTTATTTTAAATTAGATTTTTACCCTCTGGATGAAGATGGAGAACCTTGTCTTTATGGGTTGGTTGCAAGGAATTATTACGATTAATAAGTTGCTTGCATAAGCAGCTAAGCCACACACAAACACAATCATGGCCTTGGTGCGTTTGATATAAGCTATCACCATCCCTTCTTCTTTCTTTCACTTGCCCTCTTGGCATACTCCTGTTAGGTTAGTGCAGGGTTTAAGAGGAATTGTAGCCGCAATATCCCAAGAACAACTGTAATATAGTATGCATGATCTGAATATTTTTTTTTATTAACGTGAGTGTGCAGGGTTTAAAAGAAATTGTAGCCGCAATATCCCAAGAACAACTGTAATATAGTATCCATGATCTGAATAGTTTTTTTTATTAACGTGAGTGTGCAAATTAGTCCCCGTGCATTTTGATTATAAACTGTTTTGTATTAGTGTTAGCATGTGTATTAGTTTGCATGTACTTTGATTATAAACTCTCTTTTTTTCAAAGTACTTTGTTGGAAGGGCACTTTTCTCTTCTCTTTAGTGAAAAGCAGTTGCAGTTGCCTGTTTGCGAGTTTGGTTACGGTTGTTTTTTAAATGTTTTTCGTTCAAAAATATATTAAAATTATTTTTTTTATTTTTTAAAAAATTATTTTTGACATCAGCATATCAAAATGATTTAAAACACCAAAAATTGTTAATTTAAACTTAAAAATAAGAGTATTTTTTTTTAATTTTTTTCCCGAACACCCTCTAATAGCAAGATCTCGAGTCCATCGTCGTTTTTAAAGGGATTTCTTAGTGTAAATGAAACAAAAAATATGACGAGGGATTTCATGAGCTATGTGCCTGAAAACTCAAGAATTGTATAACCAAGTTGACGCATTCAGCTTCAAGCTGAAAGTGAGATTTGTGAAGGACTCCTTCATTTTACAGGTCCCACCAGCCGGCCAAAATATAATTCACCTTGATCATTGACTTTTTGAAAATCTGAACCAATCAGAGTGGCTGTGTACAAAACACAGTTGGACGGCAATCTCATCATGGGTGCAATTATGGAGCTTTCCTTGGATTCAAATGAGAATCGTTATCATGGGGTTGGCTCGGATGTAGTTCTACCCTTTCCCCACGGAGAGCTAAAAGAGAAAATCTCAGACATGAGTAGCAAATAAATTAAAAGGGAAGGGTTTGTTTGAATATTGTTTTTTTTTTATTTAGGTTTTTTATTTTATTTTTTATTTTACCTTTGAATTAAAAAATTATCAGACCTCTCTAATTTATCCAATTTACATGTTTATTTTATTTTTTATTTTATTCTTCAATTTCATCCTCCAACTCCGACTTATGATTTGTGAAGGATTGTGTTTCTTAGTTTTTTCATGTATGATGTTTTC
The DNA here is from genome assembly GCA_025169955.1 of Salix arbutifolia. Taxonomy (NCBI): domain Eukaryota; kingdom Viridiplantae; phylum Streptophyta; class Magnoliopsida; order Malpighiales; family Salicaceae; genus Salix; species Salix arbutifolia. The sequence goes on along the minus strand of CM045910.1, from coordinate 532,618 downwards.
GGTCTAATGACTCGAGTTATAGATTTTTAAAAGTTAACAAAGGTTAATATTTTTTTGACTTAGTTTCTTCTCTAACTTTATTGTAAAAAAACTTCATTTTGTGATTTTTTTTCAATTTATTTTATGTCATGTTATCATGATCTTATGATCATCACCAATTTTATTTTATTCTTAAAAAAATCAATTTAATATTTTTTTAAAATAAATACTTCAAAAACAGATTAAAATATATTTCCGAGCACAACATAAATCTCATTTTAGACTACAGGGTTTCGGGTTACAATATGCTCTAGTATATATAGATAGATTACATGAATTCTATCTAACTCCTGTAGCCAAGTTGATGTGAGGTTTTAATTCTCAGAAAACAGAATCGGTCTTCTACGATCCTTAGATTGATGTGATTGTGACCTCCACCATCAATTTCAAAAACAAAACATAATATATCATTCAGGAGGTGATACAATCAGTGTTATCAATTCCGTTTCGTTCTAGTTGAAATATTCCGTGTCGTTAAAAAATCCGAGACAAAACAGTATTGTTTGATTTTATGTTTATATTATATAATTTAAAATTAATCTATCTTGAATTTTAATTATGCTTATTAAATTAATATTTTAATTTCTTTCATATATATATATATATATATATATATATATGAATATTTCAACTCCGAAACAGCACGTCAAAACGCTCCAAAACCGAAACGTTCCGTACTAATAGAAAAACCGGAACGATGACCGGAACGGTATTGACAACCTTGGGTACAATGACAAAAAAGATTTAAGTGTTTATTTGATTTTAGCTATTTAATTATTAATATAATAATTATTAAATATTAATTATTAATTTTAAAATTTATGAGATTAATTTAGATATACTGAATTAATCATTAAACTCACATTAATAAAAGAACATATTAGTAATAAAAAAAACTAGTCATGATTCTTTAAGGAAAAAAAGAAATCACCCCTTTAGTTCTTTTTCAAATCTACAATGACATGCAAGATTGCACTTTCGCCCATTTTGATTTGTGAATGACAGTTCTGATGTCCATGCATACAATCATGGATTGCTTATGAAAAGATGGCTTTTCGAACCTTTACCCTAATAATACAATCAAAATATAATAGTAAAAATTGTTGAATGGGTTTCCCCCCTCTGTAAAATATATTATAAAACCAGCCTACGTATCTATTTGAGTTAAATACGAGCCATAAATCCGTGCTTCGCTGTAAGGATTAAATTTTTTTTATCTAGTTTTAATATAAATAATTTTTTATTTTGTATTTCAGTTTTTATTATTTTATTTTCTAGTTTAGTTTCGATTCCTTGATTTTCTCGGTACTTCTAAGATAGTTTTAAATTTTTTATTTGTATTTATACACCTTTACTCATCGTTGAGATTTTTAATTTTTATTGTTATTTTTATTTGTAGTAAATGCAACCCGCGTTTAAAAAATATGGTAAGTTTAGCTTTAGTAGTGTAAAATAAGAGTGAAACTCTTTCTTATACATGTATTGTTAAACATGAAATGTTTGGACACACCACCGCAGGGAACTTTTTTGTTTTGCCTTATTTGAGGCTACAAAAGTTATTTTAATGTGCACTAAAAAAGTAAAATTACCAGGACATCTCCACTGATAATTTTTTATTTTTGTCTTATTTCACGATATTATGATTATTGTACTATGCACACAAATGAAAGAAATTGGAAATACCTCTGATACCATGACATTATATTAAACACATTTTACATAATAAAATGAATATATAAAAAACTAATATATATTTTTAGAAATTCTACGACAGTAATCTTTGATATAATTTAGCTCTGCCACAGGGATAATTTTGTTTTTTTTGTATTTAAGCTTTAATTTTTAAATTTTTTGGTTTAGCCTCAATCCTTTAATTTTTTTTATTCTTATGAGATAGTTTTAATTTTTTGGTTTGTATCTACACTTTTCTGTTCTTAGTGTAGATTTATTAAAAAAAAAGAATAATCAGAAAAATAAAGGGAATAAAAAACTGTATCAAAAAGCACTGTAGCAAAATACAGTGTAATATGTGAGGAGCTACAATGTTGTCTCAAAATTGTTTGCATGTATAATTAAAAAATATAAAAAAAGATGAAGAAAAAAAACAATCTAAAATCATAACTATTATTGTGTGAATAATGGAAAAAAAATTATATCAAAGAATAAAAGAAGTCTAAAACTCTAAAAAAAAGAGCAAAAAATAAAATATAATAAATTATTAAAATAGATTAATATCATTAGTTAAAAAAATAACTTTATTTTTCATTAAATATTATTATAACTACTATTGCTAAAACAATTAAAATTATTAAATTACCTCAAGAAATAAGAAAAACCAAAAATTTTAGAAAAAAGATGATGAAAGAAAAAAATCTAAATTTATTGTTATTACTGTGTAAACAATGGAAAAAATAAAGTTATATCAAAGAATAAAAAAGCCTCAAACTCTAAAAAAAACCAAAAAATAAAATATAATAAATAATAAAAATATATTAATATTATTAGTTAAAAAAATAACTTTAGTTTTCATTAAATATTATTGCAACTGCTATTGCTAAAACAATTAAGATTATAAAATTACTTCAAGAATAAGAAAAACCAAAACTTTAAAAAAAGATGAAGAAAGTAAAAAAAAATCTAAAATTATTAGTATTATTATGTAAATAATGGAAAAAACAAAATTATATCAAAGATAAAAAAAAACCTCAAACTCTAAAAAAAAAGCAAAAAATAAAATATAATAAATGAGAAAAATAAATTAATATTATTAGTTAAAAAAATAACTTTGTCTTATGCATAGGCATTTTGGTTATTACACTGTGCAAGAAAGTTGAAAAATCGAAAATAACCCTGTCTCTAGCGTTTAAAGGAAGGCGCATTGAGGGTCAAAATAGTCGTTTCATTGTTGAAATCCATAGTAAATTGTGAGTATAGCTACAGTAAAAACGCCACACGATTTAATTTTTTCTTAAATATCTTTAAACAAACAAGATATTTTCAAAAATAATTGGATATAAATTTAAGTGTCGATACATTTGGGAAGGCTGTCCCTACCTGCTTTGAAGTGTGAGCTGTTCAGGCACATGGTCTCCCATGTGTGAAAGAGAGGTGAATTATTGGTTACACATTTGTGCAAGTTGCCTTCACAAATTTGAAGCATTTTTGCCATGTTTCCACGTGCATTTGCTGAAGAGCAAAGTGGATTCAAAAAATCATTGGAATTAGCTGTCTGAAAAAACAAATGCCTCGTGTCAAGGGAATTTTTGACATTGACAGATCATGATTTTTTAAAGAAAAAATTGATTAATTATTTTAGAAAAAAATTTATTAATAATATTGGTGAGTTATATTGATATCATATTCAACATTATCTATATAAAGAATAACTTATAAAATAAAACTAATTTATTTTTCTTCAAATTCAACATTATCTATATTAGATAAAATTTTAAATGTAAAATAATTTCTATTGTCTTTTAAGATTGCTATTTATTTAATTCTATAGAAATATTAGTTCTTCAATAATTGTATTTAAATTTTCAAGAACTTTTAATATTAGTTCTTCAATAATCTTGATGAACAAGAAGGAAAGAAGATTTGTCAAAAGTAAGTTACAAGATCAAATATATAGATGGTGTTTGGCGCCGCGGTTCAACCTGTGATTGCGTTGAACCGCAACTCCAAACACACAAATAACCAAACGGGACTCTAGTTTTTTACTCTGGATCCTACCAAAAAATTAAGTTTGGGTCGCAGCTGCAAAAACAGTGAGAAATGCTTTTGCAGTTGCGGCGTAAATTAACAACCGAGGGAAGCTCAAGAGATGAGAAAAGCTGAGGGGATATATGTATATATTGAAAATGATGTAACTATATTAAAAATATTTTTTTTTGTTTTTATTAAAAAATACCTCAACAAGAGAGTAAAAAATTATATACAAAATTAATAATTATATTGTTGGAGAGTTTTTTAAAAGTAATTATTTAATTATATAATTTACTCTTATTAATTATATAATTAAATTATATACAAAATAATTGCACTATATTTAAAATGATATATAAAAAATGGCTCTTCTAAATGGTTTTTACCATTGGAGTAGACATAGACAAAAAAACTATATTTACACTACATTTTATTTTTATGATTTTTAATCTACAATATTTAAAAAACAATATATATAAATATGTTTAAAGTAATTTCAAAAGTTGACAGCAATATGAAAAGCATGGTAACCTAACACACGAAACTACTTTTCATTAAACTCAAACTCAACCACAGTTTTAACCAAACACTAAAATTTCAGTTATGAACCGCAACTAAAAACGCTTTTCATGAAACTGTTTTTTTTCAACCTCAACCACAAAGCCAAACAGTCTCATAATCTATAGAGTACAGAAAATAATGAAGAAAAAAAATATTGAAATCAATGTAAGCCATGTAATGCAGGAGTAACATGCTATAATGTGTTAAAAAAAATAAAAAAAACATGTAAGAACATACATATTTATAATAAAACTTAAAAGATAAATTCTTATATATTTTTCAATCCTTAAAGTGCAAGATAAGTAGTTTATTTATACCGGAAGAAAATGAAAATATTAAAAGACACCAGAAAACTCAAGTGTCATGAAAAATCAAGAGACTAAACACAGGAGTTATGAAATCTAAAAAATTATAATGTATATAATTATAATTTTTATAACAATTTGTTTATTATTTAATTATTATAGAATAATAATCAATGCATGGCAAGACCAAAAGCCTAAGGATCCCCTGAAGCGCTAGAGGCTAGGACCAAAAGCCATTTAAAACTAAGACATAATATGAAACCCAAGGTTAATGCATGGCAAGCGTAGTAGTGGGAGGGCCCAAAACAATATTTTGTAAGTGTATTATTATTATTATTATTATTATTATTATTATTATATATTTCCTATTTGAGTTCTCATGGACAAATTAATAAATTTGATGCAAGTCTATTATTATATTTGTCCAAAAAATCGTCATTGTGGACAACTTTCTTTTTCAAAACATAACCTAAACACAAGGTTGTCTTTTTTAAAATAAAACAGTAATTAAATCTTATTTGAGTTTTAATTAAATAAGTTCATGAATTTACCCCCAAGTCAATTACATAAACAATGTAAAGATAAAACCAAGTTTAATTCAAGGGCTGGGTTGGCAGTTGACAGTTAATCCACTAAATTAGACGGGTTTTATATGACAGATTACCATCAATTCGTCCTTGTTTATGGCCTTCATGTACTCATGGTGGTTTATCCTTAAAATTGTTGTCATGATAGTATGTTTTGGACTTATATAAATTGAATTTTATTTTTTTAATTCTTAAATCCTGCCTACATTTAAGAATGTTTTAAATTTTAAAATTATTTTGAGACAGATGTTTAATACTGTATAACTTGAAGTTAATTTATCTTGTTTATTTTGTTTAAAAATATCTCAAATAATGTTTTTTTAAAAATATTTTTAGTATTAGCATATAAAAATAATTTTAAAATACTAATTTATTTTTTAAAATATGTTGTTTTGAAATACCATGTGGGCTCGACAGTTTTCGGGTCCGCGAGGCAGATTTTTATTACCGTTGCTAATTAGAGAGGCTTGCTATTCTTGACAAAATAGATATGATTTTTGAAAGATGTGTCGTCTCCCGGTCACCTGTTCCCAGAAAAGCAATAGATTATTCTTTTTGTGCCGTTTGGCATTGCGATCTCATCGGTTTTTGATTAAAATTTGAATTTTTATTTTATTTTAATAACCGGCGATTTGATGTTTTTAAATCATTTTGATGTGCTGATTTCAAAAATGATTTTTAAAAAATAAAAAAAATATCATTTTGATGTATTTCGGTACAATAAATATTTTGAAAAACTACTGTAATAGCACTCCCAAACAGCCCAAATTTATCTATGGCGTATATAATTAGCTCAGGTTTTTTAAATTTGGATAAGAGAAGTAATCTCGTCTCTGTTATCGATAGAAAAACCCTAGCTAGTTAGTGCTGAAATGCCAACAATGCACAGAAAGATTATCACCTTTGAAAGAAAAGAAAGGCAGGGTGTTTATTTTATTTTACCCCAAAAGTTATGGCGCTCAGAATAGGAAAACCAGAAGACCTCTAAAATAGCAATCTTCTTCACTCATATCCTCCACCAGTTTTATTTCTATAAATTTAGAGCTCAGCTTCCGAATCCTTTGTAAGAGAAGGAGGACAATGAAAGATACAAAATAAATATTCCCAAAAAGGAATAGCAAAAAGGGTGAGGAAGCAGAAGAAACGACACGCCATCCTTCTTCTCTTTTGTTTCCCTACCAGGACCGATCATTCGTGTCTTCTTGATCTTGCCTGGAAGAACTTTTGAAGAAGGAAGAATGGGTGGCGCGTGCAAATTTGCTCTGCATGCAGTAGATGGGAGATGGTTCTCTGTTTTTGCCTCATTTTTGATCATGGCTGGAGCTGGTGCTACATATCTGTTTGGCACCTATTCCAAGGATATTAAAGCCACTCTCGGTTATGACCAAACCACTCTCAATCTTCTAGGATTCTTTAAGGATCTTGGTGCTAATGTCGGGGTCCTTTCTGGGCTTCTAGTTGAAGTTACACCAACATGGTTTGTGCTTCTGGTCGGTTCTGCCATGAACTTTTCCGGGTACTTCATGATTTGGTTGTCTGTGACTCAGAGGATAGCCAAGCCTGCTGTTTGGCAGATGTGTTTGTATATTTGTATAGGTGCCAATTCCCAAAATTTCGCAAACACGGGAGCTCTCGTCACTTGTGTCAAGAACTTCCCTGAAAGTAGAGGGGTGATGCTGTTTTGTGGGGTTAAGTGTCTGTTTGGGAGTGTGGTTGCGGTAGCTTTTCAAAGTGCTTATAGAGCCGAAATGCATTAAAATGATGTTTTTTTATTTTTTAAAAATTATTTTTGACATCAGCACATCAAAATGATCTAAAAACACCAAAACATATTCATTTTAAATAAAAAAAATTTTTCCTCAAATTTCGACCAAACACCGGTGGGATCGCAATGCCAAACGGGCTCTAAGTGGAGCTATCTTTACACAATTTTACCTGGCCATCTACGGAACCGATTCGAAGTCTCTCATTCTTCTCATCGCGTGGCTCCCTGCTGCTTTATCTGTGGTTCTTGCCTACACAGTTCGGGAAAGGAAGCCAGAGAGGCAACCTAATGAGCTCAAGGTGTTCTACCAGTTTCTCATCGTGTCAATTATTCTAGCTCTGTTTCTCATGGCTATGAACATAGTTGAGAAACTTGTTATGCTTTTTATACCTCTCATTATTGCCATCAAAGAGGATTGGATCCAATGGAACCTCAGGCATCATGAAGGAATGAAACCTGCAACAGAGGCAACCGCCGAGAAGAAACTGGAAATTACACCAGAAGTGAAGTCTGAAATCTCAAAAGAGCAAGAGGAGAGGGTTCAAAAATCTTGTTTCCTTACCATATACAACAAGCCGCCGAGAGGAGAAGACTACACAATCTTACAGGCACTTTTGAGCATCGACATGCTAATCCTATTCGCCGCAACATTCTGTGGCCTTGGTGCAAGCCTAACAGCAGTGGACAACCTGGGCCAAATTGGTGAATCGCTAGGATATCCAGCTAAAACTATCAAATCCTTTGTTTCACTGGTGAGCATATGGAACTTTTTTGGAAGGGTCTTTGCTGGATTCGTTTCTGAGAGCTTACTGGTGCGGTACAAGATGCCTCGTCCATTGATGATGACATTTGTTCTCCTCCTGGCATGCGTAGGCTACCTCCTCATCGCCTTCCCCTTCTCAGGTCCTGTCTACGTAGCATCGGTGATTACGGGGTTTTCATTCGGTGCACAATTTCCATTGCTGTTCGCTGCGATCCTGTTTGGGAGTGTGGTTGCGGTAGCTTTTCAAAGTGCTTATCGTGCCGAAATACATCAAAATAATGTTTTTTTATTTTTTAAAAATCATTTTTAAAATCAGCACATCAAAATGATCTAAAAACACCAAAACATAATCATTTAAAATGAATTTTTTTTTTCAAATTTCGGTCAAAAACCGGTGGGATCGCAATGCCAAACGGGCACTATCCGAGCTCTTCAGACTTAAGTACTACTCTACAGTGTTCAAGTGTGGACAATTAGCGACCCCTCTTGGCTCGTACATTCTTAATGTCAAGGTCACTGGATTGCTATATGATAACGAGGCAGTGAAGGAGCTGGCCGGGAAGGGCCTGGATAGATCGGCGGTGAAGGAATTGGTCTGCATGAGGGTGCAGTGTTTCAGGCTACCATTTATAATTCTGTCTGCTGTCACGTTTTTTGGTGCTCTTATTTCTCTGATTCTGGTGATGAGGACAAGGAAATTTTACAGCAGTGATATATACAAAAAGTTCAGAGAGATTCATGGAGTGAACTGATCAGAAGATGACACGAATGAAACTAAGTGCGAGAACGGTTGCGATAGCTTTTTAAAATTCTCTTCGTGTCAAAATACGTCAAAATGATTTTTTTTTTAAATTATTTTTGACATCAGCACATCAAAATAATCTAAAAACACCAAAACATATTCATTTAAAATGAAAAAAAATTGAATTTCAGCAAAACGACGGTTTGGCCGCAGTGCCAAACGGGCACTAAGTACCTGACTACTGGGTGTCAAATTAAGGGGGTGTTTGGGAGGGCTTTTCAAAAGCGTTTTTGAAAAAATTTGAAAATTTTTTATTTTTATTTTTAAGTTTAAATTAATAAAATTTGGTATTTTTAAATCATTTTAATGTGCTGATATCAAAAATAATTTTTAAAAAATAAAAATATATATAATTTTAATATATTTTTGAACGAAAAACACTTTCAACCACAACCACAACCACACTCTCGAACAATCACTAAGGCAAACTAGATATGCCTTTCGAATGTGCAAATCTACCCGGCCGGCCCCCTCCCGGCCTTCGGATTGGTTTCTCTACGTGGTTAATATTGAGTCTCAGCGTGATTTCACGATGCATTTTTAGAAAAGCTCTCGAGAGATGATGTTTCGACTATGATTGAGATGCATGCATGCTTTGATAGAAGAAAGAATGATCTCAACAAGGCTAAGCGGTTGTCAAATTGAATGTATTTTTATTGATTTTCTTTTTTGTAAATCTTCATGTACATGTTCTCGTAAAAATTTAAATAAAGTTGAATTCTCTTTGGAAGTTTCAGGATTTTCCAAAACTATTGAACCTTCCACAATACCTTCTACAAACATGTTTTTAAAGGGTTCTTGAAGAATTTTGTAGTTTGGACAATAAATGGTTGGGATATGTATTCATGCATCCAATCACTCAAGATTCTAAATTATTACCTGACAAGCTTTAGCAACTTGAAAGAAAGCAAAACATTGGATGGGATAATTTAAAATATGTTAACGTTGTAAAAATCATTGTTTAGAAAAAAAAATCTGAAGTTTTGTTTGTAATGGAGTGCAAGATATTTTTGTAGAAGTGTTTTTTTAGTTTAATTAGTTCCAAAAAATCATTGATCAATGAATATTTGTTTTATATATATATATATATATAAATATATATATTGAGTTTAATACTAGTATATAAGATATTTATTAAATATTTTAAATATAAAATTTCTCTAATTTGACATATAAAGATATTTTTAACATTAAAAAAGAAGAAGAAGAAGATAATTATTTCCAATTACATCAAAAAAACACAACCTATTTCTTTGGAGTTATTCTAATAACTAGATTAATTAGATGTAAAGATGACAATAAATTAGATAAAAGAATTTGTCTTGACCTTATCACAATACATTTTCTTGAACTCATGTGTGTTACGCTTATTTATCCAATCAACCCTATAGTTATTTTTTAATTAATTTAATAACAATAATATTATTTTTCAAATCATTGAGATCATAATATTTTTAGATTGATTTACTTGTAAATTAATTTTAATAGGGCCAAATTAAAAAAAAAAAGCCTATATCCTAAGAGATATATTTAGCCATAAGCCTAACCCAACTTAAAATTAAATTTCTCAAGACTCATTGCACCAATCATTGAAAGGCCTATGTTAAATTCAAAGTTTTTCCTATTTGATGAATTTATAAAAAATATTTAATTGCTTTTTGATAGGAGAAGTTGTTTAATAATATCTTAACTTAAGTTGATTTTCAAATACGTAATAGAAATGCTAGTTTTAATATTAATACTTGAATTATATATATAGAATTTACCAATAAAATATAATAAAATAATAGAGTAAATAGGTTCTAAAAACTCTAAATTCAAATTGAAAATCAATAGTAATTTCAATTTTAAAAAATAGGTTTAAAGTTTCAAAACATAATCAAATAATTCTCACCATTAAAAATCTATTTATCAATCAAATAGTTTCATATTTCACATTACCTTCAATCCCTAGAATAAATTTATATTCTCCAAAATCAACTTTTCACCTTCTAAAATATAATAACCATCAAACTCAAAATCAAATAATGTCTTTAAATTATCTCTTCCCCCCTCTCTCTTTGTCTCTAACCAACATCAATAAACCATAATATGAGGAAATGGTTGTGGAGTTTGTCATGAGGCTTATAACTATGGAATAAAACAACAACTATTTATTTTGAATATCTTCTTAATAGCAATGATTACAAGACTTATGTTTAACTCAATAAATGTGAATGTAATATTTAAATGATATACTAAGGATATTCATTTACCAAGAAATAGTTTTTAAGATGAGTTTATAGAATTCCAGAATAATTATTTTTATACTCCATAAGCCTCTTCCTAGTTATAATCAAGGTTATTAATTTTATTTTGGTTGATGTTTTTTTATTGAAACGATAAATCTTGGTTTTGGAGCATTTTAACATCTTATTTTTAGGTCATGTATTACACATATATTTATAATTGAAAATATTAATTCAACATACATGATTCCAATTCAAACTTTGAAATAAATTAATTTCAAATTATGCAATACAAACATATAACAAACATCTAAACATGATTTTAAAATTTAAAACATTCCTAAATGGTCAAAACTAAAAAATCTTTTAAAATAATTCAATACAGTCAAAATGCCCAAATATCAAGAAAGTAAAAGGTTTTAATACAATTGAAGCATAAATCAAACATCATCTATATAATTAACAGATAGATAAGAATCATGATCTTGTGACAGTATGTAGGGAAAATCATCAACTAAACATTTTATTATATGATCATTTTCACCATGCTTATCCTTGTCATTGAAATAGATTGTTTCATCCTTTAAATTAAAGGTAGACCAACATGTCTTAATAATTTACCAACTTAAATTCTCTTTGTAAAAAAAACTAGATCTTTCATAAACTCACTCATTCAATATGTTAAAGTTAATACGATCTAAAACATTAATTGTTTTGTTCAGATTCTTATACAATACAAATATAATAATAATAATAATAATAATAATAATAATAATAATAATAATAATAATAATAATAATAATAATATGAACATGGAAATAAAACACACACACACACACACACACACATAAAGCCTAAAACAAGTGATAAGAAATAGAAAGATAAAGGGTAAACCACTTAAAACCTTTTATAGGTTTATGGCAATCATGTTTTTCATTCTCGCTCTTCATAAATCAATCATAAATAATGTTCTCAACTAACTCGGTTATTATTAACATCATCAAATAATTAGAAATATCAAAATACCCTTATATAAAATCATTATCTAAACACATAATACACACTCTTCTCTATTTCTCTCTCTCTCTCTCTCTCTCTCTCTATGTTTCTCCACCTGATTGAAATATAAATTGAACCCCATTATTCCTTCATCATCATCTCCTCTACTAAATCAATCATCCACCACCATTATCCTTTCTAAATTTAACCCACCATTATAACCGCCTAACTTAGTGGGTGTTTGACTCTGCGATGTGACCTGCGGCTGAGGCTCACCGCAGAGCCAAACATGATTTTAACCAAACGGGACCCCAGTTTTTAACTGTGGATCCCACCTAAAAATACGTTCCAGTCGCAGGTAACAACAATATTCATGCATGAGATTATTTTTTCTGAGCATTAACACACAGGAAGACAATGAGTGCATGTAATTTTTTGAACGAACCAAGTTGGCATTAACACACAACTTTCTCTCTCTCTTTCTTTCCCAACACAACCGACGATCTCTCTCTCTCTCTCTACAGTCACCGTCACTGCCCTTTCTCTCCACAATCACCGACAACTCTCAGAGAGCACCACCACCATTCCTCTCATCACTGGTAGTTTTTCTCCACATCATAAGCTCCGTCGTAACCTCTAGTAGACGCAGCAAACCTCGGCATAAGCAACACCAGCTGCAACCTTTCGACGCTCCTACCGGCCACCACAAAGCACCATTTTCGACTCCAGCACCATAGGAAGAATCACCTCGGCCTCCTCTACCTGTCGGTATCTGCCATTGACCCTCTCGTCACAGTCGGCATGTTACTGTTTACATGAATAGTAACTACGTGAATAATTTGAAATGAAAGATGTAGCGCACCGTTTTGTGCTTTCTTTTTTTAACTCTCGGCCTAGGATGGACCTGCTCTCAGCCCAGCCCAAGTCCATCAGAGTTGGGCCCTTTTGGCCCAACTTGGTTGGGCCGGCCCATTTAGTTTGACACATGCCCAATCTGATATTTTATAAAAAAATATAAAAATCATATTTAAAAAAAATAAAAATTATGTAGATAGAGATCAACTCTGATGAAAGGGAAATGTGCGTAACTTCGTTTTACTCCATAACTCCGTAGCTTTCGATTGATTATGGATCATAAACTTGCAACTGAATTTTGCATTGAAATTATATCTCTACAACATGTAGATAGAGATCCTGAAACAACACTATTTATGAATCATAGGTGTTGTTCATTGATCAAATAACAAGGGATCGTAGAGGCATTGACATATGAATTTAGTTCGTGATGGAATTGCAAGTAGTTTGATGGAAGATTAAAAACGAGTGTCTAATTTATTTGAATTATTAATTATATTTTATTATTATGATAATTAAATCTATAATATTTTAAAAAATATATGTATGTGTCCTTTAAAGTAATTTCACAAGTTGACAGCAATATGAAAAACATGGTATCCAAACACTCGAAATTGCTTCTCATTAAATCTCAACTCAACCACAATTTTAACCAAACACTTCAATTTCAATTATGAACCACAACTAAAAGCGTTTTTCATAAAACTATTTTTTTTCAATATCAACCACAACAGCAACATCCATGCCAAACAAACTCTTAGAGTCTAACACTCACCAAACCATCATAGCTTCAATCTCCACCACATCTACTCTCTGCCACCACCATCTCTCCAAACTAGATCCATCATTACAATCACTCAACTTGTAACCCTTCAAACCATTCTAACCACAATCTCTTTCATCAAATTGACCCTCCTCCACCACCATCATACCCACCACAATTATTATCAAACATTGAAACTGAACCAAACATAAATCCACGGTTAGATTACTGTTATATGATATAGATTGCCGATGAGCTTTTGCCTAGGTAAGACTTAGCCCATGGATGGACAATATTTTTAAATTACATATTTATAAAATAAAAATTAATTAAATATTATTAATAATATAATATTTCATCTATTTATGCTAACTACTTTTTATTTATTTATTCAAGTTTGAGGATTTTTTTTAAATTCTAATTTGTATATTTATGTTGTCTATTTTTTTTAAATAGAATCACAAAAGATATTTTTAGGAAAAAGTAAATTTTACATAAAAATAAGAAAATTGAAAACTTTTAAAATAAAATAATTTTTTTTATTAAAAAATAAAATGAATAAACATGCAAATGATAAATTACATAAATACCACAATCGAATATATTTCTTCAACACATCCATCACAATAACCTTCAATTAATATACATATTTTAATTTATAAGACCCAATGATTGATAATAAGAGATGATATTTTTTTAATTAAAATAATTAATTGAAATTTTATATATAAATAAAAATCTAACTAGTGTAAATAAAGATTTTTTTTTCAAAAAACAAGCATCAAATATTTTAAAATATTTTTTTAATAATTATTTTTTGTTATGACTCGGTTTATTAGATTGACTCAATTGTGTTTTTAGAAAATAAATAATGATTGATCTAATTAAATTTAGATGACCCGAACAACCACCCAAACAAACCTAAATTTTAATTTTAATTTTATTTATTTATTTTAAAGTAATATTATTTTAATTATTTTTATAATATAATTACTATAACATTGTTTTGAATTTTTGATTGACCACCTAACCAATAACATGAGCGTCGAGTAATCTAACCCCGGTTTTCTACAGGTGATGAACCAGTCTGGTTCGATTATGACATTTTGAAAGCCGCGTTCAGTCTGGCGCCTCTCTTCTCAAATCTTTGCCTCCAAGCTTCTAATATAGTCTCTATAGAGAGAACGGGTGCTGGAGTTTGAAAGAGTGAGAGAGAATTTGGAACATGGATGCTCCTCTTGACTTTGAATTTGAAGACCCACTTCTCATTTCTCCTGTTATTGTCAAGAAAAGGTCTGTGCCCTCTACATCACTTACCTTGTTTTGCTTTTGTACAACTAATCTTTTTGAAAGTTTGATCTGGGTATCAACTAGTCAATTTTCTAGTTTTTCTTGTTTTGAGCATTGCTGTTGGTTATGTGATTATTGTTTATTGTCTTGATTGATAGTACTACCATGATTTCATGGACTTTGTTTCTTTTCTTTTTAGAACCAGTTTTTGTGAAGCAAACCCTTTTTTGCTTTCATATTATTTTAATTTTGAGCTGATTTTTTTTTAGTTTGATTGAGAACCCATTAAGTAAGAGATGATCTTTTCTAATCTTTTAATTAGAGGATATCATCTTACCCCTTTTTGTGATGTAATTTTTTGTTGAATTGGCAATGCGAGTTTTGCTTTTGATAATATTTTTTTACCTGTTTGTTTTGTTTGCACTACGAACCAGGAAGAAAGTTATTGGTTTGGATGATCTTTTGACTGATCACTATCAGGAGAAAAGCAAAGTGATCGAGAGGGAATCTAAACGTGCAAAAGCAAAGAAAAAATATGATTCAGACGAGGATGATTTTGACAAAGAAGCCTTACTATCAAAACAAATTAATGAATGCCACAATCAGGCATGATAAACTTCTCTGCTGTAGATCTTTGAATGCTCTTTAATGCCATTTTATGCGTTCCCTTTTGGCCATTTGACAAGTTGGTTCTTGATGTAGATGCAAGAAATGGGTGGTGAGGCAGAGATTGCCACACGGGGTGTACATTCTTTTGGCAATCAGGTCCTCTTCTAATGAATAATTTTGAACTCATAGCTATGCTACTTAATGATTGCATTGGTATTTGGACTGGTTTCATTTGGAGTTCATTTTTTATAATTGATGGTAATTTGTTATTCTGTGGGTGAATTGCAGAAACCCCAGCCACTTCTCACACTGCCTGAGCTTGGAAGTTGCTCACCTTTGCAGTCTTTCATGAGCAGTAAGCTCAACTCTTTGGTTGAACTCACCACAGAAAAAGGTTATTCATATTTCAATTTTTCTTGAATTATTTCCTGTTGTTTTCTCACCATTTCTGCGTTTCTGCCCCTCATTTCCTTCTTCACACATGCGTGCACTCACAAAATGAAGTTTATATTTTTCATTGTGACCAGTTTGAAGCAATTGCCTAACTATTATACTAACCTCTTTGACATGCCCTTGCAGTGGAACCTTTTCTTGAAGGACTATTAGTAAATGGTTGGCTCTCAAAATTGGTCAACACCCGTAGCTACATAGAAAAATCAATAGCTAAATGGACATTCTATCTGAGTGAGTGTATCTGTTAGTGCCTAAGAGTTCATTATGTTTTCATTTGATGTTATTTATGTGCTTATCCTTTGGCTTGTTAGTGTTATATTCATCAAAAGAAGAGTTGAGAGCATCTGCATGTGACTTCTGGCGCAACATTCTTTTGCCTCGTAGTAAGGTGAACCTGGTTTTTTACTTTTATTGATTCATTGTGAAGTTCTTGACAGTGACACCTCATTTTGTGTTTTCATTAAGTCCTATCAAGTATTATGGTTATATCTCTATGCTTGATCAGACTGAGGAGCTGCCTATCAGAATTGAGTGGTTTCCCAGTTACTGTGAGCTGAGAAGTGCTCTCGAAACATATGGATTTCTCTTCAATTATTTGTCACAGACAGAATCAATAATCACCGGTAAGTTCTCTCACCTTTTTGCCACTTCTCTTGTGTTAACAATAAAGTAAAATATGAATACGGGATGGTACATGCATCCATAAATACATAAAACACTTACATGAGTCCAACTGTCTGTACATATATCACACGTATCCTACAGAAGAAAAAACCTACATACTGTATTATGTTACACATAATAAACATGTTGTGTGTGGTAGCATATACATTTTTTTGTCTCTTCACTAACATACACCTTAAAATCCTTGTTGTGGCCTATAAAAGCAAGTCTGGATGCTATCATATGCAAGATGCATGAGATAAAGTTGGATGGTGGTGATGATAGAAATGCTCCTTCCAATGTGCAACGACATTGGTTTGATAAACCCTATTTATTGTATGTTAGATGGCAACATGCATTTACGTTTTTGTTTCCTTTTTCTTCAGATCTGCACAGTCTTTGATGCTTAATTTCACTTTACTGGTTATGAATTGGGCTTAGGTATTGCTTTTTGTAAACTTGTTTGATAGATTTCTGTTATCTGATATCTACATGTATCTAAGCTGAGTGCTGTGAATGAGTGGAATGGTCTGCGTGGGTAAAATACATGTCTTTAGGATTTTTGCTACATCAGACAGTTTAGCCTACCAATATCCTTTTGATGTTCGAGGTTCAATTGTCAACTGTGGACTGTCTTTGATGCAGGGTAGGATGTTGGGAAGAGGAAAACAACAGAAAACAGAATAGCTAAAACCTGATTAAAATTAAAGTTGGAACAAGAGTAGTGGGTTTAGAATTGGAAAGAAACCTCTAAAATCTGAGGTGATTGATAAGAAACAAAAGATTGTCTTGTAAAATAACTGCTGCAACCTTTTTATCCTAGTGACTGCCCTGCTCCTAATCCTTTTGGAAACAAATCACTAATTAAAATGTCACATGGTGATCACATGACAACTGGTAAATCCAAATAACTTGTGGATTCATAAACTAAATAAGAAAACTAAGATGCATATGGAAAGAAGTATTCTTCTAAAAGCTCCCATGCCATCTTCTTTTCAAAGTTGATTGCACGGAGTAATTGATCAATATGTAATTTTCTTATCCACATTCTCTCATTGTTATGGTTCTGTCATTTTCTTACATTGTTGTGTATTCACATTGATTAGTTTGGGAACATCTGTTTCTATGCTGTTTATGCCTTTTTTTAATGCATTGATACTGCAATAAAGCATTTGCGAGTTTTCCATGTCAAATACCAGTTTGACTTTTATTTTGTTTTAGTGAAGGACACCTGCAATTTATCAGAAAGAATCATATGTGCTCTGCAGATGTGGACCACCTTTAGCAAGTGGTTTTTACAACAAATATATCATGTTTACCTTTCAGATTCAGGGGTTAGAGGGCCACCTAAAAATATTAGAGCCTGGATCAAATTTGCAGCTGCCTGTTGTCGTGTCAGGTATGAGATGAATTTGATAACACATTAGTGGAATGTATGTTGTCATAAATTGGATATTTTCTTGTTTTCATGTAAAATAAAGCTGCAAATGCTACTACTAGTTTGAAATGTGTTTTTTTATTTTTATTTTATGGTGAATGAGGTTTATTTCTTTTCAGGAGGAAAAGGCCTGTATTTTCGGCTTCAGAAGCTGAGGAACTAGTTGAAGTTGCTGTTTTTCTTTCCTCAGATCACCAGCTTGAAGGTTTACTGGTGCTTTTGGATGAATTTGTGCAATCAGTTATCAGTTACTTCACAGATGAGGAATGGAATATCAGCTGTGAAAAGATAGCAAAATCCATCTCTTGCAGGTAATTGCCATTTAGCAACTTCTTGGATCATTATTGTATATTTTTAAAAATGCCTTCGTTGAATTGGTGCTCATCCAAATTTCATTGAAGATCTTGTTCTGCTTACCATCCCCCCCTGTGGCTTTTCCCCAATCTGGTTTTAAGAGTTCTTTGATCATTTCCTCTGCTTACAGGTGATTGCTATATAGCTTTTAGCATAGGACTTCTTGGATCATCATTTCCTATTTTCAAACTTGCCTTGTTGCATTGGTTTTCATCAAAATTTCATTGAAGTCCTTGATCTGCTACAATTTCACCCTGTGGCCTTTCTCCTATCTGGTTGTAGAGTTTGCTGAATGGTAATAGTTTTTATATAGTTAGCAGAGGCTGGATGTAAATTCTTCGCTCATATCTTTACCTGGAGGTGTTGTTCTAAGACTAAGGTTTAATTTTGCTCATATCTCGGTACCAGGTTATGTGGCTATTGGATTGTGCTTGTAAGTTTATGTCGGCCTTAGATATGCCAAAGGTGAAATGGATGTCCTGTTGTGTTTTGCAAATAACTGATAAGCAACGAGTTAAGATGAAAATCATTGTATACAAACTCAGCAATTATTTGATAATTTTTTTATCTGAAAAAAATAAAATGAAAGGCATGTTAACCTCATTTTGTCTGGAATATGATATGGTGCCTGTCATTATTTAGTACATCTTTCCACAAAGTAAAAAGGTGTAACCTCCCATATGATGTCTTCAGATTTGATAAGTGATGCAACCGCACTTACGTACACATTACACATCAGAAACAGGTTTGGGCTTTAGGGGTGGGGGATGGACAGATAAAAATTGATACCTCATACATCAGTGCAAGTGGTGCGCATGAAAGCTGACATGTGCAATTCAATCACCTATTGTGCATGTGCTGTTGATGCTCTAGCTCGATTCAAAAGCAAAGAGTGTTTTTTATCACTCTTTTTATCTTTTGAACTTTTAAAATTAAAGGAAGTGTTTCAAGGTACCTCAATAATGGAATTCAGTATTATACCCCTCGCGGGGACTTCTATCATTGTAGACAATACGTTCCATATCACTGATGGAATTTGAATATGAACTTTATTTCTGACTTGTTATTTTATCTTATAGGCCCTCATTCCCTATTTGACATTAATTTATCACTGTTTTGCTTTTCTATTTTTCAATCGATGAATTCTGCATATTTTCGCATCTAGGATTTTCATATACAATCTATATTATTGTCGCGAGGAAGTTTCTTATTATTTAGATAATTAATGCAATTGTTGCACCTTGATATGTAATTTTAAGAAAGTGGGAACAATTAAAAGAAAGATAGACGAAAGGCAATACTCTTTGGCTTGCTTGTGATTGATTTCTCTTATTCTTTTTATCATTGGTTGTTCCAGAAGCCCTAGGGACTTGAACTGTTTGCAGACTGTGGAATGCATTTCAGGGGTCAGCACTCGTAGCAATCACCTGAGGAGTGCTGTTTCTTATCAGATTCTGCTTAATTGTTTCAATAATAAGGTATTCGTGTTCATCTCTGTTAATAACTCAGTTAAATTCATTCAATTTACTGTTTATACTTGTTGAGTCTTTTGTTGGGTAATTTCTAAATTATTCTCAGAGTTTCTTGTCATCTTTGGCTCAAATTACTTTTGATTATATAATTTCTGTATATTATGTACCAGTGATGATAATTTTTGTGCTTAAAAACTATAGGCTTTACAATGATCTAACCAGTTGAAGATTCTGTTTTTCTTAATCGGCTTTGCATAGAAACTATAGTCTTTACGATGATGTAGTAAGTTGAAGATTGTGTTATCTTAATTGTCTGGTTGTAGTACATTCAAGTATTTCATTTTCCTAACATTCATAAATTATCCATTTGCAACATAAATTTACACTTGATAAAAGCAAAGTAAAACTAACAGCAACATGAATGAGATGATGCCAGAAATTTACATCTGTTAATGTAAACATATAATTAACACTAGTATGAATGAGGGTCATGGCAGATCTCCACTTTTAGCTTCTCGTAAACCAAGTCGTTGTTATCAAAATGCCAGTGCATTCAAACTGTACTGATTTGTATACAGAAAGATAAATACAGTGCCATAGGATCTTCATAGTTTTCTGGGCAGTGTAACTGCCGTTATTTCTTGAGACAATTTATGTTTTCTTTTTTGGCCTATGAATAATGGATAATTGTTGACATGCCGTAAACATTTGAGTCTGGTTTGTTTTTTGTGCATACTGATTTATAGTGAACTGGGTGTTGCTTATAGAGTCCCCGAGGGGCTGGCGCAGTGGTTTGCGCCTGGGGGCTGCCAGCGCAGCGCCCCAGGTTCGAGACTCTGTCTCGGCCAGCCTCTGTTGTAAGAGCCTGGGACAGCCGGGGTTTTACTCACTCACCTGGGCCCACAAAGTGCGCTTTCCGGGGGGTGGGGTTTCCTCGATATCCAAAACAAAAAGTGTTGCTTATAGCATCAGCCAAATCATGCTATTTACAAAAATATAATTATCTCCTGATTAGAGTGACTTTATAGTCAGATATCTTGCGCTCTATTTTTCCTGAATTTATCTTATTATTTTAAGAAAAGTTACATATGCAATCACAAGTTTATGAATACTCCTCTGGCAAAACATTACTAATGCAACATAGATTCAGACTAAACAGTTTGCCTGGTTGAATGATCTACCATTCATAGATTTTGAACCCCATCTTGGGCCAAATTGGACTGTATCCATTCAATTTCACTCTTGTCAAATTCCTGTCACATTCCTCAGGCTTCCAACGAAGAAGAGATGCTGAGTTTACTCATATCCATAAATGTGAAAGACCGAAGTTGTGATCTTTTCCAGATGTACATTTACCTGGTATTGACTGAAAACTGGCTCTTGTCCAATCCGATGTTTGAACTCAAGCCATTGATCTATGAAATGTGGGGTGTTTATCTGCGAAACTGTTCTTGCCAAATCACCAGCACAGATATGAGGCCCTATGCATCAAAGGTGTGCTGTTAAATGCTCTTATCTCCATGTGCTCAAGTGATTTTCATTAACTAAGTTCTTTCAATATTTCAGGTCCGCACTAAAGCTTCTTATATTCTAAATGGCACCATCAAGATATAACTATTAAAAAGTATGTCCCTGCCCAACCCAAAAAGAACGTGTTTTTTTTTTTGTAAATTATGGATAGCTGTTAATTGATGCCCATGTATTTTGTATTTAGTGTCTGTTTGAAAGTGGTTGCTTTTGAAAGTGTTTTTCGTTCAGAATTGCATCAAAATGATATTTTTTTATTGTTTAAAAATCATTTTTGATATTACCACATGAAAATAATCTAAAAACATCATTTTTTTTATTTAAGTAAAAAATAAAAATAATTTTTTTTCAAAAGAATTTTTAAAAATGTAGGGCCACACACCTTTACAAGGCGGCAATTTTTGTCAAGGACAATTACTCATTTACTCTTATATTTATCAGGGTGCACCAAAATGGCCAAGGTTGGTCGTCTTTGTTAAAATATTGTGCCATTTTTAGAGGGATTTCTTGTCTTGTGGAAATATGATAGTATTTTCCCACCATTTTCACAGCATCAGGATACTGCAATCACTACATTTCCTCTGTTGCGACTGCACTTCATGGGTTGGCACCATTTTCAATTTGTGCAGAATAACATGACATGTTCAAGCTTTTCCAAACTTAACCACATAGCATTTCATATTACAGGCAAGTCTGAAATTTGAATCCACTGTGCAAGTTGTGGGAGAATGACAGGAAAGTTTGGCAGGATTTGGTTTGGTTAGGCAATCCCTGGTGATCATATTTGTATAGATGGTACATTCAGAAGAGATTCCAATGTACTGCATGAAATATTGAAGTTCAGGAGGGAACAAATGGCGAAGCGCTTCTCCCCGCCTGAATTTTTATATTGAAGTCAAAGTTTTATTGCTTCTGTACAAAGATGATTATGTTGGAGTGGCTTAGGGCTTGTTTTGGAGTGTGGTTGCGATAGCTTTTCAAAGTGTTTATCGTGTCGAAATACATCAAAATGATGTTTTTTTTTATTTTTTAAAAATTATTTTTGAAATCAGCACATCAAAATGATCTAAAAACACCAAAATATATTCATTTAAAATGATTTTTTTTTCTTCCAAAAACTGGTGGGATCGCAATACCAAACGGGCACTTACTCAATCATTTTTGCCCTACCTCAATCTTTTGTTCGATAACATTTTGTAAATTTGGCACAAACCCTTATGCAAGAAAACCTAATCCTCATACAGTACTTATGGAGAAAAGGAAATTCTTTCTGTATTTATGGAGAAAGCTGAGTTAAGTTCAGGACGATGGATGCCCTGGATGGATAGGAGTTAAATTCTTTCTGTATTTTATGGGCTCTCCTTTATAAAAAGAAAAAGGAAAAAAAACATTTGAAAACTCGTGAACTTGGAAAAACGGAAACCTGCAGCTTGGAAATACTAATTATATTATTTATTAAACTTATACAATAAATGAATAAGTCAATAAGCATATAAAACTTAAATTATTTTATTTATGAAACTAAATAAAGAATATATTGTCTTATATTAATTATTAATTATATGTTTATATAAATGAAATGCAAGAATTATTGTTGTTAGAACACGCTATTCTATTCTATCCCATGCTACACCACCTAATATCACAAGACCAAAAAAGCTTTTTAAATATCACTAAGTTATTCACCATTTTGTATTATTAATTATTTCATTATATAATTATGACTTTACTTTGTGAATTAATTATTCACCTTGTAAATATTATTTACCAAATAGATCATTTGAATAAATCTAATTATATAAAGTAGAACTATTATATATAATTAAATTAATAGAAATGAAGTGTTAAGATGGGTTTTTAAATATATGTTATAGAAAAAAAAAATCTGTTTTGTGGTATATAACAAAATAAAGATGGAGTGCATTAACCACTTGTATATTTATGTCTTTGAAGAGACATTTTTCTTTATTATTATTATTTATTTAAGAAAATAATCAAGGTGGAGTGCCATATTAATTCAATTAATTAAAAAAAACAGAAAAGTAAATAAACATCAATGAATGGACATAAGAAAAAAAAAGGTTGTAAGGATTCGAACCCGAAGCTCGTTTTGGAAAAGAAAATTCAACCTTGAATAATAGAAAAAGAAAACTATATAAAAAAAAGAAGGAGGAGAAGGGGTTACAACGGAGGTTCGGGAATTCAAAAACGAGGCTCGGATGCTTACGGGAGCTTAGCTTCGGGAAGCCGTTAGAGATCCCAAACTGCGGTCCATAACCTAATGTTTCTCTCCTTTTGCGCTCTCTTCTTCTGTATTTTCTTTTCTTTTCTCTCTCATTTTCTTTGAATCAAACCCTTTATTCCTCACTCAAATTCAAGAAAAAGAGGAAAAACAAACACTTTCCCATTTCACTGATCGATTCCCTTCTCTCGATTTGTACTTTGAAGCCTTTAAATTTCTTGTATCAAATAATCTTTCTTGAAGTTTTTTTCATCTTTTTTGCCCTACAAACCAAATTTGGACCCAAAGCAAAACATCCACTCCACTTCTGTTGAAATCATTGAACGTTGTTGGTATCCCTTTATTAGGGTTTCAAAGAAGAGTTAGATAAGCATGAAAGGAGAAAGAATGGCAAAAAGATCATCATTTGGCAACATAATGAGGAAAAGACTCTCTGATATTACCAACACCCAGGCACAACCCAAATTGGTTGGCCTCGTGGAAGAGCAGCCCCAGATTTCTGAATCCAATGAAGACTTAATCAATCAGCTTCTTCAGGTATGCATATCATTTTCTTTTTATCGTTCATTAAATGACGTTTTATGCAAGTATTAATAAAGGAGTTGCTTTGGTTTTTGTTTTCCTTTTCTTTTTCTAGGAGAAGCAGGAAAAAGAAATGCTGCTGAAACTTGTAGAAGAGAGAAAGTATCCTTTGGTGTGTTCCTTTGTTTGGTTGCCGGGAAAGAAAATTATGGGAAATTGGGGGAAGTAAATAAACTTTACTCCTTTCATTTCCTGGGAGAATAGATCTAAGAAAAGAATCCTCTTCGAAGTTCTAACATTTTCTCTTGGGACTTTAATCTGGATGGATTTGCGTTTTCTTAACTATGATTGTTAACAGTAAAATCATAGAACTCAGTGGAAACAAATTGCGGGATCTGCGAGTGAATTATCAGAAATTGCAGGCGCAGAACTGGAATCTTGCTCAATCAAACAGCCAGATGCTAGCAGTATGTTTCTTCCTTGCATTAATATTTAAAGCTAACCTCATATTTGAGTGATATTGATTTTATACATTCTTTCTTACTTAACAGGAGCTTAATTTAGGAAGAGAAAAGGCGAGTTTGTTTGAAACATCACCTGCTGCTTGCCTTGAATTCTTGTCTTCCAGCTTGTGGAATCCTGTCCTTGGTTTGTGCCTGACTCAAGAATTCGTTATTGTCATTTCAGCTGAAAGCACTCCAACATGAAATTGTTTGCAAAGAAGCCTTACTTAAAGCAAAGAATCTAAGACCACAGGTTAGTTTCAGTTTCCATTCTATAATCCATTAAAAGAGATTGAGACTTGGCCGGAAAATACACAAACTGTGCATATTATGTTTCATAGCAACAGGACCACAGGTTAGTTTCAGTTTTCATTCCATAATCTATTAAAAGAGCTTGAGACTCCGCAGGAAAACACTCAAACTGTGCATATTATGTTTCGTAGCAATCACATTAGCGAGTGATATAGAAAGTAGAAACAAGTAGAATACTGTTTTAGGACTTTATTTAATTCAGAATAAACCAAATTTCATTGATAAATTCTGTATATGATTGCAATGCAAGAGCTGACTGCAAACTAAATATCTCAATTATGGGTTTAGAAATCCCTCCCCTGGTTAATTTCAGCCATCTGTTTCTTCTTCTCTTAGTGCCTGTTTGGGAGTGTAGTTGCGGTTGTTTTTGAAAGTGTTTTTCGTTCAAAAATACATTAAAATTATGTTTTTTAATTTTTTAAAAATCATTTTTGACATGAGCACATCAAAATGATCTAAAAACACTAAATTTTATTAATTTAAACTTAAAAATAAAAATAAAAATAAAAATTTTCAATTTTTTTCAAAAGTGCTTTTGAAAAGCACTTCCAAACACCCTCTTAGTATAATAAACTTTGGCTGTATAGTAAAATGACATACTTCCACAGATCATAGTTGCATTGAGCGACTTTAAGCAACATGAACGTATATATTTGGAGCAAATCTGATCAAAATTCAGAGATAGTTTCAAACAAATAGGAAAGGGATCAAGGAAACATATTTTAGTACCAGACCTTCAAGCTTTGATTAAAAGAAAGTGTCCTTTATGGTCATTGGTAATGAATCTTGTTGTTATGCAGGGAAACGCAGATATGAAGTGTCAAAATGTTGTCTCCCAGGTGAGTCTCTTTAACTTTGTGTGTAAGCAAAGCTAGTAAAACCAATCATAATTTCTTAATCTTTATAACTTCTGACCTCACATTGTTGATACAAGGAAGTGGAGAAGACGGAAGAGGAGGAATATGCTGCTAACAATGATATCAAACCTTGTAGTCGCAGCAAAAGGCGCACAGGAAGAAGTCGATGTAAGAATCTTCACCTAAAATGGCTTCTGAATACCAGGTGTTTTCTTTTGTTTCTCAATTTCTGACACAAGGCATTCTCAAATGAAACCTGCAGCCATGGGCCCTTCAACTACAAATCGACAAACTGTAGAAAAAGAGAAGGCTGAAAGCAAGAGGTTGGTTCACTTCCACCGCTTTCTCATCAAGCAAGTCTTAAATACTTGTACATGAACTTGGGGCTTGAACAAACCATTCCATTTTCCAAGGGATTAAAACTTTGCAAGTATATGCAGGAAAATCATTGTTCTTTAGGGTAGTATTATACCAATTGAAGGCCTGCTTGCTATATTAGGGATTATTTAGAAGCAAGTTTGCACGAAAATGTCCACTGCCAAGTTCTTCATCCATTCTTTTGGGGTTTCAACGCTCTGTCACCCTGGTGGTGTGTTAGAGAATAATATAAATCATATTCTGGGACCTCACTTACAAGCTTGAGCTTTTAGGTGAGATGGTTTTTTAACATGGTATCAGAGCCTAGTTGACCCAGCAGTCACGAGTTCGAATCTCACCACCCCCATTCTATTTGATAAAAAATCAAGCACAAGGTGATGTGGGCCTGTGCAAGTTTCAAGCCCAAAGGGCTTTCACTTGAGGGGGTGTGTTAGAGAATAATATAAATCATATTCTGGGGTCTCACTTACAAGCTTGAGCTTTTCATGGTGCAGGTTTCTAGAATTTGTGCTGTACATTTAACCGTCAGGTCTGCATTTCTTCTATGCAGGCGTTGTGTGAGAAGACAATCTGCTAGATCACAAGAGCGGGAACCTGCAGAGAACTTGTTCGAGATTGAGGATGTTAAATTTCCAGTCTCTAATAATTCAAGGGACAAATCAATGAAAGAAAATGGTCCAACTCCTCCATCGTCTATCACGAAGGAAGAAATTTGTGAGCCAAGAAACGAAGCACAAGGATCGCATAGATCCTCTATTGGAAGGCCATCACGAAAAGCAGCTGAGAAGGTGCAATCCTACAAAGAAGTTCCACTCAACGTAAAAATGCGCAGAGCAGAATGAGCAGAATTCCACAATGTACAACAACATTTGAGGATCATTATAAGAGTTATCATTATATATTTTCCAACTACATTTGTAAACTACGAGTAATGGTGTTTGTGTTGTCCTATATATTTATCATCTATTGTTGCTGTATAAGTTCATGATTGATCTAGTTGAAAAGGGTTTTCAAAGATGAATGAATTGATCATACTCCTAAGCGTTCAAGCAGCCGATTTCCTTCTCTTTTTCTTGGAAATTTATGGATCGGCAATGCAACCCTCTCCATAGATGATGAATCTATATTATGACGGTCATGGGCCTCATGGCGGCCACTTCTGATGTTCAAGCCCAAAGTTACCGCAATTGAACATAGATAAGTGAAAAACCAGCCCATCAAATGTAACGAGACAACCACAGCTCACACTGAGCAACACAGAGACCCTTTTGGGATATATAGGGGTATTAAACATCTTATGTGCTATCTATTGAAACAAGAGAGAGCTTTAATTGCTGTTTTTTTTTTCCTTTCAAAACTTTATTTGAAAAAAATATTTATTATTTATTTTTATTTTTCTTCAAATTAATCCACTTTTAATGTTTTTATAACATTTTAATGTACTAATATCAAAAATAATTTTTAAAAAATAAAAAATTTTATTTTTATATATTTTCAAGCGAAAATTACTTAAAAAACAATCGTTCCTATACTCTCAAACACTTTTTTTATTTGTTAAGAGAGACTATATTTTAAAATCTTATCCGAGATGGACCTGATTGACAGGTTAGGTTTTATTGTTTAATTAAAAAGTCAAAAAAAATATTATTTTGGTATTTTTAATCATTAGATTTTGATTAGTTCGGTCAAGTTAAAGCTAGATAGTTTTTTTTATTGATTTTTTTGTTTTTTTTTCCTTTAAAAAAACTAAGAAAAGTATAAACTAATAATTAAGACAAGTATAGAAGTTTTTTTTTCTTCATATATACATAAATATATCTTGATGTCTTATGATACTTACAAAAAATTATAAGAAAAAAAATGTTAAGATAAAAGAGAATTTGATAAGAATTATCTAACTAATCATTATCTATCTAGGCTATGACTAATCCTAAAACTCAGTTTCTTATCGCTACTTGCAAATACCATTCCCCTTTCTTCGAAAGCTTATTATTATTATTATTATTATTATTCACTTTATTTTTAAACATTTTAAGTGTGATATGTGTATCGTGTTTAATTATTAATTCAGGAAAAAATAGAAATATAAAAAATATTTTTCTGTTTGAAAAGTACATAAATTCATTCTAAAATAATCTTAGTAATATATTTATTTATATCTTTTTAATTAATGTTTTTATATATATTTATATTATCATGAACGTGACCCAAACACAACTCTACATGTGCTTTTCAACGTCTCTCCATTTTTTATTTCAATTTAAATGAAATGAATATGAAATAATTTTCAGTGTGTTATAATTGTATGTATAGATCTAAATAACTTATTTTTAGGAGGATTTATAAAATAATTAGGCTATCTAAATCGAAATTAGGGGAATAATATATATATATATATATATATATATATATTAATCCCCAGGAATTTGTAGCATGTTTAAATATTATATTAAGCATTAAAATCTGAATTAAATGTTTACTTATAAATATTAATAAACTCAATTAGTGTCCACGAATATAATCCTATGGCTGTATAAGTGATACTATATTTGAAGCAATCGCTAGAATTCTTTATGATGTACAACCGAAACATGTTCTTGTTAATAGAAAATAGAATAAAGCTTTAAATGTGAGGGTTGTTTTTATTTTACCCTAAGGTTTTGAACTAATGACTGAACCTTACATTTTAAATATATATATATATATATATATATATATATATATATATTTAAAATAAAATAATCTAAAAACATCAAAAAATAAAAAATATATTTTTAAAAACATCATCACCGAACATTTCTCTTAAAACCACAAGTCATCTGTTATAATCTCTAGGTGCTTGCTTTAATCACAAAAAATTCTTCAAGTAACTAACTGAATATAGATGGGACTAGCACCTGTCGAATTCATTATAATATGAAAAACCGTGTGGATCCCGCCCTTTATTTATTTATTTATTTATTTATGGTGGACGGTACTTTGAGGTGATGTTGCATGAATTGAGATTGAGGGAGCGTCCGTTTAAGAAAATTAAAATAAAATGCTGGATTAAAAAAATAAAAATTCAATATACATTTATATATATATAATATCACAGCATACTATAACATAATGCAATAAAATAAAACGATGCATGCTAGAGATTTCACCGAGCAAGTAAATGAATTAAATAAAACGGAGCCGTATCCATCGTTTTTCACTGAATACCGTCTCCAAATCCCTATAACAGCAACAACAATAATAAAAAAGGGTGTCCCGAGTATTTGTCATAGATTTATATAGAAATAAATGAGCCACGTGGCAAGACCTTAATCATAGCAATTAACTACTACTTATCAGCCATCCTCACACCCTCAGATGGAACGAAACGGACAAACTAGCTCGTCGTTTTATCAGACTTCGAGACCACAAACCGCGTCGAGTCATCATCACGGACTACAAACTAAGACTTTTAAAACTTCTTTTTGAGTTCTGTAAATCTAAATTAAGTCTGAATATACTTCAAGTGTTCAATGTCTTAACGCTAAATCATGGCCAGTTTCCCTTTTATACGAACTAGTAAAGTGATTGGGGGAAAAAAACAGAAAACATATTAAGAAACCCTAATTAGTGTTTGTTTTTGTTCTGAGATATTGTTAAATGTTTTTTTAACAATTTTTGGTAACTGAAAGTTAGATAGAGATCCATCTCAAGAACCCTAATGCTATTCCCCCCTAAAAAAGAAAAAAAAGAAGAGAAAATGATCTATTTTATGTTACTAATACTAATTAATACGTCTAGTAGCTATTAAAATATAAAGAAGGGTTAGAGGGAGCTTTAACTTTAGTGGAGCGACCGATTGGTGCATGGGATTCCAAAGATCTCCAAGAACATGATATGATTTGGGACGGAATTGACGACCCACCAAAAGCTTTCAACATTTGATTTGTTTTCTTTGGCCCCACACGGCTAAACAAAGTTGGCATCCATGATTTTCTTATAGGTCCATTCCGACAGGTATTAGCCGTTAAGACCCCACTTTTTTTTTATATTTTTTTTTAGACTCTATAAAGCACTTGCCCCATGAGCTCTCTCTCTAGGACTAGCTAGGTATATTCTTAGCCTTGATGCAACCTTTAATTATATGAAAAATTGTGTGTATGTATTAGCAATCTTATTGATTTGATTTGCATTTAGTTTTATTGGTAGCCTGTTGAATCTTTATTTCTTGTAAGATTTGCAAAATCAATTCCATCACATGCACACAGCAAGTTTTAGTCAGTAGACTAATGTATACGTGACATGACCTTGTATATATTTTCGGGCTACGGGTGGGGTCGTGAAATATGCCTCCTAAACCAAAATATCTTTATAGATTAATTAATCAAACATAAATATTTTTTTTTTAAAAAGCATCCTTTTCACCTCTAAGAGGATGTTTGTTTTTGTGATGCAATCCAAGATTGTAAAAAAGCTAAATGACTCGGTATTTGGTTAACTTTTGAAGCAGAAATTTGACATGGATCCCACAAAATTATATAAGAGAACATTGATCTATGAAAAATAGTTAATAACTGTTTTTTAATTTTTACAATACACAGATAAAAGTGTTTTTTATTAATCTCAAACCACAATTTTAACTAAACACTTCAATAATTATTTTGAAGAGCAGTTAAAAATACTTTTCATGAAACTGTTTTTTTAAAACCTCAATTACAAAAGCAAAAACAAAACATAAACAATACCAAATAAACCCTAAATCATTTATGGGCTAAGGCATAGTTTTGCTGCTTAGAACATAACATAGGATTTGTAAATATTTTCACTCATCAATATAGAAGTTAACTTATGGGTTTTTAGCAAATTGATAAAAAATCTATTCTCTCAACTGTCCTAAAAAAACTCGTTATTTCCTTCTTTTTTTTAAAAAAAAAAAAAACTCAATTGCTTCTTTACCGAGTTCGTAATAACTTTAAGACTCACCCGAGATGCAAATGCCTATAACACCATGAGTGTTCTATCTAGATTCTAAACACAAACCTTTCATCATTATATGTTAAGGGTCCATGAAGTTGAATCGTTTATAAGCATATATTTGATATATATGGAAAACTATAGAGTGACCCAATAAGTTGTTTAATTATGCAAGCGATCGTGTGTGTCCAAGTTATCTCAATCAATGAAGATCTTATCCATGCCAGGAAAACCATTTCCTGATAAACCTAATCTTGGCCGACCAAATATTTCACGAGCACCCTGAATTTCCAACCTCAATGGAGAGCCACATTCACTTTAGTTCATATAGTAGCCAACATATAGTGGTGCCGTGGAGGCTTGTTTTGGATTCAACTTGTAATTAAGTAGCATTGCTCAAGATATCATGTAATCTGCTGTCCACGTAGCCAACCAGATCATGGTCTCGTGGATATAACTTAGCGAATGTTAGATATTGGTCTGCATTTTTTATATTTTAGTATCGAGAGGGGCGATAGGTCCCCAGAAAAAAGCCGATACTTCATTATATATATATATATATATCTCTGTGCGAATCGCACTTAAATATATCCATTAATTAAGCATGTTGTATAGATTTGTCATAACAAGATGATCCTATAATGATGTATCATGTCTCCACTTTTTGAATGTTGACTTTATTTCTTAAGGATTTCTACACTCTATGGAGCAGCAAGCCAACAACTATACGAGGCTCGTGGTTACGTGGAGCTTGCAATATATATATATACATATATAACAATGATTATAATTAATAATTAATATCGAGACATGTTCATCATCATCATGACTATCATGATTATTATTATTATCTTATAACACCACACTGCCAAAGTAATGAATCCGGAATGCCACGTGATTTAGGGCAGCATTAGTTAGATGAGATTAACTTAGAATGATATTGTTTTGAGTTTTTAATTTAAAATCAAATCAGGTTTTGACGGGATCACGAATTAACTCTCTATAGCTATCAAATCCAGTGTGGCTCATAACCTGATGATCTTGCATCGCAAACCCTAAAAAGAAGTAGAATAGCCATAGAAAACACATGCTTAGATAAACCCTACGCATCGGGTTCGAGAAAAGTGAGGTGAAGAGGGTGTCTGTCAGGTAGTGGGTTGGGTTTAGTTGGAGCGATGCCAACCTTTGTCTTCACCTCGGGCAACTCGCATATGCAGGTTAACATAAATGCCAATAACTGAACCTCGGATGGGACATAAAGGCGAGCCCCCCCCGTTTTCATTCTCTTTAGAAATTTTGGATGATTAGTTTGGATTCTTGTCGAGCCTTGGGGAGAAAAAAAAGAAAAAAAACCCAAGACGATGTCGTGTTTATAGGGCGAGTCTCAAATAGTCAAACACAAGCCTCCTCCTTTCCAACGAGGAGGACTTTATTGTTCAAAAAGGGTCCATTGGGACACATTTTGGTGGGAAAGTTTGGTTACCAGCTCCCTTCTCTGACCAATGATCACAGCGTATCGTATTGACTCCCTGATATGAAAAAAAGGAAAGGGGGAGGATGAGGCTACATTTTTGTACAATTTATGGATTTATATCCCATGCAAGGTTTCATTTAATGTATTGTGTGGCGAGAATGAAAGGCACA
Source organism: Salix arbutifolia (assembly GCA_025169955.1). NCBI lineage: Eukaryota > Viridiplantae > Streptophyta > Magnoliopsida > Malpighiales > Salicaceae > Salix > Salix arbutifolia. The sequence goes on along the minus strand of CM045910.1, from coordinate 500,029 downwards.
TGCAAGGCAACTCTCAAGTCAAAAATATGTGTGTCAAAAAAGACATGCCCATTAATTATTTGCTTCCTAAAATCCTCATAAAAATTATAATACTTTGAAAAATTCTACCGCGAACGACTTCTTCCACCTATGATTTCAATTTAAGTTCCTCCCACAAAAGCACTCTGATTAATTATACTTAGTGGCCATTTGATATTGCGATCAAAACCGAGATTCAAGCAAAAAGCAGGTTTTGTGTGTTTGGTAATAAGAAAACATATATTAAATTGTTACGAGACCCACTAAAAAATCGACTGAAACCGTAGTTTAGAAGAAACTGAAAAATAAAGCTTTTCCTAAGATTGCGATTCATTTTTTTTACCGCATTTCATGGATTGCAGATCGTGGTTAACAACTTGAAGCAAAATCATGGTGGGAAGCAACCAATGGTCTCTCTCTCTCTCCACAGCGGCAACTCTCTCTCTCCACAGTCGGGGGTAGCTCCCGCAGACACCACCATCATCCCCCTCATCACCGGTAGCTTCTCCTCTACTCCAGAAGCTCCGCCATGACCACCTCCAGCGAGAGCAGGAAGCCCCGACGTAGAAGCGACAACAGTGACAACAAGTTTCCGACGCTCCTCCCGGCCACCACAGACCATCATTTCTGACGCCACCACCACTGGAAGAACCATCTCGGCCTCCTCTACCCATTGGTATCATCCGTTGAGCCACTCGTCACTGTCAGTCGGACGCTACTGTTCACGTGAATTAATTCACATGAACAGTAGCGCTGCACTATTCACGTATTAAGAAGACATGAATAGTGCAGCGCACCGTTTCACTCAACACATTAAGACTGGAGTTAGGCTAGACCTCCTCTCGGCCCAGCCCAAGTTCAGTAGAGTTGGGCTTTTTTGCCCAACTTGGTTGCGTCGACCCATTTAGTTGGGTCAGGCCCAGTTTGATATTTTAAAAAAATAAAAAAAATATGTAGATAGAGATCAGTCCTGATAAAAGAGAAAGGCGCGTGACTTCGTTTCACTCCATAACCCTATTGTTTTTCGATTGATTATGAATAAAAAATTTACAACTGGATTTGACAATGGAATTATATCTCTACAACTGGATCGCAGATGTTGTTACTAATAATATTGTTATCATATGTTGTTCCTCGATCAAATAGCAAGGGATCACAAAAGCATTTACATATCGATTTAATTCGTGATGAAATTGCAAGTACTTTGACGGGAGAACAAGAAACAAATATTTGTTTCTTTCATGAATTATTAATTATATTTATTGTTATGATTATTAATCTACAAAAAAACAATATATATATGTGTGTGTGTGTGTGTCCTTTAAAATAATTTTATAAGTTGACAACAATATGAAAAACATGATAACCAAACACACGAAACTACTTTTTATCAACCTCAAACTTAACCATAATTTTAACCAAATATTTCAATTTCAATTATGAAGGTGTTTGGGAGTGAGGTGTGACCGGAGGTGTAGAAAAAGAAGTTGTTTTGGGTCTTTGGTTAATGTAGAGAAGTTGAAAAAATCATGTGGGTCCCATCTCAAAAATAGCAAAAACTCCGTTTCACGGAAAGCAGCAAATTGCTGCTTCCGTGCGTTTCGTCTGTTGGGCTGCAGGGAGAGGGGGCTGAGAGTATTTATTTATTTTTTTATTATATTTTCTTATAAAAAATATATTTTTAATATTAAAATAATCTAAAAATTAATTAAAATATAAATAAATATATTAGAAGGAGATTACACTATAATTTTTGCCTCGTAATCCTAATTTTGTTTCAGATGATATTTTACTATATGTTGTTCCGGGATCGCAGAGGCCTTCACGTATGGATTTACAGTTCGTGATGAAATTACAAGTAGTTTGATGGGAGAATAAAAACAAGTGTCTAATTTACTTGAATTATTAATTACATTGTATTATTATAATTATTAAATATTTAAAAAACAATACATACACACACACACTTTAAAGTAATTTCACAAGTTGAAAGCAGTATGAAAAGCTTGGTAACTAAACACTTGAAACTGCTTTTCATTAACCTCAAACTCAACCATAGTTTTAACCAAACACTTTAAAAATTATTTTGAATCACAGCTAAAGTGCTTTTCATGAAACTGTTTTTTTAAAACCTCAAACACAAAAGCAAAAGCAAAAACAAAAGCAATACCAAACACATCTTATGAACCACAACTAAAAATACTTTTCATGAAACTGCTTTTTTAAAACGTCAATCACAAAACAAAAGTAATACTAAACACGCCCTTAACCCTGGTTCACGAGAGTTATAAAGTAGTATGCCAACACTATAATCCACAGTTCAACCATGTTTTTTTTCTTAAAATAATAAGTAGAATGCTTTTAGTATAATGGTATGGAGAATTATTATATATTTATTTATTAACTTTTAAAATGACCGCAATCCATTCTAAGGACTGTCCAAGTGGTTGAAGACAATATTTACTTCGTTTCCTTAACTTTCTATGTCTATGTTTTTTTAGGCACTGACATGCGCAAGGAAGGCAGCCCACGTGGGAGAAAATCTGCCGTTTTGTTTGATGAATGAATCATTCGTCATCGAAGATTCATAGGTTGTAAGAAATAATAAAAACACTTTCGTTTCTAATTCTTTCCGTGCAAGTAACTTTGAAGAGTTTGATGCCACTCCATTCATCTGTGAAAGTTAACCCATGTCATCATGGTATTTGTATTTGTACTTAACCATAATAATAACAAATTATTTGATTAATTAAATTGGTTTTATTTTTTATATTTTGGAGCATTTCAAAACTTGGTTTTGTAAAAAATAAAATAACAAACTTCTTATTTATGGAGATATGCTTTTATATTTATTTTGCATTCAAAAATCTATCTAGCAATAATTTTAATTACATATATATTTTAAAAAACTCATTTTTTTAAAATTTGTAACTAAAAGTGTTTTTCTTTAACAAAATTTAAAACCATAACTGCAAAATCTAATTATTAGGATTTGAATATCATAATATCCAATATTAATTTATATAAATTAATTGAGTTAGAGTTGAGCTTAAATATCATATTAAATTCCTGGATAATTCTAAAGCTTGATTTGTTGATTTGTATATTTTGATTGAGCTCAAGTTTGTATATGAATATAAAAAAACATATAAATATTTTTAATATGATTGATTCTTTTGTCTCAATACTTTATATTAACTTCAATTTAAATATTAAAATCATTATGATGATGTTTTAAAATCCAAAGTGTTTAGGTATAGATTTTTTAGCAGTTAAAGTATGGATTAATCACAGGTTCTAGCAAGATAGTCTTTTTTTTTTTATGGCATATGAAACTTGTAACTTTTGTAAAAAAACTTATAACCTGCAAACAATCTCTCTTTGGTTGGATTTGGAGATCCTTAAATGACAAAATTAGTAACCTTTAAGCAAATATTTACAATAAATGAGAGAAAGAGAGAGTTTATTCTTAAGAACAAAAAAGTTTGTTCTTAGTTTTAATATCATAAATGCTATGAAATTATGAAGGTATTCTTTTGGAGAATAAAGATTGTGAACCCTTTATATGTATATTTTTTTTATAGTATTTATGGCCTATAATTCTTGTCTTTTTTTTTATTATGGAAATGACACTACCAAAATTATTAGCTTTACCGATGAAAATATTCATCAATATTTTCACTCATTATCTGTCGATACTTATCTTACCGATAATCTCACAAACAAAAACCATCCATCGGTAAAAATCTTGTGGATAATTCATATTTTATCGATGATTCTATCGGTTTGAATATAAAATCATTATCATCCTTACACAATTGCTTTATATGTTCAAGTCCTAGTAATCTAGCATTCAAAATAGATAAGATAACATACCTGTACAAAAACGCATTAACTATAATTTTTTTTTCTCTTTCTTATATTTGATCATATAAGGAAAGGCCTAAAATCTTTTAACCCATTTGGCATGTCATTAAGCCAACTTACTTAGCATTAGCCAAAGGCTTTAAAGATCCATGATCATAATAAATAACAAACTCTTAGGCCAAAGGTAATGTTTCAACGCTCTAATATTCTTATTAAGGCATAAAACTTCTTGTTATATATTGGATAATTCAATTATGTCATGTTGAGCTTTTCATTTAAATAGACGATGAGTTTCTTATCCTTCTTTAACATGGCTCCATCACCTATATTTAAGAATCACATTCAATCCCAAAAGTCTTTGACAAAACATCTATAAGAACTAGATAAATCATAGAAACTATATACCTAAATCATAGATTTAGGTGTAGACCAATCTTAAATGACCTTAACCTTGTCTTTGTCAATTTCATACCCTGTACAATTACAACATATCAAGAACATATCAAGAAACACAATTTATTTTCATACAAATGGTAACTACACTATACAAATAATCATAGCTGTCAGTTTCGTTTCGGTTGACGTTTTGTTTTTTCTATTGGTATGGAATGTTTTGGTTTTGAAGCATTTCGGTGTACCGTTTCGGGTTTGTATTGTTCATATATAATTAATTAATTATACATATGAAAAAAATTAAATTAGTAATTTAACAAACATAATTCAAATTCAAAATAAATTAACTTTAAATTCTATAATACAAACATAAAGTTAAACAAATATAATATCAAAATTAGAAACATCTCTAAAAATTATATACTATTTAGTCCATCACCATCACAACTGTAGGTAAACACAAAAAATAATTATCTAAATTTTTGTTTTTATTTATTTTTATAAAGGTGTCAGGGGTGTTTCAATTTATTTTTTTGATGACAAAAAGAAAAAAAATACAATTTTATTTTTTATAAAATAAAAGTTGATGCAATAATTTTATTTTTTTATAATATATATTTTTTAATTTTTATTATTTTGATTTTGGTTATCGTATTTTTAATATATCTAAGTGTGTGTGTGTGTGTGTCTATATATATATATATATGTATATATATGTATATATATATGTATATAATGAGAAGGAATTGCAACGGTATAGTTGAAAAAAGCGAAAGCAATTCATTAAGAATTTCATTTGAAATTGATTTGATGGGCTGGGGGTGACCCACAAGCGGGAATGCACATTTTTTCTGTACCGAAACGGAACAGCCGGTATAATTCCGGCGTGTTTTGACTGGTATTTAGCAGAAATTTCTGGAATGGGCCGAAATAAAAACCAGGATAAAAATAACACCGTTTTGTTTTGTTTTTTTACTTATACGAAACGTTTCGGCAGAAACAAAATGAAACGAATAACTATGCAAATAATCAAAACTCTCATTCAAGTTACTATACATTATGATATCATAAAAATACACGATCATAAATTTACCTATAAATACACGCAATTTATGATTCATTTGCCTTTTAAACATACTAAGTGTATTTATAAGTCAAAATGGCTTGACTAACCACAATTCATACAAATCATGCTTATTCTTAAATGCATTTTTTCATTATTCCTCTTCATTTATACTAATCTAATGGTAACCATTTCCCAAATCAATTTTAGAAAAAATCACTTCTATAGGATGATGAATTAAAAATTGGATCTCTACGTACAAGGTCAATATACTATTATTCTACTCAATGGTGGTAATCCGTTAAGAATATGTTTAGAAAATATATCAGCAAACTCTTGTAATAAAGAAACAATCATATTAGGAACAACATGATAGAGATTGTTAGAATTAAAGTAAGTTTTGTTATACACAACTAAAATTATCAACTTATTAGTATATATTACAATTATGATCACACCTTTTTCTGCATAAAACTTTAGTTGTTTCCTTAATTTTCCCACATAATGGTCATCACTCACACTTATTTTCTTCACTCCTCGAGTCTTACCTCCACTCCTAAACAATTTAATTCTTGATTTATAATTATTGGAACCTGATGCTCTTCCCCTTATGAGTTTTCATTCTTCCTAACCTTATATTTCCTTTTTCAACTTTAATTGATCATTATACACTTGTTTTGGAGATAGAGTTATAAGAGTGATGATTTTACTATATTTTAAATAATATACATATTTTTAAATCCATCATTAATAATCCTCCTACCAAACTGCCAAAAACGCCTTAAAAGTAAGTAACTAGCATATATTACAACCATATCACACTTAACATCATCAAAATATCTACCAATAACAAAGTAAATCAACATATGTTTAGTGAATTTCACTTTATCACATTCATTCAACCGTTGCAATATATAAGGCTTAAGATGTTTCATAATATTCAAATTTGATTTTCTTATAAAAGTAGTACTAGTTATATATTAGAACCATATCACACTTAACATCATCAAAATATCTACCAATAACAAAGTCAAATCAACATATGTTTAGTGAATTTCACTTTATTGCATTCATTCAACCGTTACAATATATAAGGCTTAAGATGTTTCATAATATTCAAATTTGATTTTCTTATAAAAATAGTACTAGTTATAATGGCACAACTTCCTCTATTAATTATCATACTATAAAAATTATTTTGGATATGACATCAAGTATGAAAGATGTTCTTGATTTGCTTATCTATATCATTATTTTTAACTTATGCATTCAGAAAATGCCTTACAATCAAGGTATTCCCCTCAATTGGATATATAGTCTCCACATCACTACAATCTTCTAGAGGTGGCATCTTATCCACATCAAATTCTTACTTTTAGAGTCAATCTCACAATGTTTGGTGATCATTGTTCTCTTATTTAGACACTACAAAAGAATGTGTACACTCTCTAAACACATGAAACATTTTATATCATGATTACATATAAGTTGTGAATCAGTTTTACCTTTCCCATCAATAAACATATCTTTTTTGGCATTAAATGGTTTGACATTAGCATGTGACAAGACTTTAGTTAGGCAACTAATCTCTCTTTATATTTAGCCTCCAAATTGATAAAAAAAGATGACGAACTGATTTATAGTCTTATGCTACCCCTTCTTTTAATTTGTCTCTATATTGTTTTTGCCTTATATACCATGTCCTCTAACTCTATATAATTTTGTAACTTCAAAACATTAACAATGTCTATATTTAACCAATTAAGAAATCTAGCCATGGAGACTTATCTATCCTCAACAGTATTGGCTCAAAACATTGTTATATCCATCTTTTTGTGATATTCCTCTATTGTTTTAAAACTCTAAGTTAGACTTTTTAGCTTTATATAATGATCTTTATAATAGTGGTTAGGAATAATAAAACCTTTATTAAGACTTTTATCTTTTTCCATGTCTCTACAAGTCGGTCCTTATTCCTTCTCCTTCTAATCATAATATGATCCCATCAAATCAATATATAATTTATAAATTCAATCATCACTAACTTCACCTTTTATTCAAAAAAATTGTGACAATAAAAAAAATCAATCAACCTTCTTGTTCCACTCCAAATAAGTCTTTGGATTGTTTTAACCTTGAAAATTAGTAATTTTTAGTTTAATAGAGTCCAAGTCCCTATCCATATCATCATGGTTCCCCACGTTACAAAAGTTCTATTTTTGGTCAAATTGGTCTATGTCTTAATCTAAAATTCATTTAGTTTCCATACTACTGAACACTTCTCGTGCATTCTGAAGTCTCAGTTTCAAAACCTTTATTCCTAAAGTCATCATCGTCCTCCCTAAAATCAACCTTCACATGTTTTTTTACCTTTATTGTCATGGTTCACTCTCTTTTCAGCCTTTACTCCATGTACATCATGATTATTCGAATTATTGTCATCCCTATATTTTTTAAAATTTCTTAAATCTATTGCTTATATCTCCAAAAATGATTTGCATATTTATCAATTGTTGTATTATGCATTGATTCTTAAGTATGTCACACTCTAGAGAGGTTGTGCATTGTTCTCTCTTGACATATTTGTACTTGAAAAAAAAGGTTATTGGTGACAAAATATCATTACTTAAATATAATGCTTTTCACTCTAATATGCTTTTCACACCTTTTTCCTATCTTCTCACTTTATTTTGGTTCTTGTGGAACTAAAATCAACATAAAATAAAACCACTAAAACAAGTAAAAACAAAACTAGAATTATAGTATTGGGAGTAGCAAAAAATTCTATATAAATATAGATGACTTGAAGACACGAACATAAAATATATATGTGAAATATATGAAAATGATGTAAATAGAACCCGAATATTCTAAATATGATGATATTATATTAAAAGATACAAAATCAATAGAAATGAAACAACTTTTAAAAGTTAACACAAAATAGATCAATTACAACAAGCTTGAACCCAAATCCAAGTCCAAATTACCCAAAAGTTAATATAAAGTGTGAATAAAACCTTAGTAAATAGAATATCCAATTTAAGTTAGTTCAAGGTTATTTTAATATATGAACACAAAATTGACTTGAAACAACCCCTTTTATACCTGAATTTGGAACGTAAAGAAAATGTTGTTTAAATTACTGAAATTTAACAAATAATTCAATTAAGACTCTAGTAACAAGAATATAAAGTTTGAGATAATTCTAAGTTTATTTTATTCGATGTCCCCTTCTTTAGTTTTCCTTATAGAATTTGAAATTGATCTTTTTAATGACTTTGTTTTTCTCCTTCTTCTTTTTCCTTATGCTATTGATATATATTGAGAGAAAATAAAAAAAAATCAATATATTACTTTTTTTTACTAAAAGATGCCACTAGTGAATTGGAGAGAACGAGATTGGAACAAGTAATTTCACATGGAACAAGAGAAAAAGAATATTAATAAAAGGATATAGTCTGATTAATAGAGCCAAATTCTAATATCAGATGTTGTGAACCCATAAGCATTTGGCACCCATACACAAACAATACAACTCTCATAAAACCAAGAAATAAGGATTGGAAGTATGACATAAAGATTACCTTAAATCTTCAACATTATTGATTTCTGAAACCCTCACCAAATGAATAACAATTCATTTAAAAAAAGTATAGAATGATGGAACAAAGATATTTTTCTTGGATTAGTCAATTCAATTCGTTAGAGAACCAAAGTAAAAGAGAAAACTCACCATTACACACTAGTAAAGAGTGATGCAATAATTTGAATTGTTATTAAGCAAAATCATGAAACTGAAACTTAGGTTAGAAAGGTATTTGTATATGTGTTATAACCTAATCTAAATCTTAGAATACCTAGTATGTGGACTGGTATAAGGTCTACTTAAAATCAAACACAAACCCTTAATTAAACAAGATCAAATACTAATAATTAAGGCCAAAACATGAAAACTAATATTAAAATAAGGGTCTAAAGCATGATGTCTTAAATAACAAAGAAATAACATAAAAAATTCTTATTTCCTAATCTAAATTGTTCCTTTGGCCGGATAGTCCTTCTTATAGCTCTTGGACCAATTTCTAACTTTCAGAATTTTAAATAGAGTAGTAGAATAAATTTTGACTTGAAAATCTTTGTAGCCAAATCTACTTTTTTCCTTATAGAGTTGGGTTTCTTATTGCACTTGGACAAAAATAATAAATCTTTTCTCTTTTATTATTGGCTTTATTAGTTCCCTTTCTAAACTATAAGAATTATTTAATAATTCTCTCTAGCTTAGGACATAAGTTTTCTACCCTTTAGTTTCCTTGATGGACTAGAAAAATTCTTTTGAATGTTAAGAATCATGTCTCTTAATGATCTAATTTGGATGAATTTACCTTGCACAAAAAAAGAGAATATTTATTGATTTTTATTCCTTGTAATATTTGAAAACCTTGCCCCAACAAGGTTGTCATAGAACTGGACACATCATCCCTATGTTGCACATGGATTGGGCCCTTCTTGCATTTAAATTATGAATCAAAGGTTACTCTTTATGCTTCATAGGCATCACTTGCTCCTCTAAATCTAATTTGGCCAAAACATGCTAAAAGTTTATTCAATGTTTCCTTAAGCTTCTTTACCCTAGTCTTTGTAATTGATCTACTTGACATCTTCAAAGTGTCAATGATTTTTCTAGTCATGATGTTGGACTGATCTTCATCATAAAGCCTTATGACCTAAAATATGCTCTACTTACAATCAAGCACAAACCCTTAATTAAACAAGATCAAATACTAATAATTAAGGCCAAAACATGAAAACTAAGATTAAAATAAAGGTTTAAAGCATGATGTCTTAAATAACAAAGAAAATAACATAAAAAAGTCTTATTTCCTAATCTAAATGGTTCTTTTGGCTGAATAATCCTTCTTATAGCTCTCGGACCAATTTCTAACTTTAGGAACTCCAAATAGACTAGCGAAATAAATTTTGACTTGGAAATCTTTTGTAGCTAAATCTACTTTTTTTCCTTGTAGAGTTGGATTCCTATTGCACTTGGACAAAAATAATAATCTTTTCTCTTTTTTTATTAGCTTTATTAGTTTCCTTTCTAAGCTAGGCAGAATTATTAAATAATTCTGCCTAGCTTAGGACATAAGTTTCTACCCTTTATTTTCCTTGGTGGACTAGAAAAAATGTTGAACAAGCTTATTCAATGCTTCCTTAAACTTCTTTACCCTAGTCCTTGTAATTGATCCACTTAGCATCTTCAAAGGATAAATGGTATTTCTAGTCATGATGTTGGACTGGTCTTCATTATAAAGCCTTATGGCCTAACATACGATCTATATTGATCTTTAGACCTTTATCCATTTATGTTTGACATATATCCAAGCCCACAATCAATAGATATGAGAGCGAGCTAGATTCATGCTCATTTTGGTTTGGCACGCAGTTAAGTCTGAGAGCATCAGGTCTAACAACATGTCAGACTCATGTCTAATTGAGTTCAACACTTAGTCAAATATAAAAGTTGATGGGTTGAGAAGATTGTCAAGCCCATGTTTTATTGGGCTATCCATAATGTTAAATGTATACATCTTGCAAGAATACTAGATGGGGGATGAGATTCTATACTACCTAATATTAACATACCACATGTAATTTAAATATATATTTAATAATGCGAAATTGAAAAAAATATGTTTTTAATATCAAAATTATCTAAAGATATTAAATCCAAACATATCATCAAATCTAGATTTTTAGAAGAAGAAGAAGAAAAATAATAAGTACAACTTTTAAAATTTTGAAAGTTCCAAATTGTAGGATAAAGAACCAAATTAGACCGTGTGTGCCTTTCCAAATGAGTTTGTCACAAATTGACTGGTCACATGGAATTTCCGAAGTGAAAAAGACTTTTTGCGTAGTTTTCAGGCAACGACAATATTTATTTCGACATTTCTCCCATGTCTATGCACGTAGCAAGAAAATAAAAGATAGACTGATCTCCTGGTTTTACAAGAACGAGGCCTCCCCGCTTTTACCACCGTTCATCTATTTCTTTCGGCTACCATCTGCCCACTCGTATGCTTTTATAAACCTTAGTTTTTTCTCAATTAAAATTCAAGAGAAAGTTTTAGCGAAATTCATAAACACCACTAACTAAGCGGGATTGAAGAGGGACAAAACACAGTTCTAAACATAAAAATAAACGGGCTACTCTGCTGCTGCTACAGAGAAAGAGACAGGGGAAGCATACGATATTAGAAAATTGGCATCAATGGCCTTTGGCATTTTGTGGCATTGTCCAACCCCTGCTGAGAACGGCTACAGAGAACGTATTTAGAGAACAGTGGACTCTTGGATAGCAACAACTTCTTATATAAGAGCTACCTAAATCACTCAGAAACCCCCCTCCCCCCCCTAGAAAGAAAAAAAAAACAACCTTGCTTTCGCCCACAGGTCAAGTGAAGAACATCATGGACAACCAAAGAGGTTCTGTTCTAAGCAGCTGGGCTTACTACTGCCAGGGAAAGGTAACAGATTTCTTGAATTTACCATGTTTTTTTTTAAAAAAGGTTTTGCTCTCTGTAATGGGGTTTTCCTGTTTTCTGCTCCAGTGCAAAAAAATGATGTTTTTTTTTGTCGGATAACAAGAGCTAATTTGTCCTTGATTAATGCAGACAATGGATGAACTGAGGAATTCCCTTCTGTACACAACTTTGGAGCTTGAGCAAACAAGGGTAGCAGTTCAAGAAGAGCTGAGAAAGAAAGATGAGCAGTTGTTCCATCTCAAGGATCTACTGAGCAAAGCCATCAGAGAAAGAGACGATGCGCAAGAGAAGTGTCGACGACTTGTCGTTGAGAAAGTCCAGCTCCACCAGCATCACCAAAATGCTCCTCTCTCTGGGATCTCCAGCATTGAAGATGAACCGAGAAGAGGAATCGACTCCAGCAATGGCTTCTCATCATCAGACTGTGAGGAGAGCATCGTTTCATCTCCAATTATTGATCCAACTCCGCAACCATCCCAGTTGCCTCCACCAGCAGCACCACAAACTATCCCCCAAGCAGCAATTGAGTTGGTTCCCGAAAAGCCATTGCCTGAAAAGGGAAAGCTTTTACAGGCGGTAATGAAAGCTGGTCCACTCTTACAGACTCTTCTTCTAGCCGGACCACTTCCTCAATGGAGACACCCGCCGCCACCACTCGAGTCCTTTGAGATCCCGCCTGTCACCATGCCTTCACCGCCACCAGCACCCCAGCTCATCCACCAAGACTCATTTATCAACATCAATGGTTGCAATAGAAAAAGGGCTCGCTGTGATGGCTCTGATTCCCCTACAAGGACAAAGTATCAAAACATGGTCCTCCATTGACAAACTACGCAACCCACTAAGTTATGGTTTCACAATTTATATATATCTATATCATTTTAGTATATCACTAAACAGCATAGTGAGGGATGGAATTGCAAGATGGTTGATCTAGCATTTTTGTACAGAAGTTTGTTTAGGGAAGCTATTCTAAGTTGACTGAAGTGAAGACAAAACAGAAAGGTAAGTAGATGGCCCTGTTATTGGCCTGAGCTTTTTGGGTGGAGATCTTTGTCTCTTTTTCTATCTTCTTCACATTTTAGTTTTTGTTCCATGATGTGAAAGGGGGTTTGATGATTTCACTTTGCTGTTGCAAGTAGCTATAAGTTGGAAATCTTTATGATCAGCTAGTCAGGTGAAGCTGTAAAAGAGTGTGCAAGTTTGATAAAGAAGTTTGTGAGTTTGAGAGGGAGAGGCCTCCCAAATCCATAATCAAAGAACATTGGTTGATGGGTGAGCAGCTGTTAGGTTTGGAAGATGGGTAAGCCAGCAACCACAAGGTTTGAGAGACCAGCTTGTCGGGTTAAATGGATCCCACAAATCAGAATCAGGATCTGCTTTTTGTGTGGTATATGAGTCTAGTTTATTTTAATCTTGTGTTTTTACTCCTAATCATCTTCTCTATTTTAATACTACCAACCACATTTCTGCTCTCTTTGCCCCCACTCTCTACCATGCTAAAGCAATTCAAGGAGTGCAAGGATGCTTAAGTTTCCCCATCACACGAATAAAGTACCATGCGAACTAATTGCCAGCACGTTTGACATTGCAATCCCACCGGCTTTTGATCGAAATTTGATTTTTTTTTATTTTAACAACCGGTGGTTTGATATTTTTAGATCATTTGATGTGCTGATTTCAAAAATGATTTTTAAAAAAATATAAAAATATCATTTTAATGTATTTCAGCACGATAATTATTTTGAAAAGCTACCACAATCGCAATCCAAATCGGGCTCTTAAATCACTGCAGGAAGCCCCAGCAACGAAAACAAAAGCAAGTCAACTGTATGGGACCTGTCACTGTTATAATTGAAGCACGCAATTGAATACAGAATTTCTTCAACATCGAAGAATTGTATAGACTTTGGAGAGTTAATCTGTTCCCATTCTAAGGGAGGCTAGCTAATCATATCCTATGAAAATGGGCTGGCAAAGCTAGATCTGCGTTTGGACCTGCGGTGTAACTCCCAAGCAGGCTTATGCATTAAACAACCATGTGTGTGTTTATCATGATTGTAGAACACAGATTCTATGCAAAACTTTCAAGATGAAAATCAAACGCAACTATTAGCAGAAACATCGTGAACACATTAGCGGGCATGGCTGCTAACTTGCAATTGATATGACCCCTTAAACAAGATTTGGGAGAGCTGTTGCTGTAGCTTTTTAAAATGCTTTTCGTGCCGAAATATATCAAAATGATATTTTTTTATTTTTTAAAAATCATTTTTGATATCAGCACATCAAAATAATCTAAAAATACTAAACCATATTCATTTAAAATGAAAAAAAACACAAAAAACTGTAAACCGGCTTTTGAAACGCCAGCCAAACACCCTCTTAAAAATGTTGGGCTGCAAAACCAAAAACCGGCACCGATTGTCTGGTCTAGCGGCAAAAATAAAAATAAAAATAAAAACTTGACCGGAAGACCTGTTTTTCTTCAAAAGATAAGACAAGGCCTCCTTGCTTCAACTTTCACTTTGCAAAATTCAAAGCATATTGCAGCTGAAATTAATCTCCATGACTTAGAGAGTATTATTAATTTATAAAAGTGTAATTATAATATGTTACCTTGACAATTGCTGCTGTGTAAAAAGGCAAGGAGGGAAGGATGGATACAAAGTGAGAAGTACTTGAGGTTCATTGTTTATTAGAAAAATAAAATAAAACCAAGATTATACAACTTAGTATACGTAGGTCTTACAACTCTCTGATAAGAGATAACATGATTAGACACAGTTGACAAAAAAAGACACATCATCCGATTTGCCACAAATCAACAACAATAATTTCTTGGCTTGACAGTTGTGCCATGACTCATGGTTTGCTTCCTTTCATCTTCTTCAATTTTCTCGTTTATTTTATTTATTTATTTTGAATGCTTTCATCTCTCAGATTATAGAACTTATATATATATATATATATATATATATAATTGATCCAAAAGGTTTAGACAATAAGAAAAGAAAGAAAACCTTCCTTCTTCAAAGGTCTTAATTGGCAATTTTTCTTTTTTTCTTTTGGATAGAAGAATTATTGTCTTTTTTTGAAGTCAATATTGATCATTGAGACTTAGAGACATGTTTTTGGTGTAGGAGAAGTGTTAAAGCAGTATATTAATTGAGCAATTAGGACATCATGGTTCTTTCTTTTGGTCTTACAAATAATTAGCAACATTTAGGTTACTCTTGTTTAGGAATTTATTTCCAAGAAAATAAAATGGAGTAAGCTTGTGGTAGGTGAATTTGGAGGGGTTTTTTATTTGACCACTTGGATGCTGGTTGACACAAAAAGGAATGAATCCCCTATAGAAGACAATAGAAGGCATCCATCAACACTAAGCGAACACTTACATTGAAGATTTCTTGATGTTTTGGTAAACATTTACTATCTTATTATTTAAGGAATAATCATATTGTATGCTTGTGAAATTGTCTTACACTTTATTCAATATTTTGGGTGAATTGCCTGTGTTCTATTTTTTTCTTCTCAATTTAACTATTTTATAAAATTTGATGTATTTTCATTTTTCAAAGATTTTTGTTGGTCAATATATAAAGGTCTTTCCAAAGAACCCCGCCTCTAATTTGTTCAAATCTTACATCTAAACCACTGATAAAGATGTGCACTCTCATTTGTGTAACAAATATTTTATAGGTGATAACATCAATATCCTTTATGATAATCTAATTCTTGAAAAATCTTGATAAGCTTACCATAATAAGTTGATAAGGGTTTGCTACCTTGTTTGATGGTGAAGACATGTTGATTCAGTGCAAAAGGTTATATCTCATTCAATCCATCATAAAAGTTGGCAAGAGCACTCCAGAGATTTGCCTTGCTATATATAGTAGTATACAATCTTTAATGACATAGAGGTCAACGAGCAGATTAGCCCGCGCGATGCGCTAGGTTTTTTTATTTTTTAAGAAATTTGATTGATTTTATGTATATTTTATTTTGTTAATTTAATATTTAATGAGTAAAATTATAGTTGATAAGATCTATTAGAAACGTTTTTTTTCCACTACAAAGCGATTGACTGTTGTTGCTGCTAAAATTCTTTTGATAAAAATTGTTAGAATTGTTTTTTTTTTATCTGTCGGAAACTGATTGTAAAATTTATTGGTCATATTCTTACATTAAAAATATTTTAGAATAATAAGAAATAGGTTATATATATATATATATATATAAATTATTGTAATTTTTTGAAGAAATAAACTGAAATTTTTTGCGTGCTATAATTAGTTATTTTAATATTTAATTAACAAAATTGTATCAGATAAAATATGTTAGAAAAGAATTTTTTCCCTAACAGGAACAGTATTATCGAAACGGGAAGTGGTTTGTATAGTTTTTTAATTGCAGATAACCTAGGTAAATTAGTCTACCTATTTATTTTTTAGTTTTTTTTCCAGTAACATTAGATCTAAAATATTATACATAAAAATATTTTTTATTTTATCAGATTTATTTATCATATTATTATATTAAATGTATTTTAGAATATCGATATGAATATGTTTATCTGAAAAAATCCTAGGCCATTTTGTTTCTTGTTATATATATTTTTAGGCGATAATTTTAAATAAATATTAAAATATATAATCAGTCTCACATATGTATAAGGAAAAAATATAAAAATAATTATTATCATTATTTTGAATACTTTATGTAGGCTTTCCTCTATGTAGGAAATGAAATGATTTTATACGCGTTGTAACTGGTTAATTTACTATTTAAGTAGTAAAATTATAATTATTAGAATATGTTAGAAAGGTTCTTTTTCTATCTAAAAATGATTGAATGTTGTTGCTGTTAAAACTATTTAATAATTATTGTATTGGTAGATTATACAGTTGGAATTGAAAAAATTCTTTTCAAATGAGTCATGGGCTCCGTGTAACATACTGATTGATTGTTATATATGTTTTATTTGTTTTATGAATTTTTTCGTTAGCAAATAGTTAAATTATAGTTATTGAATTTTAGTGCAGATGAGTGATTTATTTTATGCCTCAAACAATTTGATTGGTGTTTGTTTTAACTAATTTGATAATAATTTAATTGGTAGATAGCAAAACCACAATCGATGATATGGATTAAAGATATTTTATTTTTCAAAAAAAAATCCAGGTCAAACACACACACACACACATATATATACAGGCTCAAAACAATTTGATTGGTGTTTTTTTCACTAATTAGACAATTTTGTTTTTCAAAAAAATTCAGGTCAAACACGCATACATACATATATATACATGCTCCAAACAATTTGATTGGTGTTTTTTTTAACTAATTTGACAATAATTTAATTGGTAGATAACAAAATTATAATCGATGATATGGACTAAAGATATTTTTTTTAAAAACAAATCAAGGTCAAACACCCACACCCACACCCACCCACACACACACACACTATATATATATATATATTAAAATGTTTATATTACATAAATATACAGAAATAAAAATAATTTGACATACCTAAAAGAAAAAAAAATGATCAGTATAAATAAAACAAATTTCAGAACAACATAAAAAAAATTAAAATAAATATTATTTGATGTTAAGAAATTATTTGAATATTTCATCATAAATATTATATACATAATTAATATTTTAATCATTATTGGTTATAATATCGATAACACCATGACTATTGCTAAAAAGATTCATTTTTTTCATTTATAAGATTTATTTGTCGTATTATTATATTAGAAGTATTTGAAAAAAATTATCATCAACTACGATTTTATTTGCAAATAATATATATAAGGACGTTAATATTAAATAAATATAAAAATATATACCTAGCCTATAGTGAACAAACAGTAAATGTGAAAATTTATATATATATATATATATATATATAAGGACGTTAATATTAAACAAATATAAAAATATATACCTAGCCTATAGTGAACAAACAGTAAATGTGAAAATTTAGAAATTAAATAGAAAAATTTAATGATATTGCAAATAAAGTAAAATTGGAAAGCAAAACGAAAAGCATATATATATATAAATATGAACAGAAATAGGAACTATGCAAGAAATATGTATAAGAAATAAATGAACCAAAATAAAATACCACATTAAAAGTATAAGAGATAAAATTAAAAAAAAACATATGTAATAAATTTAATTTAAAGGACAAAATTGAAATAAATCCTTATATTGAAATTCCATAATCCGAACTAAAACCAAAAATTAAAAGAATCGGGACCGAAATGAAACTCAAATATGTAATTTATTTGCATGAAAGGATAAAATTGAAAGAAATCAAACTTTAACACCGAAATTATTAAGGATTTATGATAAATTTGTCTGGAAGGATAAAATTGACTTAAATCAAAACTTTGATATAAAAAATATTAAGAATTTCAGGCCAAAACGCAAAATTAAAAGCACAGGGACCGAACTGAATTTACATTATCTAATTACTTTGAATTAAAGGACGAAATTGAAACATATCAAAACTTATATAATTGTAATAAATAACAAATAAATATATATAAGTCGAAAAAGAAAAAAAAATATAACCAGAAAAAAAAATCATGGGAAAATATGAAAAAAATAATTAGAAAAAAACATAATAACAAAAAAAATGCAAGAAAGAAAAAAAATAGAAAAAAAGTAATAAGAAAAAAAAAAGCAAGAAACAAATAAAATAAAATGAAAAATGAAAAATGTAACCTGGAAGTAAAAAACAAAAAGCAAATAAAAAAAACACATGCACGCGTGAAGGAGGGAGACAAATATCCAATGAATAGTAATTTCAGTCTCGGTGAACAGTAAATGCCTGACCTTTTTTAGCTATAAGGTAATAACTATCCCTTGACATGTGATCATGTGCATAACACTTTGCATAGATAGCCTCAATTTCCTTTGGTGGATCAATTGAATTATAATATATTGAAGCTTCTCACGTCCTACAATTTGCATCTTTATTATTTGAGACCATACATCATAGTTCTGGCTTGAAAGTTTGATATCCTGAGAGTTGAGGGTTTGATAACCACATATGGTAGTTGCTCACTACAATGGTTGTTCAAAACAATAAAGGAGACAGATGTTTCCAGAGGCTCTTATACCAAGTTAAAATGTGGTATCATTCAGAAGACGTGGTCATGCAATTAGATAGACACTTCAAGAACCACAAAATTTTACAAGCTATGATTTTTCAAGCAAAAGGAGAAAAAGGATTTGAACTACAATGGGCAGAAAAGGTATAAAGATAGACGGGGACAAAGAGAAGTGTTGTAACATTTGTCATCTGTGTTCAAAAAGTGGAAAACCATCGACTGAAAAAGCTAAAAAAATGAAATATCAACTTAATGCCACAAAGAAAATGAAAAAAGAAAAAATATTACCATGTTTGCTAAACTCCTGCGGTTGGGATGCCTTCCCCTTGGTTGTTAACATCACTTTTGGGCTTCTGATACTTCTTTTCTTGACATGTTGTTGTTGTCTATGGTTCTGTGAAGGTATTGATGAAATAATTTGTGCTCTGGATCTTGCAATCCTCTCATGGCCTGCACCATTCAGCCATGCCTGATAATTTGGCTGGCTTTCCTCGACCATGTTTGTTGGGTTGTTGCTCATTGTGAGAGCCTCTCCTATCTCTATAAATCAACTCTAATTATTGAAGATATAAAATTTATTCAAGACTAAGCTATAAGAGGCTATATCTATCAAGGTAGTCAAAATCGAGATTTTGACACGAATCGGAAAGGGCTCCGAAAAATCGGATCGTAAGATCGGATCGTAAAATCGTAAGATCGTACCCGAATTTATCCGTACAAAAATCGTAAAATCACAGCTAAAATCGTGTGAGAAGAAAAATCGTAAAATCGTATGTAAAATATTTCTGAATACAAAATAGCATAATTATGGACATAAAACTTAATTAGTTTAGGTTCATACATGATGTAAAATAACTTCAAAACACATTACAAAACAATTATGTCCATAGAATTTCATTAGGTAAAAACAAACATATTTAAAATAAATATTTTAATGATATGCTATATAAATTAAAATCAGTCTCATGTCCCGATGTCCGTTATTTTCCTCGTTATTTTTAATACATTTATCAAAAGTATTATTATTGAAAGGATTATCAGTACTAAATTACTAATACTAGTATCAACAGTCAACATCAATATTACTAGTACTAGCTCCAACTCCAACAAATTATTTTGACATCAGGATATGAAAATGATGTAAAACATTAAATTTTTTTAATTTAAAGTAAAAAAAAAAAAATTAAGTATAAATTTTAAAGTTAATATTACTGATTTTCAAGAGTGATTCCATGATATATATATATATATATATATATATATATAATTTTTATTTTTTATAAAATCAACACAACAATTTTATTTTTTTATAATATATATTTTTTATAATTTTTTTAATATATATATTAAAAACATTATATATATATATATATATATATATATATAATTTGTCCAGCAAAATGCTGGACAAATAAGGAGAGGAATTGCTCAACAATCAAACATTGTATTTGTCCGATGTGGGACAAATGCAATTTGTCCCACATCGGACAAATACAATGTTTGAGCAATTCCTCTCCCTTTAAATAACTTGCTCCAGTCCAGACTCTCCCCCAGCCGAGAGTCTACGCTCTTCTTTTAATTTTTTTCTTCTTTAATTGTCCCACATGGATGAGAAATAAGAAGGTAATTTTTTTTGTGTATAAATATAAGAGGTGATTAAGTAAATCAGTGTAAGATTTGATTTTAAAATAATAAAAAATCTGGATCGTAAAATCGGACCGATCCGGTCCGATTTTACGAGTCAACCCGATTTTGACCGGGTTTGACCGAGTTTGACCGGTTTCGATTTTTCTTTCCGGTCCAACCAGGTTTGCTGAGCCAACTCGCAAACTCGTACGAGTTTGCGAGTTGGCTCGCGAGTTTAACTACCTTGATATCTATATTTGAAGTCTACAAAAATGAAGCTCTAATGGCAAATATACTCTTAAAAGCACTAAATTTTCTTCCAGGCTAAAGAAAGAGAACTCGTCACATTGACTAGTCGACTAAATAAAAACTCAGAACACTTTTTTTATTT
This sequence comes from Salix arbutifolia, assembly GCA_025169955.1. Classification (NCBI taxonomy): domain Eukaryota; kingdom Viridiplantae; phylum Streptophyta; class Magnoliopsida; order Malpighiales; family Salicaceae; genus Salix; species Salix arbutifolia. Next base: position 478,978 of record CM045910.1, on the reverse strand, counting down.
ATTTAGAGACTCAGTTTTTCCACTTACACTAAGTTACAAGACACTTAGAGTCTGTTTGGCTACGTGGTTGTTGTGATTGAGATTGAAAAAAAAACAGTTTCATGAAAAGCGCTTTTAGCTGAGGTTCGTAACTAAAATTTAAGTGTTTGGTTAAAACTGTGGTTGAGGTTGAGTTTAATGAAAAACAGTTTTGTGTGTTTGGTTACCATGCTTTTTATATTGCTGTTAACTTGTGAATTTAATTAAAAATACACATGTATACACACACATACGTACATATATATAAATATTTTGTTGGAATAATTTTGTATATTTATTAATAATTATAATAACAAAATGTTTAAAACAATTGAAGTAAATTAAACATTTGTTTTTATTCTCTCATCAAACTACATGCAATTCCATCACGAACTAAATCACAGTAATAATATTCTTCACCTTCCCGTTGTCAGGTGCGCTGTTTCTTGCTTCTTCAAGTAATTTATTTCTCGTTCTCTTGATTGTATAACTACCCATTTGTCCTGATCTCTAAATCTTGCAGGAATATTGAGCATCTGATCCTTTCCTGTCCTCAATATCATGATTCTGAGCCATTAAATGATCTTTTATCTCCTCCTTTGAAACTTCTCTCTCAACTTTATAATCAAAAGCCCTTTCTTTATCGGTTTCACCTTTCTCTTCAACATCATTCTTGTTCTTGAAGAACTCCTCCTGCGAAGCCCTTAATGTCTCAAAAGTCAAACACAAACACTTCTTTACACTGCCCCTATATCTCTCTTTGCACTTACAATCTACAATTTTTTAATTTGAGCTCAAATTCTTTATTTGAATTCTTTTTCGGCACTACAAACCTTTTTTTCCCTAATCTTATTTTTGGGTGAATAAATGGTTGGATTAGGATTCGAAGTCGGGTTCTTTGACGCTTTGCAACGGTTAGTTCTTTTTCTTGGCTTGTCATTGGATTATTAATTTGAATTTTGGTTTTGGTTTTTGACCGTTAAATGTAGAGGATGAGTTTTCGTGTTTTTGGATGTGTGTGCTATGTGTTTATTTCTAATCATTTACGTAGCAAAATTGATAAAAAAGTTGAGGTGTAAAACCTCCGGGCGAAAAATCATAAATTGACTGGTTTTATGTAAAACAAAAAACAAATTCGTAACTCTTGATTGGGTTATCAAAAAATTCTGAAATTTTACGTGAAACCTTCTAATATGATACCTTAGCTTGGGTTAAAATTTCAGAGTTTTTAGAGAAATTCGAAAATTTGATGAGAAATTACAATTCGACTAATTTTCCGTTATTGGATGAAATTTTCAATCCGACCATCGGATTGAGCTGAAATTTTCTGAGGAACCTAAAATATATTGAATAAAATCTGGTTAAAATTTTAAGATGAATGAAGCTCGGTAGTGCTAGCAAAAAAAAATTCATTAAGGGTATAATAGAAATTTGCCATTGAAAACAAAACATATAAGCTCTCCTTCTCTTCTATTAACTGCTGAATGGGCAGAAACAAAAAGTGAAAATGAAACAGAGCATAACGTGAGAGAAAGAGAGAAAAGTAAGGGAAAAAAATAAGGAAATTGAGAAAATACCTTTATAAGCTTGCAAGTTCAACCTATAAAACACTAAAGCAAGTGAAGGAAAGAGGATTTGAGAAAGGGAATTCAGCTAACTTTGAAAGAGAAGAGAAATTGGAAGAAAAGCAATAGGTAAGCATGAGAAGTTTGGATTTCATGTTTGATTTAGATGTGTTCTTAAGCTTATTTGATGAAGTTGGGAAGTAATTTCATGGAATTTTACCTTAGTTTCCCTTAAATCCTAGATTTTTGAACTTAGGGTTCTTATGTGAATTTGGGGGAAATAGGAGGGGAAGGAAAAATGATGAAATTGAAGTGGAATAGAATGAAAATAAGTTGAAATAACAAGTAAATGAAGAAAAATTTGGGGGAGGAAAACAAAAAACAAAAAAGAAACACCACATTTGGCCAAATGGAGGAAAAAGTGGGAGAATGAGTTTTGATGTTAATGTTTAGAAACAAACCATGTTTAATCATGATAATTGAAAATGTAAGAAAGACTAAATGAAGAGATAGCATTTAAATTGAGAAAATAATAATAAGTAAATTCAAATTAAAAGAGAAATAAACTAGTTAAAAGAAAATATGAAGACAAGATGTCTAGATTGTGTTTGAATATAGTATTTAGATAAAATGAATAATATGATGTGAGGATATAAAGAATAAAAGAATTATTTGATGGAGGAATTATGAACATAGAGTAAGCAAAGAGGTAACTTGAGTTAAATATGAGGTTGTATGTAAAATAATGATGTTATATTTGAGAATGAATTTTTATTAGAACAAATTACAAATAAAAATATTACGTGTTTTGTGTTTAGGCACGTAAGAAAAATATTGATGGACTAATGATATAATGACACTTGATTGATTCAGGAGTTGTGTCTGGAGCTGATTATCAGACAGGAGGAGCTGGGTCATCCCGAGCAGAAGGTAGGTGTTCGTCAACTTATTTTATAATTTTTAGTTTCCCTAATAATCTATGTTGCTTATTTAATTGATATTAAACGAATGGAGCAAATGAATAAATTGAGTTGTGATTATGTGAATTACCGGTAAATTATGTGAAATTACCGGTTTTGTTGGTTAACAAAGAGGTTAACCGAATATGGGGTAATTCGTATGGAAGTACCAGATTGTTTGGCTAATAAAAGAGGTTAGCCGGATGCTGGGTAATTCAAATGGAATTACCGGATTGTTTGGCTAATAAAAGAGGTTAGCCGAATGCTGGTAATTCAAATGGAATTACCGGATTGATTGGCTAACAAAAGAGGTTAGCCGGATGATGGGTAATTCGAATGGAAGTACTGGATCTATTGGTGACTGAGGAAGAAAACCAAATTTCTGAGTAATTATATGGAAGCGTTAGATTTATTTGGTAATTATGATGAATTAGCTGGATTTGTAAATTTTGAAAAGATTATGTAAATTAAGGGATTAAGTTAGATTGAAGTAGAAGTATTAAATTTCAAAGGTTAAGAGTAATTAATTAATATTAGAATAATATAGTGAGTAAGTTACTCAATATTGTTATTGTTGAAACAGGTACACCGCGAGGTGATGCAAATCGTTAGATATAGGAATACTCCCGTTTATGAATTACTAATTACTATTTTGGAATGTAATATTCATGTCTTTACTTTGGGTGTAAATCCTTTTGTGTTGTAAAAATTAAGTAGAAGGTGTAATATGTAGTGGATGTATTATATATATGAATAGTTGATAATATGACTGTTAATCTTAATGTTGTGTTTATGTAGTTTAAAGGCTTATATGTAGTTAGTTAGCATTTATTACGTTTAATGATGAAATTGTTTATCTTTTGAGTTGTTTTGGTGGTACATTTATGTTGATTTACTAATTGATATTATGAGACTTGCATATATTGATAAGTATGAATATTGAGTTATTGTTTGATGAATTGAATGTGATCCAGGATGATTGGATCAAGATGGAAGTTGTAATGACATATAATAGAAGTGTTGTCGATAACTTGGTGCCAACAAAAATAGAGGAAACTCTGCCGAAATTTCAAAAAACAAATCCCATAATTTTAGACATATTACCCAATACTTGACATTGGTAAAGAAATGTTGAGAGATTTCATGATATTATAATTTGAGGGTGTTACATGAGGTGTATCTTTGTGGGTTATGACAGTCAAAGAAAAGGTTAGAAATGTTGTGATGTTCTGACTGGGAAGTGTTATACATCATGAAATGTGGTGTTTGATGAAGCATCTTCATGGTGGTCAACAGAAAAAGAAACAAAATCAGTTTCAAACTCCTTGCACCCTATCTATCTTCAACTGGAATCAGGTGAGGGAGAAGCTTCAGTTGAGGACAAAGATCAAACAAGCGAAGAAGAAGAGACCAGCAGACATCCTTGGCAAACAGGCGTGTATGATCGTCCAAGTGAAGAAGAAGGAGAGCATAGCAAATCAGCTGAACCTCGATGATCAACAAGAAATAGAAGGCCAAATCCTAAATATGCTAATGTTGTATAACAAAAGAAGAAAATGCAACAGAACCTGAGACATTTGAAGATGCACAACTCCGCGTGGAGTGGAATAAAGCCATGGAAGAGGAATTTGCTGCATTAGAACAAAATCAGACATGAGTGCTTGTACCAAAGCCGACAGATGTGAAGCCTATTTCATGCAAATGGGTTTATAAAATCAAACATCACACAGATGAATTAATTGAAAGATACAAGGCACGCCTGGTTGCTCGAGGTTTTTCTTAGCAGTATGGACTAGACTACGATGAAACTTTCAGTCCAGTTGCAAAGATTACAACAGTAAGGGTTCTACTTGCACTTGCAGCTAACAAAAGCTGGAATCTATGGCAAATGGATGTAAAGAATGCCTTTTTACATGGAGAACTAGATCGAGAAATTTACATGTCTCAACCAACGGGATTCCAGAATCAAGATCATCCAGAATATGTTTACAAGCTACAAAAGGCACTATATGGCCTTAAACAAGCACCAAGAGCTTGGTATGGAAAAATTGCTAAATTCCTAATTTATAGTGGTTATTCAGTAACATCTGTAGACTGTAGTGTGTTTGTCAAGTTCGTTAACACAAAACTAGCTATTGTGTTAGTGTACGTGGATGATTTGATTGTAACAGGAGATTATGAAGAAGAAATTCTCTTAACAAAGGAGAATTTGTCCGTTCGTTTCCAAATGAAAGAACTTGGCCAGCTTAAACACTTCCTTGGCTTAGAGATTGATTATACTCATGAAGGGATTGTTCTTCATTAGAAAAAATATTGTAGAGAGCTCCTGATGAAGTTTGGAATGTCTAATTGTAAACCAGTCTCAACACTGATGGAAATAAATGCAAAGGTTTGTTCTCTCAAAGGGAAGGATTTAGAAGATGCAACAATATATCGACAATTAGTAGGCAACTTGATCTACTTAACTTTAAGTAGAGCAGATATTTCTCATGCAGTTGGTATGATGAGTTGATACATGCAAAATCCAAAGAAGCCACATTTGGAAGCAGTTCGTTGAATTTTAAGATACGTGAAGGGGACACTCAATGAAGGCATTCTGTACAAGAAAAATGGAGATTGCAGACTAGTTGAGTTCTGTGATGTTGATTATGCAGGTGATCATGACACTCGATGTTCAACTACTGGCTATGTCTTTATGCTTGGATGGGGAGCAATTTCTTGGTGCAGCAAAAGACAACCCAAAATGTCTTTATCAACAACGGAAGCAGAATATCGAGCTACAACAATGACAACACAAGAGAGTACTTGGCTCATACGGTTGTTAAAAGATTTACGCCAGTTAACAACACCAGCAGTTACACTATATTGTGACAATCAATCAGCCATACGTTTGGCTAAAAATCTAGTTTTCCATGCAAGAACCTAGCACGTAGAAGTGCATTATCACTTTAGAAGGTTTTACAAGAAGAAATTGAGCTGAAACATGTTAACACAAAAGATCAGTTGCAGATTTGTTTACAAAAAGCTTGAATTGCAATAAGTTTGAAAACTTCTGTCATTAGCTTGGGATGGTTAACAAAGAGGATGCTGGTGTTGAGAGGGGATGTTAAAATTCCAACACCAGACGTGCAAAATAAGTTGATCAAGTCAGCAGTGTTGCCCTATTCTTCTACAGTTTGTTACTTCAAATTCTGTTTTTCTAATTTTAGGAGTCTGTTAGCATTCTCTGGCTAAGATAGTGGACGCAACTGTTAGCTTCTATTTTTACACCACTGATCTGCCTATATAAAACACATCAGCTTTGCTCAATAAATTATCTCATTCATTCTTGTCTTCCAGTGTATCTCTCTATTTTCTTTTGTTAAACAGAGTGTGGAGACTGTGAAGGAGAAGATAAGAAGAGAAGAGATACGGAGATGAGGGACAAGAGGATGATGTAGAGGATGAGGGTGTGGGTGTTTGTGTGTGGACTGTGAAATCACGTGGTGGTGCCTGTGGTCAATGTAACACCGCAGCTGCAAAAGCAATTCTCTGCTACTTTTGAAGTCATGACTCAACTTTAATTTTTTTAGTGGGACCCCACAATTAAAAACTGGTTCCTGTTTGGTTACTTGTGCGTTTGGAACCGCAATTCAACGCAACCATAGGTTTGCGGCACCAAACACCCACTTAAAATGCTTCCACACTTGTAACAGTCAAAGCACATTGTATGCCCGTCACTTGCCTTTAACTTCACCACCCAAATGCCAAAACTTCACTCTGAAATATCCCTACCCTTGCCTGGGCCTTTCTCCATGTTTTCTCCCTCCATCTCTTTTGCTTCTTTGCTGCCATCTTCCTTCGACAACCGGTGACTTCTGTTTTCAAAGTAGAAAGTGGGATACAATACGTAAAGCAAGAAACTGAAATTAAAAGTTTTACTTAGTTACTGCGACATTTAACGATTAGTTTTTTAATTAGTATCCTTGGGAGACAGACTACTTATAATAAACTTCGAAAATCAAGAGCTACATATATCCTTGAAATCCTTATTCAGAGTACTTTAGCATTGAGAAAAAGCTTTCCCATTTTTATAGCGATGACTAATTCATTCGATCATGATAATACAAATTCCATATCTACGTTATGTAGATGCGTGCCTTGAGAATACTCTCTTTTTTAAATAATCAAAACAGCCATATTTGACTACCTAATTCAAACTGTACATCATCAAAATTTCAAATAGCGTACACAAGCTATTCTTTTTTCCAAATACATCTACAATAATTATAGTTAATCCCAAGTAATTCCGTCGGAATCCTGCCCTTCAATTATCAACATCATCATTGTCATCTTGATTGTTTGGATGATATTGCTTTTGAGCATTATACATCTCAGCAACCTGAAACAACGCATGAATGAAGTTCTAGCCAGCAGAACCTTTTTTTTTCCTTTTCCCATAAAACAATCAGCAACTAAAACTGTTCATTACCTGCTCCGATGATGAGGCTTGCTCTGGAGACTTGTCTTCTCGAACTCGAACAAGACGTGGAAATCTTAGGGAAATACCCTTGAACAAGAAAGACAGGAAATTCGATTAAGAAGCAGAAAACATTTTTGTGGTTTGGTTCGACAAGGAAATGCTAAGGAAAGAGGATAAAAATGCTGGGCAAGATCGTTGTCAAGCGCCTGAACCCCCGTTTTGCAAAACAGATTTAAAAAAAAATAAAATAGCGCACACAATATGGCAATTACATGAACAGTAGGTATCTGAAGACACATGCAAGGAAGGAAATACATGGCTGAATGTTCAGGCCATTAAAGAGGAAAGTTTTTTGTTAATTCATTATCCGCCTCATGTCTGAAGTAGGCAGCCCTGCTAACATAGCCAATTTTGTTTAAATAAAGTATTATGGAAACAAAATGAATCCAACCTTGTCAGGATCAACTTCACCAATTGCGGCACGATGAACAGGGCTAATAGTCAAGTCTGCTGCTTTCACCTCCCACACCTTTTTTTTTCCCAAAAAAAAAAATTCAGCAACAGAGCTTCTGCTCAGCATAGTATAAAACCATCATTAACTTTTTGCATGAGAAAAGATAAGATCAAAATACCTCCTTGGGTTCAAACCACACATCTGGTTTAATAGTATCTCCGAATCTATAGTATGACTGGAACCAACTATAAAGTTAGAGAACTGGCATAGTAAAAACACAGAACTCCACTGACCACATCAAAAAGCATAAGAAACAGACCTTTGGTTTGGGAATCACTTGTGAACGGAGACTATCAGAACGTTCCTCAAGCACTTGTTCAGAAAATCCAGTGCCTGCCCATCACAGCAAGAAAAAGAAAAGAATGGCACCATTATTAAAAAAAACTTAATTGACATGAAACAAATCCAGAAAATTATTTGAGTTACCTATTTTACATATGCTCTGGAATTCTTCGTTGTTGCTATTATAACAAGCAAGGAGAAAAGCACCATAGACACCTGAGAACCAAACAATAGCATCATGAACCAAAAAGGCTGCATCCTGAAACTAGAAAACCTCCCACTAAACAACCCCAATCCCAACCCCACCAGAAAAAATATAAAATCAAAGCAATCTGTTATCAAGGCTGTATCTGGGCTGCATATGCGTTGAAACAGAAGTATATGCTTCAAGAGAAACAGCATTTACCTGTACGTTTTCCACGACCATGGAAAGCACCAATAGGTACAAGATCTAGTGAGTCCCCGATACTGCAGACCACAACACATTCAAAAAATTTAGCTGAAACAAAAAATGTGCAATAAGGATGAAAACACCCTTATTCATTCTCCTTACTTTTCCATGTAATCTTTCTTCAGTTTCAGCCAGTTATGTGATCGCCTTGAAGGTTCATATGTAGCATCCTTATTCATTGTTTTGATGATTAAACCCTCACAACTGCAAACTAAGACGAGTCAATAACCCCAAAAATAAACATTGGCTTGGCATGTCATTGTAATCATATGTACATGAAAAAGGAAGAAAGAAATTCCAAAAAAATTCTGTGACATTCAACTTTACTTTACAGCATCCAAAAGACATTCCCTTATTAATAAATCAAGTTCCAAGTCCCAGCCATCAACATTATTATATTCTACATGGCCTCACTTCATTCAAAACAAATGCTGCCTTGGTTCCTATAAAATAAGTGAGGGCAGCATTCAAATAATAGAAGTGAGTCCAGCATTCAGAAACATTCCTGTGCCCAAGTTTTGCAGCCTTGAGTAATAAGCTTCAAGATTTTTTGGAACACTAAAATGAGTTCAGGTATAAAAATGTAAGGAAAAAAGATTAGGGATATTTTGTCAAGAAAGCTTTAAATTTGAAGATTGAGAAGAAAATCAGATATCATACCACATTTTTCCGTTTCCATAAAATGAATCAATTTTTTCCAATAAAATTAAAGATTAAAAAGCCACCCAAACTCAGTAATCTCTGTCAAGAGTAAAGAAACACTTTCAAAGTAAACTTGCAGTTAATGATATGTGTCAGAATTTCCAACTCAAAAACTTACGATAAAAGATGGAGAAGCCCTTGCAGCAATACGAAATTTTAATATTTGATAACCACAGCTAAAAACATATACATGTATAAATCACGTTCATGTTCAGTTGTCAACTGAAAATGGTCAAAAGCAAAAGATAATGACCTGGCATCAACAGCAGCGTCGAGGAATTTTTGTATCTCTTCAAGATCATTTGATGTTATTGCAGTTGCAAACTGAAAACATCCAGGTTCTTCCTGGAATGAACTGTAAAGATGCTACACAGATCCAAAGTCATGGGACCATCAGTATCAATACATCAGTGTTTTCTGACTTGAGCAATACATCCAAGCTAAATGAGAAAAATACAGGTGGAAGTTCATTGGCAGTAAATTCTTCATAGAATGTCTATTGGACAAAGGGATGAAGACTATGTATATATAGAGAAACCCTATAATAGAATGCCATGCATGCTTTAATAAATTATCTCAAAACCAATCATCAATATGATTACTTGCATAGGAAAATGATTACAAGGGCAGCTAATTTACAGGTTTATTATATAGCCCATAACCCAAGAACCTGGACTTCAAGAAATGAAAAGGAGCCTCGAAGCGTGCTTTGAATTGCGTATCAATTCCTTTATTAAAACAATTATTATGCAGCATGTCGGCAATAATTTATTTCACATAGAAAGACACTATTGCACTGCCGGCCTGTGTATTGGCCAAGAATTCAAGTCCAAAACAAAATGGAGAAAAATAATTAAGTATAGGAGAACAAAGGATTTTTTTCACAAAATTAGAAATGGAGCAAAGAAAATCAACAACTCATTCTTCACAACCTCCTGAATTATTTGTTATTTGATTCCAAATTAATTTTAATGGAGTGGGCTTTAAATCCTAAAAATTGCCCCAATCTATCTATGTTTCATTCCTAATCAAATAGCATTAAAAGAGAATGGTTCTTTCCTTTGAGGTAATCAGTACTCTTAGAATAGCCCTAGCAGAAATAAAACAGTAATATTTATGACAAATTACAAAAACAATTTTATTGTGAAATGGGCCAGCCCTACAGGCTTTCGAAAGGCTCTTTGTTCATTGATCTCAGTTAGAAAATGCACAATACCTTCACATTGTCACCCTGACGACATAGTAAGGGTTACCACTACTTGACAACTAAATATCATTATTTAAGAGAAACAGCGAGGGAGGGGAGCTCCAAGTATTGCACCACCAAAAGCAATACAGAAAATATTTAGAGTTAATGCAGGCAATTTAAAAGGATTGACAATTTGACAATATATATCAATCTTAAATGTCAACAAGTATGACAAAAATACACAATAAATGAACTTTGCAATCCTACCTTACCATGTATTTCAGATACATTTCGACACAGAATATTTGATGTTGTTCTATGTGAAAGGATACAATTAAAAATTCTCAGTTTAGAAAGAAATCCTAGCCTCTGACAAATTTTATTACCAAACAGTAGAAAGACTGAAACATATACAGGAACTAAATGAGCAGTAATGAAAACCTTGTACCTCTCTACGAACTTTCAGTTCTTCTTGAATAAGTGGTTGGTCATTAAGATACAACATATCAAAGGCATATATGCAAACATTAACTTTGATATCACTCATCACCACATTTTTGCGGGCCCGGGTACTGAGGATCTGCACACATACACGCCAATTAAAGCTTTATCCATCTTGATCAAAAGAGGAAGAATCCCATTACTTAGTGACTATTAAGATATATCTTATGCAACATTCAGAGAAAAAAGTACAAACAAACAAACAAGTCAACCAGCTTAAGTATTTGACTTTTCACTTGAAGTAGTAATGGGCATGGTGACCTACTCTTCCCTTCTTTGATATTAGTCCTATTACTATTCTTATTGCCCAACAGCTATTTTTGACATGAATAAATGTGTATTGTATATTACAAATCCAGTTATATTATTGAAGCAAAAAAGGAGATTCATTTTCATTGTTTATTCCATTTGCTATACAGGATTTGCAATATCAGAACATTCAAAGAATTGAAATAACAATATTTAAGAAATTATAATGTTTGAATTCACAGAGGTCTTTCAAGGAACTACGAACAAGAAAAAATATATATTGTATTACTTTAGAGTGGTAGTGTTTTATACAAATAGCAAAATACTTCAATTGATCATAAATTACCTGAAAGGGGAGAATTTTCTTTTTTTCTCTATCATAAGCAACTAGTTCACAATCCAGAATAAATGAGCTTGCAGAGGGCCTCTTTAATCTGCACAAGGAAAGTAAGCATTAGCAACTACCAATTACAAACAATTAATTAGAAAACCACTAACTGTAGTTATCAGCGAATATATTGCCAGACAGAGAATAAATCTCCTGATGAAATTTAGGTCATAATAAACCAGATGTAAGCATGAAGAATCTTGTGGTGGATGTGTAAAAGATACAATATAATTATCCAGGTAAGATTGCATTTAGAATTCTGAATCAGCGCAAGTCAAACCCTGAACAACAATTTGAAGAACATATAATCATTTATAGCAGACTACCTTACAGAGGACATGGAAAAAAGGAATATGCATTGTGTGTGTGTGAAAGATACAACATATTTTTCCAGGTAAGATTGCATTTAGAATTCTGAATCAGTGAAAGTTGAACGACAATTTGAAGAGCATATAATCATTTATAGCAGACTACCCTATAGAGTACATGAAAAAAGGAATAGGCATTGTGTGTGTGTGTGTAAAAAATACAATATAATTATCCAGGTAAGATTGCATTTTGAATTCTGAATCAGCGCCACCCTGAACAACAATTTGAAGAACATATAATCATTTATAGCAGACTACCTAATAGAGGACATGAAAAAAGGAATAGGAATTGCAACACACTTACTAGAGGTTGTTAAAAATGAGGAAAACAAGAATACTAAAGGCTTCAAAATTGCAGAGCTCAATATGTAGCCCTTGCAGTAAATGAGAGAGAAGAAGCTGATTTGAGCATTCATATAATAGCCACTGCTTCTCTTAACTTGAGTACAAAGCAGCAAAATTCACTCATTTAAATTTATACAATCTTTCCGACATCAAAAGTCCTCGGAGTTTCAAACAAACAACGACCCATCTCATAGAAGAAAAGGAATCCCTGATATTAAATGAAACTCACCGGGAAATCACAGCAACAACATCAGGAAATTTTCCAGTATTTCGCTCAGCATTTCGGCTATATATCTCAACCGAACCATTCTCCAAGTAATGTATCTGCATAAAGCAATTGAAATTATATCATAAAACAAACACAGCTTAAAGCAACAATAGCAGAGCAGCGTGACTAATTAGTATCACCTGGGCACGTTCTCCATCATACTTGTATTCACAGGTGAATTCCATATCCTGAAATTTAGTTACTATCTCAGAAACCCCTTTGGTTGGTTTTGCCAGCATAGGTCCTACTGGAACACCAGGAGTGAAGCTGCATGTCTTAGGAAGATTCCATACGCCATCACTAAGAAGAGCAGGGACTATTTTATCATAGACAGGAAGCACAGAGTAAACTTGTTTAACAATCTTTGCAGCCTGTTACACAGTTGTATAGCCCAAAGTCAAGGAAAATTAAATTAAAATATAATAAAAGAGATAGAAAAACTGTCATGTTACAATCATTGATTACATATCCTAAAATGGATTCCGGCAATTACTCTAGATACCTCTTAAAAGTCATAACTACTTAAGACAAAAAATGACTGGAAACCTTTACATCTTATACACAAGATCCCAGTAGAAACAAACTAACAGAATAAGAATAAATTTTATTAAGAAAGATCAAAACAAATTTACAAAAAAAAAAAGGAATAAGGCATCCTCTTGAAAAGAAAACATCTTAAAAAACAAGTGCTCACAAATCGCTGAACATCAGCAAAATAAACTCCTCCAAGAAATCAAAGCCTGTACTGTATAATAGTGTTATGTGATCACGAAGTTACAATCTCAGCAGCAGGAGCCATTGCACCAGCAATCCACAGGCATTTAACATGTGATGAATAAGAATTGACACATGTGGTATAGTTAGTTAGGGAAGTTAGTTACTGCCAATAATAAGCAGAGCAATGGTTAGTTTCAAGGTATAAATACTTGGTGTAGAAAAAGTGTAAACCAAGTCATTGAATAAGAATCTTTTTTCTGTAATTGTAGAACTTCCTCTTTTTCCCTCTATTTCTTAATCTCTTTTCTCACTATCAATGTCCATTATCAAGGACCTTCTTTGACAAATAGGTATCTCAAGATTTTGGTTCTTAAAAGCTTTGCTATAATTTTTTCCCAAACATTCTAAATCACACAATAGAAAGCAAAGTTAAGAAGAATCTTCCAATGTTAGCATCCCAAACTCCGTTAAAATTGTCAATAACCAATACTCCAAGCTCAAAATGGAAGATCCACTGTTCACCGCCAAAAACAAACAACCTAATCCACACATCCTAAATAACAGAAAATCCTAGGAAAAGGTGCCCCAACATAATGTGCATATAAAGGTGACAATGCCCTAGACAGCCTACAAGCTTGTACCAAATTGTTAGTGTTTATCCTATAGGGAACCATCAACCAAACCAGAATCTTAATTTTAGTGGCACCTTGCCCTCCAACTACAGTTGACCAAAGGAACAGTTGGAATAGGTGCATGAAAGGAAACTTTAAGCAAGATATGCAAATAAAGGTACCAGCCCCTACAAAATCCAAATACTTCTGTCTAGCTTCTTAAAAAAACAAAGAGGATTAAGAATTTAGAACAAAGAAAGAAGGTCCTCAATATCCCTCTCATTGAAATACATGTAAAAAAAATGAAAATTCCAAGAAACAATGCGGCATCGAAACATTAGAATTTGAAGTTGAAGCATTGTGTGGTACAGTCTCCAACCTTATTTTGGAAGTGACAAAAAAAGTCACTTTTTGGTGGGTAAAATATTGCAGGAGAACTACAACTATCAAATAACTTCATGTGGAAAAGGAAAATGCTGATAAATGAATCCAATTTCTTGACTCAAAAAGCCCCAACCATTAGCATGCTACCAAAAAGTTTAGAGTTTAACATAGATAATTGCATACAAATACTAGAAATATGCATGCAAGCTACTCATAAGGAGATTATTGTGTACCACAATCTCTAAGAAATGTTGACCATTTCCCTATATCCTTCAAAATTTAATTGATAACTATATGTAGGAAATAAGGAGATGACAACATATACTCTTTCCCTTTGACATTGACTATTAGTTTATCACTGTATTGATTAGATGTCGCTAGAGTTTAGACTTTTTCAAGCCTTAGAAAGATGCTGTCAAATTTCCAAAAAAACATGATGTTAATGTATGAACAGACTTGATGGTCGTTGATATGCATACCAAAACCACAAGGAGATGCCATTTTGTCATCATGTCCCCACAATATATCAGTGTTCCTTGATCAAATAATGATTGCATGCTATTCCAGGCATATTTCAAGTTTTGGAATTTTAAAAATAGGTTTTCATGAAACCATGTGATAACTTGTCTCCAATATGTTTGGATAACAATTCATTTCAGAAAATTGGGAGTCTATTCTTTCACATTACCTAGCATAGCATAGCAATGACACTTTCGTATTGCTTTTTTATATTATTGGATTATGTAGAAAGAGCCGAAGCATATCTAGTTTTTGCTATTTCAAAATTTGAATCCCATACCTCCAAGACTCAGTCTCGTGCACATGCCGCAGACCTAAGACGAAGTGCTCAAGCCGAGCACCAAACATGTTCCTAAAGTCTAAACTGCTTCATCTTAACCTAGGTAATGATTATTAACATATAAGTGTAATCAGTATCAATTATACGGAAACTACCAAAAGAGTTATGTCACAAGGCTATTCAGCTGGAAACAAGTCTTCATTATGGCAATTGCAATTTATCAGATAAGGAAATACTTCTATCATCTTCACAGATAATGAGAAACCACAACCTCAAAACACAAGCTCACATCATGAATGAACAGTTTCATCTATTTGGGAGATATAAACTCATGTTCCTGCATCCAGCAGTTAACTCTTTCACAGAAAATGTGATTGACATGCATTATTAAGGTACTTGTTTTCAGACCTTGTTAAAGCATTCCAAATTTTGTTTATCTTTAGTTTATCTTTCTGCATGTCCTCAACTTACCTCTTCTAAAGGAGACTGAATGTGTGGAGGAGGAGTAGAATGCTCTTCAGTATATACAGCAGCTTGTCCCAGGGCAGCCAAAAGAGTCTGTTCTGCCAATCCAATCCTCAACTTTGTCTGTGAAATGACTCCAAAGGAAGGTTTCAAGGTTAAACCAAGAGAAACGAACATTAAAAAAAATTAAAAAAAAAATATTGAGAACATGTTGTAATCATGACCTGAAGCAGACGAATTAGATACTGAGGCTCGCAGTCTGTGGCTGCAACAAGAAGTGCCTTGATATGGTTTTTTTTCTTGTCTTGACTATCCTTCCCAGATTCCTGTTAATATTTTGCAGAAAATAAGGTAAGTTGGTTAAATTAAGCCATATTGTTTAACTTACTTCTGACAGGAAAGTGGGTCTATCCTTCTCCTGCACATTATTCTCCAAATAATGTTTCTTTGTATTCTTTTCTTGTTTGGGAAAGGACAAACTGTGTTGCCTAATGGCCTAATAGAAGAAAGAGTGGATCCAATAAAAGGCCAAAACTGAAAGGAAAAAAAAAAACATTTGTTTTCCTCTATAAATTCTAATGCACTATTTCTTTCAAGGAGCATCATAAGCCATGAACTAACTCACAAACATGATTGATTCTAAGTTCTAACCAAAGGTCCAGCGCAGTGCTCTTTCTTTTCTTTATTTTGGACTGGTAATACTCTATAGAGATGGGATATGAAAATTGCAGCAATGCATGGCAATTTTCGTGCACAAACACCACCCATATGAAGGCCAAAGCTTATTCATACATCAGAATAAAAGTTCTACAAAAACAAATGCATCAATAATGCAACCCCTGCTCCTGCGTGCAAAAAGAAAGTTAACCCATGCCCAAATGAGCAGAGGTTCCAAAATCATAGGTATCAAGAAGTAAGACTTAGGCGTAGATAGTACCTTAGCAATCTGTTGAAATGTGTTGAAAACTTTAGTAATTGTTAATGGATCAGGCCTGCGCATCATAGATTGGGATGACCGGCTTGCTTTTGCAACAAGGCCCAAATCTCCCAAGTCCTGACAATTGAAAATAACATGCATAAAGCAAAAATGAACTTGAATAACAATCCCAACCAATATTCAAAAAAACCAGGTTACAAATTAAAAAATGAGTTATTGAAAGTGCAACTGAAACAGCTCAGATGATAATAGCCAGTGCCCTATATTATATGTGCAACTCATAAGCAGTTTCTTAGATTAGATTTCATGAATATGACAGATAAATAATCATGCTACTTGTTCTGTATACTAATAGTTGTTGATTGTGCACATCAAGTCTCCTTGATAAACAAGATGGCAAATCCAAAATGTTAAATTTAGCATTCAAGAAAGCAAAGTGTGCAGCGAATTTAACAGTATGGCATGATTTTTCCTTTCTGTTTTCAGCAAGTTCGATAAAAAAATCATTTTTCAGCAAGTCCAATGGAAGAATTAAAATAAAAACTATATGTAAAGCATTCATAGCAACTTTTTTTTTATGATTCCGTCCCAGACCCATTTCGTTTTTTTGCAATTTGATTAGCTCAACCGAACTTTTCTGTAGCATCACCTATTCTTTTTTAACATGAAGTTAAAGTGCATGTTTCAAGAAGTATGTTTACACGGGCAATTAAAATCATCTTCACACTAGCAAAAACTGAACAGTAAAACTTAAATGATGCAATCATATAAATAATTAACAGAAAAAATCATTCTCGGTTATTATTTCATTATAATTAAACACAAAACCACCAATGTAACCACAAAAAGCAATCACCT
Source organism: Salix arbutifolia (assembly GCA_025169955.1). Lineage (NCBI taxonomy): Eukaryota > Viridiplantae > Streptophyta > Magnoliopsida > Malpighiales > Salicaceae > Salix > Salix arbutifolia. Next base: position 461,946 of record CM045910.1, on the reverse strand, counting down.
TATACTGCTTCTTAACCTCCTTCTCCGTCCTCCCACACGCCTCCGCCAGCGCCTTGATAATCAGAGCTTCCCCAATCCCAAGTTCCACTCCCTCGTGCGCAGGGGCAACCTTATTAGCTAACAAATAAACCACAACCACCAAATCCTCCGGAGTCGTATCCATTACAGTCCTCAACACATTGCAAACAATATCAGTAATCACAATCCTCCCTGTCTCGTTCGCTATCAAATCAAAAGCCAATGATACAAATATAAACGGAACCCTCTCTCCTTTCTCCCAGTTAGCCACCATCTCCGGCTTAAAATCCCCGGCTTTCTTCTTTAACAATACAATCTTGCTCTTCAGCCCCGCGTTTTTATCGTCAACTCTCAGTTTCTTCGATTGATTGACCTTTAATAGGCTATCAGACCTAGAATTTGGTTCTGATTTAGGCTCATTCGATGAATCTGAAGTGTTAATTAGCTTTTTAGATTCATCAGTTTGGGGACTTTGTACGGAATTGAGGGTTTTATCAGGGTTTTGAGGATGGTCTAGGGTTTTGCGTTTTTTGGGAGAGTTGGATTTTGGTTGGGGTTGGGTTTTCTTCTTGGCGGAGGCGCGGGCGTTGGACATGAGAGCGTCGAAGGCGGAGGGGCGAGAGGAGGACATTGAGGAAATAGGGTTTAGAGAGAGCGTGTGGGTTCTTAGAAATGATGGGGATTTAAAGAAGGGGAGAGAGGGGATGAGAGGAGAGAGGAGCTTGGAGCGGCGCGTGAAGTAAATGTTGCGTATCGAGACGCATGGGCGGAGCCTGAGCATCAATTGGAGGAGTGGGGGACGGTGGCGGGTGACGCGTTCGTTCCTGTTTTATTTAGAGAGAGGAAGAGTAGCGAGAAGCTAGTCGAGGGAGGGGAAATGGCGGGAGTTGTCGGGGTTTGACGTTTTTTTCTTTCCTAGTATTTTGTCATACCTATTTCTGTTCGGCATGTCTGAAGTGTTTAGGTTGTGAATAAAAATAAAATAATAAAAAATTGTCTTTTAGTGATATTTACTCTCTCAATTTTTTTTCAATTATAACAATAATAAATCATTTTAACCTATTTACACAGTATTATTAATTAACTAAACAACTAAAAACATTAGCGGTGGTTTAGGGGTGTTTGACATTGAATTTAAAAAGTATTTTTTCAAAAATATAAGAATTTTTTATTTTAAATTATATTTTTTTATATTTTTAGATCATTATTACTAATGTTATTTTTTAAAAATAAAAAAAATATTATTTTAATATATTTCTGAACAAAAAATAATCTCAATCATACTGTCAAACAATAATCATAATTTATTTCATAGCCAAAACATGGCTGGAGAAACAGCTCCGGTGAAAAATTACAAACCATAGATGAATTCTATCATGATTTTGCCCCTGATATCTAGTAGTATTATTCAGGGTGTGTTTGGTATTGCAGTTGATTTTGTGGTTGAGGTTTTAAAAAAACAGTTTCATGAAAAATACTTTTAGTTGCAATTCATAATTGAAATTGAATTATTTAGTTAAAACTGTGGTTGAGTTTGATGTTAATGAAAAGCAGTTTCATGTGTTTGGTTACCAAGTTTTTATATTGCTGTCAACTTGTGAAATTACTTTAAAAGACACGCGCGTGCATATATATATATATATATATATATATATATATATATTCTTTTTTTCTTTTTATCAATTATTCAAGATTCCAATTATCATTTTTTTTCTACAAATTATTTAACATTACATATTATATTCTATTTTTTTCGTTTTTGTATATCAATTAATCAAGATCTTCTTTTTAAGTCAACTTTTCATGGTTAAACAACATCATGTTCTTAATATTCTTAACAATATTTTTATTTACCAAGTACGTTATGGTGAAATCCAAAGAGAAAACACTACTGATTCAGGATGCCTAGAGTGACGGCCCTCGTCTCTCTCCTCAGGATCCCCCTGCTGGGAACCCCTCTCCCTCCTAGGGTGCTCTAGCATAGACATCGGACTATTCTGAACACCCAGCCAAAAGACCCATTGGCTCAATCTTAGCCGATGCACTGTTGGCTGAAACCCTAGCCTCCCCCAACTTTGCAAAGTGTTGTCCTTTATTGCTAAGTGTTAAAGGATGTCACGATTATTGTAATCAAAAAGCGATAAATGGATTTTAGAGGAATCCAAAACCTCCAAACTTAATTTGATAAAATTCTTCAGTACAATTATTTAAGACTCTAGACTTAATATAGAAAAAAAATAACAATTGACCAGGTTCCAAGGACCCCAGTAAACACAACTCCCGCTACTAAACATATCTTCAGCTCACAACTTATTGACTTATTCACTTGGGCATAAACTGACAATTAATGACACGTAACCATGCATTCTAATATTAACCCATTACCCCTTAAACTACTTGACCAACTAGACTGATCCAAATGACTTCTTTATAACCCGACTAATTATTTTACTAACATTGTGACCAAACTAACACCATTACAACTTGAATGACACAGGCTCCGAATTCAATTTGACGTGACCAGCTCAAGACTGCTGGCAGGTGGCTGGATGTGACCATACACTGAGGGATGTGGACATGGTAAGGCCAGCAGCTCCCACACAGACGTCTTCCAGGCACGTGACAATGTCTCCTCCTTTAAAAGACCTTGTCCACAAGGTCTGGAAACCTTTTCGCCAATTCTTCAAGCTCTACCCACAAAGCCTCTTCCTCCTTCAAACCTCTCCACTTAACAAGAACCTCTGTGACAGCTCTCCCCTTTGCTTTCTTCATCCTCCTACTTAAGATTTCTTTAGGCTTCGGCCTCACTACCCCTTCTTTGTCTGTGGGTGGGAGTGTCACCCCAAGTTGGTGTCGATGTCCTAACTTCTCCTTAAGATAGGAGACGTGAAAAACAGGATGGATTTTGGAATCCTCAAGTAAATCAAGCTTATATGCTACTACTCCCACCTTCTCCATCACCTGGAACGGACCATAAAACCTGGGTGACAATTTCATGTTCCTACGTTGAGCCACTGTCTGCTGCTTGTAGGGTTGCAACCTCAAGTAAACCCAGTCCCCCTTCTCGAAGCTTCTCTTTGTTCTTTTTAGATCAACAAACCTCTTCATACGGTCTTGTGCATGTTGCAGATTGGCATGGAGGATACTCAGGATCTGATCTCGGGATTTTAAGGTATTTTCGACCTTTTGAACTCTTGTAGTGCCTGTTGTGAAAGGTAGCAATTTTTTTTTTTAGGGGGGGGGGTATCCATACACAGACTCAAAGGGAGTTAGTTTAGTTGAGGAATGTATGGCTGTGTTGTACCACCATTCCGCTAAAAGAAGGAACTTAGACCATGCCTTAGGCTTAACCCCCGAAAAACACCTTAAATACTACTCCATTAATTTATTCACAGTTTCAGTCTGTCCATCAGTTTGAGGATGATAGGTTGATGAGAATTTCAAATCTATGCCTTGTAGTTTAAAAAACTCCCTCCAAAAGGAAATAGTAAACGTAGGATCGCGATCCGTGACAATTGAAGTAGGCATTCCATGCAACTTAAAAATATTGTGAATGAACACTTATGCAATCTTGGTAGCTGTATAGGGGTGGGAAATAAGGATGAAATGAGCATACTTAGATAGTCGATCTACCACCACCATAATCACACTGTAACCATCCGAGACAGGTAGCCCTTCAATGAAGTCCATTGATATATCAGTCCAAATCTTTATGGGGACTGGTAATGGATGTAATAATCTATGGGGTATGTTTTCATATTTATTTTGCTGACAAATATCACACTCTCTAATAAACTTTCTTATATCCGCCTTCATACCAGTCTAGTAAAATTCAGCCCTGACCCTGGTAGAGTCTTATGGAATCTTGAGTGGCCCCCTTGTGGACTGCTATGTAATAAGTATAGAATTTGACCTCTCATTTCCTCCGAGAATGAAATAACTAGCTTGCCTTTGTAGAACAGTAGGCCATTTCTTTCTTGGTAATGTTTACCCACTGAATTTCCATGTTGTAACTCTGTGAGAATGTGCTGAATATTATCATCTGCTACATAGTTGTGTTTAAGTTGTTCTAGCCAGTCACTTGATGGTTCTGTAATTCCTGCTATTGATGATTCTGTAGATTCTGCTATTGCTTGCTCATTTAATTCCATATTTCTTGACAATGCACCTACTACCTTATTGTCTTTCCCCTGTATTTACTCCACCACAAAATCGTAGCCCAAAAGTTTGGTGATCCACTTTTGTTGAAGTGGAGAGCCAATCTTTTGCTCCAGTAAATACTTAGACTTTAATGGTCAGTCTGAATTTTGAAATGGTGACCCAACAGATAGGGTCTCCATTTTTTTACTGCCAACACCAATGCCATCAATTCCTTCTCGTAGGTAGATAATTGTAGTACCTTTCCATGTAATGCCTGACTCATGTAAGCTAATGGCCTGCCCTGTTGCATTAAAACAGCTTCCACACCAATACCCGAAGCATCACATTGAATAACAAAAGGAATAAAGAAATCAGGTAAAGCCAAAATAGGAGGTTTAGTTACTGCAAGCTTAAGATTTTGAAAAGCCCTCTTTGATAAGTCATTCCATTTGAAAGATTTTTTTTTAATAAGGCCATGAGCGGGGCTCCTATAAGTCCATAACCCTTGATGGATTTTCTATAGTACCCAGTCATCCTTAAGAACCCTCTAAGAGATTTGAGGTTGGTCGGTAATGGCCAATCAATCATGGCTTCTATTTTAATAGGATTAGCCTGAACCCCTTCTTTTGAAATCAAATGGCCAAGATATTCAATTTCAACACAACCAAAACAGCACTTGGATCCTTTAGCAAACAATTTGTGTTCTTTTAGAATTCCTGGAACCTCATTTAAGGGTGTGTTTGATATTGCTTTTGCTTTTGCGATTGAGGTTGAAAAAAAGCAGTTTTAAAAAAAGCGTTTTTACTGTGGTTTAAAATAAGCAGTGAAGTGTTTTGTTAAAATTGTGGTTGAGTTGGAGGTTAAAAAAAAGCAGTTTTGGGTGTTTGGTTACCAAGCTTTTCATATTGCTTTTAACTTGTGAAATTACTTTAAAGGGTATATATATATATATATATAATTTTTTTAAATATTGTAAATTTAATAATTATAATAAATTTATTTTATCAATTATTTTTTATCCCACTTTTCTCTCTCGTTTTTTTAATGTTAATTAAGAAATACAGTTTTTGTTTTGTTTTTTGAGTTATTCATTCAAGATTCTATTTATTTTTTTACCCAAAAACAAAATTAAAGAAAGAAAGAAAGAAAAACACAAAAAATAGAAATGAAAATTAATAATCTAATAGCAATCCTTTATTCCCCTTTTTTTGTCAGCCATCCATCAAAAGCACCTCTTTCTAACAAATACTCAATCCTTTTCATGGTCATCTCTCTTTGCTGCTCCATTGTCTGATTATAATCAGGGCTTACGAACAACCTCCCACCTCTCTCTTTCCCATTAAACACTCTCCCTTGTTTGATAACACAAAACAACCAGTCCCTGTCCTCTAAGTTGTGGAAGTCAAGATTTTTTCTCATTTCTTTGATTTCAAAATCGAAACTTTCTGTTGATTCTGGTGGGGTGTAGCTTAAACAAGAATTTGATTGAAGACAAGAAGTGGGTTTTGAAGGATATTGAACAAGATGGTTGTTTAGTATTCTGGTTCTACGTGAAGCTGTGTTGATTGATGATTCTTGCGCCATCTTTTTTCTGGTTTTTTGAGGTTTCCGTGTTCTAGTTCCAGTTTTCTCGCAGAGATCAGAAGACTCTTGGAGATTGCTAGATGAAGGTGCTGTCAATATTGGTTTGAATCGCTTTGTGCAGACGAGAAGAAGAGAAGAAGAGAAGGCAGAAGGAGAAGGCTTGTGTGGCTTTGTGCAGACAGAGAAGAAGATATAAGGCAGAAGGGTAGGATAAGAAGATAAGGTTAGGATTTTCAGCAGATGTTTCAACAGACATAAGCAGATCGTGATTTTACAAATCGGTGTTAAATAAGCATCAAATGCCTGCTTATTTTGGGACGCCGTTCAGAAGAAAAAACATGCGTGGGACCCGCCAAGGAAACCTGTGTTTGGTAGAAACCAAACACTAAAATTGTGGTGCGATCTGGCAATCGCAGATCGCACCACAATACCAAACACATACTAAATGTTGAATGTGATCTGACAAACTTTTACTATAAACCAAGATGTCATCAAAAAATACCAGAATGAACTTCCTTAGGTAGGGTTTAAAGATATCGTTCATAAGACTTTGGAATGTGGCTGGGGCATTAGTGAGTCCAAAAGACATGACCAAAAATTCATAATGGCCCTCATGGATTCTAAAACCTATTTTAGGTATGTCATCTAGGTGAACCCGAATTTGGTGATATCCTGATCTGAGGTCTAATTTACTAAAAATTGTTGCCCCATGCAATTCATCCAAGAGTTCGTCCACTATAGATATGGGAAATTTGACTTTCATAGTCTCTTTATTTAAGGCCCTATAGTCTACACAGAATCTTCAGCTACCATCTTGCTTACTAACTAACAATAATGGGGATGGGAATGGACTTTGGCTGGATCGGACTATGCCTGATTGTAACATTTCCTACATAATTTTTTCAATTTCTGATTTTTGGAAGTATGGGTAATGATAGGGACCAACACATACTGGTTTAAATTCAAGTTGTAGCACTATGTGATGATCCTGAGCTCGGGTGGGGGGTAATGTCTTGGGCTCCGAAAAAAATTCTGAATATTTTTGTAGGAGAGTTTCGATTAAGGGATCAACAGGGTTATCAATGGAATTCAATTAAGGTAATTCATTATCTAAAAGCTGAATAACTATTCCTCGCTTATTTTGCCTGGTAACTTTACCAAATTTCCTTCCTTCTATTATTGAATTGCTAATAGAAACCATACCTTGCAGTTTCCGTGCATGCTCCAGAATAGAAAATTCCATGATCAACTTTGAGAAGTCCCACAGAATTGGTCCCAAAGTCTTAAGCTATTGCACTCCGAGGACAATATCACTCCCCCTAATGTAAGGATAAAAAAATCAATGGTGTAGTTATACCCTTGCATGTGTAAAGGAACTGCCTTAGTCTTTCCCTCACAGTCCATAGTCTGACCATTAGCTACCTTAACCTTCAAACTTTTCAGAGTGTCATAGGCTAGGTGATTGCCTTTTGATGATTGAGGGATCAATGGAATTATATGTGCTATCGTGTCATAGGCTAGGTGACTGCCTTTTGATGATTGAGGGATCAATGGAATTATATGTGCTACCCATATCGACCAAAATCACCACTGATCTCCTGCCAATATACCCCAGAATCCTCATTGTTTTAGGATTTGGGGACCCATACAAGGCATGAATGGAGATTTCAGGCTCCATTTCTTCTTCAATTAATCCCTCGCACAACTGTCCTTTTACCTCATCAACCCATCCTTCCTTGACTGCCTCTTCAGTGTCCAGGTCTTCACCCTCCATATTAAACAAACGGGTTGACTTGCATCTATGACCCGGTCCCCACTTATCATCACAATTATAGCACAAACCCTTTTCTCGTCGCTCCCTCATTTGTGCAGGAGAGAGCCTTTGAATGGGCAGTACAACCCTTTTTTCAAACTGAGGCACCGGCCTATTAGGCCCATTAGGTAATGACCCTAACCTGGTAGTCCTTTCTCTTCTTGTATTTTTTCTTAACCAAAAGCCATATGCAAATTTACAGGATTGAGCATCCTTACCATAAAACAAATGTCTTCCCGTAACCCACTCAAGAAAACGACTAAGTTTATAAGACTCTGCTAACCCTCTAAGTTGGTTTGAAAGAGCCTCAAACCGACCCTTATATTCCTCCACCGTAGATGTTTGTTTGAGCCGAATCAAGGCTTCCATGTGATCATCATAAGGGGAGGCCCCAAACGTGGTTTGTAGGGCCTGTAGGAACCCCTCCCAACTGTTCAGCCTCCTAGCTGCCTCAATATCCTGAAACCAAACCAAAACTTTTCCCTCCATATGGAAAGATGCTAATAAAATCCTGTGATGGGGGTTGGTTTGTTGATAACTGAAAAACTGGTTCGCCCGATAGATCCACCCACTGGGACTGTCCCCATTGAACTTGGGAAAATCCAGTCTTACCGCCCTTGTCTATATGCTCGTGTTATCCTCATATAAAAGATTTGTAATTGTGTGGACCCTTTGGGTTCGCCTGAGTTTTGGGCTGCCTTCACCTACACCAAGGCTTCCACATGTGAGGCCACCACATCCAACTTCTGCGCTAACCCTTGTACTACTTTTTGTAGCGTATTCAAGTTTTGCTGTGACTGATCCTGATTTTGTTTTACAGATGCAAGTGATTCTGCCAGTTAAGAATATCTAGTGCCTGCGCCCTCAGCCATGGAAAACCTGGATCTGATACCAATGTCATGATTATTGTAATCAAAAAGCGATAAATGAATTTTTGAGGAATCCAAAACCTCCAAACTTAATTTGATAAAATTCTTCAGTACAATTATATAAGACTCTAGACTTAATATAGAAAAAAAATAACAATTGACCAGGTTCCAAGGACCCCAGTAAACACAACTCCTGCTACTAAACTTATCTTCAGCTGACAACCTTATTGACTTATTCCCTTGGGCATAAACTGACAATTAATGACACATAACCATGCATTCTAATATTAACCCATTACCCCTTAAACTACCTGACCAACTAGACTGATCCAAATGACTTCTTTATAACCCAACTAATTATTCAACTAACATTGTGACCAAACTAACACCATTACAACTTGACTGACACAGGCTCCGGATTCAATTTGACATGACCAGCTCAGGACTACTGGCAGGTGGCTGGATGTGACCATACGCTGAGGGATGTGGACATGTTAAGGCCAGCTCCCACACAGATGTCTTCCACGGCACGTGACAAAGGAGAAGGGATGGTCAATCCAACAACCACAAATGATTTTTGTGAATCAATTTACCTCGATATTGTCTCCTTCTAATTCCCCCCCTCCAGGTATCTCCCTCTCTGTAGTGGATGATGACCACCCTAGGGCTATTGCCCTGCCTAGCCATGCTAGAGCCCATGACCTCCCTCATGTCTCCTCCTCTAGCAATTCTAACACATGTTCCTAGTCACTAGATGATTTTGGTACACTTTGAGAAGAGGAGAACAAATGAGTTTGTATGATTTGCAGGGGAGGAGAAGTGAGGGATGAGAGGGTAAAGGAGAAGGGAAGTGTTATATAGGTTTTGCAGAGGATGAGAAGTGAGAGATGGGAGGTGCAGTGTGAAGGTGAAAGGGAGAACAATTGGTGGGAGTTTATTTTGGAATTAAATGCTAACAATATTATTTGTTAGGGATTATGAAACCACATGGCGGTCGAGACATAATGAAAAGCATCTCTTTGCTATTTTTTGTGAAACAACGTTTTATCAATTTTATTAGGTGGGATTCACCGAAGAATTTCAGTTTTTTTTTTATCTTAACTAAACACTAAAATACTAATATTTTTACAATCTCAAATCAGACCACACTACCTAACACTCACTAAATATGAAATCAAGGCGAAGGTTAAGAAAATAGAGTTGAAAGTTGATTTGATTCATCTAACACGACACAACACATCTTAATTTAATATTCAAAAAATAATATAATTTTAATTTTTTTTAAAATAAGGTTGCAACTACCAAGTTTAATAAAATAGTTTAAAACCAACCATTTAGTAAGTGATATGATTTTGGAATTAAGATGTTCGTTTTCCCTGTGATCTCAGGTTCAAGTCATGTAGTTATTAATATGATGACCACTAAAGAATTACATGGTCATTAACTTCAGGGTCCATAGAATTAATCGATGTACATGTAAATTGATCTGGACACCATATTAATAAAAAAAATAGTTTATAACATATACAATTACATGTTCATTTTTTTAATTAAAAAAAACAGACAAACATCTACTAAAGGTCTTGTTGATGATATTTTGGATCAGTAATGAGGTAATGGAGTTTTATTGTATGAATGACGGGATGATATAATGGGTCACAGGTGGTCACGTGCTCCTAAGAATAATCTTCTTTTCTTGTCACGTGAATGAATCACTAAAGCAAATCCATAATTAATTTTCTCACCACAACATTCACCAACACTACACAGCCAAGTCCCTGAAGAACACTCAATTGATGCTTCCATCGTCATTCTTCCGTGCTTAAAAATTATGGAAGGTCGTCTTCGAAATTCATGTGAAACCATTTTTCCTTATATATAATTCGAATATTCAGTTTGGATCTTAACTAATTAGAGTGTTCATGAAAACATTACAGAACTAACAAGCACAAAATCTGAATGTTTATAGATAGGAAATCTAGAATTTTATTACTAGCCGTTGGAAAAAAGAGAGAGTTAAGAATATGGGAGCCGAGAAGCTGTCTAGGACAGCTTTGAAACTCTGTTTTCAAAAAATTCAATTTTTTGATTTTTATTTTAAATGAATATGTTTTGGTGTTTTTAGATCATTTTGATATGCTGATGTCAAAAATGATTTAAAAAAAATAAAAAATATCATTTTTATATATTTCGGCACGAAAAACACTTAGAAAAACTACAGCAATAGCTGTCCCAAACAGGCCTGAATATTGCAATTAATGAAGTCACGACGAGGACTATTTAATTATTTTTATCAGATTAGAGTGACCAAGTTATAATTAACCCTCCCTTTAAATTTGATTCTGCTTCCACGAGGGGGTAAAAGAAACCGAGAAGACAGACTGTGTAAAGCATAGAAAAGGCAACCATAAAAAAAAAACCAGTCTTGGTCTCAGCTCTCAGTTCTCTCTCACACGCACGCACACTCGCTTTTTCTCTTTCTCAGCCTCTATCGAACCAGCAAAAAAAGAGAGTAAATAAGAAGATAAACGACATTTCCTTCCCTCTAATTTCTCTTTGTATAGTCACCATCACCGTTAAACACCATAAAGATTCTGCATCTCTTTGACTGCTACCAGACACTCTCAGGATTGCCAAGCTTCAGAATTTTTGTTTAGGGTTTTGATGTGATAATGGAGACGGTGACAATGAAGAAGTACAACAGGCAAGTAAGTCCAGAGAGAGCAAAAGTGTGGACAGAGAAGTCGCCAAAGTATCAACAACAGAACCGTAAAGTCCCTGTTGTTTATTATCTCTGTAGAAATCGTCAGCTTGAGCACCCTCATTTCATTGAAGTCCCTCTTGCTTCACCTGATGGTCTCTACCTTAGAGGTATTTTTAGTGAGTTTTTTGAACTGGGTTTGTTTTGTTTTTGAGAGTGAACGTAATGTGATGTGATGTGATGTTGCAGATGTGATCGAGAGGCTTAATGTATTGAGAGGCAGAGGGATGGCTTCTTTGTATTCTTGGTCTTCTAAGAGGTCAAAGTCACTGTCTTTCTTCTGTTTTTAGTTTTATGGACTGTTTGATGTGAAAATCATGACAAAATTGAAATTTAAACTTCTTTCGTTGAAAAAAATTGTGGGCTGCTTTTAGTTTTTCCTGTTCTCTAAATTTAGTAGAATAATCGTTTTGGCTAGTTTTTAGCTGGGTCTACCCTCCATTTCCTTGTGCTTATCTGTTTGTTTGTTTTGTTTCTGTTATTGACTGCAGAAGCTATAAGAACGGATTTGTATGGCATGACCTCTGTGAGGATGATTTAATTCTTCCTGCTCATGGAAGTGAATACGTTCTCAAAGGTTCTGAACTCTTTGAAGAATCTAATTCAGGTGGGTTATTTAAATCAATTTAAGTGACGGGTTGGTTTTTGTTTTATAGTAACATTTAGGATAGGTTAAAGGGCTGAGAGCTTGAATTAATCTCCACAGATCGTTTCGCTCCTGTTGGAGCCATAAAAATGCAGAATCTGAAACTATTGCCTGAACCCGCATCTTCTAGAAGCCAAGATGATTCCTCATCGTCCGCGAGTTTGAATGGAAAGGAAACAAAGCATTCTCAGGAAGATGAAGTGTCCCCTCCACAGCAACGTCCTGGCTCCTCTGGCGTGTCTCCAGAGTCTACAGTTGGAAAGAAATCTTCATGGAATGGCTCTCTTAGCTTGACAGAATACAAGATTTACAAGAGTGATGGATTCACAAATGCTTCAACACAGACCGAGGAATATGTAAGCAAACCTAAATCCCGAGAAACCTGTTCAAGGGGTGTCTCGACTGATGATGGTTCTCTGGAACAGGAATGCAATGAGAATGATCAAAATCGATTTCCACAGGTGAAAGAAAATTCTGAAATATGTGAGAATCCAGTTTCCCCTCATCCATCTTCCTCTAGTGCATCGTCATCTGGTGGGAAGACTGAAACTTTGGAGTCTCTTATTAGAGCTGATGTTAATAAAATCAACAGTTTTAGAATCCTTGAAGAGGAAGATATTCGAATGCCAAACAATGCAAGGCTCAAGGCCTCTAATATGTTGATGCAATTGATATCCTGCGGGTCAATTTCAGTGAAAGATAACAGTTTTGGACTAGTTCCAACCTACAGGCCGAGGTTTACTCACTCAAAATTCCCGTCTCCATTGTTCTCTACTTCTATGATGTTAGGAGAACTTGATTGCTTGTCAGAGAATCCAAGGATGATGGGCCTCAGATTGGAAGAAAAGGAGTATTTCAGTGGGAGCTTGATTGAGACAAAAATGCTTAAGGAAGGAGATGGACATCCTAGTCTGAAGCGTTCTTCTTCCTTCAATGCAGACAGGTCAACCTTTTTTCAACTCCGTGGTTTTAAATTCTCTGCATATCATTTAAATTCTCTTGCGGGTTGGTTGTTGTGGCACCTAAGAAGCTAATACTCGACATTCTTACATATTTTGCAATAGGAGTATGCGCAAACTACGGGTTGGCTTGTTTAATGATGAATTTAATTGGATCTTATTAGCTTCAACAATAGGCATGTTAACCAGTTTGTGGATGGTTGAGAATTTTACAAGATAGGTGTTCAGAAAGATTGACACACATCAGAAATGTTCTGGGGACAGCCTAAGTTGACTCTTCTCTTGACTGATTATTTGAAAGTTCTATTAGGCCAATTAACACAGCTGGTTAAGGTTGTCAACTAGCTATTCTCGAAGCAACATGAATGGATCAAGCTTGAGTGTTCAGCTTGGCTCTTAGGCTTGATAAATAGAACTCACAATGTCAATCATTGGATTTGCTTGCTTTTGTTTTTCAGTTTAATGTGGATTGGAGGGATCCTATCATGTTGGATGTTGCGTGATGGTGATTACTTGGTAGAGCTAAAATCTTTTCTTAATTTAGACTTGCAAAACTGCCGCACCACTTTCTATAAACTTACTACTTGCCCTGCACTTTAGGTGTTAATAATTAGGTCACATTCACTGTATTTAAAGCCATGCTAGTGTGTTGATATTCAAAAGCGCAAAGCTTTGTTGCATGAAGAATTTTCTAGTTTATAGTTGTTCTGCGCAACAAAGGGTCATATGAGGTCATTACGTTACCGTTTATTATTTGTATAATGTAAAATTGTAATGTTGTTAGGTTATTGTCATGGTAGTTGATCCTGCTGTATGATGAACTTGTATCAGTTGCCGTGGAGCATAGAACAATATCCTGATGTGAAATGAATCTGTTTATAATCACCTGTTTCAACTTTGGTTCTTTCCTTTCATAGAGACACAACATTTTCTTTTGTTTGATTGAAAAATAAAAGAAGGAATTAAGGTGGTTTTGTCCTCCCCCCACCCACCAACATGCCTTAACTGTAATAATGATAGTCCAGGTGGGGGTCATGGATTTATGGGTTAGCTTCATGAGTTTTATTTATTGACTTCTTTTTATAAGAATACTGAACATAATTTTTACACAGGAAATAGTTCTACTTTCTTCCTTTATTTCTTTGTTCACCTTAATTAAAAACGTAAATTAAACTGCAGGACGTGTAAACAACCAGATTCAGTTGAAGACAACGACGAGTCAACCTCTGGACGCTCAAAATGCATTCCACGATCAATAAAAGCCTCGCTATGCAAGCAACCGCAAAGTGAAACCTCGCAATCGCCTGTTTCTGATAAACCTAGAAACTCCTCTAACGGGGCTGACGGCTCTCAAGTAATGCGCGATAGCTCGTCAAATGGTGGCAGTAAGAGAGTCACAGAGCCGAGTTCAGGTAAAATTCAATCAAAGAAGCTCAATTCTTTCAGAGAGGAGGAGAGGGTAATCAAAATCGAAGAAAGTTAAGTGTTGACTCCGATCTACTCTAAAAGTAGCTGCCTGCTAAAGTTTAATCTTGCGTTATCAGATTTTGACAATATCCTCATTTCCTCCCAGCAGGCTTGCTTCTGGAGCTCGGGTTATAATCCACTCCAAAGCACCTTGTGACCCTTCTGTTTGCAGTTCTTAGGGCACAATTTGGAGGCAGGCTGACCAATGGTACAAACAATTGGTTCCATTTGAAAAAGTGTGCTGATTTTGTAAAACTACCAGTTTTCAAACTTTCTTTAAATTTCAAATGATGCTTGATTTATGTGCGGGTCCATGTAATGATCCTGTAAAAATGTAAAAAGTTTTGAAGGGTAGAGAAAAACAGGAAATAACCCTTTTGCAAGGTTGCAGCAAGTTCAGGCATTGAAGAGTTTAAACTGGACAGGAAAAGTTTTGTACTCAAGCGTTACTGAAGAGCTTTTTCCCTTCAAAAATGCAGTCACAGAATCATCCCTTCTCAGTATTATAAATTTATCAACGAGAAAAGGTATCCCAGGCATTATGAGGTAATGTGACCATTCTCACTGAATTCCTATGGTCAATATCAAGCTATCTCTAGAATAGGCTAAAGGGTTATAATTTCTCGGTTGACTATTTGAGAGAAAAAAACGGCTGACTTGATACCAAAACCTTCTCTTGATAATTTATAAAAAACTGGTAGGATGTTCAGTGAGTCTGCAATTCAGATATTAGTTGTGGTGCTTGTAAGCTAGCCTGACAATTTGGTTATAAAAAAGAAAAACCATCTGTAACTTGGGTTGCTTCCCTGCTGGCGGTGTATGTTATTGCCAGTGCCATGTGTGTTCTTTCTATTTCTCAGAAGCAAACTCTTTCTACCGCCAAATTGTGGCCAATATAGGGTCTGTTTGGGACAGTTGTTGTTGTAGCTTTTTAAAATGTTTTTCATGCTGAAATATATTAAAATGATATTTTTTTATTTTTTAAAAATTATTTTTAACATCAGTACATTCAAATGATCTAAAAACATCAAAATATATTTATTTAAAATAATTTTTTTTTTTGAAAACACAATTTTAAAAGCATACTAGTGGAAAGAAACAGGAAAAATTTTATATTCACGTGTTAGTGAATAGCTTTTTCCTCTGGAATGGTGAATGAGGTTCTGCTTTTTATATGCTCGGTTGAATGAGGTTTCAGCCTGGAAAGAAGCCTCGGGCACCGAGAAAACACTGGCAGTGCTGCTTGGTCTCAAGGCTTTTTTATTATTATTATTGGGAAAAGGGCAAATTGTGTTTGACTTGAGGAGGGCTTTCTCGAAGCATGATAAATAGTCAAACCCTCCAAGGTATTGTCCAGTCTGAACCAACCATATCAAGTTGACTCCACGAGAGAGAGAAGACAAGCAAGCTACAGCTCCATTGTCAAAATAGTGTAGCTGTCGCATCCCGGGACTACAATTTGAAATAATAACAATTCACACGCGCCACCGTGATGGATGGTGCAGGGGCTGCTAAATGTATTTAATACATGGTGAAAATACCGAAAAGTCCATGTAAAAGAAAATGCGCTTGGGAGTCAACTAAAAATCATGAACTAGACTTGCAGGTTTACACGTGCAAGGATGCGCCAAGCTTAGAGCCTGTTTGAGAGTGGTTGCGGTAGTTTTTTAAAATGTTTATCGTAATGAAATATATCAAAATAATATTTTTTTATTTTTAAAAATTATTTTTGAAATCAGCACATCAAAATGATCTAAAAACACCAAAATATATTCATTTAAAATGAATTTTTTTTCTTCAAATTTTAGCCAAAAACCAGTGGAATCGCAATGTCGGGCACTTAATGAGCATTGAATTATTTAGGAGGCGTGGACTGCTCCCTAATTTGTCTCCTTCGTCTCAACTCTTGGCCTATGTGCTCTGCAGGCTTGGTCTGAAGACAAAAATCAACGTGGCAGCTTCTGTGTGGGTGAATTTTGTGTCCACTAACCAGACAATGAACTGCCGTGGCCTTCGGGTGGTAGAAAAAACAGAGCAGTATACCCTTTTTTTATGATGTTAAAAATAAATATTTGTAAGAAAAAACTAGTTATATTATATTATGTAAAAACAAATGCACATGTTTCGTAAGGCAATTCTTCCTATTTTTATTCATGCAAATTATATATTTCTTTATTAATAGTACTATTTTGAATAAAAATTAAAATTAAAAATCATTTATTTGAATCAAGAAGGAAAAATATTCGATTTCCTTATTCATGTATTTAATATAAAATATGATGAAAAGATTTATTATAAAAAAACAAAATAAGTATTTTATTTTATTTTATTTTATTTTGGTGTCTTTTTTTATACCTTTAGTTCATGATTTATTATAACCTCAGTGTTTTTCTTCTTAATTTTAACTTTAACTTTAAATTTAATTTTATAAAATTGATCTTAATTGAACGTTTGAATTTTCTTTTACACTTCACTAAGAGCATGCAAAGAAAAGTAAGTCTTAATAAATAAAATATTATTAAATCAACAAATGAGAAATTATTAGATTAACCCTGTTCATTTCTATGGGACCAAACGGCTATACAAGGACATATCATCCATCCTAGCCACCACAAAATCAAAGGAAAATGCAAATTAAAGCGAGGAGCCATAACTGAGCTGTGCTGGTTTTAACTTTTAGCCTCCTGGGCTCGATGAAGAAACAATGGTAACATGGAAGATAAACCCATTTGTGTACAGCAAAATCCAGACAAACCTCCATGACATAACAAAAATAGCCATTTCCTGCTGTGAGGAATTGTCTCGAGAAAGATCTTTTAACTGATACAATGTAGATGGATTAACAATGTTAAGCAAGAATAGCTTTCCTTCCCTGCTGGCATGTTAACCATGCAAAATAATGGCAACCTCATTTAATCTTATTGCCTACTTCTGATGAAATAGGTGATTGATCAGCTGATTATTTCAGCATCCTCGATGGGCATGATGCAGCAGGGCCTCCTCGTGTCTGTCTGGTATTGTATGAGTTGCAGCTCAAGCATTTATTTGCCACAATGTGGAATTGGACCCGGGAATTCGCTCCGCAATCGTTGCAGAGAATCCACGCCTGGTTGTAACCAAAAACCAATCAGAAATTCCTATGGATAATGGATATTAAATGATCAGGGCCTTCTGTGTCAACTTTAGATTCTCACCATTTTATTCTGGTAAGTTTCAGGCATCGGAGTTGCTGAAATCTGCATTCGAGTTTAAAACACAGTCGAGATACATAAACTGGGACGACATGGGAAAACTAAACAGGAATGCTGACAAGGATTTTGACTACCTCTTCATCAAGCTTTTGCCATAATCTTGTCATATCACATATGGACTTGGAGCAAACCGGGCATGAATACCTGCAGAATCAAGTTATACATGAGCCAACCCATTAGCTGACATTTTCCAGATGAGAGATGGAAGGAAACATGATACAGAAATGCTGCAAAGTCAAAGGTTGTTTTTTTTCCTGTCATATAACATAAATGCTGCCATGAGAAATTTCAAGGATGCTATATGTTTCTAGAAAAAAGAAAAGATGTGATAACATTTTTGAATCTGAAATTAATTGAGGAGGGTAGAGCAAAATAAAAGTAGTATGAATTTGAGCAAGTTGCGCAGTGCTTACCGGCAGTGCTGTTCCATCTCTCTCAAGCATTCCAAATGTATTGTGTGTCCACAATGCAACACAGTGATATCTTTCATGGTGTCAAATAGAAACTGTGTGAAAAAGAAAAAACCCTCTCTAGGTATCCAGAATACTTTTCAAAATCTTCGATACATAGGTGTTAGTTACATTGTATGAATGCTTTGTTTACCTCGAAACACACAGGGCAATTATGGTGCATAGCCCTTTCGATGCAACGGTGTGCATCCTTCATTAACATTGAATAACAGCAGCCTGGTGAACAAAAATATCTTGAAATATCAGTTTGATTGATTCAAAAGAAGAAGAAAAGGGGAAAATAGATTGCAGTTTTCAATTCCAATCAAGGTTATTGGCTTGTTATCTTCTCACTCACCGCATTTGTTGCAATGGAAGAAATTTTCCTTTCCTCCAGTTCTGTAAAGGCAATGACAACAAAATCAATGAGCTTAAACTTGTAATTCGTATAGTATTCAGAAGAAAGCTATTTGGGCCATGAAAGTGCTTGTTGACCTCGAAATAGAACGAGTAACTTGATATGAAAATACAATGTGAAAATAGTGTGCACAAGAAGGTTCAGAACTCCAGATTTGTTACTGCTCATATGGTGTAGCCGTTCAAAGAACTAGAAATGAACCGAAGAAGAAAATAGTGAGACAGGAATTAGGTGTATTACCTGCATATTCCACATTCATCACAATGGTATTGATTTTTTGAAACCTGAACAAAAAAAATCATTTCGCATTACTACAAAAACTGATTATATTAGCAAAATGGAAGTAAAAAAGATCACCAATGAGAAGTATGGAAAATCACATCATCATCGAAGAACTTGCACTTAGAACAGTAGTATTTCCCCATGCAAACTCCACAGTTTATGCAATTTTGCTGAACCTGTTCAATGCAACACAGGAATATTAAGAGTTCACACACTTCTATCTTAATTGTCAAAAATCCTTTGACTTGCATCATCTAATTTCATGTTGCAGACACTTACATCTTGTTCGGTGTCACAGAGGGAACAGATAACCTGAAAGTAAAGTTTAACAGGATACAATTAGAGAAAACCAAGAAACCCAACACAATAAACCCTATTTAAAAATGACATTAAAGATACAATATGCCATAGACCCGGCTCAAGGCTAAAGTTGTGCCTTGGCCGGTTAAATTTCAAAATAACATCATTTTTTTTTTTATATAAATAAATCCTTGGAATTGTTGTTGGTTGAACTGCTAGGTCACCTGAGTATTGACTGGGCTAACACCCACCTAGTTCGAAAGGAAATCCAGGCCAAGCTTTGAGATTATGGCCTAAGGCCCTCAGCCTAACCTTATCCTAGAAAAAACACGCAATTATCTCGGTGGTCATGTGTGATGTGGAAATCGAAAGAGACATCTTTTATCATAAGAAAAACCTTATCCAAAATCATTGATTTTTCAAGAAGTGCACAGAGTTTGTTCCTAGCAGGACATCTTCCTGTTTTGTATTCATTCTTGCGAGTCTTCAAAAATAGTCCAAGCTTTACCCACTACCTTCTGTCCATATATTTCTGTCTTTGTCTCGAAAAAATATGTAAAATTGTCGAGACTACCAATTGCCTTCGTACTTTTTGAGATATAATGAAAAAAAGGCACAAAAGTGGAATATTCAACCACATGCTCCCATAGAATCGTTTTTCTCTCCCTTTAGCCACCAAACAAGGCTCCTCTTTTGCAATAAATTAACATGACTAAAAAATGACTGCCAAGCAGCGGAATGGCATGGAGTATATAGATGAAACGAATCAAGCGCATTCCAACTCAATCAGAATGTGTACCTCCTAACAATCTCGATTCAGGAACACAAAATAATTACGAGAGATTATTGGCAAAAGTCTATTGCAGAAAGAAATAAAAGAATACCTTCGTGACCTCATGGCGTGGAATATCATGTCGATCAAGTGGGTTGGTTTCCAAACCATTCTGTTCATACAGAAAAAAAAAGGTTCAAAATTAACAAACCATCTACTAAGAACATGAATTATCTGTCAAAGAGAAAGAGGAGAAGGGAGTAAAGAAGAAAGATCATAGCTTTTTGTACACATATACCTTGACATCGTTATGACAATGCCTGCAATCAAAGATTTCATTGCAACAGGGTGCTCTAATCTTGCATCTCCTCCTATAATGTGAGCATCTAATTGGAGCAAGGAAAATTAACAAAGAAAAATCTCGAATCAGACTACAAAAAAAGGGCAAGGGACCAAAATGTAAAATGAATTTGACATCAGAAAATAAGACATACCCATAATTCCCATAACCAATCTGCATCTTTGATGCTTCTGCATCTCCAAATTGAAGAAAATCTGATTGTGCCACGAATGTACCCTCCATTCTCTACAATTCTAGAAGCTCCTCAACACCTGAATCCATAAACACACAGCAAACTCAATCAACAACTGTTTCATTTAAAAGAACAGGAATCAATGAAAGAAAGAGCAAAACACAAACCCAGAAAAGAACTTTCAGACAAACACAAAGCTAATCAAGCTTTTAGAGAGATTAAGAGAAACCCACTATTTATCCCTCTATAACCCTCTCTTCTCTCTTCTCCGTGTCCACACAAAAATCAAATCTAACTAGTATTGAAAGGGCTGGGTCAGAGACACGCAAGGCAGGCAGAGTAAATTAACCTGCAAGAAAAAAACTACCTAAAATAGAAACCGAGTACTCTGTTTCCAGGTAAACAACGTCCGCACCAAACACTAATGCGCTGTTATAGTTGAACGTATGGATGTTGGATTTGGGAGGTTTTTATTTCTCAAGACTGTCTGATTCTACACAGCTGTGAGCGAGTTTGAGTCCAATCACTCAGTAGTAAGCATGGGTTGTGAGCATAAATTCGACGACTCTTTTTATGCTTTGTGAGGTCGGTGGCGGGAAAGATCAGATTGGACAGCCAGGGGCTTGGGATTTTAACTGCTTTTTAACTGTAAAGGGTGTTTTGGAGATGACAAAGTTTTTGAGCATTACGCGCTTCACTGCGGGTACTGTTCACTCACTTCACCCATTAACATGTTGTTTATTGAATTATTTTCACTCATCATCTTTATTTTGTTTTAATAAATTTCATATATTTTAATTCTAGTTTTTTTTCTTTCTAGCAACTATCAATCTCTTTTATTATATATATAAAAAACACTTTATTGTGTGTACTTTCAAAAAATATATTTCTTCAACTCATGTTTTGGATTTAAGTAAAATTGAGAATAACATTAATAATAAAGATTTTATTCTTTTATAAACTTAAAATGCTATTTTTTTTATATTAGCATTATAATACAATCTAAAATAATTTATAATATTTAAAAAAGAAAACAAAATCAAAATGACATTATACTTAGCCAGAATGGGAAGTGATTGTCACATTGATATGAGACGCGTGGACAATGGTCAGGTCAAACTGTCGATGGTATATCGAAAAATGCAAAGTGACACTGGATTTGGACAAAACAGCTGTTTTGGTGGTGGCGCCGCCTCTGCCGCCCCTCGTTTTAATGTTTTATAAATAAAACTGAACCGGATACGTACACCCACGTACCCATCCAATTGGATAGGATCTGACTCTTTGCTGATTAGGCACGGGCCCCATTAGTCTTATCTATCTCAAGCCATGCCATCATTGACGTTGTATCGAAATATTATTTATGGTTACGAAACATGATTTTTTTATGTGTTAAATTTTGTTTTGTTTTTGTCGAAATATTTCATACCAGTTAAAAAAATAAGATAAAATGATACAGTTTTAATTTCGTTTAGAATTTTGGCCCGTTCCAGAAATTTTTTCCTAATTTTGGCTAAAATATTCTGGTTTCATTTTTTCCGTTCCGTTTCAGCCAAATAATATATATTTTTTAAAATAATAAATAATTTTAATATCCATCATATCTCTTAATCCTACAGTTAGATTGAAATAAAATTTTACTAGAGGTCTTTTGACATATTTATATATATTATGTTAAAATTTCAAAGCAATCAGAGAATATAATGACCTTGCGAGATTAATGATGACATTCTCGTAATATTATATATGTTCATAATTTTTTTTAGAAAAAATTATTTTATTATATCTTTTTTTAGAATAAATTACACAATTTTAAATAATTTTATTTTTAAATTTTGATTAATGTTTTTTGAATTAATATATTTAATTATATATATACATAAATAGTATAATCCCGAAACAACACGCTGAAACTAAAACATTCCATTCCAATTAAAAAACAAAACACCGACAAAAATAAAATTGACAATCTTGGTTATATGATTAGATTTTAATAAATAATATTTTAATATATATATTAAAAAAAACAACGTATAATTTAGGACCCTATTAACACAGATGCAAATGAAAGAAGGAACTTTTTAAATATTAATACCAAGTTCAGAAAAATGAAAATATAAGTTTATCATAAATTAATTTTATTTAAACCAATTAAAAGATCACGTTATAAGTTTTGATTCAAGATGTATATTGATTTGTTTTTGGACTGTTTTATATCTTATTAATTTTCTATTAAATCCTTTTTTTAATTAAATTACACAAAAAAATGATATAGTAGTATTAATTTTAAAAATCAACACTGCTTGTTCTCTCTCCAATAAATCAAAGACAAAAACAATCTAAAAGATGTTATGATTTAAATGATTTTGTGAAAAACATATTATAGTGAAAGCTTATATCATAGACTTTGATTTAAAATACATATTATATATTTTATTGATAATATAAATAGGAGATAGAGTTTTCGATGATTTAAAACCTCAATAAAACTGCGACGAGTTATAAAATAGAATTTTTTTTTTTAAATCAACATCGATTAAAAATTTAAACTTGGCATGCATAAAGAAAAAATAGATTATGTATTTTTAAAATTTCAACTCAATAGCGTCAACCTGATTGAGTCAACTCAGTAGCAGCGTCAACCATATTGAGTCAACTAGTTAGATCAATACGTTGAATTGACTCAATGTTATAGGTCTGTTTATTTGGTTCTTTGTGTTTTCTTTGGTTATGTTTTTGGGTTTTAAAGTAGTGTTTGGTAAACACCCCTTTAAGTTTATTTAGATAATTTTATAATGTAGGAAAAATGGTTTTTCCAAACATTGAATCAGAAAAAAAGAATAATAATAGTAAAATTAATTAAATAATAATAAAAATTTCCTTTAATGTATTTTTGTGTGTTTCAAACCGTCAAATTCCTCAAAAATAGATTTATGATTTAATTGAAAATAAGTTTGATTTTTTAGGACTTCTGTTTACGTATTGAGATTTTAATAAAGAGATTATTAAATTTCTAAGAATTTGGTATATATTTCAAAATATATAATATATATATTTTTTAATTCATGAGAATAAACAGTATATACTGCGATTTAAAATATTAATAATTAATCTGAAATTTCTTACCGTTATCCAAAATAGATGAATTCACTATTTGTTTTTAAATACAGAGAGTCAACTCCAGGAAATTGCGTGCAAGAACTTCATTTCATGTTGACCAAGCCTGGGGCTCTGGCAGATGCCCAACGAATTACAGAGCCCAACCTCTCACCATTGGGCTCAAGCCCATTACAGCAAGGTCAACACCAACAGCGGCATCATTTCTGTGGAAAAAGCATCTGACTGTAAGATTGAAGCGTGGAAACTTTGTGTACTCCCGACCCCACATAGATCGGTCCACACACACACATATTTATTCAAGAAATATAAGATTGAAGCGTGGAAACTTTGTGTACTCCCGACCCCAAATAGATCGGTCCACACACATATTTATTCAAGAAATAATGTACAACTTATTCTTATCTAAAAGCTTGAATTGATAGGTGAGATCTCATAATATGATTTATATCATTTTTTAACACACTTCCTTAAGTGAAAGCTTTTTGAGCTTGAAATTTGCACACAAACTCACTCTACCTTGTGCTTGATTTTTATCAAATAGAATGGGGGTGGTGAGATTTGAACTCGTGACCGCTGGGTCAACAAGGCTCTGATACCATGTTAAGGAACCATCTTACCTAAAAAAAACTGATAGGTAAGGCCCCACAATTGCTTACAGCTCGAGCTGAACTCGTGCAAGTATAAGGCTGATGAGGCACTCGCAACTTCTTTAATGTTTTTCAACGAGCAGAGAATTAATTTCGTGGATATGGGAACGTGTTCATGTTGTCGAATCCACTGCCGAGCGAGCTTCAATTGTGTGATACACATTCATCTAAATAATTATGATTATATATATATATATATATGGTAGAGTTTACTGGGAATTCTTTATCTGGCAATGATAATTGAGTGTTCAAGTTTGCTGACAAGCATTTTAATAAGGCTGCATCTTGTTAACTGGCTGTGAGATCCATCTAATTGAGGAGACAATATTTATTGTCAATCTGTTCGATGCTCCATGCCTCCATTGCCGTCAACATCAAAAGTCAAAGGAAAGTGTACAGAACTAGCCAGAGAGTCATCTCTAGCTGGTATTAATGGCCTGTGTTTCTCCCATTGGATCGATAGGAACGAACGAGCAACCAATTAGATCATGCGAGGACGACGCCTCACCCATCATAGTCTGTTTGGCTAGTGATTACTTGGATGGATCCTTACAGAATATATCAAGACAACTCGAGCAAGTGTGGCCTCTATCTGATCAAACTGGGATGTGTTTACAGTAAATTGATCTTGAGAGTAGACATGATCTATATCTCAAACTGGCATGTGCTGACAGTAAATTGATCTTCATTTCAAAACGTTTCCACTGTTCATATATATAATTTCAATCCACACCTAAGAGTAAACTAAGTTAAAACTATACAATTCAAATCTTAAATACAATAAAAGTAGAGAAATTCAACCGGTATGACCTGATCAACTCGATAAGTATAAAAACAACCTGAACAACTAGTAAAAATATAGTTTGACTTAAAATAAATTCAAAATGATATATTCTTTAGAAAATTATCGAGATGATAATATATTGGATGAATCCAGGTTAACTAAATTTTGATTGCCCCTAAAATTCTAACTTGAAATATAACAGTATATTAGGAGACTCTTCATAACATTTAAACCTGAATTAACAGTCTTGATAGATATAATTGATAGCATAAAACTAGATAATATTTTTTTTTTATAGAAAAAACCCTTATTTGGTTGGAACCACAAGAAGTGATGGGAGCAATTTAATTCGTTAATCCCAATGTGTTTTTAAGCAAAGGCTCTTTGTTCGTTAATTAGGGTTTGGTCCTTTCGAAGAGAACTTCAATGTTGTAATAAGATTGACTTTGTATATATATTATATTATATTATATTTAAGCGTGCGTTTGTACCCGTTTCGCAATATAATAACTTTTGTTTTTCAAATTATTTTTTCTAAAAATTAAATTATATATATATATATATATATATATATATATATATTTTCAATTGAAAAGGAACAGGACTGCACACTAATTTATTCCCTTTCAAAGAATCTAAGATGACAAGCTGTAATAGTATTGTAATTCGCGGAAGCACTAACAAGTCACTAATAGCCACAGTTTTTAATTTTATTGTTTCCGAAACCTCCCAAACATAAACTAAAAACAATTCCAACGTCAGGGATTAATTCTCCATCTAGATTCCATTCACACCTTCTTATTTTTAATCGTGTTTACCTTCTATATATGAGAAGATTATCGGGTTTAGGAGGGCATATATATCTTATTCAGTGAATGGATAGGATGGATGATCCAACTGGAAAGCCAGTACAGACTAATTATCAGTTTGAGTTGCATGATTTCATTGATGAAGCCAACTTTGATCAATACATTGATCTAATCCGAGGAGAGAATGAAATCACTGGTTTCGATTGTGATCTCATCAATGGCTTTCTGGCAGATGACCAATTCGGTCCGGCCACAGGAGATAAATTTGATTGTGATCTTGTCAACTACGTTCCTACACACACTTCTGGTGCGGTGGAACAGGATCCCGATTACGTCCCCGTTGCACCGCCAAGTTTTGACGGGGACATGGGATTGGGGGCTGAAGAAGATACTGACGAGGATGACTCTTCTGGAACCACCACAACGACGACGGCGACGACGAAGAAAACGAAGACGGACCGATCAAGGACATTGATTTCGGAGCGAAGGAGGAGGGGCAGGATGAAGGAGAAGCTCTATGCTTTGCGGTCCCTGGTTCCTAATATAACTAAGGTATATATTCCTGACCTAGCTTTAACGTTGACATTGCCATGAATGCCAGCAAAACTCATCAAATGCTCCGCTCATTATAAGCTAGAAGATTACCAGTTTTCGATTCCCAGCAAAACATATTAAACTGCTGTTCTGTAACAGTAGTCTTTCATACATATATATAGGATAAATTCCCAAGTGACACTAATTGATCCTTTGAGAGAAACAGATGGACAAGGCCTCCATAATTGGGGATGCCGTGTTATATGTGCAAGAGCTGCAAAAGCAAGCCAATAAGCTAAAAGCTGATATTGCCAGCCTTGAATCATCCTCCACAGGATCAGATAGATCTCAAGGGTCAAATAGAAATCCAAAGAACTCTCAAAATACCGACCATCCAGTTCGCAAGCAGATCATCAAGGTTTGTCGAGTTATTTTGACTAGCACAACAAGTGATTATTATACTGTTAATTAAAATGCTACAACTTCTTAATTATCTGGCTCATGGGGTTTTAGGTGGATGTGTTTCAAGTGGAAGAAAGAGGGTTTTACGTGAGATTGGTGTGCATCAAGGGGGGAGGCGTCGCAGCCTCGCTCTATAGGGCTCTCGAGTCCCTCACAGGCTTCATTGTTCAAAGCTCAAACTTGGCTACAACTTCTGAGGGCTTTGTATTGACATTTACTTTAAATGTGAGTTCTTATCTTCACTGTCAAGATTTCTCTGGTTACTTCATTCATGGATTGATACATAAATTATTATTGCCGAAACAGGTTAAGGAAGCTGAGCAGGACATGAACTTGCCAAATTTGAAGCTATGGGTTACCGGGGCTCTTTTCAATCAAGGATTTGAACTTTTGACGGCCTGATCATCCATCTGCCTCTACCCTCTCTCGAGACAGTAATCACCATGCTTAATTATGATTTAGAAGCCATGTCTGCAAGTATTTTGTACTCTTGGATCGATGGCTTATAATTTGTTTCTTTTGTCCAAGAAACGCAATTCCGATATGAGATATACTAATTTCCCATCACCTGTATCGTATAGCTAGCCGAAGACTGAATAAAAGCCAACGACAGTTTCAGTTTTTTCTACTCTATACATGTACGGACTCCGCCCCCCTCCCTCTCTCTCTCTCTCTCTCTCCCTCTCTCTCTCTCCCTCTCTCTCTTCATTTACGGTTTGTCCACAGAATCAATGAAGAAATTGAAGGTGGAAAAAAAAAAAACTCAACGTAACCATATGAAAGTCAACTCATTTAATCTATTAATAAATTGGTACTTGTTTAATGTAACCTTCGAGCCACTGACTTGTTTAGAAAGCATTCTTATATCTGGCCTGGAGATGAATAATTCTATTAAGAAAAAAAGTTATTTAAATCTTAGTTCTTGTAGTTTATCAAAATTAATTAATTAATTAATTTAGTATTAAAAATAATTAGGTTATGGCTTAAAGAAAAACTATACTAAACCCAACAATACTACACAAATAATTCAAAATAATAACAAAAAAACATCGAGGTATTAAACTTTATTTAAAATGGTAATGAATTGGGTCCTCACTGTTAGAAGAGAAGGATAAGATATTATAACTAATTTATAAAAAAAATACAGGAAAAAAAAACCCGGAGGAATAATGTTTTTTATTAACTAATTTAACTAGATTTATAACTTTTCCAAATCAGATTAACTTTCGGGCTTCCATGTCTCCAATCTCTTGTAACTTACCTATAATATTATCAATTAACGCAAAAACCTCTCATAATTAATTCTTGCTTTGGTCATTTAATATCTCCCCGCACCACTCTACTTGACATGGGGATAAAATTTTTGACAAGATTTTACTCCCAGCATGACAGTTTAATCCTTCATTAGACTCAACCTTCCTCACAATTCCAACTCGTGTTTAGCATATCACTAAAGTGTTTCACACACCCAAAGAACTTTCCATGAATTCTTTCACATAATAGACAATCAATAAGAATACAAGTAAACAAATTAGAAATGTATGTACAATTTACAGGAAAACACTCCCAACCTTTATTAATTCTGAAACAAAAGATACACAAAACTAGTTGTGTGCCATGCACAAATCTACTTGCAGGCTACACCCCATTAGTTCCCTTTTATTATAAGAGAATGTGGAAGTTCCATATAAAACCATCACCCCTAGAGAGATCTATACAATTGGTTAGTTTGGTCAAAATAGTAACTACCGAAAACTACCCTTTGTAACTTCCCTTGGTTTGCCACTTCACAGACCTTCAAGCTAGTCGGTTGAGCCCTCTCTACCAATCTAGTTATGCTTTTGCATGTCTTGGACAACCCTCTATCCAAGTCTAAAGTCGTGTTGAACATGCTGCTGATGTTTGAACGCACCAGTTACGCACTGCTGTTGAATTTACCTCTGCCCATGCATGCTGCTGATATCCCAACAGTGTTCTTATTGGCACACCCTCAAGCATAGGACTGTGACAAACCACCCCCACCTAAAGAGTCCGACGCCTTCATCGTATTTGATTTGAGGTAATCTCGCACCTTGTCCTCGTACTGCCACAAGTCAGTATCTCTCTCCTACAAAACCTCTTCATTTCTAACCTATTTTACTAGAAATTCAATCCTCCAGTTCTTTCTATGCTGCCCAAGTCTATGATGATCCATTATCCTTACAATGTCATCATCAAAATGCTTATGAACCGTTGGTGGAGCACACTGTGTCTTGTTCCTGTCTGGTTCCTCCTTATCTTCGTAGTAGGGTCTCAAGTAACATGAACATTGGGTGAAGTTTCATGCATTTTGGCAAGATCAGTCTATACACAACAACCCCCACTTTCTCCCTAACTTCGAAAGGCCCATCATACCTTGGTATCAACCCTCGTTGAGCCAATCTGCCTGTAATTTTCTTTAAGATTTGAGGTGTTAATTTCAGTAACACCTTGTCACCCATGTTAAACTCGAGTAGCTTTCTCTTCAAATCATCATACTTCTTCATTTGTTTGTTGACCTTTCGTAAACTATCTTGAGCTTATTCCAACAACTCCTACCTTTCCATCATAAATTGGAATGCTGCTAAACTTTCCCCCCATGATTTATGCACCGAAATCTCCATAGGAGTTTGGGGTTGTGCCTCTAGTACCAGCTCAAAGGGACTATCCAATATTTCTAGCCAATTTTGTTGTGTTGCTATCACGTAGTGTCGTAAGTACTCCTTCACTAATGTGTTGATCCTTTCCGTTTGTCCATTTGTATGAAGATGTTTGCCGTTGAAAACTTCAGTTGCGTCCCTATCATATTAAACAAAGATGTCCAAAACCTGCCTATGAAACGTGCATCATGGTCATTAACAATGTCTGTCAGGACCCTATAGTATTTCACGACGTTTCGATAAAAGATCTTTGTTGCCACCTATGCTGTACACACCGATTGTGCGACAATAAACACTGCATATTTAGAGAGCCTATCCACAACCACCAACACTGCATTCATGTCATCCACTTTAGGAAATCCCACAAAGAAATCCATCAAAACCAAAACCCATGGCTTGTCTAGAATCGATAATAGCTGAAGCAAACCTGCTTTTCGTTGCCATACAGTCTTGTCTTGCTAACATATCGACAAGTCCTTGCGTATAACTCCATATCCTCATCAATCTTCGACCAATAGTATGTTTAGGATAATAAGGCAATCATCAATTGTGTGTCTCCAACATCAATAATCTTTGCAGCTTCCCTTTCAGCACATAGACTCAATCCTTTTTGGCATATAGGAGATTGTTTTCTAGCTAGTATCTTCATACAGTCCCCTTTTGTACGAGATCATCCATCTTTATATAAGCTTCATCCTCCTCAACAACTTGGTGAAGTCTCCCCAGCATGTCCAACTCCACCTGCACAAGAGAAAAAACCATAGCACGCACACAACACCTGCTAACTGAACCACAATTTTGTTGTGTCACCTTTATGCTCCCACTCGAAGTCATACTCGGCCAAGAACTCTTACCATTGAGCCTACTGCTGCAATAATTTCTTCTTTGTTTTGAACAATGTGTTGACCACACTATTTATTTTCACAACAAACTTTGGCCTCAACAAGTATATACCCGCCATACAATAAGGCAATGGACCACTACCATCATTTCCTTTTCATGCGTTGAATACCACTGCTCTTCCTCATTGAGTTTACGACTCTTAAATGCCATTGGATGTACCTCTCGAACCAGAACTCCTCCAATAGCCTTATCTGAAGCATCTGTGTGCACCTCAAATGGTCTCTCAAAATCAGGCTGCTTCAACACCAATGCTGACGTAACAACCCTTTTCAGTTTCTCGAATGCCCATTGGCACCCATCAATCCAATTCTTCTCCAATAAATCATAGAGGGGTAACCACTTTTTTGTAATCTTTGATAAATTGACCATAATAGTTAGCCAATCCCAAAAAGGATCGCAAATCCGATACCGTCGCAGGGGTTTCCCATTCTAATATGGCCTGTACCTTCTTCGGATCATCTATATTTGGTCTATGCTTACCAAGTGCCCTAAGAACATAATCTCAACACTTGTGAATTCACATTTTCCCCTTTTAACAAACAATTTAGGCTCCCTCTACTGAGATAAAACTTTAGAAAGATGCACTACATGTTATTTCATGCTTTTGCTGAACACAATGTCGTCTAGATATAAGACAACAAAATCATCCAGAAACTTATACAATACATCATTCATTAAGTTGCAAAATGTGGTTGGAGCATTGGTTAAGCCGAATGACATAACTAGAAGTTCATAAGACCCATACCTCATAACACAACTTGTCTTCTGTTCATCTCCTTCGGCAATCCTCACTTGCCAATAACCAAAACTCAAATCTAGTTTGTGAAGAAAGATGCTCCACTCAATCTGTGCATCAAGTCCTGCACTAGCGACACCGGATACTTGTTCTTTATCATCACCTTGTTTAGTGCATGATAATCTACACACATTAGAAGGCTTCCATCAGCCTTCTTCTGGAATAAAATTGGAGCACCATACAGAACTTTCGATGGCCGCACAAAAATAACGTCTATCATTTCCTCAAGCTATTTTCTCAACTCGCCCAAGTCTCAAGGTGACATACAATATAGGGGTTGCGACAGTGGTGTCGCACCTGGCACAAGTTCAATTTGGTGATCCACAACCCTTCTTAATGGAAGCTGCTTCGGTAACTCAAGAGGCATAACATCCCCATACTCTTCCAATACTCTAGAAATGACATCCGACACTTGCTCACTCTGTTTCGAATCCCCTCCCATTGCTGCTGCCATATATACTTTGTTACCTTTCCTCAAGGCTTTATTGATTGCGATGAATGAAATCATGTTGCTACTACTTTTCTTGCTCTCGGCTACCGAATCTTTGCAACAAGGCACAAAACTAGGGCATGTCTCACTAACAATCAAAATCCCACCCAAATACGTCATCAAAACAATCTTAGCATTTTTCAAGAAGTCTAGGTCAAGAATTAAATCGAAATCATGAAGAGTCATAACAAGCAAATTTCATAACCCAATGTCTGGGTTACTCCCCAAAATCTACCCAAAAATAACAAAAATAAAATAAAAAGGGTCGGTGTTGGTAGAAAAATGAATGTGAAAATTTTGGTTGTTTTAGAGAGTCCAATTGTATCTCTTTTGTACCCAAAATAGAGGAAAATACAGATTTAGGGCAAAAATAATTTATCATTGGATAAATCTGTGTAAAAATTAAGTCGAAAAGCGTAATTATATTTTTTATAGGCCAATTTGATTTAATCATGGGCCAATTTAAAGTATAATTATATTTGGGAATTAATTTATGATCCAATTGAAGGATTTAATTAAGTGCAAGGACTTAATTACAATTTAAATTGGTCGAATTAATTTTATTAAGGGCTTAATCAGTGAAAAATCAAGTTATGGAGCTTAATTCGAGTTCAATTAAGAAGTTTGGAGTTTTTGGAGACTGAATTAAATTTTACCAAGCCAATTGTGCGAAATCAGGGGTCCAATTAAAGACAATTGAGAGTTAATGGTCAATTGAGGGTCAAATAGCATAAATTGGAAACTAAGGACCAAAATAAAAAAGACGCGCAAATTTAAGACTAACATTGATTTTTTGACGGCGATACAATTACACAAAATTAAAAGTTTAAAACTAATTGGGGGTGCGATTGAATCAATTAAAAATTGAGGGACCAAATTGTATTTTCTCATGCTCTCAAAATCATCACGCGTGACTACACTGTTCAGGTGAGTGCAGGCACGCCGCTGCCTCTTTAGGTTCAGGCAAAGAGGCAACCCGTCGGTGCACGCAATGGGCAGCCGAAGGGTTGCCTCTTACCTATAAATACATGCATGCAAAATACATGCAAAATACATGCAAAAGGGGGGTAACGAAACAGAGGGAGGATCAACGGGAAAACTACAAAGGTGACCAGAGAAGAGGAGAAAAGAAAGGAAAAAGAAGGTGAAATTAACAGAGGAGAGGAAAATTTACAGAGAGGGAAAAAGAAAAATAAAACAAACGAGAAATTTTTACAGAACAAAGGAGAAGTTTTGAGAGAATAGAGGAGAATTTTTCAGTTTGAGAGGTTGCACGAGGAAGACGAAGACGCAGTAGAAAATTTACAGAACACAAGCATACACACGCAGTGACAATCACCCTTTCTTCCTCTCTAGCTTTGGTGACACTACAACCCTTTCTCTCTCTCTCTCTCTCGGTTTGACAGCTCTCTCTCTAAAAAACCCAGTCGATTGAAGCTCCATCTCTCTCTTCCACTAGCAGCCGATGACCACCACCTAGTCTCCCATCATCACCGGTAAAGCTCTCTATGAACCCCACACCAGCAGCTCCCTAATAGCCTAGCTCTTCTTCTCCAAAGCCGATGACATAGGAGTAGAGGAAGCAACGAACACAACACAGGTCAGCCCCTTTCGACGCTCCTACTGGCCACCATTTTCGACACCATCACGACAGAAATCATCACCTCGACCTCCTCTACCCAACGGTACTAACAGGTATACCTTTCATCACATTTGAAAAATTACTATTCATCGTCTTCTTCATCGCTGCGTTCACAGCGGGGCGCAATTTGCGTTTCACACGGGCCAGGCTGAAGGAGACGGGCCTGGCTTTGTGCGCGGCCCAAACGGGGAGGTGGGCTTCCAGTCCACACTAGATGGGTTAAAGGCCCACCTAGACTGAGGCCCAGCCCATGCAAGAGTGGCTATCAGTTCAGCCCATTAGAGGTTGGACTGTCAAACCAGTCCATGCAAGAGTGGGCTGTCAGTCCGGCCTATCAGGGAGGATAGTCAACCCACTGATTTTTTATTATTATTTTATTTTATTTTATTTAAAAAAATGAAAAAATATAAAAATACAAAAATTAAAAAACATAAAAGGTTTTGTTTTCATGTATACGGCCAAATTCCAAGGTTTTTCCCATCGTATTTTTTGTACAAAAATATATATTTTGCATCTTTCTCATTATTTTAAAACGAAATTTGGATATCGTAACTAGTTTACGATTATCCGTTGGAATTTGGCCAAAATATCAAAAATAATTATAACTATTTTTGTTTTATCTATTAGAGTGTAAATTTACATTGTATAGTACATCCATGGATAAAAAAGAAGGATTTTTAACTACAGTATAAATTTATATTGTAAAGTACATCTGTATATAATAAAAAATATTTTTAACTATAGTGTAAATTTACATTATAAAGTACATCCGTAGATAATAAAAAGGATTTTTAATTGAGGTGTAAAATTACATTGTAAAGTACAACTGCAGAAAAAAAATGGTTTTTGAAAATGCAGTGTAAAAAAAAAATTAACTTAGAAAAGTAATCAAACAACAATACAGCATACCTTAGGTAAGGTGCACTGGGGGTGATGCGTCTTCCCCTTGCACAACAAGTTCCCTTACCAAAGACTCTTATAGACCAATAGGTTCCTAGTGACTTTAATACTAGGTGGCGACTTCTAATAATTATAGTCATTATTTTTATGACAATAAAACATACCCATTTTCACTGCACGTTGTTGTCTCCCTAATTCGGGGATGGCGGGGTGCGAAGTGCATAAAAAAAAATCACCGTCGTGACACAAATCATGTTTCCCCTACCACTTTTCCAATGTCAAAGGCACCCCATAAACAGTTCCCATTATCCACTGTTCTTTGGCATTCACTGCCTTCATCCTTGGCATCCACTGGTGCTCAACCGCAACCCTAGCGGCGTCACCAACCTGTCAGCCACAAATTTGTTCGTTGCACCTGAATCTAATAAGACATTAATTTTCATGTTGTTCACTCTAATCTTCACATACATTAGATTGTCCACAACACCCAACTTCCCCTATCGCAAACATCCAGACAAACTAAATCAGTGTCGGCAGGGTTGGATTCATCCACCAATTCCTCCTTTTACGCTACCAAACAGTTCAACACATGTATTGGGTTGATGTGGGTGACTGCTTGTTCAAGTTCACTTTCATTAATCAAAATGACATTCAATTTTTCTCTCTTAGGACATTCACTAGTATAATGAGGCCCACCATATATGAAACATCCAACATTTGGCTTCGCTTCTTTTGTCAATGCTTTTGTTTGCTTGGTTGTTCCTTTGTCAATAAAAGGCTTGAATCCACCCCCACTAAGCTTCTTGTTCTTACTTTTTTCATCCCTCTTATCCCTGGCTTTAAACTTTGAAGGGACAAGAAAAACTCTGTCTTGTGTCACTGTCTTGAAATCGACCAAATTGTTTATGGTAGCGATGCAAAAGGACAAGTCTTTCACTTTTTGCCTACGTAATTATGTTTGCACCCAAGGTTGCAAACCTGACATAAAATTGAATAGCCTATCTTCTTAAGAAATGTTCTCCATGATCAATATCAAAGAATTGAATTCTTTGACATAATCCCTCAACGATCGGTCCTGCTTCAGTTTCTTCAAATCTTCCCTCGCCAGCCAGGATGTATTGTTTTGTCAAAACTGTTCCTTCAATCCGTGTTTCAACCGATCCCAAGTATCAATCTGGGGACGTCCTCCATCAAGTCTTTTTTGATCTGAGTCTTCCATCATAACTTTGCGTCACCCGACAAATACATCGTTGTGATGTTTACTTGTTTGTCAACCCTAATCTTTGCCACACCGAAATATTGCTCCATGTCCCAAAGGAAAATTTTCAATTCCTTGGAATTTCTTGCACCACCAAACGACTTTGGCTCTGGCACTTTCGGTTTGGATGAACCATCGCCCCCAGGGATGTTCACTACTACCTCCTTCAGAACAATGATCTCGCCCTCAAGATCTTTGAACTTACAACTCACCTATATCACAAGATCCACATACTGCCCACAACCCTCTCATCCTTTTCTACTGCGTATGCAAGTATTTCGTTCATGGATTGATTTTCATATTCGGTCATAGAACCTAGAACAGTTTCGAGATAAGCGAGTCTCTCTCGAATCAACTCCATGTTGCCTGATGGCATTCACTCTCATATCAACTCCACAAAATAGAACATACCTGTTCTAATACCACTTGACATGAGGATAAAATTTTTGACAAAATTTATTTGTAGAGAATTTTTATAGACTATGAGATTGCATAAATTGAGAAGAATATTGCATGTAATCTTTTATTGCTTCTTCAAACATAGGATCACATATAGCAAGATGACAATATAGTGTTACATTATCATCAACTGTATTGGTTGCCTCATATAACTCATCAAGGCTTTTCATCTTTCTTGGTAGACTTAGTAGAATGTCATCACTTGAGCTTCCAATAAAAGAAGAAGAAGACATTGAGCTTAATTGTGTTTAAGGAGGTGTGACTATAAGTTTTTGATAATATTCATATCTTTTTTCTTTTTCATCAATAATTAGTAGGAAGTTATATTTCTCACTATCATTTATCTTTAAATTCCATGCTCCTTCATTAAACTTAACAACTTTACTAATCACCATCTTTCTTTCATTGTGGTTGTAAGACTTATATCCTTTGGATTTTTATCATAACCCACGAAAATCATTTTTATTCTTTTGTCATCTAGCTTGATCCTCACTTAATTATCTAAGTTCTTTCATAGTGGGATCTTATTACCTGCAAGTATTGGGCCCAATGGAAGGAGGACCTTTCAATGTAGTTTTTTTTTATTGTTTTCACAATTAAATCTTTTTAATAATTTTTTAAGAGATAATTTTATTTAACGAATGGAATTTCAGGATTACAAATATTGAGGTTGTGAGAACAATAACAATGACCTTTAAATTGTCGATGAAGATTTCATTGTTTTTATTGAGTCAGGTCTCAAAAAATCTTGAAAGATATAGGCCCACTTTCTTCTTCATGGTTTTCTCTTTTGGGGGTTTAGACCTTTGACTTTAACGACTTCTGTTGATATTTGTGATGGGCTGTTTGTGATTTGTGCAGGTGAAAAGTTGCAGAAAACAATAGCAGTAAAGTTTGGACTTGAAGAACAAGAACAGCACACAAGGTATTCGATGAATTGTCTATGTAAATATTCATAGAATGCATGTCTTTAAATACATGAAAGAAACTAAACAAACTTCCTAGTAATCTGCCACTAATCATTGTCGCGATGGCGATTTTTTTCGCGCTTCGTGCCCCGCCATCCCCCCGCGGGTTTTGGGGAAAGGATAGCGCGCGGTGAAAATGGGGGGTGTTTTATAGCCGTAAAATTTACGACTATAATTATTAGGAGTCGCCACCTAGTATTAAGGTTACTAGGAACCTAGTGGTCTGCAAGAGTCTTGGGTAAGGGGACTTGTTGTGCAAGGGGAAGACGCATCACCCCCAGTGCACCCTACCTAAGGTAAGCTGCATTGTTGTTTGATTGTTTTTCTAAGTTAAAATTTTTACACTGCATTTTCAAAAAAACATTTTTTTGTCTGCAGGTGTACATTACAGTGTAATTTTACACCGCAGTTGAAAATCTTTTTTCTTATTTACGGATGTACTTTACAATGTAATTTTACTCCGTAGTTAAAAAAAATTTAATCTACGGATATATCATACAATGTAATTTTACACCGTAGTAAAAATATTTTTTATTTGCGGGTGTACTTTACAATGTAAATTTACACCGCGAAAGTTAAGACAAAATAATTGTTAAATTATTTTTGATATTTTGGCCGAATACCAATGAATAATCGCAAACTAGTTACGATATCCAAATTTTTGTTTTAAAAATATGGAAAAATATGCAACATATTTTTTTACGAAAAATACAATGAGAAAAGCTTTGGAATTCGGCCGTATGCACAAAAACAAATACATTTTTTTGTATTTTTGAAATTTTTTATAATAATAATAGTAGTAAAAATATATATATATATATATATATATTTTTTATCAATTTTATTTTTTATTTTTTTATTTTTTTTTCTGGGCTGGGCTGTCAGCCACAGTGGGCTGACAGCCTAGCCGTAGTGGACTGGGCTTCCAGTCCTCACGGGCTGGAAGCCCAGAAGGGTATGGCTGGGCTTCCAGCCATCGTGGGCTGGAAGCCCGCTTTCTATAGTCGGGTCGGGCACCAAACCCGACTCGACCCATCGGGAGTGAATTATTTCACTCCCGCGAAGAAGATGAACAGTAGGTTGATGGTTTTTCGAGTTTGATGAATGACTTACTTGTTAACACCGTTGTGTAGAGGACGTCGAGGTGATGATTTCTGTCGTGTTGGCTTCGTCAACGGTGGCCTGTGGTGGCCGGAGGGAGCCTCCAAAGTCACCGGGCTTGAACTGCAACTGTCACCGTTGCTTCGCCTGAGAGTGGGGTTTGGTTTCTGGTATATGGGGGAGTCTTATGGTGATGTTAAGGATGGGAATGGGTGGTCAAAATGGATGTTAATGGTGGAGAAAGAGTTCGGCTGAAGTGTTTCTAGAGAGAGAGAGGTTGCAGGCCGAGAGGAAGAGAGAGACAGCTGGTTTTTGAGGATGATGATGATGGTTTTACGTTCGTTTTTCTTGTGTTTTTGATTGTAGAAATCTCTATAAACCTTCTCCGAACTTCTTCCCCTTTTTCCTGCCCGTTCTCCCCAGAATTTTCTTTTTTTTTCAGGCAGTCGTGCATGGTGGCTTTTATAGGCGCGCTCGGCCTGACACGGTGGCTGCTGGTCGACGGCGTGGTGTCTGGCGTGCCTGCGATGGTGGCTGGTCAGCAGGCGTGGGCGGCCGGTCGGCGGGTTGCAGGGAAAGGGAGACGGCGGGGAAGGCATGGCGTGCATGCTGTGCAGCTTTGAGAAGGCAAGGTTGCACTTTGGTCCTTCAATTTATGATTGTTTCAATTGCAGCCTCAATTGGATTTAAATTTGTAATTTTATGCAATTGTGCCCCTGGCTGAATCTCAACACTACCCTTGACTTCGAGCGTCTTTTTCACTTTGGTCCCTTACCCTTGATTTACGCAATTTGGCCCTTAATTGACAATTAAACTTTTAATTGTTTTCAATTTGGCCTTTAATTTGCGTAATTAGCTTAAAAAATTCAATTTGACCTTCAAAAATTCTGATTTTCTCAATTGGGCCCAAATAAAACTTGAGAATTCATTTTTTCATCAATTAAGCCCCAAATAAAATTAATTAGACCAATTTAAAGCATAATTAAGTCCTTGCACTTAATTAAATTCTCCAATTGGACCCTAAACTAATCCTCAAATGTAACAATACTTTAAATTAGCCCATTATCATATCAAATTGGCTTATTTAAAATATAATTATGATTTTTTGACTTAATTTTTACTTTGAATTTGTATCTTTTCTCATTTTTGGGCACAAAAGAGATACGATTCGGCTCAGAAAATATTCCAAATTTCCACCATGATTTTTCACCGACACCAAAACCCTTTATATTTTATTTTTTGTTATTTTTATTTTATTTTAGGGAGTAACTCAAAAATTGGGTTATGACAATCATAGTGGACAAGTGCTGCCACTAACTCAGCATCAGCCCTCAACCATAGTGGACAAAGTGCTGCCACTAACTCAGCAACAACCCTAAAAAAATCAAGGAACTAATATTTGACTAGATCAAAATAGAAATAAAAGAAAAAACAGACAACATCAAAAGATTAAATAATAAAATGAATAAAATGAATAAAACTTAGAGTTAAAATGTCAATTGTCTAACACTCCTCCTTGACATTTTTACGACATAGTCCAATCTTTTGTCTCAAGGTTTCGAATCTTTCCTTAGGCAATGGTTTGGTAAAGATATCTGCAACTTGTTCTTCGGAAGAACAATCAACCAGCATCACTTCATTAGATTGTTGTACTTCTCTAATAAAATGAAACTTGATTTTTATGAGCTTTGTGTGTCCATGGAAGACTGGATTCTTTGAAATTGACATTGCAGAACTGTTATCACACATAATCTTTGTAGCTTCAGCCTGCTCATGTCCCAAGTCCTTTAACATTTTCCTCAACCAAATTGCTTGGCTGACAGCAGATGCAGCAGCAATGTACTCTGCTTCTGCAGTGGACTGAGCTGTTGTCTCTTGCTTCTTTGAACTCCAGGTGAAAAAACCTGAATTAAGTGAGAATAAATACCCTAAAGTGCTTCTGGAATCATCAACACAGCCTCCCCAATCACTGTCAGTAAAGCCTCTTAGTTCCACAGTCCCTTCTGATGATCTTGGACAGAAAATACCAAGATCAATGGTACCTTTGATGTACCTAAGAACTCGTTTTGCAGCAATAAAATGAGTCTCCCTTGGAGAATGCATGAACCTTGAAAGAACACTCACAACAAACAATATGTCAGGTCTGCTTGCTGTGAGGTATTGAAGGCTGCCAATTAAGCCTTTATACAGACTTTCATCCACTTTTTCAGATTCATCATCCTTGCTTAGCTTGATACTTGTTGTCATAGGAGTCCCCACTGGTTTACAATCCTGCATTTTGAATCTTTTAGGATGTCTGAAGCATACTTCTGTTGGTATGTAAAAATGCCATGGTTGGATTGCATCACTTCCATTCCAAGGAAGTACTTCATTATTCTGAGATCAGACATCTCAAACATCTTCTTCATTTCTTCTTTGAACTCTTGGATCATTCCAAGGTCACTTCCTGTGATGAGCATATCATCTACGTAAATAGATACAATTAAAAAATGGTTACCACAGGATTTCACATACAAAGTAGCTTCATTTTGACTTCTGTTGAACCCAAGTTGAAGCAGATGTGTGTCCATTCTGTCATACCAAGCTCGGGGAGCTTGTTTCAACCCATACAAGGCCTTCTTAAGTAGATAAAAATGATCTTCTTTATCTTTTACAACATATCCATCGGGTTGCTCCACAAAGATTTCTTCAGCAAGAAATCCATTCAAGAAGGCAGACTTGACATCAAGTTGATGAATCTGCCAAGAGTTGTGTGCTGCAATTGCAATGAGAAGTCTAATAGTATCATACCTTGCTACTGGAGCAAAGGTCTCTAGGTAGTCCACACCATATTGCTGAGCATAACCCTTTACCACTAATCTAGCCTTGTGTTTGCATATTGACCCATCTGGATTGAGTTTAGTTTTAAAAACCCATCGTACACCTATCACCTTGCGATGCTTAGGCCTTTCAATCAGCTGCCATGTTGCATTTTTGTTGATCATTTCCATTTCTGCCTCCATTGCTTTCTTCCATGGTGGAAATTCTTGGGCTTCAATGTAGCTAGTAGGTTCCAAAACTGCCATGTTGCATCTTTGGTAAATGTCTTCCAAAGATCATCCACTGATTCATTAACTTCCAATTGAGGCTGCATGGTGAATGGATGATCAGAAATCATATTTTTCTGATGTTCCCAATCCCATGTGGTTGCTTCATCAATCTTCACATCTCTGCTGAGAATCACCTTCTCAGTTTGTAAGCAAAGGATTCTATATCCTTTGGTTGTTATTCCATAGCCCACAAGAAGTCCCTTTTGAGCTTTATTGTCAAGTTTGCTCCTTTTTGGCTTAGCTATATGATAATAGCACAGGTTGCCAAAGATTCGAAGATGATCTACAGCAGGCTTAACACCATTCCAGCCTTCATATGGTGTCTTGTCCTCCAATGCTTTGGTTGGAAGTCGGTTCAGCAAGTAAACAGAGGTATTGACAGCCTCTGCCCATAATTTGTTTGGCATTTTCTTTTCAAGTAGAAGACATCTAGCCATCTCCATCACTGTCCTGTTCTTCCTCTCACACTCACCATTTTGTTGTGGTGTGTTTGGTGTAGTGTACTGGTGCACAATGCCACTGCTGTTACAATACTCAAGAAACTGATTAGAGGTATATTCAGTACCATTATCAGATCTTAAACATTTGATTAACATATCACTTTGATTTTCAACTAAAGCCTTGAATGTTTTAAAGATTGTAAACACTTCACTCTTAAATTTGATGAAATATACCCAACACATTCTAGTATAATCATCAATAAAGAGAATGAAATACTTGTTACCACATAAAGAGGATGTCTTCTGTCGCACCCCAAAAATGAGCGCGGCGTCGTGGCGACCTTCCCCGTGAATGGGGGAAAATTGTGTCGAGGTCTAATCTTTATTTTCGTGAAAAGGGAGTCGCCACCTAGTATTATGGTCACTAGGAAACCTAAATTGGTCTTTCAGAGATTCTAGGGTAAGGGACTGGTTGCGTAAAGGGAAGGTTTTAGCACCCCTAGTACGCCCTACCTAAGGTAAGCTGCTTGGTGTTTTTGTTTGTCTTGTGATTTGATTGTGCATCAAAAGTATCATTAAGTCTCTTATTTTACATATGTATTTATTGTTTTTATTTGGGTTTTTTTATAATAATTGATGTGCTTTTTAGTAATGAAGTTTCTTTTAATGTTTCGACAGGTTTTTGGAGCTTAAATGAATTATTTCAGGAAATTTAACGTCGGAATTCGGAACAAAGAATTGAAGAGGAAATTAAGTTGAAGATTTGGGCAAATTTTAGAGCACTTATTTTCCCCAAATCAGCCCAAGAGGAATCCATGATCTTGCATGTCCACACAACAAGTAACATTTGATTTATTTTGGGTAATCTATTGACCTAAAAGGGAAAGAACATGGATGGAAAGCTGGAGGGGAGATTGTTACATTATTTTGGGTCAAAAAGAAGAAAGAAGTCAGCACAAAAGGAGGAAGAAAATCGGGCACCAAAAGTCTTCTCCAGCTGCCGAAATTAATTCTCCAGAACACCTTTCGGTGTTGCAGACATAACTTTTGACTCCAAGCTCCAAATTAGATTTTATTTAATGTTCTGGAAAGCTGACGGAATGGCCTATAAATATGTATCTAATAGCCTCCTCCACGGAAGGCTTCTAAGAGGGTGAAATTCCAGTCCGAAGTTAGCATCAGATTTGTGTTAGAATATTTACCGAAATGGTGTTGTGTTCTTCTTTGTAGATTTCAGTTTTTTTTAGTTGTAAAACTTATTATTTCAGTTTGATTCAAGTTATTTCATGTTTATTAGAGTGTTCTTATATATAATCATGGTTGGCTAATCTCTTTCTTGGATCCAAATCAAGGATAATGGTGATTAAGGTGAGTTCTTTAAGATATAAATGAATCTTAATGTCTATCTTCTCATTTTCTTCATGAATGTTTTATTATTGCAAGAAATTTTAGAAATCATTTAGGTAATGTTATAATCTTGAATTTTTATGAACAAAACTTAGTTTTGGTATAGAGATTGCTTGATTCAATGTCTTACTTAATATGAAAGTACTCGTTCATTCTTAAGCAATAATCAATCTTCATCTTTTTAAACTTCATTGTAATATCTTCCGATCTAATATCACCTTCGTTGATATTAGGTTGAGTTATCTTATATATGTTGAAGGAATCACCAATACATCACCATTAAAATTGATTTGGAACCAAGACTTACTTTTTCTTGTCATTTAAAATCTATTTACACTCTTTCATCTTCGAAAACAAATCCATTAATTATTCTCTTGAGATTTTTTTGTTGTTACCTAGCTTAATTTCTAGATCTAGCTCTCTGTGGATATGACCTCGATCTTACCGAGTTAATTGCTACATCGCACACTCGTGCACTTGCGAG
This sequence comes from Salix arbutifolia, assembly GCA_025169955.1. NCBI lineage: Eukaryota > Viridiplantae > Streptophyta > Magnoliopsida > Malpighiales > Salicaceae > Salix > Salix arbutifolia. The sequence continues at coordinate 418,713 of CM045910.1, read as the reverse complement.
TTAAAACAAGCCGATCATAAATAGCGGTCAAGCAATTTTGGCGCCGATGCCGGGGAGCTAGCAAGCAAAGGTAACAAATTTAGATTTGATTATTGGAAAAAAAAAATATATATATATAAAAAAAACTCAAATGGCTGGTCTTACCGCCTAAAAAAAAAAAGAGTAAAAAGAAAAAAAAAAAACATTAACCTCAGCTTTTCGGATATTGGACTGTGGACTGGACTACTAATTGTTGTATTTTGGCTGGTTCAACCGCCTCGTGTTTATTTTATTTTGTTGTGCTTATTTATCTAATATTTATTATTTGAAGTTCTTGGCCGGTATTACCGCCTTTTTATTCATGCTTTTATAATTATCTTTTAATGTTTATTGTGTTAATATTGCTTATTAGTTGGAGTGTGAATTTGTAATCTGTTGTATTTTTTTTTCTTCCTCAGCTATTACTTTATCTTTTACGTTTCATTTACTTTTATTTGCAATCTTCCTTTTCTTTTTTTTCTTTTTTTTTCTTTCTCCTTTCCTTTCATATTCATATAACTGTTATATTATATTCCATCATGGCTAATGTTGAAGATATAGAGGGTGAAGGGAGTGTTCAAGGTAATGGACCTCCACAATTCAATGATCAACCTAATTTTCGAACCCTTCGAGAGTATCTTCACCCGGCTAGACAAAGTACACCTTCGTGTATTATATTACCTCTTAACCAACAAGCTTTCAATTTGAAACCGGGCATGATTCAACTTCTTCCCACATTTCATGGTATGGATTCTGAAAATCCATATATACACATTAAGGAGTTTGAAGAGGTATGCAATACATTTATTGATAGAACATGCACCGAGGAAACCATTCGGCTTAAATTGTTCCCATTCTCTCTAAAGGATAAAGCCAAGCTTTGGCTAAACTCCCTACGTCCTAGGTCTATAGGTACATGGAGGGAAATGCAAGCTGAATTTTTGAAAAAATACTTCCCCACTCATAGGACGGCAGCCTTACAACGTCAAATGATGAATTTTTCTTGTAGTCCAAATGAGTCATTTCACCAAGCTTGGGAAAAGTTTAAAGACTTGTTAAATGCTTGTCCCCACCATGGTTTTGAGATGTGGAGGTTAGTGAGTTTCTTCTACGACTCTCTTACCGCAGATTTTAAAAAGCTAGTGTCAACCATGTGTAATGGTGAGTTTTATGACAAAGAACCAAGTGAAGCCTTTGATTTTTTTGATCAATTGGCTGAAAACACAAAGCAATGGGAGACTTCACTCCCACTTCATGTTGAGTCTAGAAACACCATTTCTCATTCAAGTGGGAAGTTCCAATTGAAAGAGACTGATGACCTCAATGCTAGATTAGCCTCATTGGCTAGAAAAGTAGAGTCTCTTGAGATTAAAAAAGTGCATGTCATGAGTGAACAACAAGAGGAAAGTTGTGTTGTTTGTGAGGGTAAAGGGCATAGGACAACTGAGTGTCCCACTATTCCAGCCTTCAAGGAAGTGTTATATGGCCAAACTTCTGATTCAAGTAATGTTAGAAAGCCATTTTCAAACCAAGCAGGCAATCCCTACTCTGATACCTATAATCCTGGATGGAGGAACCACCCAAATTTTGGATGGAGAAATGAGGGCTCTTCAGTACCTCAAACATTTCAACCTCCACCCCAACCATTTCATGCTCCCACACATAACACGTACCAACCACCTCATAAAAGATCCCTAGAGGATACTCTTCAACAATTCATGCAAACACAAGGAGGAATCAACAACCAAGCTCACAAATTTCAAGATCAGACCAATAGGACCTTAGATGACATTCGAAGTCAACTAACCAAGTTGACTCAATCACTAAGCATTCAAGAGAAGGGAAAAATCCCAGCTCAACCAATGCCAAATCCTAGAGGTCAGGTGCATATGAGTGAATCCTCACCTAGTGAACCCTCAAACCATGAACAAATCCAAGCCATCACCACCCTTAGAAGTGGAAAGATAATTGACAAAGCTATAGGTTTTGGGATTCCTAAACTTATTGTGGAGGAGAAATCTAGGGAAAGTGAAGAGGGAATCAAAACACAAGTGACAAATGAGAGCTTGAGTGAGAAAGAAGGTGAGATAAATGAGAGAGAGAAGAGTGAGAAAGGAGATGATTCAATAAAAATTGGAGGCAAATTGAGTGATTTAGAATTTGTTCCCAGAGCACCATTTCCACAAAGGTTAGGAAAATCTAAACATGATCTTATGAACTCGGAAATCTATGAATTGTTCAAACAAGTGAAAGTAAACATTCCACTCCTTGATGCAATTAAACAAGTCCCATCTTATGCAAAGTTCCTTAAGGACTTATGCACAGTCAAAAGGAGATTGAATGTGAAAGAAAGAGCCTTTCTAACTGAACATGCTAGTGCCATCATCCAGTTTAAGACCCCTCCTAAATACAAAGATCCTAGTTGTCCCACCATTTCATGCATTATTGGAAGTCATAAGATAGACCAAGCTTTGTTGGATTTAGGAGCAAGTGTGAATTTAATACCCTACACTGTTTACGAACAGTTAGGTCTAGGGGAAATCAAGCCTACTCGAATCACCCTTCAATTAGCCGATAGGTCAATCAAGATTCCTCGAGGTATTGTTGAGGATGTGTTGGTCCAAGTAGATAAATTCTACTTTCCTGTTGATTTTGTAGTGTTAGACACTGCACCTATTCAAGGTTCTAATGCTCCCATCCCAGTCATCTTAGGTAGACCTTTCCTAGCTACATCCAATGCTTTAATTAACTGTAGGAATGGGGTGATGAAATTGTCTTTTGGGAATATGACTGTGGAGATGAATATTTTCAATATCTCCAAACAAATTGGTGAACATGAGGACATTAGAGAGGTAGACTTGATCCAAACTATTTGTCAAGAACACTTTGAGAGAGAAGGGATAAAGGATCCATTAGAGAGAACCTTAATTCATGATGAAAGATTGTATTCTTTGGAATGTGTTGATGAGGAAGTAAGAGAACTCGAGACTAATCTAGATCCAATGCCTATTATGTCAACGGGTCAATGGACTCCATTGTTTGAGCCTTTGATTTCAGCCCAAGTGAAAGTTGAGACATCTCTTGTTCAACCTTATAAACCAGAAAGGAAACCTTTACCAAGTGATCTTAAGTATGCATTTCTAGGGGAAGATGAATCATATCCTATTGTGATTTCATCTAAACTTAGCATAGAGCAGGAACAAAAGCTTTTGAGAGTGGTGAGAAAACACAAGAAAGCAATTGGGTGGACAATTACTGACTTGAAAGGAATTAGTCCTCTTTTATGTACACATAGAATCTATCTTGAAAAAGAGGCTAAATCTGTGAGGCAAATGCAAAGACGATTGAACCCAACCATGAAGGAAGTAGTGAGAGGTGAAGTGCTTAAGCTACTTGATGCAGGTATCATTTACCCCATTGCAAACTCAAAATGGGTTAGTCCAACCCAAGTTGTCCCTAAAAAATCTGGAGTCACAGTAGTGAAGAATGAAAATAATGAGCTAGTGCCAACTAGAATCCAAACTGGATGGCGTATGTGTATTGATTATCGTAAGTTGAACATGGTTACTAGGAAGGACCATTTTCCTCTTCCATTTTTAGACCAAGTGCTTGAAAGAGTAGCAGGAAGAGCTTTCTATTGTTTTCTTGATGGATACTCAGGTTACAACCAAATTGAGATTTCATTAGAAGACCAAGAAAAAACCACGTTCACTTGTCCTTTTGGTACCTATGCTTATAGAAGAATGCCCTTTGGCTTGTGTAATGCACCAGCAACTTTTCAAAGGTGTATGATGAGTATCTTTAGTGACATGGTGGAAATTTTTTTGGAAGTTTTCATGGATGATTTTTCAGTTTATGGGGATTCTTATGAGTTGTGTCTAATGCATTTAGAAAAAGTTCTTGAAAGGTGTGAGGAGAGCAATCTTGTACTTAATTGGGAGAAGTGTCATTTTATGGTGACACATGGCATTGTCTTAGGTCACATTGTATCTTCAAAAGGGATAGAGGTAGATAAGTCAAAAGTTGAAGTCATTCAAAAATTACCTACCCCTAGGACTGTGAAAGATGTGAGATCCTTTTTAGGACATGCTGGTTTTTACCGAAGATTCATTCATTCATTCAGTACCATTGCCAAACCATTGTGTAACTTGTTGTCACAAGATGTCCAATTTGATTGGACATCAAAATGTCAAGAAGCTTTTGAAAAGCTTAAAGGGTTGTTGACAACTGCACCAATCATGCAAGCTCCTGATTGGTCTTTACCATTTGAACTGATGTGTGATGCTAGTGATTTTGCGATAGGTGCTGTTTTAGGGCAAAGAAAAGATAAGAAGCCTCATGTAATTTATTATGCTAGCAAGACTTTGAATGATGCTCAATTGAATTACACTACAACTGAAAAGGAACTCTTAGCTGTGGTATTTGCTTTAGACAAGTTTCGGTCTTATTTGGTTGGATCTCTTGTTATTGTTTTCACTGATCATGCAGCATTGAAATACTTGCTCACAAAACAAGATGCCAAGCCACGTTTGATTCGATGGATCCTCCTACTCCAAGAGTTCAATCTTGAAATCCGAGATAAAAAGGGAGTAGAGAATGTAGTGGCTGATCATTTATCCCGTCTTTCAAGCTATGAGAACATAGTTGATGAATCTCCAATAAATGAACTCTTTGCTGATGAAAATTTATTTTTTGCAGGTAATGTCTCCTACATTGGCTCTCCATGGTATGCTGACATAGCAAATTACTTAGCCACAAGTCAGATTCCTTCTCATTGGTCTAAACTTGACAAACAAAAATTCTTGCGCAACGTGCGTAGTTTTTTTTGGGATGACCCCTACCTATTTAAATACTGCCCTGACCAAATTGTTAGGCGGTGCATCCCTGATCATGAAATTCCAAGTGTCATTAATTTTTGTCATGCATTGGCCTGTGGTGGGCATTTCTCTTCCAAGAAAACCACTGCCAAGATCTTGCAGTGTGGTTTTTATTGGCCCACCATGTTTAAAGATGTCCATGCCTTCTGTGTTGCATGTGACCGATGCCAACGACTAGGTAACCTCACTCGGCGTAACATGATGCCCCTTAATCCCATTCTTGTCTTGGAAATATTTGATTGTTGGGGGATTGATTTCATGGGACCTTTTCCAAGTTCATTTGGTTACCAATTCATCCTTGTAGCTGTTGATTATGTGTCTAAATGGGTGGAGGCCATTGCTTCTCGAACCAATGACCATCGAGTTGTGGTCAAATTCTTGAAAGAAAACATTTTCTCTCGTTTTGGCATGCCCCGGGCTATGATTAGTGATGGGGGAAAGCATTTTTGTAACAAGCCCGTTGGGATTTTGATGAGAAAATATGGTGTAATTCACAAGGTCAGTACCCCTTATCACCCACAGACTAGTGGCCAAGCTGAGTTGGCAAATAGGGAAATCAAGAACATTTTAGAGAAAACAGTCAATCCAAACCGTAAAGATTGGTCCTTACGACTAGTCGATGCTTTGTGGGCATATCGCACTGCTTACAAGACCTCTTTAGGAATGTCTCCTTATAGGCTAGTTTATGGAAAGCCTTGTCATCTCCCTGTTGAGATTGAGCACCGTGCATATTGGGCCATTCGGCAATTCAATGACAATGAAAATGAGATTGGAAAAAATAGAAAACTTCAATTGGATGAATTAGAGGAGTTGAGAAATGATGCATTCGAAAATGCAAAAATTTCAAAACATAAGATGAAAACTTTGCATGATAAACATATTCTTAGAAAATCCTTTCATATTGGTCAAAAGGTTCTCTTGTATAATTCACGATTACATCTCTTTCCTGGGAAGTTGAGAACAAAATGGATTGGTCCATTTGTGATTAAATCCATCTCTGAGCATGGTGCTGTTGAGGTAGAAAATCATAAGAATGGAAATGTTTTCACAGTAAATGGTCATCGATTGAAACCTTATCTTGAAAACTTTGTGGCTGAAGTTGAGACATTGGATCTTGAAGATCCAATGCCATTGCAGTATCAGAAGTAATGTGTTTTTATTTAATTTTAATTTTTATTTTAATTTTTTCTTTCTTCCTCTCTTATTCTTCCAACTCTTATTTCCTTGTTCATGCATTAGGGACAATGCATTCTTTTAAGTTGGGGGGTATGAGGTTTTGTTTATTTAAAAAAAAAAAATGGTTTGATGTTTTCTTTTAGTTGTCATATGCAGGTTAAAAAAAAAAAAAACCTCAAGCAAGAAGTCAGCTCATGTCCAATTCAATCAGACATTCATCCTTAAAAAAAAAAGGGAGTAACAGTTTTCTAATCTTTATTCTTATCTTCTCTTTCATATTTTTTTACATTAAGGATAATGTAAAACTTAATTTTGGATATTTGATTGTGTTGAATGCTTGAGATGGCCATGCTTGTTTGAAAAAAAAAATGCATTTGTACATGAGTGAGACATAATTAGGATCAGCATTACATTTTTGGATCCATTATTGTGTTGAACATTGCATGCTTTAATTTGGGATAGATAATATCTTATAAAGCAAGATATAACATATTTAGTTTTTCTTTAAGATTATTGAAGTACATCTTTCCTTATAAAATTGTGTGAGTTGTGTGATCATGCATAAAAGATGAGTGTGATGCTTTACTTGTGATCATCCCTTTTAATCTAGTCCTAAACAAGGTTTAAGTAAATAGAGTAATAATTAAATAAATAGATGTGTACAAAGTTCTACCTACTCCAATGTTTTGAGTTGCTCAGTAACTAGGGGTATTCATCACAAATGTTTATCTTTACGTCAAACGGCAGCTTGAAATATGAGTATGCAAAGCACTTTAAGTTTGTGACTTTGTGAGTAACCGGGTGCATTCATCACAAATGTTTGTATTCGCGTCAAAAGGGAAGTGACCACTTAAAGACAAGAACAAATGATGTTCACACACAAAAAAAAAAAAAAAAGAGAAAAAAAAAAAGAAAGAAAAAGAAATATATATATATATATATATATAGTTATTTCTCTAGTTTGCTACCTTGTTTGTAGTGGTAAGAAGGGAAGATTACAAGTCGAGTTTTCACATGAATTAATTATGTTGGTTGCATGATAAATACGATTGAATTTGGAATTTTGTATGGATATTTGATTTGGAAAATGTGAGTATGTTTATTTTTCTTTATTCGCTATTATGTATACACCAAGTTGAAGATACCAATGTTTGCATGATAGGTCCTTCAAGTGTGATGAGTCGAAACTAATTATGGTTATTATTATTTTTAAGGTTTTATGTTTTGTTTTGCTTGAGGACTAGCAAAATCTAAGTTGGGGGGTGATATGAGGTTTTGTTTATTTAAAAAAAAAAAAATGGTTTGATGTTTTCTTTTAGTTGTCATATGCAGGTTAAAAAAAAAAAAAACCTCAAGCAAGAAGTCAGCTCATGTCCAATTCAATCAGACATTCATCCTTAAAAAAAAAAGGGAGTAACAGTTTTCTAATCTTTATTCTTATCTTCTCTTTCATATTTTTTTACATTAAGGATAATGTAAGACTTAATTTTGGATATTTGATTGTGTTGAATGCTTGAGATGGCCATGCTTGTTTGAAAAAAAAAATGCATTTGTACATGAGTGAGACATAATTAGGATCAGCATTACATTTTTGGATCCATTATTGTGTTGAACATTGCATGCTTTAATTTGGGATATATAATATCTTATAAAGCAAGATATAACATATTTAGTTTTTCTTTAAGATTATTGAAGTACATCTTTCCTTATAAAATTGTGTGAGTTGTGTGATCATGCATAAAAGATGAGTGTGATGCTTTACTTGTGATCATCCCTTTTAATCTAGTCCTAAACAAGGTTTAAGTAAATAGAGTAATAATTAAATAAATAGATGTGTACAAAGTTCTACCTACTCCAATGTTTTGAGTTGCTCAGTAACTAGGGGTATTCATCACAAATGTTTATCTTTACGTCAAACGGCAGCTTGAAATATGAGTATGCAAAGCACTTTAAGTTTGTGACTTTGTGAGTAACCGGGTGCATTCATCACAAATGTTTGTATTCGCGTCAAAAGGGAAGTGACCACTTAAAGACAAGAACAAATGATGTTCACACACAAAAAAAAAAAAAAAAAAAGAGAAAAAAAAAAGAAAAGAAAAAGAAATATATATATATATATATATATATATAGTTATTTCTCTAGTAGAAGGGAAGATTACAAGTCGAGTTTTCACATGAATTAATTATGTTGGTTGCATGATAAATACGATTGAATTTGGAATTTTGTATGGATATTTGATTTGGAAAATGTGAGTATGTTTATTTTTCTTTATTCGCTATTATGTATACACCAAGTTGAAGATACCAATGTTTGCATGATAGGTCCTTCAAGTGTGATGAGTCGAAACTAATTATGGTTATTATTATTTTTAAGGTTTTATGTTTTGTTTTGCTTGAGGACTAGCAAAATCTAAGTTGGGGGGTGTGATTGTGCATCAAAAGTATCATTAAGTCTCTTATTTTACATATGTATTTATTGTTTTTATTTGGGTTTTTTATAATAATTGATGTGCTTTTTAGTAATGAAGTTTCTTTTAATGTTTCGACAGGTTTTTGGAGCTTAAATGAATTATTTCAGGAAATTTAACGTCGGAATTCGGAACAAAGAATTGAAGAGGAAATTAAGTTGAAGATTTGGGCAAATTTTAGAGCACTTATTTTCCCCAAATCAGCCCAAGAGGAATCCATGATCTTGCATGTCCACACAACAAGTAACATTTGATTTATTTTGGGTAATCTATTGACCTAAAAGGGAAAGAACATGGATGGAAAGCTGGAGGGGAGATTGTTACATTATTTTGGGTCAAAAAGAAGAAAGAAGTCAGCACAAAAGGAGGAAGAAAATCGGGCACCAAAAGTCTTCTCCAGCTGCCGAAATTAATTCTCCAGAACACCTTTCGGTGTTGCAGACATAACTTTTGACTCCAAGCTCCAAATTAGATTTTATTTAATGTTCTGGAAATCTGACGGAATGGCCTATAAATATGTATCTAATAGCCTCCTCCACGGAAGGCTTCTAAGAGGGTGAAATTCCAGTCCGAAGTTAGCATCAGATTTGTGTTAGAATATTTACCGAAATGGTGTTGTGTTCTTCTTTGTAGATTTCAGTTTTTTTTAGTTGTAAAACTTATTATTTCAGTTTGATTCAAGTTATTTCATGTTTATTAGAGTGTTCTTATATATAATCATGGTTGGCTAATCTCTTTCTTGGATCCAAATCAAGGATAATGGTGATTAAGGTGAGTTCTTTAAGATATAAATGAATCTTAATGTCTATCTTCTCATTTTCTTCATGAATGTTTTATTATTGCAAGAAATTTTAGAAATCATTTAGGTAATGTTATAATCTTGAATTTTTATGAACAAAACTTAGTTTTGGTATAGAGATTGCTTGATTCAATGTCTTACTTAATATGAAAGTACTCGTTCATTCTTAAGCAATAATCAATCTTCATCTTTTTAAACTTCATTGTAATATCTTCCGATCTAATATCACCTTCGTTGATATTAGGTTGAGTTATCTTATATATGTTGAAGGAATCACCAATACATCACCATTAAAATTGATTTGGAACCAAGACTTACTTTTTCTTGTCATTTAAAATCTATTTACACTCTTTCATCTTCGAAAACAAATCCATTAATTATTCTCTTGAGATTTTTTTGTTGTTACCTAGCTTAATTTCTAGATCTAGCTCTCTGTGGATATGACCTCGATCTTACCGAGTTAATTGCTACATCGCACACTCGTGCACTTGCGAGTTAAAACAAGCCGATCATAAATTGCGGTCAAGCATGATTGCTATGTTATTGATTTTTTTCAGAAATATATTGGTTAAATGATTATGGTGTATTATCCCCGCCGAATGTTTTGGATATTAACCCCTTAAGATTTATTTATCCAAATACCGATAGTGAATAACAGCATATTATCCCCGCCGAATATTTTGGATGTTGACCCCTTATGATTTATTCATCCAAACACCGACAGTGAATAACAGCATATCATCCCCATCGAATATTTTGGATATTGACCCCTTTAGGATTTATTTATCCAAACATCGATGATGAATAATAAATCAAAAAAAGATTTTAATATTTTTGGAATATTGGCCAATACCCTTTGGATTTTACAAATATGTTGTAAAATCCAAAAATACAAGAAATGATTTTTTTCTTTACGAAATCAATGCTAAAACACATTTTCTCTTAAAACTCCAAGATAATATATATTTTTTGTAACATAAAGAATTGTTTTTTTTAAAATATGCTAGTGTATTGGCCGTATGCAAGAAAACAAAACATTTTATCTTTTTTTTTAAATAAAAATCTTTTTTTGCAAATTTTGTATTTTTGTATTTTTTTCTTTTTTCGGTGGGCTGACTGTCAGCCCACCTAGATTCGGGCTGGGCTGACAGCCCAGCCCACCTTGTCTCCAGGCTGGGCTGCTAGCCCAAATGGCTGGCAGCCCAGACCCATCTGGGCTGGGCTTCCAGCCCAGATCAATCAGGGCCAGGCCGGGCACAAAGCCCGGCCCATCCGCCCAGCGGGGAGTGAATTAATTCACTCCCCGCAGCATGCAAAACGAAGATCAACAGTAAAATGGAAGATTTTCGAGTGTGACGAATGGCGTATCTGTTAATACCGTTGTGTAGAGGACGTCAAGGTGATTCTTCTGGTCGTGGTGGCATCGGAAACGGTGGCCTGTGGTGGCCGGAATGGACGTCAGAAGTGGCTCGGATGGCGTTGCTGTCAACTGCCACTGTCGACGCTGCTGCTGCCGCTGCTCCCCGGAGAAGATGGACGAGCTGCTGGAGTTGAAAGGAGGCTGTGGTGGTGACGGGACAATGCGTGGTGGCCGGAGTTGATGGCTGTTGGAGTAGAGAGAGAGACGTTGGGCCCTGGTTTTAGAGAGAGAGATGCAGAGACGACCGAGAGAGAGAGATGAAGATTCAAGTTTTTTGCGTAAAATTCAACTGTATTCTCTCTGCTTTTTTTTTGCTCTGTTTTTTTCTTCGTTTTCTCACTGTCTGTTTTTCGTTTTTTGTTTTTTCTCTCTTCAGCTCTCTCCTTCCCCCGTATATTTCTGCCTCTCTTCTCCTCTTTCTCTACGTGAATTCAGCCCTCAGCCTTTCCCAAATTTTCCCTTCTCCATGCTCGCTTTTTCCTCTCAATTTCGCCTCCCCTTGTGTCTCTTGTTTCTGCATATTTATAGCAGAGGAAGCAACCCTTCGGCTGCCCATGGCGTGCAGCCGATGGTTGCTGCCTCTGCACCGCCCAGTAAGCTGCAATGGCGTGCCTGGCACTATTCAGGTGTCTGAAAAGTGCAGGCACGCCTGCAAGCTTGAAAATGATGGGAAGGTAAAAAAAGCAATTTGGTCCCTTGATTTGCTACTACTTTAATTGCACCCCCAATTGGATTTAAACTTATAAATTTTTGCAATTGCATCCCTGTTAAAATTTCAAGAGTAACCTTAGCTTTACGCTCCTTTTTTATTCTGGTACTTGATTTTTAATTTGCGCGATTTAAACCTCAATCGACCGTTAAATTCTCAATTTATTCAATTTTGCCCTTTTAACAAAATATTTTTGGATTTTTGTCTTTTTTCTATTTTTTTCCTTTTCTTCCGAAACCTAACAATAAGTAGGTCAAAATTTGGGTAGCAACAGATGCCCCCTCTTTACAATGCTTACGAGTAAAGTCTCGTAAAAGACTTTAAATAGTAAGTGTTGTAAAGAAAACATAGGATAGTGAAGATGGTCTCCTTATTCTGGGTGCTCTATCCAAGCTGAATATGGTCTCATTGTTCTGGGTGACCTACCCGTGTTAGAATAGTTAGAATGGTCTCATTTTTCTGGGTGACCTACCCGGTTAGCATGTTCTCATTTTCTTGGGTGACCTACCTGGTTAGCATGGTCTCATTTTTCTGGGTGACCTACCCGGTTAGCATGGTCTCATTTTTCTGGGTGACCTACCCGGTTAGAATGGTCTCATTTTTCTGGGTGACCTACCCGGTTAGAATGGTCTCATTTTTCTGGGTGACCTACCCGGTTAGCATGGTCTCATTTTTCTGGGTGACCTACCCTGTTAGCATGGTCTCATTTTTCTGGGTGACCTACCCGGATGAAAGTTGAAGAGGACGGTCTCATTATTACGGGTGACCTACCCGGATGGAATATGGTGAAGATGGGGATGCAATGCATGATGATGCATGTATACTTACTTGAGAAATATAGGTCCCCTGTCGCTGATGCTCCATTGTCATAGGATGCCTTTGCCTAATATCCAAAGCTCTGTTGTCATTTATCCACCCAACTTAAGCACACTGCTTATTCTAGCTATCTGCGATAATCTCTACTTTCATTTGTTCATCAATTCTGAACTTGCCCCCAAGTGTGGTGTTGCTTGATTCATCATGAAGGGGTGTAACAAGTCATCCATTTTTCTTTGACTCTTTCAATAACAGCTCTTTGGTTTGCGTGTGTTTGCTAGCAATCATTACAAGGCTTGCTAAAATACTGTCCTCATCTTATATTGTCAATCAACCACAGAGTTTATCATCAATTGAATCATATTTCTTCTACTATATGTCATCATCGACCTTCATGGATTTGCCAAGTTATCCAGAAATGCATCCAAAACCCATCATTGCATGCTCAATGTTATCTACCATAAATTTCTCTCAGCTCGTGAGAAAAGATGTAATGTTATCATCATCCACCATCATGCAATGAATTGTACCTTGAATTGATGCAACTGCGATCATGAAATCTGAAACTCTTCGTTATAGACTCAATTTCTTCTGAATAAAATCTTCTTAGTCCATGCGAAGAATTATAATGTTGTCATTAACAAGGTTATTATTTTTCTTTGCGGTGAATTGAACCTTGAGTCGATGTGCTGTTAAAGTCAATTATCCCCCCATTAGTCTTGGTGGCACAATACTTTTCAACATTTATCAATAATGCGACTCATGTGATGACATCTGTCTTTTTATCACTAACATGTATGTAGTGAAGCAGAGCTTGAATCTAGAACTTCAAAACATATTATCCCACATTCAACCTCTATGGTGCGCACATTCTTCAACATTTATCAAAATATACCTATGTGACAATATCTTTGTTTAGAGACAATCAAATCTGTGGGTAAGCCCATATTTCAAAATCTGAAGATGCACTTCAAATGCAATTTTATTCTCAATCACTGTTGGAGCTTATCAAACCATCACTCTCTATTAAGCAATGTTGCCCTGAGTTAAATTCGTTGGTGCTCATTGATGAATTTTACTAAATCATTATTTTCTTGTGCTTCTTTGCCCCCAAGCATGATGTGAAACTGCTTGCAAGATCCACATTTTTGGCCTCTAATCATAAGCTTCCCAATGATAATGAAGAATTGTCAATGTCAAGGATTTTGTAAATCCGACCAATATTTTCTTTGTTTATAAATCTTTCTTGTTCTGACATTAAGTCACCAATTTCAAAAGAGCATGTGCATCCAAAGTCTAATCCTTGAAATAAAATAAAAGAGATGTCATTTGTTGAAAATCAAATTCATTTGGTCAAATTCCCAATACACGATATTCAATGCGTGCAAACCTGTAATTAGCTTGTATTTTTGCAAACAGCAATTGACCCATTATGAGATTGAAATTGTTTTTTCTATGGGTTTAGTTTTGTTTCAATTATAATCTCTGATTTTAGGGGTATGTCATTTGACAATACGTGATGAAGTGATAATTTGGTTTTCAAACAATTTAGACTGTCAAGTAAAGACTCGAGATTCAGTTGAAAATTTGTCTCTTTTTTCAGCACTTACTTTATCAATATGAATAGCAACTTTGTAACTTAGTTCATGAAATTATAACCCTTATGGAAAAACCCTAACAATATTGGAGAGCCCCATTTATCAATAAAAATTGCTTGCTTGATCAAGAAAGACTTTTAAAAGCATATAACGAGGCTGTGGTTCATGGCTATAAAAGAAAATGACATTCATAGGCTTAAAAAAAAATGTTTAAGGGTTTCAAAGGCCCAGGATCACCATCATCTATTCGTTAACTCTTTTTCTCTTGTTGTTTTTGTAGAAGAGACCACATCAAAATACGTTAATTATCTTAGCGTGATTTTTATGAATCAACCATTGCTCTAAGAATCTCTACAACCATGCCATTCCTTTCATTGACAATTTTAAACTTAAAAAACTCAAACCATCTTTTGTCATCTAATATTATTTCATCTTTTGTTGCATTTAATATAGTCTAACGAAATAATTTTGCAAGATCTTTATTTGATTGATAACTTATCTTAATATAACATTTCTTCCCACCTGAGGTTTGACCAAAGATACCAACAAACATGGTATAATTCAATATTTTCTTCTTTTTCTTTTTTTTCTTTTCCTTTTTTCGTTTTTTTTCTTCAATTTTTTTTTATGAACTTGTCCTTAGCATCGACTCTTGATTTTTGTCATGTCCTATCCCAACTCGATTGTTCTCCCATGTTTGGTTCTTGTTCTTAAACCTCTCCCCTTTTGTTGATTCTAATGTTGTCACTATATCCTCAAACCACAAGTCTCTTATTGGCCCCTACTGTATTTGCCCCAGCATGAGGGTGTAATCCTATTTTTTTATATATTTTTTTTAATTTCATGAATAATGAAGGAAATAAACAAATATGGACCTTTGTCTTTTCAAGCGAAGTTGGTTTTAACTGATAAATTTTGACCTTGATCAGTGTAATGATTTGGACGTGAAAGAGTCATGATGCGTCCAATAACTATTAAAGCTTAGTTCTACGATGTGGTTCAAAAGCTCGATGTATGGACTCAAAAATTGTTTGGTCACCTGGTATTGGTCATAATGTCTTTTAACAAAAGTTGGGTCAATTTTGCAATCAAAATACTTTTAATTTTCAAAAATGATAAACTTTAACTTTTGCATGTTGGAGTTTGATCAAAATACTTTGTCAAAAATAAAAATGTCAAACATCTCTTGATTTCAAAACAACAAAAAGACAAGGAAAGCACATGCTTCAATGAAATGATGATTTAACCCCAAAACAAAGTGATAGCTGATGAGATTCCATGAGAAAATTACTGACGATTTGACACTTTTCCCAGACTTTCCAAACAATCATTTCTGTATTGTCATTGCTCATTGATCTCGCTTATGCTCGCGATGATTTATTGCTGACATTGCCGACGATAACATCCTCCACAAAACTTGACTTGCATTTTGCTATTTAACTTCCACACTTGATTACTGAAATTCTTGCGACTATTCATCTCTTTCATTATGTCGCAAAAGGAAGGCAATTTTTTTTCTCGCGCTCCATCGTGCTTCTCATTGGACATAAAAAATGAATCGAGCTAAAAAGCACTCTTAACAAGCCACCAAAGTGCGCAAATCATGAACAATTTCGTTAGACGACGAAAAGACTCTTTTGCGGCAATTTCGCTTGTCGAGCAATGTAATCTTGCAGTGCACATGTGCCGACCTTTTAGACACCAGAATAGATTCAACAATACCATATTATGTTTCCATGCTCGGGATATTTTATCTTTGCTCGCAAAATAACATGGTATACTGTGTATGGCGGCATAAAACTCCTTAATTTGACAGTGCCGCAAGAACTCCACATGATCAAGAGAGAAATCAATTGATACTTAAATGGGTTGACCACTTCTTTGACTGATGCTCGCTTTCTGAAAATAAACTTGTATAGGGACTACCCGCACTCCTTCAAAGAAAACCCGAATTTCCACAATCTTCATTTATGAATGCATTAACACTTTGCAGATGATATCTCAGCGTATGTCCCACTTGATTTGGCTTGCCGAAAAACACGAATGCTATTTCTATATTGGTGTGAATTTCCCTTACCAATGTTAACGATTCCTGGTTTTTTGGAGGATGATAGATTGAGGGACCTATATTTCAAATTAGGAATGCATGTTGAAATGTATATGCATGCTTTTTTTCTCTCTTTTTTTTTTTTTTTTTTACAAACTCGCTCTTCGAGGAGTGATACGTGATCGTAACAATTGCATGAAAAACAACACTGTGGGAATGCATGTCGAAATGTATATGCACGTTTTTTTTTTTTTTTTTTTTTTTTGCCCCTAGAGAAATGACACGTGTTTGTAACAATTGCATGATAAACAACATTGTGGGAATGCATGTCGAAATGTATATGAATGCTTTTTTTTTTTTTTTTTTTACGGGCTTGCCCTTCGAGGAGTGACACGTTATCGTAATAATTGCATGATAAACACAAATTGATTTTTGCTTAAACCCTACAATGAAAATTTCTTACGTGATGACCACTATGTCACTCAAAAGTCAAGATGCTTCGAGAAGAGTTTGTCTTAATGCAAAATAAAATGGAGGGAGCATACAACCTAAAGATAGGTTCTAGTTCTTGTATGTGAGACATAGGGTAGGTTTACTACTTGGTCTCTAAAGAGGGTCTCTTGCTGTCCCAGTGATCACCCTCGTAAAGGCGATATGGGGGTTTAGCAGATAGCGGGATGGCACGTATACCAATCACTACCAGTCTAAACACTCAGCAAAGAGTTGGGGTTTACACAAACTTCAACCTTGACTCAAGTCATAGGTAAGCTGCTAGTCCCCCACTTAACTTAAAGTTTAGTGTGTGCTCTCAAAATAATAAAAGTGATGCATGACAAGGTATATTATGATGACAGGATGTAAAGATGTATGCTAAAGCTTCTAAAAAATATAAACCATTCATAGCACATATCGTAAACAAACAAAATTATCAAGCTTAGTCCAAAGTCCCCAGTGGAGTCGCCATCCTGTCGCACCCCAAAAATGAGCGCGGCGTCGTGGCGACCTTCCCCGTGAACGGGGGAAAATTGTGTCGAGGTCTAATCTTTATTTTCGTGAAAAGGGAGTCGCCACCTAGTATTATGGTCACTAGGAAACCTAAATTGGTCTTTCAGAGATTCTAGGGTAAGGGACTGGTTGCGTAAAGGGAAGGTTTTAGCACCCCTAGTACGCCCTACCTAAGGTAAGCTGCTTGGTGTTTTTGTTTGTCTTGTGATTGCTATGTTATTGATTTTTTTCAGAAATATATTGGTTAAATGATTATGGTGTATTATCCCCGCCGAATGTTTTGGATATTAACCCCTTAAGATTTATTTATCCAAATACCGATAGTGAATAACAGCATATTATCCCCGCCGAATATTTTGGATGTTGACCCCTTATGATTTATTCATCCAAACACCGACAGTGAATAACAGCATATCATCCCCATCGAATATTTTGGATATTGACCCCTTTAGGATTTATTTATCCAAACATCGATGATGAATAATAAATCAAAAAAAGATTTTAATATTTTTGGAATATTGGCCAATACCCTTTGGATTTTACAAATATGTTGTAAAATCCAAAAATACAAGAAATGATTTTTTTCTTTACGAAATCAATGCTAAAACACATTTTCTCTTAAAACTCCAAGATAATATATATTTTTTGTAACATAAAGAATTGTTTTTTTTAAAATATGCTAGTGTATTGGCCGTATGCAAGAAAACAAAACATTTTATCTTTTTTTTTAAATAAAAATCTTTTTTTGCAAATTTTGTATTTTTGTATTTTTTTCTTTTTTCGGTGGGCTGACTGTCAGCCCACCTAGATTCGGGCTGGGCTGACAGCCCAGCCCACCTTGTCTCCAGGCTGGGCTGCTAGCCCAAATGGCTGGCAGCCCAGACCCATCTGGGCTGGGCTTCCAGCCCAGATCAATCAGGGCCAGGCCGGGCACAAAGCCCGGCCCATCCGCCCAGCGGGGAGTGAATTAATTCACTCCCCGCAGCATGCAAAACGAAGATCAACAGTAAAATGGAAGATTTTCGAGTGTGACGAATGGCGTATCTGTTAATACCGTTGTGTAGAGGACGTCAAGGTGATTCTTCTGGTCGTGGTGGCATCGGAAACGGTGGCCTGTGGTGGCCGGAATGGACGTCAGAAGTGGCTCGGATGGCGTTGCTGTCAACTGCCACTGTCGACGCTGCTGCTGCCGCTGCTCCCCGGAGAAGATGGACGAGCTGCTGGAGTTGAAAGGAGGCTGTGGTGGTGACGGGACAATGCGTGGTGGCCGGAGTTGATGGCTGTTGGAGTAGAGAGAGAGACGCTGGGCCCTGGTTTTAGAGAGAGAGATGCAGAGACGACCGAGAGAGAGAGATGAAGATTCAAGTTTTTTGCGTAAAATTCAACTGTATTCTCTCTGCTTTTTTTTTGCTCTGTTTTTTTCTTCGTTTTCTCACTGTCTGTTTTTCGTTTTTTGTTTTTTCTCTCTTCAGCTCTCTCCTTCCCCCGTATATTTCTGCCTCTCTTCTCCTCTTTCTCTACGTGAATTCAGCCCTCAGCCTTTCCCAAATTTTCCCTTCTCCATGCTCGCTTTTTCCTCTCAATTTCGCCTTCCCTTGTGTCTCTTGTTTCTGCATATTTATAGCAGAGGAAGCAACCCTTCGGCTGCCCATGGCGTGCAGCCGATGGTTGCTGCCTCTGCACCGCCCAGTAAGCTGCAATGGCGTGCCTGTCACTATTCAGGTGTCTGAAAAGTGCAGGCACGCCTGCAAGCTTGAAAATGATGGGAAGGTAAAAAAAGCAATTTGGTCCCTTGATTTGCTACTACTTTAATTGCACCCCCAATTGGATTTAAACTTATAAATTTTTGCAATTGCATCCCCGTTAAAATTTCAAGAGTAACCTTAGCTTTACGCTCCTTTTTTATTCTGGTCCTTGATTTTTAATTTGCGCGATTTAAACCTCAATCGACCGTTAAATTCTCAATTTATTCAATTTTGCCCTTTTAACAAAATATTTTTGGATTTTTGTCTTTTTTCTATTTTTTTCCTTTTCTTCCGAAACCTAACAATAAGTAGGTCAAAATTTGGGTAGCAACATCTTCATAGGTCCACACACGTCAGTGTGGATGAGCTGAAGCTTTTGGCTGGCTCTCCATGCTTGCCCTTTAGGAAATGGTGGCCTTGATTGCTTGCCAAGTTGACATGTTTCACACAATTGAATCTCACCATTCAATGTGGGCAATGCTTCAACCATCCCCTTTTGCTTCAGATTTGATAAACCTTTTTGGTTGAAATGTCCAAATCTTTTATGCCAAAGATTTGACACATCCTGAGTAGCACTCACATAGACATGATTGGATACCTTTTCCCAGTCAATAACAAAACTTCTGTTTTTCATCTTCACACAGAACATTTGTTCTCCAGAAGGATAAAAAATAATGCATTTGTGATCCTTAAACTGAAGAGAATAGTTCTTCTCCATCATTTGCCCAACACTTAGCAAATTTTGACTGATTTCAGGTATGAACAACATATCAGGAATGATTTTGATACCTGAATTTGTCTGAACATTGATTGACCCTCTGCCTTTGACCTCTAAAAATTCTCCATTGCCAACCTTTACTCTGGATTTATAAGTTTCATCAAGGTCTTTGAACATCGCAGCATCATTGCACAAATGATGTGTGCATCCGAAATCAATGAGCCACGCATCAGTTGAATCATTTGTTGAGAAACAAGTGACAGCAAAGAATTGCTCCTCCTGTGTATCAACTTCATCTGCTAGGTGAGCTTGTTGAGGCTTTGGATCTGAATTTTTGAATTTGCAGACCTTTGTGATGTGCCCTGATTGCTTGCAATTTCTACACATTGCATCTGGCCTCCACCAGCAATATTTTTCTGAATGTGTGTTCCTTTTGCAATGAGTGCAAAGAGGGAACTTCTTCTGTCTTGAGCCTTCATTGGTGCTGCCCCCTTCATTTCTGCCTTTGGTTTTCTGATTGAAAATCTTTTTCCCATTTCCAGCTAGTTTTTGCACATAGAATGCACCTTCAGTCAGTCTGTCCTGCCTTATTGTTCTTCGCTGCTCCTGTGCTTGAAGAGCACTCATTAGTTCACCTAATGAGATTTTGCTGAGATCCTTTGATTCTTCCAAAGAGGAGATTTTGGATTCAAACCTCTCAGGAAGAGTCACAAGAACCTTCTCCACAATCCTGCTGTCAGGAAAGTCTTCTCCAAGTAATCTGATGTTGTTGATAATTAGTGAAATTCGATCAGAATACTTGGAGATTGTTTCATCTTCTTGCATGTTAAGTGCCTCAAAATCTCTCTTCAAATTCAGCACTTGCATTTGCCTTGTTCTGTCACTGCCTTGATATTCTTCTTTTAGTTTGTTCCATGCCTCTTTGGCTGAATTGCAAGCCATAATTCTGTAAAAAATGCTTTCTGCCACAGAATTCTGGATGATTGATTTTGCCTTGGATTTCTTTGCCTTTTCCTCACTGCTGAACTTGATTTGAGCCATAGTAGGATTTGTTGGTAAGGGAGCTACTGGTTTGTCTTCAGAAACAATTTCCCAAAGATCATAAGCTTCAAGAAAAGCTTGCATCTTCGTTGACCAAATGTGGTAGTTTTCGCTAGTGAAGATAATGGGGGAGTTTAAAAGTAGGTTGTTGGATGTCATTTTGGGATAAAAAAAATGTGTTTTTGGTCCTGTAAGATCTAAGAGGGCTCTGATACCACTGTTGATATTTGTGATGGGTTGTTTGTGATTTGTGCAGGTGAAAAGTTGCAGAAAACAATAGCAGTAAAGTTTGGACTTGAAGAACAAGAACAGCACACAAGGTATTCGATGAATTGTCTGTGTAAATATTCATAGAATGCATGTCTTTAAATACATGAAAGAAACTAAACAAACTTCCTAGTAATCTGCCACTAATCGTACTGGACAAGTGCTGCCACTAACTCAGCATCAACCCTCAACCATAGTGGACAAAGTGCTGCCACTAACTCAGCAACAACCCTCAGAAAATCAAGGAACTAATATTTGACTAGATCAAAATAGAAATAAAAGAAAAAACAGACAACATCAAATGATTAAATAACAAAATGAATAAACTGAATAAAACTTAGAGTTAAAATGTCAATTGTCTAACAACTTCTCACTTTTGCTTACTCGAGCCGCAACTTATGATTTTCACCACTGGAGATGATAGATCTTCCATATCCACATGCCCCCCCTCAGTTTTGATCAACTTTCTTTGAAAAGGAAAGATGGAGCCAACTTTAATTACATTTTTAGATTGCCCCCCAGTCTGCCCCACAAGTGTTTTAGGCTTCAAGTATTTGCAAGAAAAGGTTGGTTATTTGCAAAGATTGTTTTCATGTAGGATTTTTGGAATTTCAAAGTCATTCGAAACACAAAAACCATTTTGATTACCCCCTTGTTGGGTCATGTCACACAAGTGTTTGCAGGAAAGAAATGGTTATTTGCAAAGATTGTTTTTATGTAGGATTTTTAGAATTTCAAAGTCATTCCAAGCATAGAAACCCTTTTGATGTTTGTTTAACAAACTTGTTCTCTAAAGAATTCATGTAATCTCATAGTCAGGTTTTATATTGCTTTTGACGAGAGTGTGAAATGACGTTTGTTTTATGTCTCGCTCGTCAAAAGGCTTTGATCAAGTTTTTAAAGCATCTGTAGCACTTGTTTCAAATGGAAAAGCATTACCTATCGATCCAAATTACCTGTATTTGATCAAAAAAGGCTTTATCAGGCTTGTAACGTAGACTTAGGTTTTTGACTATGAAAAAAAAATTGTACACTCAAAAGGTGTTTAAGGGTTTTCTAACTAAGGATCACTTAGTGTTTACTCTAAGAACTCTTTTTGGTCCTCATAATTGATTTGTATAATGACATGACATACCCCCAACATTTTGTTTGGGCTTTCGTCTTGACATGTCTCTAGTATTTTGTTTGGGCTTTCTATCATGGATTTTTAGCACTAACATCACGTTGACTTGACATGCCCCCTAGTATTTTGTTTGAGCTTTTTATCTTGGGTTTTTAACACTATCATCATGCTGACTTGATTTGCTATTGTATGCTAAAACCTTTTTTGTTTTTTGCCCCACAACTTTGTTTGGGCATCTTTTGTCATTGAGGACTATTTTGTAGATTGAAAGTTCTTTTTTTTTTTGCACTTGCCTCCAGTGTAAGGTGTGACCCTTGTTAGGGTTCATTATCAAGAAATAAATATTAGGCTCAAATAAGGACTACAAAGGATATTTGAGAGTTTGTGAAGGCATATCAAAGATAGTCTCTCCTCATTTCAAAAACTTGGATCCAGGATCGATAAGTTTTGCTTTTCCATGTGAAATGATTTTTTGGATTATTTGTTTAGCTAAGATTTTAACTTTATTATGTGGGTTTTTTGAAGGTATGAGATCACCTTTCAATGAAATCTCTTGAATTCCCAGAACATATTTGTTAAACAAACATCAATTTGACATTTCTTTTCACACTAAACTTTGATTTGCCAAAAATCTTTATGAAATCACGTATAATTTGGATGAAAAGGTATAGGGTGTGCTTGTGTTATTTCTAACAAAAAGCAAGAGCACATCATAAATGCAAGAAAATACATGATCTTATGGAAAGAAATGTTTGTTTATAAAATGGTCTTGTGGTGATATTAGAAAAATTATAGACAAGACAAATACATGATCTTATGGAAAGAAATGTTTGTTTATAAAATGGTCTTGTGGTGATATTAGAAAAATTATAGACAAGACAAAAACAGGTTTAAACTGAAACATGATGTGTAGACATGACCAAACAAAGAGCAATTATGGAAGCAGACTTCATTTTCCAACTTCGGTGCATTTGTTCTTCAAAGGCTTTTGTAGGGGTCATTTTAGTGCTTGCTCGAGTAAGCCGACAAGATGAGCCATACTAGCTTTCAAAGAATCCAGTTGTTCTAGGGAGTGAGCATGTTCTCTGTTGTCCATATTTCTTTATCAAAGTTGAGTGTTATGGACAGAAGCTCTTCGAGGACCTATTTTCAGCTTGTTGATGATATGTTATGCACAGTGATGGATGCATGTGGATGCTAATGTATGTATATACATATCGGGTGAATTATCAAAGAGTTTGTACCTAAAGACAAATTCTAAGCCATTATATGAGGGATAAGTTTTCTACCTGGTCTCAAAGGTCTATGAATTGCCTAGTGACCGCCTTACATGAAGGTCGTATAGGGGCTTACAAAAAATAGTTGAGGCACGATGTGACCGCCAGTATTGAGTAAACTCTCAGCTTATAGTTAAATGTTTCACGAATCTGAACCCAACTGAAAGTCATGAGACAGACCGCTACTCTCCACCTAACTTAGAATTGGGTTTATTCACGAAATTAAAAGGCATGATGACATTAATTCAAGTCCGATGTTATGCATGAATTGAAAAAACAAATGCATACTAAAGCAGTAAAAATACATGTAAAAAAACTGAAGAATAAACAATCAAACAAACAAAGCTCAGTCCGGCAATATCCCAGTGGAGTCATCATCTGCTGCGCACCGTTCTCCCCCTCAACAGGGAATGGCAGGGTGCGAAGCGTTATAAAACATCATCGTGACATTGTCGATGAAAATTTTATTGTTTTTATTGAGTCAGGTCTCAAAAAATCTTGAATGGAGATGGCAAGTCAATGCATAGTTGTCAAGGTTTAAGGTTAGTGTGAACTTAAGTATTTTTTTTTGTTATGTTAATATGTTTATTTAATTGAAATTACTGAAATTTCTCTTTTCTAATTTTTTATTGCAAGTGAAAACTTGATTAGAAAGATGTTAATGATGATATTACAAAAAAGGTGTGGGAGAATCACGTTGCAACCAGGTAATTTCAGTTATCTTTGTATTTTTTTTAAATACCACAATTTTATTTTTCATTTACTAACAAATAATTCATTTGTATCATACATATAACATTGCATGATTTCTAGTACGAGACACAAAAAAGGGAAAAACATATACACGGTGAGAGAGTTTTTTGATCGGAACGACATTGTAGTATGGAAGGAATCCAGACCGGTATACATATGAGAGACTATATGGGCAAATTACATTAAGCAGGTGATGTTCGAGCATTTCACGTGATTCGCACATTCCAGTATGCAGAACCACAATCAATGTTTTCTGTTAAAAAATTTAAATTAAAATGTTGTTTTGTGCCTTTTATTCAATTGATGTTGAAATAATAAATTTTCATTTTTCATAAAATAAAATAAAATATATGAAATGTTATACATTAAGACATGTTAACTGTCCACCAGTACTTATAATCAAATCTCTTTTCATGAGAAAAAGATCTTTAGAAAAGAAGGGACATGGGATTTTTCACAGAAGATTTTTTTTTTGATAATCTAACAAGAAAGTGTACAATTGTTTCATCAAATACGGTTTTGGGTAGACTAGATAAATATTCATCAAATACGTATCGTGAAAATTGGATTCTTGCAATTCAACGTACACAGTTATTATATATTGATCTCAATCTGCAATCATCAACTACCATTCTACTCAGCGTGACTTTGGATTTTCTTTCTCTCTACCAAAGCAGACACAAAACGATAAGAACAAGCTGGTAGCTAAAACACGAGACCATACAGTAGTTCAACACAGCAATACCTCTGCATGCTGTCCCAACAACCAAAACGATCATCTTACAAGACAACTGCTCACAACATTAACAGCAACGAAAAACTCAACGTAGTCTTAAACAAATTAAACAGAAAAATCGGATTTCGATTAAATATAGCGCGCTAGCGGAGACTCCATTGATATTTCTCTTTAATATTCTAAAACAGGCACCGGCTCGTGAGTGCGGCTGATGAAGGTGAACTCGTAAACAACCCCGGCAAGCCCGCCTCCGATCAAAGGTCCAGCCCAGTAGACCCAGTGGTGGTGCCAGTTCCAGCTCACCAAAGCCGGTCCGAAAGGCACCGCGGGGTTCAAGGCTGCTCCTTCAAAAGCTCCACCAGCCAAAATGTTAGCTCCCAGTACAAAGCCGATGGCTAGAGGTGCTACGACTCCCACATCACCTCTCTTTGGATCAATGGCTGTTGCATATACGGTGTAAACTAGGGCAAAAGTCATTACAATCTCAAACACAAATGCGTTCCATACACTCACCCCGACGGACAGGGTGAATATTGAGACTGTCTGCACAAATTTTTGTTTCCAAGAATATATAATGTCAAGTTTGGAGATACTAAATAATTGGCAACAACTTCTCAAATAAAGCATTTTTCTATTTTTAGTTTTCTTAATAATTAGGTTAAGATGTAGCTACTCACCATATAATGAGTGGCAAACTTAAGAAGCAAGCAAGCCACGGTAGAACCAAGGAGTTGCGCAATCCAATACAGAACCCCACGGAGGAGAGTAATGTTTCCGCCAAGGAAAGCTCCGAAAGTGACAGCAGGGTTGCAATGGCCACCGGAGATGTTGGCACTGGTAGCAACTGCCACAAATAAGCCGAACGCGTGTGCTAGTGCCACGGCAATCAGCCCCGCCGGCGAAGTTGCTGCATTTGATGTCAGTTTGTTGTAGGCCATCGTAGACCCTTGTCCAGCAAACACAAAAATTAAAGTACTGATGAACTCAGCCAACGCAGCCTTGAATGCATTAGGTTGAAAGTCAACTGCTACACTTCCGATCGCTATGCGGTCGATCACAACAAAATTAGACATGGCAGTCAATTTTCAAGATCAAAATGGATGGAGAGAAGTTATGAGACTAGCTATGATCAGGATGTGCCGAGTTTTGGTAGATGTGAACTCTATGTTCCATC
This sequence comes from Salix arbutifolia, assembly GCA_025169955.1. NCBI lineage: Eukaryota > Viridiplantae > Streptophyta > Magnoliopsida > Malpighiales > Salicaceae > Salix > Salix arbutifolia. The sequence goes on along the minus strand of CM045910.1, from coordinate 392,946 downwards.
ATGGAGCTTGTGGCTCACTTATATTGAACTTTCAAAGCAATGGGAAACCTGCTATAAGCGGTATCCGGTGATCACCTCTCAAATGCTGGGACCATCTTTCTATCCACTCCTGCGCCATGGCATGATGAACAGAGAAGCATCCACCTTCAAAACGTATGTAGGGTAGCCACGTGGACAAATTAGATAAGAGCTCTGTATCATTTGTGATCGTGCTTTCTCTGCTTTGATTGTGATTGTAGGGATGGGGGTTAATTTGTCTTATTTTATTTCAGTGACTATTTCGACTGGGCCAACGTTCATCGTATACTATCTATCCATGAAGTAGTTTTTGCATGCCAAGCTTCAATGATCAGGAGGGTATTTTTGCTTATTAGCTCAATTAAGAATAAATGTTGTTGTTTCCAAACCCTAAACTTTAACTAATGAACCTTGCTAACCATTAACCCTTGCTAACCCTAAACCATAAAAAAAACTAACCCTAAAAAGCAAGGTTGTCAATATTGTTTCGGTTGGTGCTTTATTTTTTCAATTGAAACAGAATGTTTCGGTTTCGGAGCATTTCAGCGCGCTGTTTCGGGGTTGTACTATTTATGTAAATATATAATTAAATATATTATTTAAAAAAAATATCAAATACAAAAATAAAACTATTTAGAATTGTATAATTAAATCTAAAAAAAGACACAATAAAATAATTTTTCTGAACAAGATTATAAACATGTATAAAATTATGAGAATGACATCATCAATCTCACAAAGTTATTACATTCTCTGATTGCTCTAAAATTTTAACATAATATATATAAATATGTCAAGAGACTCCTCATGAAATTTCATCTCAATCTAATGGTCAGATTAAGAGATGTGATTGATATTGTAAAATTAATTATTATTTAAAAAATCACTATTTGGCCGAAATTGAAAGAGTAGAACGAAACCGGAATCTTTCAGCCGATATTTAGCCAAAAAATCCAGAACGGGCCATATTTTAAACTGAGGTAAAAACAACATTATTTTGTCTCGTTTTTTAATTGGTACGAAACGTTTCAGTCAAAACAGAACAAAACAAACAACTATGCTAAATAGTCACCACCCCTAACCCCAAACCGTAAATCTAACTACACCCCTAACCCCAAATCCTTAACCATAAAAAAACCTAACCGTAACCCAAACTCTATACATTAACTCTAATCAAGATCCCAAACCATAACCTTAACTGACACTAACCCCAAACCATTAACCTAAAAACATACCCTAATTTATATATGGAATCCTTGTTCAATATGGAAACACAATAATCCCTCTCCAATTCAGCGTTGCAACTACCCATTATGAACCCAAACTTAGCTAAGGTTTTGACAAATCCTTAATAGGAAAAAGATCCCAACACCCTAATTAATCCTAGCCATTTTTAGACCCTATAATTAAGCCAAACCCATTAACACCAATAAACCTAATCTAACCAAATTCATCATAAGGTGAAAACCCAACATAGTTGAATGAATACAAGATAGAAATATAGGAAAAACCTTTACTTGGCTTAATGGTGTTCAGGTATGTTTGGAAGTGTGGTTGAAGTTGCTTTTTAAAGTGCTTTTTATTCATAAATATATCAGAATGATGATTTTTATTTTTTTTAAATTAGTTTTAACATCAGCACATCAAAATGATCTAAAAACACAAAAAATACTAATTTAAAGTATAAAATAAAAATAAAAAACTTCCTCTCAAACCCAAGCTCTCAATTGAATCACCATCATAAGTAACTCAAGGCTGACCTATATCAACTAAATAAGTTAGCTAACATTGGTTTAACTCAAACTTATTTAATCTATTTTGATAGTAATCTAAAGTCATTATCAGTTATCTACATAAATTTAAATTCCTACATTTTTATCGAAAATTTCAACTTAACAATAAAATTGACAAAATATAAATGCACCTGTTAAATAAGTTATTATTTATTTAATTACAAAACACTTAAGTCATAAAATGGAAATCAAGTTCATCAAATTATACATTCATACAACAAGCATTCATGGAAAAGATCTATAAAGCAAGTAAACACAAACAAATTATATATACTACAAAAATATGCAATGAAAATTATTAACATTTTAAAATTGTTTTTAAACAAAAAGTGGGTGGTTTTCCTAACTTGATGTGGAAAATCCTAAAAAAAATTGAATCAAAATAGTGATGCTACAAACTGAGTAGTGAAGTGGCTGAAGTTATGGTGATAAGAGGTTGATTTATGATAAGATAAAAGGAGATGGGGTCTATAGTTTTTTTTAGAGAAAATATAAAAAGAGAGAAATGAGGGAGGGAGGCCCACTTGTGAGGTCATAATTTTAATATTATTAATGGATTCATGGACAAATATTACTAACAAGTTTATTCTATTGGTAACTTTGTCTGTAAAAATAACACATGATTGTATCTCTTGCTTTTCTTTTTTTTACTTATTTTTTCTCTCACTGTAATTCTCTTGATATACATCGATGAATAATATCTAATTTATGTATAAGATTTATGCAATCATCATTTTCAAAGCTATGCACTAGAAGCAAAGAGGAAATCCAAATGATATTATTTTAATTGACCCTGGTTAACTAAATAAACCTATTCCCTGCCCTTGAACTAGGTTAGGGGTCATATTGAGTTTAATTGATATAATTCAAACCTGTTTGATTAAAATAAATAAAAGAATTCACAAGGATTAAATTATATTTATTTGTGGGAGTGGAATCTCGATGACAAGTAATCTATTGATGCAAAGCTGAGGCGATGGATATTCAAGTCACAATAAGTGGGTTGTTGGGGCTTAATTTGTTCTTGTAACAGGCCAGAAAATTAAAATGAAAATCTGATATCACTCAGCTGCTTATAGCATACGGGGCCAGATCACTCATTTGACTAGTTGGCTATGGATTCCTGCTTTTCAACTGCCGGTCTCACACATCACCAGCCATTCTACTTGAAAGCCATGCTGTGGCACTTTTTGTCGGTTGCCTCGAGAGATTATTCCAGTCATTTTAGTGCACTCAATTCCCATCTTTGGCTTTTATAGAGAACAAGTCTAGCATGATTATTAGGTTGTTGTTTGTGTCTTTACTTTTGAAAAAAATTGTAAATTTTTTATTTTAAATTATTATTTTTATATCATTTTCATATAAAGATAAATAAACTGCAACAGTAACCTCAACCCCACTTTAAATGCAACCTCAACTTCGGTTAAAAAACAAGTTAGTATTTTATTTCAGAGGGAAAAAGAAAAGTTGTCTTCAACTGACTGAACACCAATTTATTTTAGTTTTTCAAATGGGAATTGGGAAGTATAAAAGATTTTGATTCCTTGACCGTCTAAATCAAGTGGCGTTGAGGGAAGTTGAAGCACAACACTGCAAGAAACGAAAGGGCACTCACTGCATTCATTGTTAATTTAGTAGGAAGACAGACATGATTATGGATTTGATGGTAATCCCAAAACTGCCAAGAATTTCATTTCCTTCCAAGCAAAATGATTGTTTTCAAATTGGAAGAAAATGGAGCTACTTTTCCTTGACATAGCAGTTTATATCACTGCAGAGAAAGAACCCAGAAAGGAAGTATCAGCTGCAAGTCTGTAACACAGCAGGCTCCAGTGTTCGGCCAATGTTATTCCCCGGTCCACACCTTGTCCAAACAGGACCTCAGGATTTCCATTTGCATCCCTTTCTGCACTATGGAACTCTGTGTGCGGGAACCTTGCCTCCATGTTGCAACGATACTACAGAGTTCCCAACTGAAGAGGCAAAGGAGAGAAGATAAAATTAAATAAATAAATGCACACCAGTGAAGGAGAAGACAGCTTTCTGGTTCAATGGTTAAAGCAATTTAAATATTTTACAAGGACACTTGGGAACCCAAATCAGCCCAGTGGAGGAAAGACTTTCACGAGTCACATACAGAAAATTATTGGTTGTGTCAACAATAACTAGCATAACCAGTATTTTTAGTTTCCCGAGTACTAATCAAAAGAGAGTTACCTGGGTCATGAACGAGGCACAAATTGCAGTGAACACCAAACAAATTAAAGTCGCACAAAAGAACATCATCCAAGCATGTTTATCGAGTTGAGGGTGAACATCTGGTATAGGAGACTGGTGCGCCCGCACACTGAGTGGCATATCACAGCAACACGAATGACTGCTTGACAGCACCAGTCAGCTTCAGTTATAAGTTCTGCAGAAATAAAATATCACGGTGAATAAAAAACAAATGACAGAATGTTGTAGAGTGAGGATAAAGCAAAATACATGGCGATGGTTAAACGCTGTCAACTCCTCAGCTTTCAGGATGTAGCTCACCAATCACCAAATACAGCTTCAAAGGTCATTCAAATCCTTACACTTCAAATGCATATGGGTGTGCATAGAGCTTGGCTTGTTTCTAGTTTGGCTTGACATAGAGCTTTTACTTCATTGAAGAAAGCCATTATCTCATCCATATGGGTGCAGCTACAGAAAAATCTTCTGTCACTCAGCTCCAATAATGACCTTATCATCTATAACTATAAATTCTCTGTTTGTATCATATTTTCCGTGTCAAACCCAAGTTAGGGGCATTTTTTTCCAGTTAACTAGGGGCTAGGACCAAAGTGTGTGGGTAAGAATATTGGTCTTCCATCACAGGAGTGCAGGGTTCATGCAATAAGATGATAGATTTCAAGCAACCAAGGCTAACACTTAGAACTATCCATAAATTATACCTCCCAGGATGATATGACCCAAATCTGTGAGAGCATGTATAAACTATCTACACAAGATGACTGCCGATGAGTTCTATCCATATGCCTTTTGATATTTTTCAAGGTCATCAAGCTTTAATTTACTGCAGATAAGGTCAAATTTTCACGCAAAAATCTATTATGTCAATACAGATACAACGAAAAGAAGTTCAAGAAAGGAAAAGAAAAAATAAACAAAGGATATAAACCAAGTCCTGAATATCTTTAGCAAAAATTGAAACATATAAAAAAAAAAAAATCTGAGAATTGTGCAAATTGCTAAACTAAACACGCACCTGACCACAGGTATAAAGTCAATCAAATCTGCTTCCACGAACTCACAAAATCCACATGTCAATGCAATGTCCAAATTACAAGGTTTAGAAATTCTGGCTATGTCTGGTGTCCCTCCCCGAGTTTACTTGCCAGGGAAACAACTTGCAGGGCTGTGCCCCTCATAATCCAGGCTGTCATTTCTGGCTGACTTTCAAAAGCATTAAGAGGAACTGAATTTCCATCCGCTAGTATTACACCATACACAAATGGGAGTTTAAGAGTAAGGAAACTCTCTGGTGGTAGGACTACTTGACATCCAAGGCTGAACTGCAGCTTTTGCTCAGGGTCCGACACTGATGGCGGGAGGCATGATGCCTGCAAAAAACACAGTGCTAAAACATGAATCCAAACTAAAAGGAGTTTATAAGCTCTGGTGAACTCAGATGGCAAAATGAACACTGCTAATAAATGCTTAATATTTGCAATACAAGAAAAGGAGTTGGCAAACAAAGAAACAATGAAAACCACAATAATGTTCCAAGACAGCTCTGGTGAACTCTGGTTCATGAAGGTGGAGAGCTCCCTGAGCACATTGGATGCACTTCTACAGTCACACAAATACAATGTTGATGTAGATGCTCTAAAGATAAAGGCAGGCCTACCGCAAATTGTATAACTGGGCATGTGGCCAACACAACTGGAAATGGAGGCGTTACCTGCAAGCAGATTCTAAACATTAGGTATTTGATAACTGAAGACAATATTATAACTTTCACAATTACAAAAAAAATAAAATGCTGGTGGATATGGTGTGTTTCTGTTTTTCATCACTTAATCATAATTCTTCAGGTTCATAGAGATCAGGGAAATGCATGAAAAGGCTAGCATCATTGTGTACCAGAAAAATCCTCTGCAACTGTGATAATGTGCTAGCAAACTTGACCTTCGGTGAATCCTTCTTGTTCTTGGAGAGCTGGCAGTAAGGGCAATTCATATATATTGGTAAATTTCTATTAAAAATGGAGAAAGCACTTCCACCATCATCAAGGCTAATAGAAAGAAAGTCCGCTTCAAGACATTTCATAAAATTGGGGTGTGTTGGAACATTGAGAGATGTCTGTTTCTGTTCCTTCCATGAACCAGAGAGCTTTACCAGCCCCTTAGTAGGTAGTTTCCTGTTTACCCCCATCTCCTTTGACTTATCTGTATTTCTCAACTTATTTGCAGTAGCAACAGCCATGTCCTTCGATCTTCGATGACTTTTACCAGTGCCCCTGTTTCTTCCCAAGTTTGAAGGATCAGCCAGACTATTGTCTGAAGTTTCCACAGAAGGTACATGAGACTCTTCAGGCAAAGAATACGAAGGTCCTAGTTCATTGAGATGATCTAAATTTAATAAGAATCGGTGGCCATGGGGGCACTCGTGCTCAAAACCAACATAAACTATTGCATGCTTGGAAGATTTCACTACTTCACCATCATTAATATTCACAGGGACTACATTACTTCCTATTTGTAGGAAAGGATCACCATCTAGGCCACCATTAGAAGCCATTCCATTTGAAGTTTCTTGAACAGATGACATATCTTCAGATTTGTGAGATCCTTGAACAACTTTAGGATGAATCCATTCTACACTCCTATCTGTCGCCCAGGTTTTCCTGGAACCTTTCTCAGAAATTGATGGATGTTGTTTCCTCTGCTGTAGGGGAGGAAATCCTGAATCTGTAGCTGATGATCCAGCTACGACCTCAGAAAAAGGCTTTCTCATTGTAAAATTTGGAATATTTCTACCAAAACTGATTTTTTTGTCATCTAATTTGCTATTTACTGAAAGGTTTCTTTGATTTTCCACCCCCGTCTCAATATCTGCAGAGTAAAACACAGTTTTCTTTCTATCTACATCACCATTAAATTCAACCTGGGGATCAGAACTTGACATCATTACAGAACCTTGCAGCACATTTGTAGCTGGTAGACCATTTAGGTTTGTCGGTTTCTCTAGAAATATTGTCCATTTTGAAAGAAATTTATGTGTAGAAGAGAACCCACTCTGCAGTAGGCCCCTAGAAGGTTCATAGTACCTTGCACCCGCAACACGAATCAAACTCCATGAAGATGATTGAATTGGTCCTATATTGCTGCCCTCAGGTAATTGGATTGCAGGAAGGTGTTTGTCACAGTCTGTGAAGAAATTAGAGGATACATTTGCTGATTCAAAATCAAACGGATCAGATAGTAGTTGACGTGAACGACCACAAGCACAAGCATGAAGAAAAAAGTATCCGCTTGAATGGGGCTTGGCTGCAGCACCATTATGCGGCTCACCAGTATTGACATTGTGTCTCTGGTGCATGCACGGTTTCCCTGTCAAACTAACAGCATCACATAGCAGCCTTCCAGATTTCCAGATGGATGTGCATTCATCCTCCAGCTTTTTAGCAAACAGTTGAACTGCAGGTCCCCTGACCATGGACAGGAAAGCACGCAATGCTTTTTCTAAATGGGCCTCATGCTGTGCAGTGGCATAACAAACAGGCAAATCTTTCAAATACTCATTCTTTGCAATTGGAAGAGCTTTTTCACACCACGAAGTTGAAAATTTTGTGTTAAGTCCTCCGCTATTTTCCAGCACGTACACTGCAACATCTAGAGGATCCATAACTCTTGAAGTTCCTTCAACTTGAGCTGAACCAGTGTTTCGTTGACGAGGTTTCCTTTTGATAACTTCAGTTTCATCAATACAACTGCGTTTGGTAGAAAGAATTCCATCTAGAATAAGTTGACTGGATGATAACCATATTTCCAAACTTGGAAGTTCAGGAGTAGTCAGTATCTTTCCAGACCCAGCTGAAGCTGAAGCTGAAGCTGCAGCTGCAGCTGCAGCAACCGCAACCATGCCAACACCAGCTGCAGAGCCACTGTTTGTGCCAGTAACCAACCCCCCTTTTCCTCTCAAAATATCAGACTGCTTGTAAATGAACTCCTTTATGGATAAAATGTCCTCTTCGTTTGCATTCTGACCATGCCTTTCAAGCAAAAGAGAATCTGAGGTTGCTTTTCCAATCAAAATATCTTCCACAAGATCAGTAGCAAACTCCAACGATTCACCCCTCAGATTACCAGACCTGTCAAGCAACACAACAGATTTTGATGCGTCAAGTGAAAACAAGGGTGTAGAACTTGAAACAGCCCCACTTCTCAAACCAGTATGATGACCACTTTCAGAACCTGATAGTGTTCGGCATTTCTTTATCAGAAAACGAATCTGTGCCTCAAGAGATGACTGCAGTTTCTTCCTGAAACCACCTTCTGATTTACTTACAGGGCGTGATAGCACAACAACTGAACCAGAACCCTTTGCTGGTGCATTTGACCTAGCCACACTACTCAAACCAGAGGACTGATTGAATGAGTAACTATCAGTTGACTCCTCCACACTAGAACCAGAATTTGGCACCTCCAAGAAATCATCGACAAATACAAAGAGCATCACTGGAGTACAATATCCCGGAAACAATGACACATAGGAACCTAAACCAGACATCATAGAAACAGCCGAAGAATTGCGACTAGTGAAACTACCATTTCTAATAGGAGAAGAACCAGTCGAAGAAGCTGGCCTAGATGAAGACATCGAAGAATGAGGCCTAGATGACAGTGGCGGGGTAGTTCTCGATCTCACATATGGAGTTAGTGCATGCTTAGATGTTTGTAAAACCCTAAACTTTTGCAAAACATGAGTGTCAAAACGGGAACCCTCCTGTATATATAGTATTATATGGCAAACCTGCATTGCTAATTGAAATATTTATTAGATAAATCACACACATACCATCCAAGCTCACAAACCATAAGCACCAACTTAGTTATAGATTTTCTTTATTATCGCAATGCTATAAGCCCATCTAAATATAATACAAATTTAACTAAAAAATAACTTATCTTTAACAATTATTAAAAACCCTGAAGAAGCCCATTAAAAACAATTACATAAAAGAAGATTGAGCTTGAAAATTTTAACCAAACCCAAAGTTCATGAAAACGACTTACAGAGAACATGAAGAGCAAACCCTGAAGTTCTTCAAACTCCAGCTCTTCCAAACCCGAATTCGAAAACCCATGAATAATGGGGCAGCGGATCGAGCAAAACTGCAAGAATAAGAACCCTTTCTCTTCTTCATGGTAGTAACTTATTTTCCTCTTATTAAACCAATCCTTAACTTCCTCTTTATCAACAAGCAATGTTCTGTCGAGGCGACCCGACCCGAATGCGTTGGAGTCAAGGACCCGATTGATAAGGTGTGTAGACTGGTCGGGGCTCCGGGATAGGAACCCAACTACTACTAGACCCTCTAGGGAGCAAGGATTCGACTGGGATGATGGTTGGGGATCTGGAGAGGAAGTGGGTATGGGTCCCGGCACAGGTGTGGGTGTGGGTGTGGGGGGGCGGGTTAGAACCCGCATGCAATGGGGGTTCGGGTTGCGAGAGTCCATGGATAAAGAGAAGCGAAAGGAGGAGATTTCGAGAGACAGGGAATCATCGAGTTTGGAGGTTCATCGGAGTGTCTTCGCCTCTTTGAAATTGAGTCGGTGTCATTTCGTTATGAGATACTTAAGAATACAGTAGATTTTTTATGTTCAAATAATATTTTTATTACTATTTTTTAAAATTTATTTTTAATATTAGAATCTCAAAAATTTAAAACATAGAAAAATAATTTAAAACTAAATTTTAAAAAAAACATTTCTTGTACACCAATGCCAAACAGATCTTAGTATCTTCGAGTGGAACATTTACAGACCTAAATAAACAATTTCTCAAAATATTGATTATATCTTTTCAAGTCATTTCAATTAACATGATTATTAAATATTCACATAATTTATTGTAGTTAAATTATTTTGATTTTAAAAATATCATTAAGATTATTTTAAAAATATCATTAATATAAATTATTAATGAAATTCAAAAAATGAATTGAATTGGTTGATTATATTTGAATTTCACTCCTATTTTTAATTAATTTTAGAAATGAAATGAATGTTTTGATCCAATCAATTTTTTGATTGGATATGAATTTATTCTATATATCACCATTTAGTTTGATTGCTAAGAAAAGTAAAGAAAATTCATTTGAACACACCAATTCAAATGTAGATAATTTGGTGGGTAAAATATTTTAGATATTCTCCATGTTTTTTTTTTAATGTTTTCTAAATGAAGAAAAAATAAATATTTTTTAAATTTAATTATTATTATAACTTTAATTTCTATTATGAATATAACATAAACACTTTTCTAAGTTAGCAATGTAATATTTTCATTTTTAATTTGAAGGAAATAAAATTAATAATCTATAATACAAAAGATTAAGATGACTAGTTGTAATCTCAATGTATTTATTATTTTTTGAGAAAAATCATTTTTATTTTCAATAACTGAAAGTATTTTCTAATTTCTTATCCAAAAACCGCTAAAAGAAAAAAAGGAAAATTATTTTATATTAATGTTCATACCTCAAAAAATCCGAATCTGATCACAGAAACAACACACCAACCAGAGGAAGCTCACTGAACATTTTTATTTTATCGACAGAAGAGAAATGCAAGCAGCTGCAATAGCAGCCATGGCAGCCCACGCCATCCTTACAGCCAATCCGCCAATTCTTCACCCTCCTCTCCCTGCACTTCCTCTTAATCATTCCCCTTTCCATGGCATCTCCCTCAGCCTCCCACGCCAATCTTTTTCATTCTCTCTCGCTGCCAAGAAGGAACCGCCTCTTTTTGTTGTTGCTGCTGCTACCAAGAAAGCTGTTGCTGTCCTTAAAGGCACTTCTAATGTTGAAGGCGTCGTCACATTGACCCAGGAAGCCGATGGTCTGGCACTCTTGCCTCTCTCCCCCTCTCTCTTCTTTTTAATGTTTTGTTTTGGATGTTTTTGTTGGTTGTAGTTTTCTTCTTGATTCTTTGTTGGATGATAAGAAATTACAGAAAAGAGTAAATGGGTATGCTTGGTTTTTGTTTTTGGGAAATGGGTTTCCTTCTTTTTTTTACCGAGAAGGATTTTTTTGACAAATTGAAGTTGTTACTTGATGGATACGCTAACCGCATTATGTTTTCCCTTGTTAAGTTTATATTTGATGACGCCCTTCTTCTTATTCTTTTTTTTTTTTTTACTATTTCAGATTATAGTTAAAGTTATTGATTTTGAAATTAGTTCTCAAGTAGAGAGAAGAGGTTGGAGCTTGGAACTAGATAAGCAATGTTAAAAATTCTTTGTTTCAGATATGTTGTCATTTGATTTCTGCTTTTTATAACATAAAATTTGATTAAAAAAAAGTTATTTTAGAAATTTTACATGACAATTTGATTTCAATTACCCTCTTTCTTTCCTTCTTTTTTTCCACAAATTGTCTGGTTGATGGTTTATTTTTATTTTTTAATCTGTTTTGAGGTTTGATTTTTGTTCTTTAATGTTTAATTTTGAAAAGTAGTTCCGAAAGGAGTTATACTGTCTTGTCCAAGATTTTGAATTTCAAATCTGGAAATAGGAGATACCTGCAATCCTGAGACCTGAATTAACTAATTGAAAGGGTTGTTGTTCTTTCCATCACTGAAAAGCTTGAAAATGCAATCATCCCTAGTCAGATAACCATTGTGGTTTAAGTTGAGTGGAGGTTAATGTCGAGAGTCATAACCATTGTGGTTTAAGTTGAGTGGAGGTTAATGTCGAGAGTCATAACCATTGTGGTTTAAGTTGAGTGGAGGTTAATGTCGAGAGTCATAACCATTGTGGTTTAAGTTGAGTGGAGGTTAATGTCGAGAGTCATAATCATTGGAGCCCTGATTGTGATTAACATATTATTTGAATTTTGCTTTCGATAGGTCCTACAACTGTGAATGCTCGTATTACTGGGCTTACTCCAGGGCCTCATGGATTCCACCTGGTGAATGTTCTTGGCTTCAGTTTTTGTCATCTTTGGACATGAATATTGTGTACTTTCCAAATTTTAATGTCTGTTTTTTTCTTTTTCAAATTACCTATTTTAGCATCAATATGGTGACACAACAAATGGATGCATGTCAACAGGTAGGACATGAAACAACTGCATTGTCATTAAACTGTTTCAGTTTTGGTTCTTATATTGTTTCAATTAATGCATAGATAATCCTGATTCTTTATTTGTGCTATTATAATTTCCCTTTTCAAATTCAAATAACAGGAGCACATTTTAATCCTAACAATTTGAAACATGGTGCTCCTGAGGATGAAATCCGTCATGCGGGTGACCTGGGAAACATAGTTGCTAATGCTGAAGGTAGTATCATTCTGGAATTTCATTTTTTTATGGGCTTCCCCGAACCAATTAACTTATCCTTGTAATTTTGAAAATAAAGGGGTGGCAGAGGCAATAATAGTGGATAGCCAGGTAATTTTTTAGAACTGAAGCATTATGTTTATTTTATTTTTTATTTTCTTAACAGCCACTGAGTGTGCTTTTTCTCTTTGCATATGGGTTGACACATGGTTTATGTTCTTTATGTTCTTATTTTAGACTTTTCTTCTTTATTGATATGCATTTACTCAGAGTTTTGGATTTTTGAAATAAATAAAAAAGTGTAGATACCACTGAGTGGTCCTAACACGGTGATCGGGAGAGCACTTGTGGTTCATGAGCTCGAGGATGACCTTGGAAATGGTAAGTTCTTATTCAGATTATTTTACTATCCATTGCAGTACAAGTGCTTACACCCATTCACCATGGAGGCAACCCTGGTGCAAACCTTTGCTACATTAGTTTTGTTACCTGTCAAACTTAGCTGAATATAAATTATTGCTTGTGCTTGTGTTTTTATACCTTTAGGTTCGTTGCAACCATGAGAAATAATCTGTCTCTTTGTGTTAGGAGGGAGGGCATAGGTGACAGGAGCAGACTTTTAAATGCCTGTGAACTTGTTTTTTGCTATTTTGTTACTGCTATTAGACTATGAATATAAAATAGGAATTTTGTAAGGAACGAAGGCACAAAATGGTTGCAATTTAGCATGGATCACTTTGATGACCTTTGCTTTCTTGATGTTCTTAACGTTTCTTCTCCATCCTGGTTGGTTTTTGCATCTATAGGTGGGCATGAACTCAGCTCAACCACTGGGAATGCAGGTGGAAGATTGGCATGTGGTATGTATGAAGAATGTTTTTCTTTTTTTTTCCTTAAGTGCATCTGTTGCATTTATCTCGTTGCTAGATGGTCATGACTTGGTTGATCCATTCCTTGATCAAGTTGAATTTGATTGCTAGTTAAAATTTTGAAAATTATGGTTATTGTTTTCTATAGATGAAGACCTGCAAAACTTCTGATGGCATTCTTAGCTCCACGCTTGTGCATGCATTGTTCACAGCTGTGCGTGCACGCCTGTGCACTCGTGCATAATGTGTAATCTCCTTATTGTTTGCCTGTTTTGTATATGATCATGTGATAAGGTTATTGACAACTTGCATTCGGTACCTCGGTACTTTTTGGAATGATCCGAATGTAGAGTGACAGTTCATACATTAGATGCATTATGTGATTTTGATCATGTTGGAGTGCTAGATGTAAAAATTGAAAGCATAAAGCAAGGCATCTAAAAGAGCTTTTAAGTTTTGCAGTCTTTGTGAGGGTTGGGTATGGTATTTATTTTTTTAAAACTCAATTTAATTGGAATTCCAGAACTAGGGTTTCACTGCATGCAGGAGTTAGGTTCTTTTGACTGACTCTGTGAGAGAAGAAAATCCTTTTTTGACCAAATATCTTGATGGAATTCATGCATCGAGTGATATATCCATGTCCTGACATAATTACTCACAAGCTCACAACTACAGTGCTGTGTATACTCCATTCCAACATATGAAGGCATGTCACTTAAGACACGAGGAATTCATTCCTGATTCCCTGCTTTTTTCTTTCATGGTTGCATGAATGGAAAAAAGTTTTAAAATCAGCTCGGTGTGGTAAATACTTGTATACATTTTGATGGGTTCTTGTTAGGATGAGTGTTGGTTCCCTCAATACAAATTTGCAGAAATCATTTGACCATGCATTTCTGGCTTTACAACCATTGTTGCGTTGCTGAAGTCTTGTGAACACACTCTAGTATCATATGCCACAAGCACCAATTATTTGACCGATAACTAGACGAGTACATCGAGCAAAACACACTTCCGTGTGAAGTACAGAACATTTTCTGTTTTTTCTTCCAATTTCTTATGTGCTTCTACACTGCAGCTTCCAGTCCATCTCTCTGTCAAATCTTCATTAAACACTTGAATTCTTGTTCTCATCCCATTGTGCCATGTGTGTGCAGGAGTTGTTGGTTTGACTCCAGTATAATGGCAGCTATTGTTCAAATCAGTCTGGTGTCAGCATTTGCCGCGCATGCTTTCACCACTCTCTAATATAGAGCCCAATGTTAATTTCCCAGTGTGGAAGTAATATTGTCAGGACAGCAAGTATCAATCACGTCATGATCTTAGACATTTCTGCTACCTGAATAAACTTTGCTGCCAATGCATGCCTTGTCAATTCCCAGAACTTGATGTATCAGTAATTGATTTCATCAAATTTGGATTGGTAACTTTTTTATATTCCTCTAGAACTTCACAATGTTTCTATAATGCCTAGTGTAGATCATATCAGGAACATCTCCATTTGGTTACAGATAATCTGATGCAAGCACAAAATTTGATGAACAAAAAGGGTTGTTGACATGAACTTTAAATTTGCAGCTCTAGAATCAAGTTTGATAGAGAGGTTTACAATTTATTTTATTTATTTAAATAAGCTAGAAAGCTGACATGCATCAAGTAATGAAATCAGAACTCTAAAATATAAAGAAAAATAACAGAAAATTCAAAGGTAAATATGAAATCCAGAAAAAATAACAAAATGAGCTCCAACAAGATACTTCGAGTCTAATTTGAAGATTTCTATGTAGCAAATTGACCAGCAAGATGGGTTATCCATGACTATAGGTTTTAGAAGTTTCTTGAAAATAATTAAGTCTAATTCAATGATCGAATTAAAAAGTCTTGGCCTCTTGTAAAGAGTATGCTGATTTGGCACAATTAGATTTTTTCTTCTTAGAACTACTGATATTTTAGTGGTCTATTAAAGCATAATATGTTAGTTAACTTGTTTTTGGTAAAACCCAATAAAGCACCACATCTCTTTATGATTGCTTATAACTTTTTGTTTTATCCCTTTATGATTTCGTAGAACCTTCTTTGTTCAGATGGGGGAGGGGGGGCTTCTGTTTTTTTAGTGCTTTTTAAAAGTGTTTTTAATGATTTATGATTTTGATGTGCTAATATAACAATAATATAAAAAATATTATTTTGAAATATTTTCAAGCAAAAAAGCTATTATGAAAATACTCCACATCACAGTTCTAAATACATTAAGTGGGTGTTGTGGAGTGTAGCTGTGGGCGAGAGGTTTGGGAGAATCATAAAAAATGGTAATTATTTAGGTTGAACCCTAGTTTTTATTTGGTGCATGTATTTTTCTTAAGGCTGTTGACAATAACAATACAAGATTTTCAAAACCACCAAAAATAGTTATATGATGATAGAAATTGAACCACAACTAATGTAAGTATAATAAGATGCATTTTTATTTACTAATTTTATGACAAATTTAACAAGTTGTTTTTAATTGCAAATAAATATTAGTTGATAGATGTTAGATACCCTGATGGGTATAGATTTTAGGTCTATATAAAGGTAAATAATATGATATAGCTTGTCAATCGAAATCATTTTCATTAGTGCCGGAGATGTTGACGAGCATTTGTCCTTCCCAAAACATGAAATCTTTGAATATATAGCATTTGGTGGATGTCCTGATTCCTATCGGGTTCCTGTGACACCAGCTGCCTCTATCTTCACCCGTAATGGATAATGGTACCACCTTTATTATTTTCTGACCTAATAAGATTATTTGCATGCAAAGGCACCCAGCACAAGCCTCCCTTGGCAATAAGCAATGGTAGACCTGCGAGGGAAGAAGGGTCACCGGAGGTTGAAATTATGGAAGTATTTCTAGTAGGTTTGGCAAACGTAAACACCAAGATAAAAGATCAAATTGGGACTCATTAAAGTGTGGGGGATTGGGTCGTCACAAAAAGTTATGAAGGGTGGACTTGGCTTGAGAAGCTTTTCTATTTTAACATGGTCTCGTTCGTAGATTTGAAATCATCTATCCAGCGAATTCGAGTCTTGATAAGTGAAATTCATTGGAATAGCCAGCAAACTAATCTCCCAAATAAATGCCCATCACGTTCTCAAGTTTTGGGGAGGCCACCTCAATCTCTTACAACTTTCCGAAGTGGCTCTCCAGCACTATACGTACACATACACATACACATACACATACACATATATATAAAGGTGGACAAACACAAATTAAAAATAGAATTACAATAAACATCATACAAATATCAAACACATCGATCATTATACATTTGACAGTTGCACTTGTGCTGTGATTCGTTGACCTTGCAGATAAAAATAGCATGAGTACAAGGCAGTGCTCGGTAGTGCTGGGAAATTAAATTTTCTTTTATGGTGTCAACAATAATGTACGCAGTGAAATGAAATTTGAAGTGCTGGGACTGCTAGTTAACGTAGAGCTAGTCTCTCAATCAATCAACAATAATTAACAACTCACCCATTTCTCTCTTGTATTAGAATTTATATTAATTTTATGGCAAGCCCGCCTTTGCTCCACATGGTAATGAAATAATTAATTCATCAATTAGAGTCAATGAAGAAGATGTACATTTTCAATTGATCGAGATGAGGGAGATCGATGAATGCTTTGCTTTTTGTAGTCCATCAATCAGCACCTAGCTAGCTTGAAACAAAAGCCGCACGCAAGGGTCAGCGTTTGGTGGCATCCCACCACTTAGGTGCCTCTCACAATTGACCATATCAAATCTCTACTCTTGATCGATCGATCGTTCCATTTTTTTGTTTTCCTGCTTGATATTCACTTGTACTAGCTTCTAATTAATACCATTCTGTGGCCTTCCATGCATTAATAAGAATATGTATGACTCAAAGAGTAGAAAGCTTCATAAAGAATTGGGTGGTGATGATCCATCACATGCCACCATTATTTGATAACAACTAATTGTCTTCTATGCATGACTGCCCTCCCATCCCTTCTCTACCACCTTGTCTCCCCTAAATTAATGCGAAAATGAGTAGTAGTTTGCTATGCACACACACTTTGTTGAGTTGATAAACTCATCTTCATTCTGATTTTTGCAAATATAATTCATGTGACGAGATTCAACTTTAAGCGATTAAGATATGATTCTTGTTGCATTTCAACTATATATTATAAATAAAGATAGGACTCTTTCAGTAGTTTTATAACTAGGTAATAGTTGAGTGGGATTATACCATGGGTAATCAAACACTTAGGCGATCCATCATCATCCGTTATTGCTACAAGGGAATGTGTTAGAGCCACTTTAAATAATGTGTTAAAACTTCTTCCCAATAGTCATAGGCCAACATGGTGAAGAGGATGTTCAACAATTTTGTTGACATGCCTGCATAATTTGCATCCTCCCTTTAACATGTATTGTTATTATGATTTTTGCACGTGGACATCAAAGATGATATAAGTGTGATTAGACATGTGAGAATAGCATCGAATGAAAATAAGCGTGAGATGAGTAAAAATATATATAAAAAATTAGTTTTTTATAGTAATTAGAAATCCCAACTAGTTTTTTAAAGGTTTTGGATAGGAGCTCGTTATGTAATGGAAAGATAAGCATCACCTTATACATGTCATATATGGTAAGCTATATTAGTTTCTCTTTTTAATGATAAAATGTGTTTAATGTGCTTTCATGTCAAGGCTTTCCTTAATTGCTCCTATAAGTTCATATTGAACTTGGTGATTAATGCAATGAAAATCCACTATAATCTTTGTAGTTTGTTCATAAAACATCGAGTTAAATGTAACATATATATATATATATATATATATATATATATGTATAATTCACAAGAAGTTTTATAGCCAAATCAGTTCATATGCTGTGAATACCATAACATGATGTTTTGATTCATCACTAGAGCAAGCTACCTTAATTTGTTTTTTCTTCTTTTCCAGGATACTAAATTACCACCGATATACATGCAATATCTATTGGCAGATCAAAAACCTAGTGAATTGCATGTGCATTCAAAATCAACATAGCCTATTAACTTGAACATCACGTGTCATAACAACAAATCTTATAATTGAGAGGTTTCTTAATTTGAATCGGACTTATTTTGCTAAGAACATACTCTAAAAGTTATGCTAGATGATGATGCCATAAGAGGTGCTTATGTGAAAAATAAAAAGTTGCTTAAACCCCCTAGACACTTGAGAATCAGGAGAGAAATAATAGAGACCATGTAGGTAAAATCCTTCATCAATCATCTTCTTGGTTAGAAGGTCTTGAAACACAACTTTATAAAGGGTAAAAATCACTTCACAATTTAAAAGTAGATGCTAACTTGAGACATAGAGCAATTAGAACGGAAAGGAAATAACATATATATAGAACTTCAAATATTACTCTATCTGAAATTGGTTTGGTTTTTCCCTTACTCTTTTCACGACCACCCTTTCCATTAGCTATTGATACAAAGGTGAGGGTGGGGAGTTGTTCAAAGACATGAATTTTATTTAAGCTGTTAGACATATGACATGTGTCCATAGAATCAACAATAAAAGCAATCAGAATACCCTGGCTGGTTTTTGGGTCTACTTCAGCTAAAAATTCAGCAAAATAACTAAGAAGAGCAGTCGATTGAATCTGTTCTTCGCTAGAAACTTCATCATGCAATTTCCCTTGACCATGCCTATGCTGTAGATAGTTTGCGAAATCATTTATTAGCGCAGCAGGATTAGCAGTAAAACTCTTGGTGGAATGAGTTTGCAAGTGGGGCTAGTGATTATTTACTCGCAAACTCAGGTTTGATTTCCGGATAAGAAGCCAGCAGTGATATATATTAGATGTCCAAAATTATGAAAATATTAACACTTTAAATCAGATAATTTTCCCTTGTAAGATTTGGAGTCAGAGAGTGACCGGGATCGGGGGAAAGCATTCGAAGTCCAGGATTAATATCACGAGTTATTATTTTGGCATCCACAGTGTGAAGGCCAGGTGGTACATATCCATTTCATGATCCGACGAGCTTTTCAAACTGCTCAATAACTAAAAAAAGGTTTTCCATCCTGATGTGGATTGGCCATGAATCTGAAATATATACCCCAGCAGAGCTGTTTTGGTTTCCATATATGCCATGAATAGCATTCCAAAGATCCAGCGAAGATTCCAAATTAACATGCCTTGTATTGCAGTACTCCATCGAGTTGAGCATCCAAGATATATACTTATCTTGGAATAAGCATGGATTGTATTCTGGAGCATCCACATGTAAAGGGGGTGTGGAATGATTTATAAACCCTAGCATAAATATTAAAAGTAGCATTGGTGCCCTAACAAACATGAGATCGAAACCTTAAGACCCCAACAAAATATATACCTGTCACATACTTGTAAGGTAAAGATACCCTTCCTATAACAGATATATATACTGATATGTAATAATGTCCCTTTCTTTTCTTGCTGGCTCAGGCACTTGGTGCCCCTTACTCCATGCCCTAGCTAGCTAGTATTCCCACAAACTTCACATGAGAGACAGAATACCACATGCAAGTTGATGAAGAAAGGGAAGAAGAAGAAGAAGAAGAAGAAGAGTAATGGGTTTGCTTGAAAAGGCAACCAAATCTGTAAAATATACTCAAATGGCGGTGGTGATTGTACCTTACTTTCACAAGACAACATGGAGTGGATGAATTAAGGTAGGCAGCATGCACGCTTTTGACGTGCAATACCACCCTTTTCTTTTAATGGGTTTCAGTTTATTCGTGACTTGGTTGGCATATATACGTACTGTGAGAGAAAGCAAGTGTGAAACTGACTCCATCTTTTAATGTTTAGACCTTCTTCGTCAACTGTCTGTCCTAACTCATGATCTATAATCTATCTATTTACCCAAGTGTCCTGGCGTGAGTGGTGAGGGCGCTCTCGTCCTTTAAGAGAGGTCAGGGGTTCAATCCCTACTCTTGTATAGAGCTGGCTAATTGGGGAGTACTTTCACCCTTTTGGAACCCACCCGGTGCGAACGTGGATTAATCTGGACCAATGTCTAGGACACCGCGTGGTTTATACAAAAAAAAAAAATCTATCTATTTTCTCCATCGATCTCTAAATTCTTCCTTCAAATTTCCCTATTAAAACTGCTTAATTAGTAATGAATGTGTACATGTCTTCTTAAACTGTAACTTAATCACAATAAATCCGTCTATCAAATTCACCTGAAATCATAATTTCAACCCTTTTTTTAACAAAAACAAACAAAGTTAATAATTTCACTGCTCGCAGATAACATCAAATTAATTCTTTTCTTTTCTTTTTCTTGCCTGTGCGATTAATTTTTAAGCATGTACAGTTTTCTTAAAACATTTAAAGAAGTAGATTTAAAGCGCATGAAAAGTAAAACCTTTCCTTGCTTGTAACACCTTCGAAGGTTGGAAACGCAAGAAAAGTTTATGGTTCCTTGTGTGGTGCTAGCTGCTGTAGACTACACTATTCACGGGCCGGCTTTCCACTCGCATCAAATACTACAAACTTTCTAACTTTCTAAGAGCGCGCACACACACACTGGCATATATATATATATATATATATATATATATATATATATATATATATATATAACGAACCCCACCATAGCCTCCCTCATTATTAGTACTCTCTTCTTTTTGTTTATTTGTCACTCTCTGCAAGCCCTTGTGAGTTAGGTCACCTGTGCATATCACATCTCTCGTGCTATATTTCACACGGCCGGGGTCTCTGAGGATGGACATGGAAGCTCAAGATGAATTCATGGGGTCTAATGATCTTACTCAGATCGTTAAAGGCAAGCGCACCAAGCGGCGAGGGTCATCTTCCCCGTACAAGGTGATGACCTCCACCTCATCAAGTGGTTGTGGCGGCGGCGGGGGAGTGCTTATTGAGGAGTATGGCTCAACCTCCTCCCCTACAACTTCTAGCGAGGTTTGTGAGAGAACGGAAGAAGAAGAAGATATGGCTAATTGCTTGATTCTACTAGCACAAGGTGACAACCGTCGTCCAAAACAAATTCACGAAAATAAAGTGGAGAAATTCAGTGCTCGAAAATTCTCAGATATGCCCGCACCAACCATTAACAAGGCCGGTTATTCCTTGGTATACGAGTGCAAAACTTGTAGCCGTAGTTTCCCGTCATTCCAGGCATTAGGTGGGCACAGAGCCAGTCACAAAAAGCCGAGGACCACCGTACTGGGAGAGAAAAAAGGTCTTGCTGTGGCATCAATGGAGGATCTTGACGATTGTCAGTTGAATAAAAGGAGTCCTTATCCTTCTCTCTCTCTTCAAATACCCCACACCAACCATAGCAACGTTAACAAGGGTTTTCAGGCTAACAAGGCTAAGGTTCATGAGTGCTCAATTTGCGGCTCGGAGTTCATGACCAGCAAGATGGGTTATCCATAACTATAGGTTTTAGAAGTTTCTTGAAAATAATTAAGTCTAATTCAATGATCGAATTAAAAAGTCTTGGCCTCTTGTAAAGAGTATGCTGATTTGGCACAATTAGATTTTTTCTTCTTAGAACTACTGATATTTTAGTGGTCTATTAAAGCATAATATGTTAGTTAACTTGTTTTTGGTAAAACCCAATAAAGCACCACATCTCTTTATGATTGCTTATAACTTTTTGTTTTATCCCTTTATGATTTCTTAGAACCTTCTTTGTTCAGATGGGGGAGGGCGGGCTTCTGTTTTTTTAGTGCTTTTTAAAAGTGTTTTTAATGATTTATGATTTTGATGTGCTAATATAACAATAATATAAAAAATATTATTTTGAAATATTTTCAAGCAAAAAAGCTATTATGAAAATACTCCACATCACAGTTCTAAATACATTAAGTGGGTGTTGTGGAGTGTAGCTGTGGGCGAGAGGTTTGGGAGAATCATAAAAAATGGTAATTATTTAGGTTGAACCCTAGTTTTTATTTGGTACATGTATTTTTCTTAAGGCTGTTGACAATAACAATACAAGATTTTCAAAACCACCAAAAATAGTTATATGATAGAAATTGAACCACAACTAATGTAATAATAATAATAATAATATGCATTTTTATTTACTAATTTTATGACAAATTTAACAAGTTTTTAATTGCAAGTAAATATTAGTTGATGGATGTTAGATATCCCGATGGGTATAGATATTAGGTTTATATATATATAAAGGTGGACAAACACAAATTAAAAATAGAATTACAATAAACATCATACAAATATCAAACACATCGATCATTATACATTTGACAGTTGCATTTGTGCTGTGATTCGTTGACCTTGCAGATAAAAATAACATGAGTACAAGGCAGTGTTCGGTAGTGCTGGGAAATTAAATTTTCTTTTGTGGTGTCAACAATAATGTACGCAGTGAAATTAAATTTGAAGTGCTGGGACTGCTAGTTAACGTAGAGCTAGTCTCTCAATCAATCAACAATAATTAACAACTCACCCATTTCTCTCTTGTATTAGAATTTATATTAATTTTATGGCAAGCCCGCCTTTGCTCCACATGGTAATGAAATAATTAATTCATCAATTAGAGTCAATGAAGAAGATGTACATTTTCAATTGATCGAGATGAGGGAGATCGATGAATGCTTTGCTTTTTGTAGTCCATCAATCAGCACCTAGCTAGCTTGAAACAAAAGCCGCACGCAAGGGTCAGCGTTTGGTGGCATCCCACCACTTAGGTGCCTCTCACAATTGACCATATCAAATCTCTACTCTTGATCGATCGATCGTTCCATTTTTTTGTTTTTCTGCTTGATATTCACTTAAACTAGCTTCTAATTAATACCATTCTGTGGCCTTCCATGCATTAATAAGAATATTTATGACTCAAAGAGTAGAAAGCTTCATAAAGAATTGGGTGGTGATGATCCATCACATGCCACCATTATTTGATAACAACTAATTGTCTTCTATGAATGACTGCCCTCCCATCCCTTCTCCTCTACCATCTTGTCTCCCCTAAAATAATACGAAAATGAGTAGTAGTTTGCTGTGCACACACACTTTGTTGAGTTGATAAACTCATCTTCATTCTGATTTTTGCAAATATAATTCATGTGACGAGATTCAACTTTAAGCGATTAAGATATGATTCTTGTTGCATTTCAACTATATATTATAAATAAAGATAGGACTCTTTCAGTAGTTTTATAACTAGGTAATAGTTGAGTGGGATTATACCATGGGTAATCAAACACTTTAGTGCCTGTTTGGGAGTGCGATTGCGGTAGCTTTTCAAAGTGATTATCGTGCCGAAATACATCAAAATAATGTTTTTTTATTTTTTAAAAATTATTTTTGAAATCAGCACATTAAAATGATCTAAAAACACCAAACCACCGGTCTTTAAAATGTAAAAAAAAAAAATCAAATTTCGGCCAAAAGCCGGTGGGATCACAATGCCAAACGAGCATTAGTTGATCCATCATCATCCATTATTGCTAGAAGGGAATGTGTTAGAGCCACTTTAATTAATGTGTTAAAACTTCTTCCCAATAGTCATAGGCCAACATGGTGAAGAGGATGTTCAACAAATTTGTTGACATGCCTGCATAATTTGCATCCTCCCTTTAACATGTATTGTTATTATGGTTTTTGCACGTGGACATCAAAGATGATATAAGTGTGATTAGACATGTGAGAATAGCATCGAATGAAAATAAGCGTGAGATGAGTAAAAATATATATAAAAAATTAGTTTTTTATAGTAATTAGAAATTCCAACTAGTTTTTCAAAGGTTTTGGATAGGAGCTCGTTATGTAATGGAAAGATAAGCATCACCTTATACATGTCATATATGGTAAGCTATATTAGTTTCTCTTTTTAATGATAAAATATGCTTAATGTGCTTTCATGTGAAGGCTTTCCTTAATTGCTCCTATTAAGTTCATATTGAACTTGGTGATTAATGCAATGAAAATCCACTATAATGTTTGTAGTTTGTTCATAAAACATCGAGTTAAATGTAATATATATATATATATATATAGAATTCACAAAAAGTTTTATAGCCAAATCAGTTCATATGCTGTGAATACCATAACATGATGTTTTGATTCATCACTAGAGCAAGCTACCATAATTTGTTTTTTCTTCTTTTCCAGGATACTAAATTACCAGCAATATACATGCAATATCTATTGGCAAATCAAAAACCTAGTGAATTACATGTGCATTCAAAATCAACATAGCCTATTAACTTGAACATCACGTGTCATAATAATCTCACGACCAATTATCCCTTTGAGATACTGTTGATTTGGAAAAACAACAAATCTTATAATTGAGAGGTTTCTTAATTTGAATCAAATTTATTTTGCTAAGAATATACTCTAAAAGATATGCTAGATGATGATGTTAGAGAATAATATAAATTATATTCTGGGTTAAGCTTTTAGGTGAGATGGTTCTTAACATGGTATCAGAGCCTTATTAACCCAGCGGTCATGAATTCCAATCTCACCACCCCTATCCTATTTGATAAAAATCAAACACAAGGTAGTGTGGGCATGTGTGCAAGTTTCAAGCCCAAAGGGCTTTCACTTGAGGGGTATATTAGAGAATAATATAAATCACCTATAAACTTGAGATTTTAGGTGAGATGGTTTCTTAACAGATGATGCCATAAGAGGTGCTTATGTGAAAAATAAAAAGTTGCTTTAAATCCCCTAGACACTTGAGAATCATGAGAGAAATAATAGAGACCATGCAGGTAAAATCCTTCATCAATCATCTTCTTGGTTAGAAGGTCTTGAAACACAACTTTATAAAGGGTAAAAATCACTTCACAATTTAAAAGTAGATGCTAACTTGAGACATAGAGCAATTAGAACAGAAAGGAAATAACATATAGAACTTCAAATATTACTCTATCTGAAATTGGTTTGGTTTTTCCCTTACTCTTTTCACGACCACCCTTTCCATTAGCTATTGATACAAATATATACCCTAGCAGAGCGAGCTGTTTTGGTTTCCATATATGCCATGAATAGCATTCCAAAGATCCAGCGAAGATTCCAAATTAACAGCTAGAAATCTCAGCAAGAATATTGCAGTACTCCATCGATCGAGTTGAGCATCCAAGATATATACTTATCTTTGAATAAGCATGCCTTGTATTCTGGAGCATCCACATGTAAAGGGGGTGTGGAATGATTTATAAACCCTAGCATAAATATTAAAAGTAGCACTGGTGCCCTAACAAACATGAGATCGAAACCTTAATTAAGACACAAAATATATACCTATCACATACTTGTAAGGTAAAGATACCCTTCCTATAACAGATATATATACTGATATATAATAATGTCCCTTTCTTTTCTTGCTGGCTCAGGCACTTGGTGCCCCTTACTCCATGCCCTAGCTAGCTAGTATTCCCACAAACTTCACATGAGAGACAGAATACCACATGCAAGTTGATGAAGAAAGGGAAGAAGAAGAAGAAGAAGAAGAAGAGTAATGGGTTTGCTTGAAAAGGCAACCAAATCTGTAAAATATACTCAAATGGCGGTGGTGATTGTACCTTACTTTCACAAGACAACATGGAGTGGATGAATTAAGGTAGGCAGCATGCACGCTTTTGACGTGCAATACCACCCTTTTCTTTTAATGGGTTTCAGTTTATTCGTGACTTGGTTGGCATACGTACTGTGAGAGAAAGCAAGTGTGAAACTGACTCCATCTTTTAATGTTTAGACCTTCTTCATCAACTGTCTGTCCTAACTCATGATCTATAATCTATCTATTTACCCAAGGGGTCCTGGCGTGAGTGGTGAGGGCGCTCTCGTCCTTTAAGAGAGGTTAGGGGTTCAATCCCTACTCTTGTATAGAGCTGGCTATTTGGGGAGTACTTTCACCCTTTTGTGGCCCATCCGGTGCGAACGTGGATTAGTCTGGACCAATGTCTAGGACACCGCGTGGTTTATACCAAAAAAAAAATAATCTATCTATTTTCTCCATCGATCTCTAAATTCTTCCTTCAAATTTCCCTATTAAAACTGCTTAATTAGTAATGAATGTGTACATGTCTTCTTAAACTGTAACTTAATCACAATAAATCCGTCTATCAAATTCACCTGAAATCATAATTTCAACCCTTTTTTTAACAAAAACAAACAAAGTTAATAATTTCACTGCTCGCAGATAACATCAAATTAATTCTTTTCTTTTCTTTTTCTTGCCTGTGCGATTAATTTTTAAGCATGTACAGTTTTCTTAAAACATTTAAAGAAGTAGATTTAAAGCGCATGAAAAGTAAAACCTTTCCTTGCTTGTAACACCTTCGAAGGTTGGAAACGCAAGAAAAGTTTATGGTTCCTTGTGTGGTGCTAGCTGCTGTAGACTACACTATTCACGGGCCGGCTTTCCACTCGCATCAAATACTACAAACTTTCTAACTTTCTAAGAGCGCGCACACACACACTGGCATATATATATATATATATATATATATATAACGAACCCCACCATAGCCTCCCTCATTATTAGTACTCTCTTCTTTTTGTTTATTTGTCACTCTCTGCAAGCCCTTGTGAGTTAGGTCACCTGTGCATATCACATCTCTCGTGCTATATTTCACACGGCCGGGGTCTCTGAGGATGGATATGGAAGCTCAAGATGAATTCATGGGGTCTAATGATCTTACTCAGATCGTTAAAGGCAAGCGCACCAAGCGGCGAGGGTCATCTTCCCCGTACAAGGTGATGACCTCCACCTCATCAAGTGGTTGTGGTGGTGGCGGGGGAGTGCTTATTGAGGAGTATGGCTCAACCTCCTCCCCTACAACTTCTAGCGAGGTTTGTGAGAGAACGGAAGAAGAAGAAGATATGGCTAATTGCTTGATTCTACTAGCACAAGGTGACAACCGTCGTCCAAAACAAATTCACGAAAATAAAGTGGAGAAATTCAGTGCTCGAAAATTCTCAGATATGCCCGCACCAACCATTAACAAGGCCGGTTATTCCTTGGTATACGAGTGCAAAACTTGTAGCCGTAGTTTCCCGTCATTCCAGGCATTAGGTGGGCACAGAGCCAGTCACAAAAAGCCGAGGACCACCGTACTGGGAGAGAAAAAAGGTCTTGCTGTGGCATCAATGGAGGATCTTGACGATTGTCAGTTGAATAAAAGGAGTCCTTATCCTTCTCTCTCTCTTCAAATACCCCACACCAACCACAGCAACGTTAACAAGGGTTTTCAGGCTAACAAGGCTAAGGTTCATGAGTGCTCAATTTGCGGCTCGGAGTTCATGTCAGGTCAAGCTCTTGGAGGTCACATGAGAAGGCACCGGAGCAACACCGGCGCCGCCGCCAACCAAGCGAGCATGGTCAGTGCTGATTCATCAAGTGCTACCACAGAGTCTAGTATTTACGCTGATCACCACCATCCGATCAAGCCAAGAAAGATTCTGGCTTTGGATCTTAATCTACCAGCTCCTCCCGAGGATGATCAGCACCCTCGCGAATCCAAATTCCAATTCTCGTCAACACAGCAAGCACTGGTGTTCTCCTCCCCAACCTTAGTGGATTGCCATTACTAGAAAAATACTAAAAAAGATCAACATGGATCGATGTGAATTAATTTTAATTTTACCGTTGCTATAATTTAATTACCATAATTGATCATTACTATCCAAATTCTTTCTTGTTTGGATTTTGTGGCAACATTACAACTAGTTAACTTTGAAGACATGTTTCTCGATCGATACTTTGTTCATCTACTTAATTGTTGAAGTCTGAATACTTTGAGTAAGTGGTTAGCGCTCGTGGTTGCCTTTCATTCACGAAAAGTGAGTGATGGAGGGATCTTAATCACAATCTTTTAAAATAATTTTCTGAGGTTCTTTCCAAGTGGGAGAGCGATGTACGTGTGACACGTACCTAGGAAAGAGAAGGAGGCACGAAATGGCATAGCTAGGGTTTGCCATGCCACCACCAAAAGTCGTGGATTAGGTTCTCTCAATACGTGCATTCTCTCTAGTTGACATAAAGCTAAAATAAATTAAAAACCGATAGCTTGTTTCGGAATAAATGGATAGCAAAACCGAGTTGGTAACTGCCCATGCCACATGAATCCAACTGTATTTCACCTTTGTTTATTTCTCTTGATATATAATATACTTATCGAAGGTCCACGGCATACTTGTAGTTTTTCTTGCCTAATTAACCAGGAGCATGGATCATCCCTTGCTTTGCAAGTCACTTAGTCGTGATAATCGCGTGAGCCATGCTGTCCATGCCATCATCTTTCATGTTCTCAAGAAAGATACACGAGTTGTTTGGTACTGTATTTCAAAAATTATTTTGAAATTTTTTTAAAAAAATTAAATTATTTTGGTATTTTTAGATTATTTTGATTTGATGATGTCAAAAATGATTTTTTAAAAATAAAAAAATCATTCTAATGTATTTTTGAAAAAAAAAAATTCAAAAACAAACTCAACCATCAAAAACTTCAACTTAAGTTAGATCTTAATATACGATCATCTATTGTGCTTCATTTTAAATTTAATTAAAGAAAATATGGATGTAGAGATCTATAGTCAAGATAAATGGCTATTAAAACTTTGATATGTTATTAAAGAACAGTCTAAATTTAAAAATCTTAAAAGTTAAGACTTTAAAACTGATTTTTAAATTGAAAAAATGATTAAATTCATAATTATTTGGTAATTAGTAACTCTTTAACAAAAATCTAAGACTTTATATAAGTATTTTTTCCGATAAAAATACCGTCAACGTTACCAACAAAAGTATTTCGTTAGTAAATACTGATAGCGTGTCGACAAAATAGTTCCATTAGTTGCTGTTGGTGGTAAACACCGAGGGAATTACAAAGGGATTCAAAAACCTATGACATACGATGATATGACCAAGATTGTCAAAATCACGATTTTAACACGACACGGAAGACGCTTCTAAAACTCGGATCATAAAATCATAAAATCATACCTGAATTTTTTCGTACAAAAATCATAAAATCACAGCGAAAATCGTGTAGGTAAAAAAATCATAAAATCATAAGTAAAATATTTCCGAATACAATACATCATAATTATGGCCATAAAACTTCATTAGTTAAGGTTCATACATGATTTAAAATAACTTAAAAATACATTACAAAACAATTATGTCCATAAAATTTCATAAGGTAAAAACTAACAAATTTAAGATAAATATTTTGTTGGTGTGCTATGTAAACTAAAATCAGTATCATTACAGTCATCTTCCTCGCTATTTCTAATACATTCATCAAAAGCATTGCTATTGAAAGGATTATTAGTACTACTACTGATATTAACACCGATATTGCTAGTACTAGTTTCAGCTCCAACAAATTATTTCAACATGAACACATAAAAATAATCTTAAAAACATCAAAAAAAATTAATTTAAAGTAAAAAATAAAAATATTTTTTTCCCAAAAATTTCAAATATAAATTTTACAAGTTAATATTTAAATTAATAAATGATAATCAAGAATTTTTTGTGTAATGGTTTTTTTAATTTGTTTTTTTTTTATTAAGAGATATAGAGAATTAAGAAAATCAACACACATGATTTTCTTAATTTGTTTTTTTATTGAGAGAAAGATAGCTTGCAGAGAGGGGAGGGTGGGAGGAGGGCTAGGCTAGGCCTAGCTTGCAGAGAGCCAGAGAGGGGAGGGGGGCTAGGCTATGCCTAGCTTTGCAAAATAGAAGGCAAAAAAGCCTGGGGGCGACTATGCAGATGGAAAATCTGGGATCGTAAAATCGGACTGGATCAGTCCGATTTTACGATCCTGACCGATTTTGAGGGGTTTTTTTCTAAGTTTGAAGAAAAATGATTTTTCTAACCAAGTTGACAAATTTGACTGAGTTGACTCGCAAAATTATACAATTTTGCGAGTCAACTCGCAAGTTTAACAACACTGGATATGACATTATTTTCAATAGAAATACCGATGGAGTTATCAAAGGATTGCAAGTGGAACTACTATGAGATTCAAAAATCTATGAAGTATGATGACGTGGCATAATTACAAACAATACTACCTACGAATTTACCAATGAAAATGTCATCGGCAAGCCATTGGTTATCGTTTAATTTATGACCTGATCCTCCTCTTCTCACCCCTCCCCTATTTCTCCTTCTTCTTTTTGTATTTTCCCCCCTACAACCCCAAATACCCTTTCCTCATAATTTCATCACAATTCAGCATCTCACTCATAACAAATTTAGTAACCACAACATTAAGTTTATGAGCATCCATTTTCTTATTCAATATTTTTTAAGATTCTTTAGTTTAAGTAAGCAAATCTACCATATTTTTTTAGATTTTATTTTAATATGTTAATTGTTTTTGTATATTTTTGAAATATAATGATTTTGTTTGGTTGTTTATTGTTTTTTTTATAGTTTTTTCATATAAATTTACTGTATGAATTTATGATATGTACATGTTAGGATATGTTTTAAATTATGTAAAATTGTATGTGTTTAGTTAATTTAATTAATACATGATTATTGTTTATACGTTTGAAATATATAATGGATGACCATTCATGGATGTATCGTGAATCACCTCAAGGATTATATAGGATGAATTATTTCAATGAGATTTAGGGTTTTATTAAGTACACAATATTTAATCAGATAAATATTAGTGAATGCGATATTAGATGTCTATATAAAAGGTGCAAAAACAAAATGTTTATCGACCTGGATGTTGTAACGATGCATCTTCTAAAAAAAGAGTTCATGGAGGAATATGTGTGTTGGTATGCACACTGAGAAGAATTTGTTCCTCACGAAATCATGGTAGAAAAGATGATTGTTTCAGCTTCTAGTTCCAATAACATGAATAGAGTTGTAGATGCCAACAATATTTTTTATATGAATATTCTTATAGATGCGATGAGAATGAATCAAAGTGTTACAGGTGAATGCCCAAACATAGAATTAAAAACCTAATACAGACACGACCAGGTTCTTTTATCTTCTAAAAGACTGTGATGAACCACCATGGGATGGTTGCATAAATCATAGTAAATTATCAATTGTGGCACAAGTGTTCATCATCAAGTGAGATGATGGGTTAAGTGATGCCGGTTATGATAGAATTGTCGAATGAGAAAGAAGTAAAATTTTGGGTGATCTCTCATACAAGGGAGGTGCTACCAAATTTTTTTAAAATGAAGAAACAATGTAATTTTGAATATTCATTAATTTATGTAGATGATTAGGATAAAATTCATTGTGTAACGTTAGGACAAGATCATTACCAGTTCTCCTAACAATGATTCCAAAAACCACAAGTTATTAGGTGTCGATGACGAACAAGCACATGGAGCACATGCAACGACTCACGATGCAGGTCGTCAAATTATATGTTGCAAAGTCAAGGGGGTGTCCCTTTACAATGGGATCTAGTTACTCGCAAGTACTGGGCCAATATAAGGATGATCTTTCAATGCATGTTCTTATTTTTATTTTGTTTTCACAATTACATTTATTTAAAATATCTTTAAAAGACAATTTTATTTAGAGAATAAAATCTCAAGTTTACAAATCATCAATGGAGATTCCATTGTTTCAATGGAGTCAATCTCTAAAATTCCTAAATGGAGATTATGGGTTGCTGCATGGTTTACAAGTTTAAAGGTTAGAATGAAGATAAAAAAATTTATATTATTTTAATTTGTTTAATTTATCTTTTCTAATTTTTTACTCGAAAAGAAAATTTGATTAGGAGGATGCTAATGATGATGTTGCGAGAAGAGTGTGGGAGAATCATGTTGCAACTAGGTAATTATGACGATGTTGATAATTTTCATTTTTTTTACAAATAACACAATTTTGTTTTTCATTTACTAACAAATAATTCATATATACTAGGTTACGTGATTTCTGGTACGAGGCGCAAGGAAAAAAAATTATATATGAGCGAGAGAGCTTCTAGACTGAAAGAATGTGACAGTTTAGAAGGAATTTAGGCCGCCATACATCTTAGAAGCAATATGGGCAGATATCATTGAGCTATCACGTTTTAGCATTTCACACAACTCTCATATTCTAGTTTTATACGATTAAGGAAAAATTATTTAGCCAAAACAATTAAAAAACAAAAGGAGTCACGAGTCATGGATAAATGTTTCATACGATTGATAATGGGTTATATGACTTATACTTATAAAGTGTATAAAATCTAAAAAACCTCATAGAAAACTAATCAAAATAAATAATAAATTCAATTCATAATCAGTCTATTATTGAAATATGAGATTAAAAAAAATCAATTAAAAAAAAAGCAGAAAAAGAATTAGATCAATTCGCTAAACTTACGACACAGGTTATAACACCAAAATAATATTATAAGGGGGAATCTAATTTAACCTGAGATAATCTGTCAAAGCCACGACCCTAGTCATGAACTGAAATAACCTTATATAAAGTAAATAAAAATAACTTCTAAAATTCAATCTCTAACCAACCATGTCGGATTCAATATTAAATCATGAAATATATAAAATTTTCAATTAAAAGAATGAGATAAAAATCAACCCAAGTAAGCATACGTTAACCCACTAAACACTATTTCAGAATCATGAGATAATGATAATCTAATAAAAAAAAACTAAAATAAATCATGAAACTTAATTTTTAATCAAACACAATGTTTAATGATGAATTTAGGGGAAAAAGACAATTAAAAAAAAAAACTAAATCAACTTGGTTAACTCACCAAGCTCGCGAATGGTGTCATGACACAAGGACAACCTAGTAAAAAAAACAAATTCAATGATGGAAGGACTCATTATCCAAGTCATGATACCAAGATATCTTATAGAAATCTCATTTCTAAATCTACTCAATGTTGAATAATGAAATTGAAAAAAAAACTCAATTAAAAAAACACAAAAATAACTTAAGTCAACTCGATTCAACTCACAAAGTATTATTCTCACGTCATGAGACTGAAATATCCTAATAAAAAAATAAATCATAAAATTTAATTCTCAATCAACATAATATTAAAAGATGAGATTGAAAAAAAAAAGTTAATGAAGAAAAACAAATCAAGTCAACTGGGTTAATCTATCAAACTCACAACTCGTTTTTATGTGAATGGCACAGTAAATTCCCTCTTGTTTTAGTTTTTTTGTTAATTAGATCATTGGCTTATGTTGTAATGTGGTGTGGATTTGATTTTTTTTTATACAAACAAAATATTCAAGTGTTGTTAACATGTTTTTTAATAAAAAAAAATAAAAATAATAATCATAAACACAAAATACTATGCATAGTAAACAATATTAAAAATGTTTTTGATAAAATGACCTTAGTAATTTAGGACAATATAGGCAATGCAGCCTATATGGATAGAAT
The DNA here is from genome assembly GCA_025169955.1 of Salix arbutifolia. Taxonomy (NCBI): domain Eukaryota; kingdom Viridiplantae; phylum Streptophyta; class Magnoliopsida; order Malpighiales; family Salicaceae; genus Salix; species Salix arbutifolia. The sequence goes on along the minus strand of CM045910.1, from coordinate 359,272 downwards.
GTTTTACAGGTGATAGTATCTCTTTCTAGCATAATTAATCCCTTATTGCAAATATTTGAAGATCAGTTAGAACTCTTATTGACCATAATATTAAATGAAGAATCTTTTTTTTATAAGATTAAACTGCTAATGTCAAAATAAAAACATCCATTTTCAATTGAAAAGCATTATACAACACAATACCAAACACACACTAAATAACCTTGGAACTCTATAGGCTACAAAATGTGAGAATCAAGGCTGCTATTTTTTTTCTCAACCCTATCTTTATCTTTCATTTTGGTAAATACCTTTTTTTTTTATTCTTTGGCTGAAGAATAGAGCTGTTATTTACCTAATGACTTATTATTCTAAATTAATCTACAAGGCAAAAAGGAAAATGAAATATAAGAGCAACTGATCTGCTCATCTAAGGTAGAAATTTGAGTGCATGAACACGTTCTTTATATAGGACATGTGAGCTCAAGTTGTGTCCTGAGATTCATTGTTTGAACCACAAAGGAATCAACAATTCACGACACAATAAATAAATAAAAAATAGGAATTTAGACTGCAAAAATATTGCTAGGTATTCAAACTGCAGGATCCATTGTAAGTAAGCTTCAAGATGTGGTTAGGAAACTAGTTCCTCTCTGAATTTAACAAGGAGATTATGCTCACATACCTTAATGATGTGATTAGCGCACAAGTATAGTCCATTCAAAAAGTAGCTCCAAAAAGTAGTTTGCCCTTAGTTGGCATAGACATTCAGCCTCACCTGAGCAGTAACTTCTGGGTGAAGCTTAAGTTCAGCAATATATTCTCCTGTTTCCCTGATTTCTGGAAGAGAAACAATTCGCTTGTCTACATCCCTATGAATCAGTGAAGAAAACAGTAAGCAAAAAACAGAGGCATGGAAGGGAAAGATGAATGCGTGTGCGTGCGTGCGTGAAGCCACACAGATGCAGACACCCGCGTGTGCACCTGGCGCGAACTGAACTGTCATCGGATCAAGAACACTCTATTTGTATCCTGATAGCTACACTATTGACCAACTACAACCAAATGATTAAGATAGATACAAAATGCATGAAAACAATGCATTCCATATCTTAAAACCTCGATGCTAGTATTATGAGCTCAGATTGTATATATTTGAAAGTCCCAATGGAATGGCCAGCAAATTGAAAGAGACCATTAAAGGTATGCAAGGATTGTCTTTCTGAATTCCATTTCGAAGTACTTTTTCCTCTAAATTTTGGTTTTAGGACATTATAATTATTAATAATATTTATTCTTGTAATGAATCAAACTAACAGCAACGTGGACTTGTTCACATGTTTGCCTTTCCTAAAAGGCATACAAACATTTAGAAATCAACACTTGGAAATAACACGGAAGATGTTGCTTTTGTGGTTGAAGAAGGGTGGTGTATCCTCTATAACAAAATAGCACATATTACTCTAATCATAATTCTATCGTGCATGTATAATTACAGAACCCATCTTGAGAATTTGATCAAAGAAATGCATGTTTCCTGAGTTACTAATAAATTTCTGGGGTCAAGTTACAATACTCATGATGGTGACAAGTGTCTGCATAATTCTGCATAGATGGAGAAGAGAGTACCTCTGAATCTGTGCCTTGATTATGTCAACAAGATCTTGAGCAGTTACACTGCCAAAATACATTCATTTAGACAGGAAATGCAGACAATGAATTATGAATACCATAAGAAATCAAATTTTGCACTGGATTCAACTCACGTCCCAAATATCTGTCCTCCCTTTCCCCCTTTGCGCTTCACCTTGAATGCTCCAACAGTCTCAAATATGAGTGCAAGCTGCTGTGCCTCTTCTTTTACCTGAAGAAATATAAGAATGATAGAAATTAAACGTGTAAGACAGACAAATAATAGTGACATATATGTGCTGTATTTCTTTACATGTTTTTTCTCAGCCTCAATTCTTTCCTCTTCTATTCGCATTTCCCTGGAAATCAAGAGAATGCGATAAAATTAGTGTTGGATAAGGAAATAAATATTTTCAAACAGACACAGATTAAAACATATACTTTGTCATCAGGACATTTCATTAGCCATAAACCTCATGCAAAACTTGTGTGGGAACATTTGGCTGGCAGAAATTCCAGTGAGTTTTGCAACAAGTTATTGGAGATTCTCTTTTTAATAAATGGATAATTGAGAACCATCGTATCTTCAAGATTTTAATTAAACAGGTCAGGACCATCATGCATCTGGTATAAATAATAATTCACAACTCCCAAAAATAAATGTCCTGGAAGTCCAACCAATACCCTGTGTCTTATGTTGTTTTCTTTTACTTTCTAATCAAAACTGCACTGTCAGAAATAAGAAGATAAAAGTTCTCTGGCCAAGTAATGTAATATGAGTAAGCCAATGAATATTTTGGAACCTGAATTTTGATTATATTTTTTGTGTGACTTTGGATCGTGGCAAGTTTTTTATGCAATTATTAATTTCTTACATGCACTGAAAAGAATAGGGCAAATTAATAAGGACATCCAACGGTAAAAAAATACCATAACCTGTTGGATGACATTGGCACCAATCACTCAAGTTTTATCATTTCAGAGTTAACAAATGTGATGAACAAGACCAATACATGATGGGAAAGGTTTCCTACAAATGCTGTTAAATTTTGACTCCACCACCATTCAAGTTCTTATTCGCTATTGCTCTGAGTGTCATAGGAAGGTTAAAAGAAACTAAGTGCGATTAAATTGTAGGAATGGTTGTTGTTGTTTTCCCTATTTCTCTCAATACATGAACATGGAAAACAGGAAAAAGGTAAAACGGAACCACAAAGCTCAACGTAACTATACTTAAGTCTCCATTAACTAAAGTCAGCTACATTGGTCTTCCTCCTCCAAATCAATTATGAAAAGTGCAGATTCTAATGATTTCTCAAAAGTCCAACCTGGTTATCGTTTCCATAGATGAGTTGTCTTCATTTTCATGTTTTACATTCCACAGTTGCCATGAGTAGGACTTCCAGCTAGACTAAGTTTGTTGTTCAAGACAAATGGATGTTAAGGAATAAAAGAGATGTTTGTCAAGTTACCAGGTTTAGCCAAAAACAATGTCTCCCTTCAAGTCTAGATGGATGAGGTGTAATACAGCGTATTATTATTATTATTTATTCCAAACCATGAGTAGCATCATCTCATTTTAAAAGAGATATCCAAGCCATTTATTACAATTTCCACTGGCATCGGTATAGACCACCTAATGCATTACATGTTCTGGATATACACTTTTAACCAGTATATTTAATCCATCAATATCTCATTCAAATTGAGAAAATGGATGATAAGTTTCTTTCAAAGCACTCCTTGTTTGAAAAAAACCAGAAACAATCAAAACAATATTCAAATAAAAACACAAAAATTAAGTCATAAAAACATCAATGCATTTGTCAAGTTAAACTTTACTTGAGTAAATCAGGAGTGACAATCTGAGCCCTGCCTGTGGGCAGCAGAAAATTTCTATAATAGCCTGCCTTGACATCAACCAGTTGCCCTTTCTTTCCCAAATCTGTCACATCCTGTTTCAATATTATCTAACACAACAATGCAAACAAACCCATTAATTAAAGAGTAAAACCTAAGAGGCTCATATCAAGATTGAATTTTTCTTCAGGAAAACACAATTTAAGAGAGAATGACATGACCCCGATTCAGGTTATGCAGTTTTATTGTTACCTTTCTTGTCTTTTTGGCTTTCTTCTGAGCTAAAACCAACATGGGCATTCTTTTGTTTGGTAATTTGGAGATTTCATTTGTGGGTCCAACAAAGCTGTGAAGCCAAGAAGAAGAATTCCATGAAAGAATTGCTGATGTAGATGATGTTGCCATTTTGCCACTCATAAGGATCCTTCTGTCTCACTGGTCTTATCCGTTAGACATTTGGGTTCAAAAGAACCGATATACAAGTTTGTGTTTTTTTGCTGTTTTGGTCCTCCTTGTATGGATATCAACTACAATGGTACCGCTTCATTTTTCAAATTGCATTAATGCCCTTTTATTTTTGTACCATTCGTTCCCTCCTTTTCGACATATAGTTAAATTGATCGTTCTACATTATTTAATTTCAAATCTATCCTTTAAATAAATATTTATCATGGTCAATATTTAAGGGAAAATACCTTATGATGTATCAGCATTTATTATCTTTTTTTGTGTGGGATTATCTTTCAGAATACACCAATAAGAGGAATATAATAACTAAATCTTTTTAGGCTCAGCTACGCATTTATATATGGTTTTGGCGAGTTGTCAGATTCATCATCTTTACACTCAACCAATTGTTAAACTCCAACACCTTTAGATCTAGCTAGTTATCTAATCATCATCCTTAGCAAGTTGAACCGAAACACATATAGATGTGAAAAGTTACCACCCCATCTTTGTTGGGTTTGGTCAAGCATTGAGCTCAAGCACATATGGACCTAGTGAGCTGTCAAACAAACCATTTCTAGAATTATCCAAGTGTTTAAGTCTAAATGTGTGTGGGTCTAAAGAATTATCATATGCATCATCTCTAGTCTCAAGCAAGTCATTATCATTTCTAATTATCACTGGATTTGGAGCCTTAGAGGTTTTTGAAGATTTTTAACATATACTAGCAAATATTTGTTCAAATCATGTAACTTTGGGAGTTATTTCAAAATATGGGCTTCATTGTTATTATCATCCTTAATTATTATCAAAATCAGAACTTTGATGTTTTGAAAAGCTTTCAATGTCTACCAACAGAAAATTGGTTCAAATCATGCAAGTTCATGAGTTATTTCTAACTAAGAACTCCTATGAAGTTTTTGAACCTAACAGGGTAGATGATCTCTAAGTATAGGAGTTACCTTCTTTTTTGTCAGTCATATTTTCATAATAACCAGATGAACTATGTTTATCTAAGAAAATTTCTTTTGACAACTACCTAGAAAACCTTCATCAAAGAAATACAATTTCTTTTTTTTTAAGACCAAGTCTATAATAGCAACAAAAATGTTGATTTAACTTTATTCCAAACACTAAATAATTTATTATTTATACATCTTTAATTTTAAGACATTATTAGTGGTTTCATCTATAGAAATACTTTTGAAAAGTTCATAAATTGCTCTATTGACTTAGTGTTTTCCCTAATTATCATCATCAATGGTAAATAATCAGAATACTCTTGGAATAGAATGAGTTACTAATCTCCTTACCATAACAGATACTTCAATTTTTCTTTAACCAATTCTTCAACAACTAATGGAACATATCCAACTCCTCACTTAGACAGTATGCACTAGGAAATCAACAAACAAGAGAAAACATTAACAAATCTCAGCCTTTTTCTTAAAAAATTGTTGTGTCTCTCCACTCACCTCTTCGACAACAGGCCCCACTTAGTTTTCATAGACAATAACACTATCTAGAAGAGTGTAGACAAAATGATCTAATAGAATATCTTCAACCTTAGGGGTCATCGTGCCATTGTAAATGCATACACTATTTCATGATGTTCGGACACATAATGGTTTTTCTAGGTGTCTATTTGGGAAATAAAAAAAAATGTTATATGTGCATCATGTCATCCTTCACCAAAGAATCCAAGCTCCCCTAAACTTGATAGGCGTATAAATGGCAAATAGATAGAAGAAGAATTCATCCAAAAGGATATCTATACTCCCTACCAAATCAAAGATTCTCTTATATCTGTATGTGTGCTCATATACCTAGAGATTACATCGTTGTTAAAATGATCTTAGATAACTGTGATAGGCTCACAAATCCCAAGGAACATATATAAAATGTATGTAGCAATTTGGAGTTAGTCATTTAGAATAGTTATGCCACATGTAAGATCCTCCCTGGAAAGGGTTTAATAAGAGTATGGTATACCAACCAAGAGTTAGGTCCACTTGTTAGTTTTTGTGATCTTTATGCCAAGTTAGTGGTATATTGTAGTACAAGTATTCCAGCCAAAAAGAGTTTCATTGAACTCTTTTGAATCACTTAAGTAAATTATGAGTTTACAAGAACATATCTGAAAAGATTCAATGAAAAAACATTTAAGGTTGACGATTTAATCAAACTTCTCGTTTCAGAAATCCTTATTAGTGGAGTGAGAAAAAAAAGTTTATGGAGGGAGTTGTATGTCTTATTGGATAAAAGAATTCTAAAAATAAAGAAAACAATAAAGATCCATATTTAGGTAGAAGAGACAGGTATATCGTGTTATGGTCCTCCCTATTTTTCTAAAGATCCATACAAGGTTGATCACCCAAATGAGACTACTTTCTCAAAAGGAATAACAATCTTAAAAAGGGTTATAAAAAACCATTCAGGGAATGTTTAGGTTATCATAAATCACATGTTTCTCCATTGGACACCACCCTCATTGAATTTCTTGTAAACATTTAAAGAAAATATCTTGTCTAATATATCTCACCTATGAAGCCTCCTCTCAACACATGTACATCTAAAAAGTATTATTTTTCTTTTCACAAAGATAACGGATATTATATTTATAATTGTTATTTTTTAAAGAAAAAAAATAAAAAAGTTAATAGCTTAAGGTTATCTTCGCCAATTTCTACAGAAAAATCTTCACATGTAACAGAATAAATAATATCTTGGTCAATTTGCCTTACTTTTACTTAAGATCAACATAATTTTAAGGGGGGGCTTTATAGGGGACGATTCTAATAATGGAAAGAAAAAATATGTGAAACAAGTGCTCACAACTACCAGATCATTATGTCAATAGCATAAGTCAATAGTTTTTACTCTTAAATATAAGGAAGGAATTTTCCATATGAGAATGCCCTCGTCATCTCCATTGCTATCTCAAATTATAATATAGATGGTGATGATGAAAAAAGGAAGAACCCAAACAATTATCTTTTCTTTCTTTCAAAACACCTATGTAGAAAGAATTGTGTAGTTCTGATAGTTATCATGTCTTCAATAGGCATAAGAACAACTATTTGGATCATTACCTCAAGGACCTGCACTAGCATAAAAAAGCATCAAACCATACAAACTATGTCATGTTAAGTTTGTATAAAAAAAATATGGAAACCTAGACATGACCATAAGTCACCATAATTTAGCACAATCAACTTATCAAGATCCTTTTCATAAATTCTATAGAATGCTTCTAACAACCCTTCTCAAATGTTTGGATTGATACTTGAATGTTTAGATTGATAATGCAAAATTAAAAGACAAAGAAAGTCATAATACAGATGTTGTTACTGGACTTTTTTAACTTACTAATTGCAGATAGCCAATAAAGGATTATACAATATTTTTCCATCATTCCAAAATCAATATTAAAATACTAAGATATATTTTGTCAACAATTCAATTTTTTAACCTTAGGATAAACAAGTCATTTTACTATTTAAAAAAGTGAAAAATACAAACATGACCCCTAAACATCATTTAATAACCAATAAGCCACCATAAAAGATCGAACTACCTCCAGCATAGCCATCTAATTTTTTCAACAAACAAGGGCGTGTTTGGCACAGCTGTTACTGTTGTGGTTGAGATTGAAAAAAAACAGTTTCATGAAAAGCGCTTTTAGCTGCGGTTCAAAACTGAAATTGAAGTGTTTGGTTAAAACTGTGGTTGAGTTTGAGGTTTAATGAAAAACAGTTTCGAGTGTTTGGTTACCATGCTTTTCATACTGCTGTAAACTTGTAAAATGACTTTAAAGGACACACATATATTTTTTAAAATATTATAGAATTAATTATCATAATAATAAAATTTAATTAATAATTTAAGTAAATTACACACACGTTTTTATTCTCTCATCAAACTACTTGCAATTCCATCACGAACTAAATTCATACGATACATCAAGACTGTGGAGTAAAATGAAGTAAAACCGGTTACGATATCCAAATTTCATTTTAAAACATGAGAAAGATGCAAAATATTTTTTTACGAAAAATACGATGGGAAAAACCTTGGAATTCGGCCGTATGCATGAAAACAACACTTTTCATGTTTTTTTAATTTTTAATTTTTTATATGTTTTTAATAAAAAAAAAAAAAAAAATCAGTGAGCTAATTGTCCAACCCTGATGGGTTGGACTGACAGCCCATTGTGCATGGGCTAGGCCTCCAACCCACCTCCCATATGCTTTTGGAGCCCGACCCACTTCACGCAAGCCTGCATGCAGGCGACGAGGCGAAGAAGATGATGAATGGTTAATTTTATTTTATATTAAATCATAAATAACATGACATTTATATGTAGATCAAAAACCTAACAAATAGTTAATAAATATCTAATTTTTTATTTAATTGATAATAAATATAATTTAAATATTGTAAAAACTCAACCCTAAATTCTCAAATCTTACCTCTAAATGTCAGATAACATTTTTTAGGAAGTGAGTTAGAGGATGCGTGGAATGATTTTTTTTTTATAAATAATACAATATCTGAAATCTAAATATTTAAATTTTCTTAGTTGATGGATAATACTAATGGTAAAAATAAAATAGAACCTCGGGGGCGTAAAACGTCATTGCGATCTGGCAGACAGTTTATTTGGGCCTGTGTGGGCTGAGATAAATAAGGCCCGTCTTGAAAAAGAAAAAAGGTTTCTCCCTCCGCGCACAGCTGCTCATAAGATCTCCTTCACTACTGTGATGATAACGAAGACAATTCCAAGGAGCTGAAAATCATCATCATCATCAATCAATCAGCTAAGATTAAGAATTATGATAAACCTAAACCGTTCGATTTCGATTTGGATCCTATTATCATTATTTCTCACCCTCTTCCTTTCTAAAGCTGAAGTTATAACCCTAACTCCTGAAATTTTCTCTGACAAGGTGGTTCTAATTCTTTGTTTTATTAGTAATAATTAAATTGGGTTTATTTATGTGTTTTATTTAAATAATAATTTTGTATGTAGGTGAAGGAGAAAGACACGGCATGGTTTGTCAAATTTTGTGTTCCATGGTGTAAGCATTGGTAAGTGATTTTATTTATTGATCCTCTGTTTAATACTATAATTAAATTTTAATTTTATATTTATTTATTATCAGTAAGAATTTGGGGACCTTGTGGGAAGAGGTAGGGAAGGCAATGGAGGGGGAAGATGAAATAGAGGTTGGGGAAGTGGACTGCGGCGCCAGCAAATCTGTTTGTTCTAAAGCTGATATCCATTCTTACCCTACTTTTAAGCTCTTTTTTGATGGAGAAGAAGTTGCTAAGTATCAAGGTTTTTACTGCTTCAATTACTTTTCATTCTGGGGAATTTATTTAGCAAAGCATGACTTCGGAACTTTTCGTTAATTACTCTACTCTTTTTTTGTGTGTGCTTTGGCCGTACATAATGTGTTGCTTAATGATATGATATACTTGACTTGCATTGCATTGCTGCTATGAATGTGTTGTTTCACTGGGTTTGTTATAGGGTGAAGATGCGTATATTGAATGAATGGCTACATTTTAGTTTTTCAGCTGCTTGATCTATTTTCCCATCTGGGTTTTCTTTGAGTTGTAACGGGCGCTTCTTGAGCTATAAAGGCATGTGGTTTCGAGGGGGTTGCTTTTGGCTGTTTTTTGAGTTTTTTTCACAATTTTCTCTGGAATTCATTTGCTCCATCCTAATTTTGTGACGGAAATTTCAACAACTGGCTATGCAACTGCTTTTCATTTTCAAATGGGGTGATCTGGCTTATGGAAATTCCGGTGCCTATTTTAAATGATGCAACTGCAAAAGATGGGAGAGGCGTTTTCTTGGAGCAACTTGTTTTTCACGTGTTGCCTTAGGGTCAATACTTGTTTGGCCCTCACCACCATTAAGCTAGAGGGCAGCTGATATGTAATGATACTCTTATGAGCCTTTTCAAAAGTTAGTTGGATGTCTTGCTGATATAAAATATGTATAGATGAGGAGTTTGAGTTCAATGTGAAGTTATTGAAGGAATATTTAGTGAATTATCTCCAAACACAATTTGTAAAGTAAATGTGTGGATCATAGACATTGGTTCAAAGTCTTTTCATAACTTATTTGGTGAACCTTAGTATGTGAATGGAAGATTGTTTGTGAAAAGGTAAAGAAAAAATAGAAGAAACAAAATAATGCAATCTGTACTCTCAATTTGATCACTTGGGTTACTTAACTTGGTGGCGAGGAACCCAAATAAAGCAAAGACTATTAATCTAACAAAGATAGATCTCGCTTAAGAAAATAAAGAGGTGAAATGATAATGAAAAGAAGATCAACAGGAATGACGGACTAAGATGCATGATCCCAAAACTAACAAGTCTCCTTTGTTTTAGCCAGCAATAATAAATGTGGTTCTGATGGACAGGAACATAGATAACAGTTTATAGTTTTTCATTTAGCTGGTGGTATAAACTGCTCCAAGTAATGAATGTGTATTTCCTGGGCTTAGTATGCAATTTAGTATGCCGTGGCTCGTTGAGGTTGCTTACTATTGTGAAAAATAACATATTGGAAATGCAATGCTCTGGACATAGTTGTGATCTGCAATTTGTATGTGGTATTGTTGAAATCTATTGGGATCTTCCCTAAGCATAAAGATACTTGTAGCATTAGGTTATTTGTCAGCTTAGCCATGAAAACAAAATCTTGGATTTTGTTTTAAGATTCAACATAGGGGAAGGTTTGACATTTTGCTTCTACTATTTTATGTGTGTTTAGATTCATAGGATAATGGATTGTTTTCAGGAATGATTCAATAAAGTTAAACCCAGCCTCTTTATATATCTTTTCAGCATTAGAAATTGATAACCATGCTTCTGTTGCATTTGGCATCTTTTTCTCCAGCAGTTTCGTATTAGATGGTGCGATGAAATGCTTTTAACTGATGGTTTATAACATTACCACAGCTTCAAGATCTAATTGTCTATGCCTCTTACTCAAATGAACAGGGCCAAGAGATGTTGAATCTCTCAAAGCATTTGTTTTAGATGAAGCAGAAAAGGCAGCAGTGAAAGCACAGCTTGACAATGATAAAGATTTGTGAGCGTTTGTAAGGTAGACTCCAGAATCTCTTCAGCGTGCACTTAATTTAGAGGGCTTGAGTTCTCTGATTTTCATGTTTTTTTCCACTGAATAATCCTCTTGTTATTAAGGTTATAGGAAAAACCAATTTATTACCGTTTCCTAATATTTCTTGCAAATTTTGCAGGCAAATCTCCTTTTCAAAATTCTCATTTGTTTGTCACAGTGATTTATCCAGAGACGTCGTGGCCATCCACTAGGGGCGGTGGAGGTTCACAAATACCATGTGCGTTGTAGCAGATAATATTTGACAATATGCCCATTTTGCCTGTCATCTTGTAGTAGTAGATCTTTTAAGCTTGTGAACAATGGATGGAACTCCAGTAAGGAACAGAACAAAAACTTGTAGGCACTGATAAAGGATTCATTGCGAAATTATATCATCCTTGAAGGGGAATTTCAACACGATGCCTTGAATAGTTTAATTATATGAGCTTCAGCCATGCCATCCAAGGGTGGGCAGTGTTTGTGACGATGATCATGTTGACAGCAGGTACCAACCCACCTCCCTTTGCAGCAGTAAATTGCAGCAAATCGATAACAAATTTATTCTTCTCTTATCGAATTTATGAGCGCAACTGGTAACCTGTTTTCCCATCTGAGCAAGCAAAGTTAGTGATGGAGCCTTCCAGCATAAACATAAGATTAATATCGAACCGAGTATCTAAGCTTATATCATTCCCATTTAGCCAAGACATTCACAAAGGTTTTGTTGAGACTATGAAATCTGGAGTCGATTCTATCCCAGCAAATTATTTCCCAAAGTATACTCGAATTTTAATAAACATGGAGTTGAAAGTAATGTTGAGATTACGAAAACTGAAGAGTAGAATTCATCCACGTGATTATTTCCAGAATTATACTCGAATTTTAATAAGCAGACGTCTTTTGGCACCCTGAGATAGGCAAGGAGGGTGAGAAAAGGCCAGGCTGAAAACTGAGAAGCGCAACTGCACCCTTGGAACATTCAATGGATATATTGAACACGCACATTCATTAGAATTTAGCCGTTCATCCGTAAGAAATACAATTTTGTCGGAGCTATTGAACAAAAGGGTATCTCAGAAAAAGAGCTTTCCGAATGAATGAAACCTTGATATCTTCACTGCTGTTCATCAGTGGTTGTAAAAGGGACTATTGCACCGGAGTGTCTATCTATGCCGCCATCAGAAATATCAGCAGTATTTGGGAGCGATGCAGCGACCTGTCCTATTTGGCCACCATCGGAAACATTGCTGCTGCCTTCTTTCTGCAAGAGTAAACGGCATGAAAAATTATACGAACTTCCATTTCCTTTTTTTAAGCCAAAATTTGTACCCTGAAGCAACCATCAAAACTGCCTTCACCCTCGAATGATGACATGAAAACATCAACTACGTGTATATGACCCTTTGATGCTCAAGTTCATTTTTATATTTCTCATCCACGGAAAACCAACCAATTGAATACTATTTGAATTCAACATAAATGTGCTCTCTAGCATGCTGCTATACAAGTATCCCATCAATACATTCTTGAAAGCCACATAGCATGAACTAATCTATCCAACAATTGCCAAGTATAGAATTGGGTCCAACTTTCTTTAGCTTATGTGTTCATCTGCTAACAATTTTGGGTAAGGAACCTTAACAAAGTATCAAGTTCCGCCATTATGTCGAGTTCATTTATATTATTCCGAATGCTACAAGCTCTTGAGGCCTTTTGACAGTGGATTTGGGGGTGCCAAATAATCTAGCAACCCTATACTAACTGGTTAAACAGAAAGACTAGTAGGGCAAACACATTTGTACCCGACACTATACAGATCACCCATATAGCAGGAAGACACTGAACAAAAAGTTGCAAGGTTCAAACTGGAAGATTCTTACTAGCTTCCACCAATTCACCTTCTTCACTCTCACTCCTTTTTAAGTTTGTTGACAGACAGAAAAGAACACTACATATAATATGATATTTATCGATTAATTAAACAATTTATGAAAGCAAAAACATACCAAAATATCAAAAGAAGACATTTACAGAGAGTAGCAGAAAGCCAGGCAATTCAAGCAACAACAAAAAAAACAGTTAATCAACTCTACCTTAACCATTTTCTCATTTATTGCCCGCAACAAACTAAACTAGACTAATTCTAGCAGCATTGGTTTCGATCTGATCGAACAAAATTCAATTGCTACAGATTTTATAGAAAAAGCAGAGGCAAATTAATAATCAAGTAACAAAAACAAAACACCTTTTTACTCAGCCCTTGGGCAGCCATGAGATCATAAAATTTGCGCATCAGCATTTCTTCCTCTACCTGCAATTCATCAAAACTTATGATGTCTACTTTAGAATTAAAAAAAACAAAAAAAAACAAAAAAAAAAACCTGGAGCTTTTGCAATTCATGAGACATTGAATTATAAGCGTTCTTTAATAACTCATTCTGCTTCTCTAAATGCCTACACAACACCCAAAGACCAAAAAAAATTACTAGTTTCGATAACAATCTACTCCTCATACCATTAAATAAAAATTGAATGGATCCCAATGCTTACTTGAGTATCTCTCCAGTGTATCGAGGATCCATATTCGATTTACCTTCTGGAGCCACTGAAAACCCTCGACTCATAAAAACACGCTGCTCCTTTTCTTCTTCTTCTTCTTCTTCTTCTTCTCAGGCCAGGGTTTTGATAAAAAAAAAGATTGTTGTTCGCCGCCTATGCTCTCCCCGCCCTCGCAGATATATCCGGTAAATTAACTGATTTAACCTTCGTGCAATCTCCATATTGCCCTTGCTTTCAATGATTTTAGTTGCTCGTTAGGGCATCTCCAGCAGGCATGCCAAATTGAAGAGTCAAAAATAAAAAAATAATATTTTGATAATTTTCAGTCTTTTTAGACACTCCAGTAGGAGTGCCAAAAGGGGAGGTAAAAATACCTCCCCCTAAAAAAGGTGGCCCCACCTTGGGGCCACCTTTTATATATATTATAATATATATATATATATATATAATGTAATATATATATTAGAAAATAATATAATTATATCAAAAATATTTATTTTTATTTACAAATACCTTAACAAGAGAGTAAAGATTTATATATAAAATTAATAATTATAGTGTTGGAGGGTTTTTTAAAAATAATTATTTAATTATATAACTTACTCCTATTAATTGTATAATCAATGTAATATATATATTAGAAAATAATATAATTATATCAAAAATATTTATTTTTATTTACAAATACCTTAACAAGAAATATATAAAATTAATAATTATATTGTTGGAGGGTTTTTTAAAAGCAATTATTTAATTATATAATTTACTCTTATTAATTGTATAATTAATTGCATGATTAAAATACATACAAAATAATTGCACTATATTTAAAATAATATAAAAATAAATGGCTCTCCAAAATGGCTTTTACTACTGGAGCACAAATCAACAAAAATGCTATTTTTACACTATTTAAAGTGCCATTTTGGAGATTTGCCTCTCCAAAATGGCACTCCCTGCTGGAGATGCCCTTAGACGTTGAACTTTGACCTCAAAATAACATAATGATATGCCGCATTATATAACTATGTATTTAATAATAAATTTATATATTATAAATAATAATAATAATAATAATAATAATAATAAATCATTAAGACATAAGCTAAAAGAGCTCGAGTTTGGTACTGTTTATTCAGACTCAGTGGCACTGTGGAGTGGTCTTTTATCCGGCGTGCGTCGCACGAGTTCGTGCACCCTATTTTTTTTGTTTTTTTTCTGATGTGAACAGTGTAATGTCGAAACAACCCCCGATAATAAGACAAAAACACGGTTTACGCTGAGGCTACGGTTGTAATTGCACACGTACGGACTGGTCCGGTCCGGTCCGCCGGAACTTTTTTTTTTAATATTTTTTAAAATGTGTTATTACGTATGTAGCCCCCGATAAGACAAAATACATGTATTAGACTCAGGGGTAGCTTCGTAATTGACGCGTGTTACTGTGCGCTGGCGTCAGCACTGTCAGGCGTCCGTACAGGCGCGTCGGAGCATTTGCTCCCCTCCAGCGATTCAGGCGGCGCGTGCGGCGTCCTAAGGCAATCACAATTTTTCCTCCGCCGGGTAGAACGATTCGAAACCCTTACCGGAATCTCATGGAGTGGCGCGTGTGATGATATGATCGACGTAGAGGCTCATATAGTCGGTTGAACATTGATGTGCTCTTTTCTCTCTCCTCAGCGCCGGATTCAACTTCAGTCCCCCGATTTATTGTTGATGCATTTCAGTCCCTTGGTTTTTGTTTGATTTATGTAATAGAAGTTTTGAATTCTGTCAATTTCATCCTTTAATTCAAATTGATATATATGTAGTTTGCATGTCAGTCCTTCTTCTTTGAATTTTTCGGTTTTCTATTAGATCCTTTAATTGATTTAGTGCAGCAGGTTATATTGTTTTCAATTTTGTCCTCCATGTCAAATGCATTATATATTAAACTCTAATTTCAGTCCCTCTTCTTTTAAATTTTTTTTCTCTTAAATCTTTTAATATTTTTGGTGCAAAAGTATAAATGGTTGTCAAATTAATCCTTCACTTTAAATCAATTATATATTTTATTTTTATTTAGGGCCTTATGTTTTTGATTGTTCTATTGAAATTGATTTCCTTTATTATTATGTGTATATTTATGCATTATTCCCTATTATTGTACAAGTTTATGTATATTTTTCTTTAATTCGGTTTTTAATATTTCTTTTGTTGGGGTTTCTTTTTATTTAGTCTTCAAATTTTATTCCTGGTAGTAATCATGTGAACATTCATTTTTTTTTTTTTAAATCACAAATATTTTTTAAATGCTAACAATGATAATAATAATAATAATAATAATAATGAGAATAATAATAATAATTAACAAAAATTTCATAATAATAATTGAATTGTTAGAATATTTATTGAATATTATCGCCTAATAATAATCACATTTTTGTTATTGAAAGTGTCTGAAATTAGTTATATATTTGTATATTTATGTCAAATTAAAGTATGCTAAACTGCTTATATGTTTGAATTTTTATTTAATATTATCGTCTAAAAATATATACAGAGAGGAAAAAAAAATACCGCGGCTTTTTTCAAGGAAAAAAATTTATATCAATATTCTTAAATATATTTATTATAATAATATGATGAATAAATCTTATAAAATTAAAATAAATTGGCTCCAAATTTTAATTTTTTGCTCTTTTGTTCAAGTTTATTTTTTGATAAAAAATTACAATATTTTGATTTCGAATATTGCAGATCTTATATTATTGAGAAAAATATACAACTCAAAAAAACAAAAGGCAGACAAATTTATCTCCATTATCTGCAATTCAAAAATATAAGAACCACTTCCCGTTTCGATTACACTGTTCTTTTAAGATTATAATTAAATAATTATAGCATGAAAAAAAACTCAGTTTATTTTTCAAAATAAATTACAATATTTTGATTTGTAATGTGTGGGATCTAATATTACTGAGAATAAAATTGAACTCAAACAAAGAATAAAATTATAAATTTATCTACGTTATCTACAATTTAAACATATACGAATCGTTTTCCATTTTTATTACTCTATAAAGTATGTGAGACTAATTATATGTTTTAATATTTATTGAATATTATCGCCTAAAAATATATAGAGAGAGAGAGAGAGAAAAAATTTGACCTTGGATTTTAAAACAAAAAATTTTATATCAATATGCTTAAATACATTTAATATAATGATATGATTAATAAATATTATAAAAAAAAATTTGCTTCGAATTTTAATTTTATACTCTTTTCTTTAGGTTTATTTTTGAATTTTTTTTCCAATTTTCCCATTTTTAATATTTCAAATCTGATTTTACTAGATAAAAAATACAACTCAAAAAAACAAAAGGTACACACATTGACGTACATTATCAACTCAGATTTTTTTCTTTTGACAAAATTACCTCAATTATCTACAATTAAAAAATATGCGAGTCACTCTCCGTATTATTTATAATGTTTCAAATCTAATATTACTGGGAAAAAAAACAACTAATTTTTTTTTAAAAAAAATTTACCTAGGTTATCTCCAATTAAAAAATATACGAACCACTTCCCATTTCGATTACACTATTCCTTCTACACTGGGAAAAAAATTATTTGTTACATATTTTATCTATTATAATGTTACTAATTAAATATTTAAACAACTAATTACAACATGTAAAAAATCAATTAGTTTTCTACATGAAAAAAACCCTATCGCAATGCGCGGGCAAGCATACTAATTATACCATGCCAAAAACTCATTTCTAACATATTTTTATCTGTGGCAATTTTAGTGATTAAATATTGAAATAACTAATTATAGCACGGAAAAAATATATATTCATTTTTGGAAAAAAAAATTACAATATTTTTAGTTATAATGTGTCAAATCTAATATTACTGTGGAAAAAATGCAACTAATAAAAAATAATTATCTACGATTAAAAAATATACGACCCACTTTGCATTTCGATTATACAGATGTTATCAATTATAATTTTACTAATTAAATATTAAAATAGCAAAATACAATACATATAAAAATAATCATTTTTCTACATAGATAAAAAAGCCCCGGCGCAACGCGCGGGCATATCGCTAGTTAAATCTAAATCCTGAATTTCCTCAATTCAGTAAATAAAAAAAATGGACTAAAGAGATGTCATGTACCTAATACTATCAATTGAGATGGAACAAAAACAGGCACTTGTGTGGGCTTGCCAATGAAATGGGCTAGGAGTACTAGTTACTATCTTTTTATTTTTATTTTATTTTTTTATATGTTTTATTTCAACAAAAAATATATAAATATCCTTTCTTTCATTTATTTTGTTTCTAGAGCTTTTTTTAAATTATGATTATGTGTTTGGTTATTTTGTATGTATTTAATTCTTAAAGAGGTGTTTTTATTCATTATATTTTGTATAAGGGAATATTTAATGTTTTTATTTCTATTATTATTTGAATAAATAAGAAATTTAGCAGATACAATTAGATAAATATTTTATGTTGCAAGATTAAATATTTAAATTTGTATCTATTATTTGATTTTTTTAATTTTATTTTTAGTTATCGTTTATAATTTTATTTTATTTTTATTAATATATATAGTTTTATTCTATTCACGTAAAATTTTCTCAACTAAAAATATGTTAAAAAACGCTTGTGTACATAATATATATATATATATATATATATATATATATATATATATATATATATATATATATATATAGCTAGAAATGGGTAGAAATCAAATTGATGAAGGATGAGGCGGCGCAAAGAGGTTGGCAAAAGGCAAAGCAGACCCTCCTCCCCGTCCAGACCCTCCAGATCCGACCCGTCTCCACCCAGGTCACGAAAATCCACGCTCAGCTCCTCCGCCTCTGCTGTCGATAACCTTGAGGTGGTGAGTGAAAAGCAGGACCCATTCACTGCAGGGTCTGAGCTCTTTGATGAACCAAGGAGTTTCCCTTACAGCGTGAAGCAGCAATGCTGGGAAAAGGCAGAGAAGGTCAAAGGCCGAGACCCAGATCGGTGGCGCCGCGACCCTCTTGGTAATACTGTCTTTAGAAAGCTCGTGGGCTGTCCCGGCTGCCTCTGCCATGATTATGACCACATCGTTCCCTACTCCAAGGGAGGAAAAAGCTCCCTGGAAAATTGTCAGGTTTTGCAGGCAACAGTCAATCGTTCTAAGGGAAACCGGACTGAGCTATCTAGAGCTGAGCTCATTCGAAGAAGTTCCTACTGTCGAGTTTCAGGTCGTGACATGGATTTTGTTGAACTCTCAGCCTATGGCAACGTCCGTCGCGAGCAAGAATCTGGTGGTTGTAGAATCCAGTGACCACTTAGTTACCATAACTTTATTATTTGTGCAATTTGTCACTGTAATCTGGATTTTCAGATTTTTCATGATGTAGAACAAGTGGCAGAGGTAACACCCAAAATTCAAAGGTAATTGAATTTTCCATATTCCATTCTTTGAAGGTGGAATGACGGAAACTCACCAGTTGAAATGGCTTGGCTGTTGATGCATACTGATTTTAGGTCGAATTTGCTATTTTAGAAAAGTTTCATTTTAATTATAACTCTTGATTTTTAAGTTCAAATCAATTTCTGTCCATTCCGGTTTGCTCAGGATTTTTAATCTTTTTAATTTCCATATTTTTCTCAATTTTGTCATTTTTGGTAATTTTAATAATTAGTGTTGTTTTCTTGTCCAACAAGGGTTAAGCTAGGGTTTTATACTTTAAATATAGTTGTAAGTCTTTGGCCGAATTATTGAATAAAATTTTGAATTTTCTCGAGAATTCCTCTCCTCCCAGAATTATTTACAAAATATTGACGTTGAATATATTCCTTGTGTTTTCTGCTACATCATTTCATTATTCGAATACACACAAAGCTTTCTTTATATAAAATAGTTGCAACCCCAAAGGCAAGTATAATTGATTGTTATAACCAAGATTTCTAATAATGATCATGATCCTGTGGAGAATTATATTATTTTCTGAATTTCTTCATAAGTTTTAATTTGGTTTTTTCAATTAGCATTTAAGAGTTTTCCATAAATCAATTTCAAGTTATAAACAGCTTTGGAGCTAGGATTCTCTCCCTATCTACAATCAATCATGAATTTAAAAAAGTATTTCGATTAATACTGTATTTTACATCAAGCTCTTTCTTGTAAACTTGTAAACACAACTACACAGCTCGGAACAGTCACCTTTGAGAACATCTATTTTTATCTTGAACGCTATAAGCTACATCAAAACCGTAAAAAGTCACCGAGCTACCACAATCCTCTCTAGTAAATTTCCATTTCAAGTGGATTCAAAGTGTAAGCGAGGCCAGCACTGACTGGTGCAAGGGCAGCCAGAACACCTCGAAATTGAGCTTCTTTTGCGTGTGTTGCTCAAATCTAGACAACATCTGCAAGATAAAATAGGTTAACATAAAGTAGCAGGAATGAGTTCAATCCTCCTGCCTGCAAGGTTTGCTTGGTACACACCAGAGCCGCTTAAATTTTAGAGCCAACAATTTCATGAAAAGTACAACTTGCGATAACATTCCAACACTAAATGAAAGTAAGAGAAGATTTTGTTTTTGGGAGGAAAATGATCATAATAGCTGCAGTAGGAAACTCGTTATGTATCGCTGCCATACTGTAATCCTGTCAGTTTCAGTGATTATTCCACTTCCATGTGCATTGCTTTTGGAGTACTTGATATATATATACATATTATTTCTGTGTTCTAACAAATCAGAAAAGGTCCTGCCACGGCAGGGGATAGGGAAAGGAGGGTGGGGGATTCATACCTCACGTTTTGATAAAACTGTTGATGGCAGAGGTTGCTGGTCAGTGAACCCAAACCACACGGGTTGACTGTTGCCATATTGCCTCAGCCAACTACGAAATGCCAAAACAAAGTGATCTGCTTGAGAGGGCATGAACGTGAGTTTTGTGTACTGCTTATTAATATCAGCAGAACCTCCCATGGATTGTGAAAGAAATATATCCTCGACCCTGAAGGACGATCATGTCATCTTGGAACCACCTGACACAAAGTCAAATTGATATTAATGATTTAATTTTGATGCGGATGAAAACAATTTAAATCAACTATAAATTCGCTTGCCCAATGGCATTGGCATAGAACATTTCAAGTATAACGCAAATCTAGTGTTGTGAAAAAGATGCTCATTCACAATAAGCAATGATCCAAGTATGATAAATGTTGTAGCATATATAAAGACATTTTATAACCTGAGAAGGATCCATCCTATCATGGTAATATTTTCTCATTCAAGTATTAACGGTCATATGGTCCAAGCCACTGAAATTCAGGGATGGAGTGAAATCCACCCTACAATGAAAGCCACTGTAATTTTGGGATTTTGAATTCCACTACCAATATACAACAAAGTCTGCAGTCAGCAAAATTGATGGCAATTGACCTCCAACCAAACACCTTTCAAATATTAGAGAGCTTATACCCTGTTCTCTAGTCTCAATCATACCATTTACAATAGAAGTCTTTTCCTTTTTGTTTTTCAATTATCTCACAACACACGTCTTGAAACTGCTCCAAAACAGACAATGTTGCTCCTATTTAACTTGAACATATGCATGGGAAACGTTGACCTTCTTTTCTGTGGGGTAGGGTAGCCATGATTCAATAGCTTATAATTTGTTACTACTTATAAATATCATATATCTAATAAATTGAAAAAAAAAATCCATGAGCATAGGGCATGATGGCATTCTATCTCTAAATACTAAATGACACGTTTTAACTAAATATAATTCCATGTCATCCAGGATAAAATCAACTAGTACAATCATCACACAGGATATGCAGCAGTAATCACAAAGGAATCTGAAATGATGAAATCCAGTAGGACTATAACTGGGAAATGGGATAATCTACGATATAAATCACAATGTTATAGGCGTGAAACAAATGCTATTTACAAACCATTTGCAGGACATATTTTTTAATTCCAGATGTAGTGATGTGATGGATGAACGACCCATGGCTGGTTTTAAACAGCCACTTTGTATAATTGTAAATAACAAAATCATAATCTCTCGTTGATGCGGAGATGCATTGGAGAGAAAATACAAAAATTGACATGGGAGTGAACCTCTCAATTTGTAATAAGCTGTCAGATCATGTAGTTGGTGTCATCAAAAAAAGACCAAAGGGAGCTAACATGATTGTTATTTCACTACATCAGGAAGACAATTTATGCCCTCGATAAGATGAGAAAATATAAAATCTAAACTTTTAAGAAGTAGAAAGTACAGTGTGTGTGATAATAGAGCAAGATAGGGCTATATCATGGTAAATAAATAAACATTGATGTACATGCCACAAGATCGAACACAAGAGCACAACCAAAAAGTTAGTTTACCTGCCACCATGCAGACCATGGCATTGTGAACTGGAAGAAGTTTTGAGCACTGCAAACAATTAAGCAGGTCTTCCCAGGTGCTATTAGCATATTGAAGGAACAAATCCATATAATCCCATTTCTGATCACCAACAATAGGAAGTTTTGTGTCTATCTCCACTCTGGAAAGAAAAAAGCATCACTAAGTTCTAGAATCAACAGTTCCTTGGGAGAGGGATGACAGATTGGAAGAGTTCTAGACAATTCAGGACAGAAAAATACATAATTACTATCCTTGAACAACAGTTGGTGTCGGAATAAACAATTCCACCATGCACTTTCATTTGTTATTCACTTCATATTGCAAAATACAAGCTTCTCTCAATATCCTTGAAGCATTGACAATGCCAAAGCTTCCATGATTAGAAACATAAGCTGGAGTGAGGGGATGCATTCCCCATACAAAAGCCCACATAAAATGATCAAGATTCCAGAAGCAGCATGAAATTCATGACGCTTCTTCTATCAATCCTTAGGCTCCAGAATGACTACTCCCAATGACATATAACAGATCACTCAACAGAACTAAACTGATCTCCATTAAGAAATTTTTATGAATAGATACATTTATGTGTGAACCTTGGTAGGGCAATAAACATGCACATGTAATAACAACTGTGAAATTGATGTCTTTAATAAATATATAAGCAAACTGCCTTAACCAGCCAAACATTATACAAATGACAGTGGTTCCGTCACTGTATACTGCCCTTGATTTAACTTAGCAACATTGAGACTCAGAATTGCCTAAACTATGTGGGGAATTCTTCAAATCTTAGGCAAGCTATGAATTTATTGAGAGCTAAAGGTACAAATCTTCAATCAAGATGATTAGACACATCTTTATACCTTGTGGTGAGCAAAATCAATATATAAAGGGTCAGAAACATTCTCCATGAGGGTATCATAACAGTAAAGTAAATCACACTGAATTGTCACTGTTGAGAAATCAGGTTTACCGAAGCTAGTGGGTAACCTAAACAATTACCACAGAAACATCATTAAAAGTGCATGGCATTGTCAAATTAGATAATTCAATCATTACACAGATTATAAATCAAACATAGGAATAAGAAAGGATCTATCATATGGGGGGTTGGTGGCTTGAGCTCTTTCCCAGCCATTCTCATCTGGCCAAACAAAGAGCAGACCTTGGGACACCATTGTAGGAAATCTGGTAGCATAAGCTCTTGGAGACTTGTCTGCACGAGCTTCAGGGCCTTCAGGCATAGCCTGAGGAATTTGGGCGCCACACCCATCAAATGACTATCCATGATATGAACATTTCAGGTGCCCATTTTCATCAATCCGTCCTTCCTATCAAGTCAAAATGAATCTATAAAAATCATCTACTTGGACAAAATAATTTTCAGATTTGTTTCCTAATAGTCTACGACAACATGGAAAAAAGAAACAACAAGCATAATTTTCAAATATTAATCTCTAACGCATGTACAACCCAAACAAACAATCTTAGCACCAAATTTAGTTTTTTTTCACGAACAAGTTGCACAATTGGATTTGAAACATGAATCAATCTCAAGAAAATGTAACCTGATTCAACTTTTTCACTCAATTAAGACGCTTCTCTAATTCCAAGAAACCACAAAAGGGACCTAACACCACAGGTTAGCTTCCAAATTCTCCATGTTATGGAGTAAGCAAACAGAGAACAACTTCAATTACGCCAAGGGGGGGAAATAAAACATAAATTTGCAAACTCACTGACAAAGGGAAAAGGGGGTTGGCAAGAGAGGGTTCGAATCCTCAAGTAAAGAAACAGGGTACCAATGATCCCTCCAAGTGAATTTAGAATCATTAACCTCCTCTCCACCACTCTCATCAACAACTCCGCCCTCTGTTTCCTTCTTCTTCTTTTCGTACAGATGGTGGTGACTGTGAAGGAGGTGCTGCTACATGTAAAGGAGAGAACTTTTGAGCTATTTTAGTTGGATCATTTGTGTTTAAGGTTTTGGTGAGTGAAAAGGGAGTTGAATTGAAGTGGGTTTTTGGATTTGGAGATGCAAGCGGAAGAGAGTAGTGGTGCCTTGTTTTGTGATCTTTCTTTCCTTATTGCATACAGTTTTTTTATGAGACTGTAATAAAAATAATACTGATATGAATCAAATTTAAAAGGTTAAATAATTATAAAGGATGGAATTCAAAGATATTTATAATTTAATATATTATTTATAAAATAAAAAATAGTAAAGGTAGAATTAAAAATATTTCAAAATTATAGATTATTTAAAAAAAAAAAAAACATGAACCAAATATAAAAAAAGATATAAATTGCAGAGGTTGAGACTACAATTCAAGATGATGAAAGAAAAGAAACTGTTGTCACGTATGGATTAAGTTATCCGCACGCTGATACGTGCTAAGGTAATTGATGATCAATTATAAAAACTAATAAATAACCTTCAAATCTATAATTAAAAAAACAAAAAAAAAACTCTGTAAGAGAGTTGTGTTGATTTTATCTTTAAAAGCATCAAAGTAATTACACTATTTTGAAAAACAAATAAAATGAAAACTCTCTTATAGAGTTTTTTAAGGTATTTAAACTCAATCTAGAAATTAAAAGGAGGACAGAAGTGAAACCTAAATATATAATTAATTTCAATCGAAGAACTCAATTGAAATAAATCAAAACTTATATTATAAAAATCAAGACCATACAAAAAATTAAAAGTGCAGGGACAGAAGTGAACGAACTACAAAACTAGGGGCCTCTCTTGTGCTTTAGTGTGTAGGAGAGAGAAAACAAGAAAAAAAAGGTTTAATCGGTCACCATCATGGCGACGGCCACCCTTTGCTAAAACGTATTACGCCTTGAGGAAGATCACATGGCGGGGAATTGATGGAGATGCGAAAAACCATTTTCCTCCACCTTAATAGGCCTTATACGCTGCCCGAACAGGACGTGAGGCCGAATACTGTTGATTGCATGTGCCACACGCGTCGATAGTATTCCAAGAAAAATAATAAACAATTATGATCAATTACCGGTCTACCTCTGTGCCCAAGTCATCAATTTTGTCTTATTAGAGGTTATATCCGTATTTAGCTATTTAAAAATATATATATAAAATTCTCATGGCACCCCTCCTGCCCAGAGTTGATTTTTGTCTTTTTTAGAGACAAAATAATTATTTTACTATGCAAAGAAATATAAAAAAAAAGTGGCAACCCGAACTGGAACGGAAATGTGCATTACCATGGAACCCCTCCGTCCAATAGCTATTTTTTTAATCTTTTTTGAGGGATAAAATTGTTATTTTACTGTGCAAAAAAAAAATCAGTAGACCAGCAAACCAAAGCGACCCAAGAACTAAGCAATATTATTGTAATCCACAGTGAAAACACGCACAAGCTACAATAACGACTCTAAGCTCTTTTAGTGTATTAGATAACATTCTTTTATTTTATAATTAAGTTAGTAATTTTATTGTATAATAAAAAATAAATGATTAATCTAACCTATATAATTTATAAAACAATTGTGCCATAGTAAAATGATTAATCTGACATGATAAAACATAATCGATTCAATTGGGTTCTTAAAAACTTGGCTAACGAGACCAAAATATATCCAAATTTCACCATATCAACAGGGAACTTCCTCGAGCACTGCCCTTGTCTTTTCTCTGCCTCTAAAAGAAAGAGCACTTCCACAATTAAGCCAAGTTGCTGCACAAAAAAGGTTGCTTCATCTCTTGGGTCCGTCCGAATAAACCTCGATATACCATTCCTTTCCTTGCAACTTTCTCGGTAACCAAACAATTGCTCTGTATTTACTTACAACCATCACAATGCCAGAAGGGCGGCTATTGTCGTCAGGGATTTTGTTTCGTAGTTTCAGCACTAGGATTTTTAAATAGAGATTATTGATGATATTAACGAATATTGTAATGCCCCACTTTCTAAAGGAGAAATATACTACGAAAAACACTTGAAAAGATTCTCATTGCCCGCTCTTGAAATCTCAGAGTTTCCAAAGCTACAGCACTGAAAGAGTTATTTGAGATTTAGTATGAACCAATCATGGATGTCGTTGTCAAGAAACTACAGTTCAATCACACATCCCGTTTTAAAAAATATCCAAACTGAGACTCGCAGTAGCAACCACAAAAACAGTGAAGAATAAGTATCTACAGCAACCCATCATTGGACTTCCATCAACGTCTAATTAGCCAGAGCCAATAACGTCATCGAACAACACATAAAAAAGAAATGGCAAAATTCTCCACAAGAGAGAATCACAACAAGATACTAGAAAATCCCAAATCGTTTACGCAGAGCATAAACCAAAGTGTTTCCATTTTTGGTATTTCTTCGGCCACTATAACAATAATGATGATGATAAGATTAAAGTATTCGATGCGAAACCTAATCACTTGGCAAGAACTTGATTCTCCTGTTGCTGCTGATAGTTCAAAGCCCTCCTGAACAGCATAATGTGTGGCTCCGGGCGATGTACCGCGTAGTGGACCCACCCTCGGCTTTGTTGAACTCCAATCGCACGCCACTCATTCTACAAACATCAAAAATTATTTTCAAATTTCACCCCTAAACCTTTCATTAATTCTTCCAACTAACTCACGGCATCAAATGAAAAAATAAAGGATTTCAATTATCTCCAAATTCTGTAAATACTGATTTCACAGTTAACAAAGCAGAAAATAATTACAAAATCAGAACCTAATAAAAAATAAAAACCTGGATGCTAGAAAAACTTACTTCAGAGAGGAGGCGGTTCTTAGGGAGAAGTTTGGCGACTTCGGGAGGAAGCACAACATGCCTGTACGATTAAGAAAAAAAATCTGTCAATCCAAACAGAATTTAATAATAACAACAACAAGTAGAAGATGAAGTACCTGTATTCAAAAGTATCATCGAAATACTTCTCGGAGTACTGGATCTGGCCCATTTTCAAGAGATTTGTTTTAGTTTGTTTGCTTCAAGAAATTATTCCACTATTTTTTCTCGATCTGCGAAAATAAAATCAACAATTCGTGTAAGAGATAAGAAATCTAACAGTTTTTGCTAAAAAGACAGAGAGAGAGGAGAATTCGTTGTGTAGTGCACCTGAGAGTGAAAGGAGACGAAGAGCACGACGAAAATGAGAGGGAGCGTGTTGGAGAGGAGAGGAGTTCTGTATGTATAAGATGGTAGAAAGTATTTATCTGGGGGTATTATCGGAAAGTAATGATGCTTTGCTTCCTATAAAAGTTTCTTTTATTCGGAAAAGAAGTGGGGGCGTTTTTGAATTTTGAATTTTAAACTTCTCCCGCTTTTGTCTTATTTTTTTCAGGGCGGCTTAAATTGAAGTAATAAAGAATCATTTCAATTTATTTATTTTAATAGTGTACCAACGGTCACTGCCTCCCCCTGTGTGAATCACGAGTTTTGTTTGGCAACACGTGAATAAAAGGAATGAACAGTAGGCATACAAAACCAATTGAAGAAAGAAATTTATGAGTTTTGAAAAGAGAGGTTGAGTCTGTGTGCATATACGAGAAATAATCCTTTTTTAGATCATTGAGAAGATCAATGATAATGTTTATAAAATAGATCTTTCATATGAATATGAAGTTAGTGTTATTTTTAATGTATATAATCTCTCTTCTTTGTATATAGGTGATGATTCAAGGTTAAGTGGCCGTTTGGTATTGCGGTGCAAACTGCGTTTTAAGAAAACATAGTGTGCACCCGTTTGGTAAAGCTCTCACCATAATTTTAATTGCCATGAGACCCACCAAAAACACGGTCGAACCATCGTCTACAAGAAGCGGAAATTTGAAGCTTCCGAGTTTCATTTTGCACGTGTTTCATGGAGCACAGTGCCTGCGTCGAACCAGTTCATAGAGCACAGTGCTTGGTATGCAAGAGAATCACCGACAGTAGCACCGGCAAATTCCTCTATCTCCTACAGTCAGCCAATGTTTTCTCTCTATCTCTCTCTATAGTCACTGGCAGCTCCCTCTCTCCTCCAGCAGTAGTTACCGGAGAGTACCACCATGAGGATGCTTCTCCTCTAAGCCATAAGCTCTGTCGGAACCTCAAGCACTAGCAGCAACCCCCGCCGTAATCAGTAGTGGCGGCAACAGCAAAAAAAAACAACAACCCTCTGACGCTTCTCCTGACCACCACAGGCCACAATTTCTAACGCCAGCACCACAAGAAAAACCATCTCGGCCTCCTCTAGTCATCGACATCGGCCATTGAGCCTCTCGTCACCGTCAAGCGACCGCTACAGTTCACGTGTCCTTTAAAATAATTTTAAAAGTTGATAGCATTATAAAAAATATGGTAACCAAACACACAAAACTATTTCATTAAATCTCAAACTCAAACACGGTTTTAACCAAACACTTCAATTTCTGTTATGAACCGCAACTAAAACTGTTTTTTTAAATCTCAATCACAACAGCAAACGCAATGTCAAACACACCCTAAATCATTTTGATAAGAACCAAGTCAAGATCGAACTTGATTTTAAAATATTTGTTGACCAGTCTTACGAGATAAAACATATCTCTCAACAATAAATCAAATCAAGCAAGAGTTTCATATAGATTTACTGGACACATGGGAGTAAATTTTAATAAAATTTCAAGTCAAGAATTTTGAGAACATTTTATTTTAATGACTATAAGTGATTAGGTGAATCTTGTCAACTCTGTTAGACTAGACTCTCGTGTAATTTTTGGGATATATTTAGAACTAGAGGTGAGATTTTTCTTTAATTAAAGTTAAAATTAAATTATTCATATCAATCTTTCCAACCATATAGTATAGGCTTGGTAACTCATCTAGGTTAGAGAGGACAATATGTTTAAAGTCAAGACTAAAAATTGCCAAACTATGAGAAAATTAGAGATTTGAGCTACACAATTTTAGCATGAAGACTTTGTTTTTATTATTTTATTCTTCTTATTTAATTGACATTGATTGATTATTTTTAATTTGGATTTTCTTATAGCTCGATAGACGTTGTTTAGGACTTTATTTTATTATTAGATTTATGTTGATTATTATTTTAGGCATATTAGCTTGAGGGTTGGTTCGAGGAGATTATATATATATATTGAAATCTTCAACAAGAAGTTGAAGAATAAATATGAATTATCTATGTTTCCTAAATAAATCATGAAGAAAAATCCTATTAAGACAAAAAAAATCTAATATATTTCTCAAAGAGAAGTGGGGGCATGCTGATATTTTACATCCAAAAAATTATTTCTCATGTCTTTTAGGTATTAGTTGTGGCACCATAGGTTAAAATTTCAAGAAATTTTTATTATTATTTCCAGGTTAGTTAGTTAGTTGTTGTGTTATTTGAGCCTAGTTTCAAATTGGGTCAAGTAAGCCCATTAAATTAACTCAGGGGTTTATTTCCAAGAACATAAATATTGTTTTGTAAAACTTGATTTTTAGATTATTTCACATAAAATTGTCGTATATTGAAACATAGAAACTATAACGAAACTTCTTAAGGAATTTAACCATTCTTGTTGTGATTTTTAAATTTCTTGTTCTCATATCTAGGTGAGAATGGTAGGTAGGGGTGGTTATTATAATATTGGTGTCTTGAAACAGGTTATTTATTGTGTCAAACTCAACTATCAATCTCAAGCCTGAATTAGGTAAATCTTATACTCGCAAATTCAATAAAAAGTATGCTAGGGTTTGCATAAAGGTTTTTATTTAATTCTATCATTCAATATTGAGGTGATGATAAATCACTGTTCTTGTTTTTTATCGTACAATAATATTTTTTTCTCTTGTTTTTTTCATTTTCATCCTTTAATCAGATATTATTTACATTGACCACTACATGGACTCAAGTTAGGAAAATGATCAGGCCATGATTTTCTAAGCTTGAATCGTGGTGTCAAGTTTCATAACAAAATAAAAAGGTTTCCATTTGTCTATATATTATTTTCTACTTCATTTTTTTTTCAAACTCGCACCGAGATGGCAGTTAATAAACTGGTATATGTACTAATTTATTGGGTTTCACCATGTTGCATGTCACACAAAAACATATCTAGCAAGCCATTTTGTATGGTTATTAAACTGAGTTAACCTTGAAACTTACTAAGAAGAGTTACCTGACATGCCTCAGCAGACTTGACATATTTAAAGGTCACTCAAACAGCCAGTAAAAACCATAGTTTAAATTTAAAAAACCAAGATAATATTTTTTTATATTGTTCCCGTACAGGTTTGACGAAATATAAACATTAAAACAATTCTATTTGCTATTATTTTATTGTACTTGTTTTTATGTTGACCTAATCAAGTGTGGTCAAATCTTAGATGAACCCAATCTCACCGAGTCACCAGTTATAGAACGCTTACCAATCCAGATAGAAGTTCTTAAATGAAAAATAACTTCGTGAATAGCCCTGCCACACTCGGAAACAAAAAAAAAATGACAGCGAAAAGAGCAGCAGCTTCAGCTTCTGAAATCAGTTTTTAGATGCTTCAAAAATTTGGAATTAGCTCCAACAAAGCATACACACTATGCTCTCTACTTCACTATATCTAATCAACTGTCTAAAATCCTCCCCTTTTTTTTCTCCCTCTGTTTAATTCTACAAAAAAGAATCATAACAGCCTGCTGTGAGCTCCAACTATGAGAATATCTGGAGTTATTTGTTACTGTACACAAATGCCTAATAAAGATCCTGTACAGGTGGAAAGGACCGTTCAAAAAATGGTTGTCGTCAACTAAAAGCACCCTGAAATTCAGCCGCCTTCTGATTTACCGACAACTTGGCACTCGGGAACCAGCTTTTGCAGCATTAATGATCCTTGAAACACCATTATCTGATACCTTTTCCTGTATTCCATCAGCTGCGAGGCAGCATAAGCATTTGTCAATAATACATCTCAAGTGTGCACGCAGGCATCAAGCATGAACACGCACGTACCTCATCTTGACTTATGGCGCTAAACCCAAATTTGTTTGTCCAGATAGATTCAACTTCTTCAGCTGCAGGAAGAACAAGATTCTTCACATTGAGAAACCCAAGTAGCTTTTCAATACAGGTAAACAATGTCTGAAAGTAACCCTGCAGATAGAGAGAGAATACATGTTTTTCAGTCAGAAAAGTTCTCTCCTTGCATAAAAATCTATCAGGCACATCAACACATCTATGGTGAAATAAAGTGTCGACAGTGCTGCGTCTTACCTGTCCTTGTGATTTGCTACTTGTTGCAACTATAGGCAGCTCAGCAAGTTCCTGGCCAAAAATTCTTATGACTGCCGCTGACACTACCACATGGCTGCATGGCATGTAAAATTTCTCAGTGTGTAAAATTAGATGTTCTACAAGATAATGTAGGAATGGCACATCGATAATTCTTACTTAACCAGCAATACAGCACAATACATGCCACCTAGATCCTGCCCTTTCATGTTCCCTCTGCCAAAACAATTAGCTTAGTCAGTCACGTGAGAATGATTTGACACAAACAGAAATGACCACACGGAAAGACTCTAAAGAGTTCTATCATTTTACATAATGGCAAGAACGAGTATAACATATATACATGTGCTTTTGCACCCACAAAGTATGAAGACCTTCTTACCCTTTAACCATGGACGGGATGAAGTCATGGTCATCACGTTTACGTTTGGATTTATCCTCAGTTATTGGAGCAAAGCGCTCCTGAAGTCCAGGAAAAAAAACAGTTAGTGCTTAATAGCAACTAAGCCTCCTCCTTGTTCATTACAAGGAATGGACAGAGGAGCATTTAAAAATTGAAACCAAAACTGCAACTGCAGTTGTAGACCTTCTTAAGCAGCATTCCACAAAAATAAATTAATGTGCTATGTGGAAGTTAACACAGTGAAGAGCAGAATATTTCTGGCAAAATTTTGAACAGCCAGGATTATTTTCAGCACAGGACTCACATGGAAAATGGCAACGGCCTCAGACAGTAGGGATTCAGTAACAGTAGAAGGATCTGTTTTCTTACTAAGAAGCCTCCATCTTATATCATCACTACCACCACTCTCCAAGGAACTTTCCTCGTGCTGCTTCTTTATAAAATTCAGGGAAGAATCAGGAAGCTTCTCTTCCCCACGAATAACCAATTTCTGCAAAGCAGAATGAATTTTCTCACATCCAGCACAACAGAACCACTTTCCTGTTGGCAACTCCTGTTGAACAATTCGAGTCAGCATTTTTTTAATGAATAAAAACTTGATTTTGAGCAATAAGAGCACAATATTACCTTCAGATCTTGCATCTGATGTTCCTTTAAACAGCCAACATGGAACTCCTTCTCACACTGCAGAAATCAAGCACATATTAGCGTAAACCTGAAATAAAAAACACAAATAACAAAACACGGAAGTAGAGACCAATTGTTTTTCAACTACATATACAGTTTGATTTGCAGAACATACCTGATCACAGATAATCACAGTGCGAGGACCAAAAGTTCTTTCAAAATCATGCCCTCTGGAAAGGTTAAGAATATGTTAATAATTTACAATAGGAAAAAGTGAGAGAGAGTTGCACAGACCAGTGCTAAATTTAGCAACCACAACCAAACTCTTAAAGAACAAGACAAACAAACAGAAAGTTCAAAATACATTCTAGATAGTTGGACCAGTTAACTCAACCTGCAGAAAACACATCCACCAACTTCAGCCTCAAAAGTTTTGACGATACGAATGCATTGCCTGGTTATTTGTTCTATGGGATCAATTCCTGCAACCCTTCCGGCTGCTATGGCATTGGCATTCCGCTCCACAAATTTTTCTTTCTCAAAAGTATTCAGGCAATATTTGCAGTACCATTTGCCCTTAGGAATTGAAGGTAGAGAAAGGCATTCTGCAAGGCATAATTAAATATTATAAGCAAACAAAGGATGGTAATCAATCAAATTACAAGTAGATTGCACACGCTGAACAAATAATGAAAGCTGAAATCCATATTTACAATCCTAGCTTTTCATTTGCATTCCAAGATACAGCCTTAACCAGCAGGTTTAAGATAGATGATAGATGAAAACATGCATGCGTTCACGCTTGTCTGAACATGCAGACACACAAAATTGTGTGCATATTTATGCATGAAAGTAGGAATAATGATACACTGCAAATGAGAAAGAATACTCTCACACTTTGTTTAGAAGCAAGTGCCTTTCAAAAATATATTTAAGGTGAGAGTGTAATATACAGGCATATATGATGGAAGTGTGTGTAAGCAAGAAAAGAGACAGAATATATGCCAAAATATATTTAAGGTGACGGGCATTATAGCAGGTCTACCAATATCTATGATGGAAGTGTGTCAATGTAATATACATGAAATCATTTTATGTTGATTGGCCATAATTAAGGTGCAAATTTTCACAAGCAGCAATTATGTTGGTATTTGAAAGATGCTGATATAAAAAAAAAATACAGTTTGACTCTAACTACTCGTATCCATATTGGATAAGTCTTAAATAGACATATATCGATTCATCTTCATTTTGATTAGACAACATTTATGGCGGCAAACTTCCAGTGTGGAGCTTAATAGGATTACAAGAAGCATTGCACAGGATAATCAGTAAGGGATGAGGTGGTTACAGGACCAAGACAGCCTACTAAAACTGCATACATAGATCAGTATTCAGATCCAATTAGTATTATGATCTATAATGTTTCAGGAACAAAGACCAGGTATCCTTGACCACTCAAGAGTTAGTAAAACACTTATCTCTTTTTATTTCTTAGTATGTTAAATGACTCAGAATCATCATAATGGTTTTAACTGATACATTGCAGCCATCTGGGAATATATATAAACAAAAATTGAAGCCAAATCATCTAACTGCTTCTCAATAAAGAGCTGACAGAGTAAAGTATACATCTAACCTATCAATGCACTGGCATATGATTTTATCCAGCCCAGAGTGTAAGCTAGACACCCTGCTTCCCTGTGAAAAGTTTTGGCACTCTCCTCAGCAAATACTTCCAGTTTTACATTATTTCATGATAATTACATTTGTCCCATATCTGCTCTACCTTGTCTATTTTCTCAGGATGTAACTTCTCTTTTCTAAGAATCCAATCTCATTTCACCTATCTTATTCCAGAGATACCAGTTCCAGATCAAAATAGTGCAGTTAATATTAATTAATTACATCAAAACGATAATAGCAATATTCAAAGTAAAAATTTACCTTGGTGAAAAGCTCTTGGGCATACATCACAACACAAAAGTTTCCCACCATCTCTACAGATCTGGCATAGGTCATCATTCTCCTTGGTAGTGTGCCTCCGACATTTTGATAGAGATATTGCTAATTCATGAAGAGACACGCCATTGGATGTGTAAATGTGCAGGTAACTGTCCAAACAAAAGTTCAGTCAAAAGGAAATAATGAAATAAAAAGAGAGCGAAATAATTTGTTATTTGTCTCAATTTCCCAAATCCTCCTACTAGCAATCAGATATAAAAACAATGCCATTGGAATAAATAATTAAATCTTGAACTTTTATCATTAATCAACATTGCAAAAGCAATAAAATCATGTCATGTGGAATAAAAAATTTAGAGCTTGGGCTTTTATATTACTCATAATTGCAAGCAATAATACAGAGCCAAGAGGCTCAAGACCACCCAAGTTTGAACGTATAAATACTCACGGTTTTCGACGTGATGCCCAGCCAGCATGAGCTTCAAATTGAGAAGGGCTAACCTGCTCATTAAATGTCAAAAAAATTAGATCTCTGACTGAATAAATACCCAGGCTAACAAAAATCAGCAGAAGAAAAGTAACCTCGGAATTGCAGCATGAACAGAAAATCCCAAATCCCTTCTTGTAGCCTAACAGCAATTTCTGCCCAACACATTCATACTTAGAAAATAACATACAACTCAAATCTATCAAATTATGGCATGTCATCATAGTAGCACCACCTTTCCTTGAGAGTAATATCCAACTTCGGTTCCATCTGGCAAGACCTCTTCTTCAAAAACTAGCTTATGCATTCGAATATCTCTATTAAAATTAATAGAGTACATGACAAATAAGAAACAACTCAACCAAATAAAAATACTGAACTTGGAAACCCAAAAAAGAAAGGAACAAAAAACAATCATGAAACACGAGTAGATTGCAAACTTTTTTGTTAGTCTCCCTTGACTATTGCTTTGTGATGGGCTAGACTTCAACAAATCGCTAGATGACTCCGGAACTGGAGGTGGTTTTGGTGTTCTGAAATGGCACCAAGTAAAGACATCAAAACTTTAACAACTAAAGATAAAAGGATGGGCACAGTAAAGGAGGCTGCGATCAATTTTATCATTAACCAAAAGTAATGGTTTTTGAATATCAGTAGTTCAATGTCCACACAATACAGCATCTAACAAGCGCATGTGTATTATTGAATGGTGTCAAATTACAGATTGCACATGCAGCTAAACTTTGCATTATAATCCAGCTAAAGATCTGTCCCAAAATGGAAAATCAAAGCAAATTGGACACCTTTTTGATCTAGTATCTACCAATAACAAGAATCCACAAAAAACATTTGCTATCAATAAATTTAATGAAAGGTGAATTCATCTTTATCTTTGATGGCAGCAGAAGTTCCAACGCACAAGAAGTACTGAAGTTACATGAATAATGTATTGCAAAAATCTTTAATGGGTTTCATAACTTGTAAAATGTCACTACCAAATGCAATGGTCTAGAGCACAGAATCATTATTGATAACCAGAAAAATAATTTATCCAACAGAAACAGGGAGGCTTATGAGGCACATCATATTTCATTAATGGCCTGCTCCACTATCTATGCTGGAAAAAACACATGAACAAACAACAGGTATTGGACCTAGATAAATAGACGGTGACAACAAAACAAGTAGACCATTTATTTAAACAAAAGAAGTTCTACATATCATATTAACATCATTTACTGAAAAACATACCCTTCTTTAGGATCTGTTTTTGGTGTTGAGATAGCTTGTGAATCTTTCAATTCCAAGCACTGACTACACAATACCTTAGATTTCCTGGTGCCAGCCCCTGTAATTGACCCTGCAATCCATCAAAAATTTCCAAACCAACACAGTCAAGAATATTTATACAGAACAAAAATAAATGATATCCAATATGATGAGAAGGAAACCTCTGCAGTTCAGACAGAAATTAGATTTCTTGGAAGGTGTAATGCCAATAGAAAGCCGAATAGCTTCATCCAATGTATCCAACGAAGAATTCTTGCATGCATTCATTACATCTCGGAGTGTATTTCCATTCTCCAGGCAAATATACTCTGGTGGACGTTTATTTGCACTGCCCGCATGCAGCTCAAAAATAGTAGGAGTAACAACCTATATTGAAGATTAAAAACAAAATGCGCTCAATAATTCAAGCTAATAACCAATACTGGACTCGAGAAATTGAACAAAGAAGATAGTTGACATTTCAACAGTATGCAAAACACTCACTTCCTTTCCTTTGCAATCACCGCAGAAACACAAAATCCCCGAATCCTTGACTAGCCCATTCAAACCTTTTTCTCCAGGACCTCTTACCTACAATTTACTAAAAGCTGAGACAATAGAAACAACTCCGGTGTTCATCTAAATTATATTGGCATGTTAAGTCATACCTTGGGACCTCGCAAATACTTCACCTTTTGTCCCTCGAGTATGCCTGAATCAAGAAGATCCTTCAACTTTGTTGGAAACTTCTTCAGTCCATCAATGGCCAACATCTTCGTGGGTGTGGTCATAATAGCAGCAGTAGCAGATGAACTGCCTGCGTCGTCAACTTTAACCCCGTCAGAGGAGGATATATCTACAGTCTCTATCTTCGGCTTCAATGCTGACCTGGTAAACCTCCTAAAAGGTTTATCCTCTTCCACCTTACATTTACTATCACCATTAACTGCAACTGGCTTGGATGACTCATTAACATATCCTCCCTCGCCATTCTTAACCGAAACGGAGGACAACCCACTAGTCCCTTCCTCGCATGCATCATCCTTCTTCAATTCAAAACCACTCTTGCTCTCCAAGACCCTATTCACCGTCTCCTTTGAATCTTCATCCATCAAAACCAACCCACTAGACCCTTCCTCACATGCATGATACTTATCACCCTCCTTTACTTCACCAGAACTCTTGTATTCTAAAACCCCATTCTCTGGCATGTCCCCATCCATCGAAACCAGCACTAACCCATTATTCTTTTCTTCACATTCAACTTCCTTTTCCTTTGGTTCTTCCAATTCCTTCACTTCCACAATCTCCCCATCACCATTGTTGTTCAAAAAAGGAGCCAGAGATTCAACCCTTGTCTCCTCCATGTCAATAACAGCAACCTCTCCACCCTTTTCTAACAGGCCACCTTTTTTCCTACTATAAGCCTTCAACTTCTTGCTGTTGTTACCATTACTTCCATTGTTGCCTGGAGAAGAGAAGACCCTGGAGGACCGGGTTCGGCCCAAAGACCCACAGATCTCAGAATGGGCCCTGAAAGCAAACTCGTACTCTCGTTTGTGACCTGGCCGGACCTTTGCCATTGCCGCATCCTTGGCATCCGCACCGTTTGCCATGATGATTGAAATATCAAAAATCAAAGGCACTCTCTTTTGGGGATTCTTAAGATTTCAATAGCATCAGCAAGTACGCATGTTATGTTTATGATTATTCGATTCTTTTTTCTGAATATGAAAGAAAAATTAGGGTTTGTTTTTGAAAGTGACAGAGGATTGGAGAGAAGGGAGCGGAGAGGATAGGCGAGACAATAGGAGAGAGAGAGAGAGAGAGAGGAAAGACCACCTTGAAATATATTTAATTGACAGAACTGGCCTTTGCTGTGGGGCTGTTTATTTATTTATTTTATTTTTGTTCTCTTTTACCGAATGGAGATAGCTTTTGTTTATTTTTTAAATGGTCCTTGGAGTTTTGATTTTGCATACTGGGCCCTTTTCATTTAAAACTTCTCATTTATATCCATGAAATACAATTGTGTGGAAGAAGAAAAAAAGGAATTATTTTCAAATCCAAGGTTTGACCATATTATATGGCAACCGGGGTAGGTGCGTACTGGTGATCTTCGTTTCATGCAATCGCATAAAATTTATTACACCTGGAAATAAAATTCACGTGGCTTGTTGAGTGATAATAATAATAATAATAATAATAATAATAATAATACAAGTAAATAAGCAGTAGCAATATTATCCATGTATCGTGTAATTATTTAAGTTTTATTGTAATTGTATTTCAAACATATTAAATAAAAAAACTAAACCGCATAGATTTTTACTGTTATAACTTTATTAATTTTTTAATTTGATTCTTGATTTTTTTTCTCTGGCAATTTCATACTAATTGAGGTACAATTGGTTTTGATTTCTTAAGAAAGAGTGCGAAGAAGGATTGAAATGAAAAAGGTGTCAAACATGGGTGATGTTCCATGAGTTTAGAACTAAATACGTTCTAGTCCTCAAACTTTAAAAATCACGCACATTATACAAGTTTAGTACCTCAATATTTTTCAAGTTTAGTTTTGCTATTTTTAGTCCCTTATTAAGGGAGAGGAGATAAATGTCATCGGATTTCGACGGTAAAGAGAAAAACATATGATTGACACTGATCTAGATCACCTAAACAAATGAAATCTGTGTCAAACTGTTTCATTAGATGAGAGATGTTTATTTTATGTGTTTTTTTTTACCTTTAATTGGGTGTTTATTAATGTGTGTTTAAAAGTGTTTTTGAATAAAATTGAAACTTTTTTATTTTAAATTTTAAAAAATAGAGTTTTTAGATCATTTTCATGTGCTGATGTCAAAAATAATTTTTAAAAAATAAAAAAATATCATTATGATGCATTTCTGAACAAAAAACATTTTCAAAAGTAATCTCAATCACACCCTCAAACAAGCACTAAAGTTTGAAAGAAATAGATATGAGCTCACGTTGATTTTTACTTTCGAGTAGATTTTGTTTTATGAGAAGGATTTTTTGACATTATTATAAACTTATCATGGTTTCTAAAGTGTTTTGATGATATTTTGGGCTGAAAAAAGGTTTTCAACTAATGAAGTTTTCCCACCATGTTTTAATCTAAAAGTCTTGTTATGTTCCATGCAATAAGGACAAGATAAATTTTCATGAGTACTCCAACCTGATAACATACCATATGCCGGAAAATCACTAATGGTCCACATCAAAGCTGCTTTCAATTGAAAATTTTGTTTATTGTATATATCATAAGTTTCAACACCCACAGACCACAACTTATTCAATTCATCAATCAAGGGTCTTAGAAAAACATCAAGCTTCTTTCCCGGATTCTTTGGCCCGAGAATGATCATTGCTAAAAACATAAATTGTCTTGTCATGCACTTCCAAGGAGGCAAATTATACACAGTCACAATTACTGGCCAACAAGAATATACATTTGATACCATATTAAATGGACAAAACCCATCCGTGCATAACCCTAATCTCACATTTCGTGGATCTGTCGTGAAGTTAGGATGGATACGATTGAACTCTTTCCATGCATATCCATCTGATGGATGCACCATTACTCCATCATCTGACTTATGAAAATGATGTCATGTCATATCTTTAGCATGATGTGGAGACATAAATAGCCTCTGAAGTCTTGGTGTCAATGGAAAGTATCGGAGTTGCTTCTCCGCCTTATAAGAGCCTTTACTAGTAGGGTTTTTAGGTGTATATCGTGAACTTCCACAGAAGTCACAATTTATTTTCATTGCATCCACCCTATAATACAACATACAGTAATTACAACACACAACATATTTCTCATAACCAAGTCCAAGTGGCCGCATAAATTTCTTGGCATCATAAAAATTTGAAACCAAATTAGCATCATCAGGCATACAACTCTTAGCAAATTCAGTAAATTTGTTGAAGGCATTCTGAGTTAAATTTAAATTTGACTTCATATTAAGCAATTATACACAAGCAGATAGTTTTGATTGCTTGGTACACCCTTCCTATAAAGGTTTCTCTACAGCTTTCAACAACTTAAAAAAATTAGATGCCTCTACATTCGGAGGTTCCTCTATGACAACAATACTGCAAACCCTATCATTATAGTATGCATCATCATTCCTCATTGCATCTAGAACCATATTTCTATATGGATTTGCATCTCTCATATCATTCACAACACGACTAATCCCTCCCGATGAAGGTCCGACCAATATATCTGTGACAAAAGGCTCCCTGTGTACAGTCCAATTTTCATAATAAGGTAAAAACCCTCTTGTCAATAAGTGTTTACAAACATCATCTTCTTTTTGAAACTTTTGATTTTTGCATCTCACACAAGGACATCTAATTTTCTCCTCTGATATATTTTTATCAATTGAATATGTAAAATTGAGAAATCTTCTAACATCCGCAATATATTTAGGATTCAGATGACCACTTCTCATACGACGATACATCCACTCTCGATCGTCCATATTAATCTAGTAAACATTATGACATAGAAATATTTTAGAATGTTGATTCGTTTTGTATTACGCAGGAGGCAAATAAAAAATAATATGATTTCAATAATTGAAACATAATTTTAAGTTTCTTTTATTTCACAACTATAGATTCATGCGTAAGATCCTTTTCATATCATAATTATTTAGACTTGGCACGTTCAATTGGATTTACCCCAAGGCCCCTTTCTTTTTCTTTTTTTTAAATATCACCAACAATTCAATACTACATTCATTACGGTGCAAAGGGGACAACTATGTCTCCCTTCAATTCAATCACTATCTCTAGTTTACAAATTATTAATGGCCAAGACAAAGAAAACAAAAGCCAACAACACAAATACTTAACAAAACATTGAACACATAATAGCAACAAACACAGTTTTTTCCATACACAACAATATGCATTTAATCGATACTAATATTAAAAACAAACAATAAACATATTACACTGACCTTTGAAGCGAATTTAATACACTTTGCAATCAACGGATATTGATCAGTGCTTGATGCTCCTTTCTAAAACCCTGAGTAGAGAAACATTGTTAGTACAGTCAATATAAATTGAATATCAACCAGCAATAATATTAAACTTTATATATATTCGATTGCATCCTTTAGGCCCAGATTCAAAATCAGTTTGACAAGAGTTGTTTAAAGTCTATTTGGAAGTATTTTTTAATCAGGGGTTAATATCTTAAGTTTGCCCAAGTATCTATTGCATGGTAATCATTAAGAGACTTGGACTTTTCATACACTCATGCATCATCAATCATCTTAGAATTCCCGAAATATAACAATAATTTCTTCAAATATGATTTTTTAATAAACAAAAATCCACTTTGCCCACATGTGCTTTGAAGACAGGCACAACAAAATCAGTGTAAAACAACTAATATCCACCAAATTGTACATTCATTCTCAACATTCACAACCCATATCCACAAGTAACATGCTCCATGTTATTACATATTAAAAGCTCTTAGGGTTCCGCAACTAATATCCATAACCAGAAACCTTGTCATATGATCCAAACATTTAGCTTGATAATTAACTCAACTTCATGGATTTATTTATTCCATTCCATTAACTTACTTAACTCATACATTCATCACATTTCTAGATTTATAAATCTTGTATATTCAATTAGTTAATTCTTTAATCAACTTTTTGGGTTCATTCAATCCATTTATATACTTTAAACTCTTACTTTACATCAATTTACTTTGGTATTCATATAACATACTTTATGCCAATTATACACATGTTGATCTTTTTCAATCCTCATAATTTATGTATACTATGTTCATTACTCATCTCTATAATTGCATCTTGTGTTTTATTTCAAGTAGACATTCATTATTTCAATCTAAGCATAATTTCAAGTTCTCTTTCATCCATCTAATTGATTGAATCTATTTATTCTGAATTAATATTCATAACTCATATTTTATATCAACCATATTTACCCATTTCAATATTTGGGGCCTTTCGTTGCATCAACCAATCATTTACTAATTTATATTTATACTTTATACTATTCAGCAACCCTATACATATCAATTTATTTTGATAATTTATAGTTTGTATTCTACATCATCCATAATCACCAATTCTTTTAAAATAATAGTAACCCAAATTTCAAACATATTAACCCTTGACATTGGATT
Organism: Salix arbutifolia; assembly: GCA_025169955.1. Lineage (NCBI taxonomy): Eukaryota > Viridiplantae > Streptophyta > Magnoliopsida > Malpighiales > Salicaceae > Salix > Salix arbutifolia. The sequence continues at coordinate 317,002 of CM045910.1, read as the reverse complement.
GGTTTAAAATTCTTAAAAACAAATCCACCATTGCAACCAAATCAAATGTCAAAATATAAGTTCAGCAGTCATGATTGATTTAAATTTCTCAAAATAACTGTCATTATTGTTAATTTAAGTTTCACACAATTATTATTTCATTGTAGAAAATTTAAACTTGAAACAATTATTCCATCATTGTAGTTAATTTAAATTTCATATAATTATTTTGTTGATGTTGTTAACTGAAATTATTTTGAAAATGGAGAGGAAAAATAATTTATCCCAACCCCTCGGTCTCAAAACACATAGCTTCCATGGCAAACGCAAGCTACTTGAAGACATATAAATGCAAAGAAACATCCCGAGGCTCCATTCTCTTTTCTAACATCCTTAGCCCAACCCCTCAGTCTCAAAACACAAACTCTCGAATTCACACCCAACAAACCAGAACAAACCCATGCATAGCTGGTGGCAAGCCAAACCCAGAAACTTCACCCACCACAGTGGCCACACCCCCAATCACCCTAAACCCTGAACAAAATTAGAAACTAAGGAATTTAAAAATGGAAATGCTTACCGTACATGAAGCAGATCGACGTTGTGGTGGTGATGGGTCTACTGTATAACTCAAGCTCGATGCCGGCAAGGTGGGACGGGAACAAGAGCTGGAATGAATTTTTTCACTCACTGTTCACTGTTGTGTTAATTTTACATAGAGAGAATGAGAGCAATTTTTCTTCTTCTGAACAATACGGATGAACGCGCGAGAGATGAAGAGACGAACAGATAATTAATTACAAACTTAAAACGGTGCGTTGTGAGGAAGTAAAGATTGCAACGGATCTGTCGTTGCAATTTGAACTTTGCAACAAAACATCCGTTGCAATTTAATTTTAATTTGCAACGGATAATCCATTGCAAATGGTTTTAAATTGCAACGGATATTCCGTTGCAAATTTCAAATTGCAACGGCAGATCCGTTGCAATTTAATTTTCATTTGCAACGGATAATCCGTTGCAAATGGTTTTAAATTGCAATGAATATTCCGTTGCAAATTCAATTGCAACGGCCTATCCGTTGCAACCCATGTGTTTTTTTTATTCCGGAATTTGTTTAGCAACGGAAAATCCGTTGCTAAACAAAATCCCGTTGCAAATTTTACAACGGATGTTTGCCGTTGCAAACACGCCCCTTTTCTAGTAGTGTTCGAGGGAAAATTTCATTAATACACTGTTTATAAACAAGAAAAAAGAGAGCTCACGTAGGCGCGAAGCAGCGGAGCAAATTGTCAGTCCACAGTACACGACTTATCTACTTTAGGTTTTTTTATAATGTTTAATGCAATAATTTAAAATCATCATTCTATTTTTAAAAAAAACAAAGAGTAAAAATAAGTGATGGAAATATTAATCAAAATATCTAATCAATTTCAATTGAAGGACACAATTAAACACATCAAAACTTTTATCACAACAATAAGGATCAGACCAGACATTTAAAAGATCAGGGACTAATATGAACAATCTATCAACAAAGGGGATTTTCGTGCAATTAACCCTGCAGGAGAGAGAAACACGGAACAACCGGCCACTGTCACGTCCCCGTCCACTGTAGGATGATACACACACCACCATGAGGAAGAAGATATGACGTCGCATCCGGCAAGATGCTAGATGGATATTTTTAACTACCTAACGACACCGAACGAGCCACCTTAAGGGAACGTGAGGCAAATATTTTTCTGTGCATCTAGGGACGTGCCCACAGTATCCCGAGTATAAATATTAAAAAAATAGGATTACCTATAAATCCCCGAAGCCAATTTTTGGATTTTGTCTTCTAGGAGGGCAAAATCGTATTTACATATTTTCAAAATATATACAATATTTGAAACGTCAATGCAGACAATTCATGTGTTTTGTCTTATTGGAGGGTAAAAGGATTATTTTACTTTTCACTGAAAATGTTAAATTACCATGACACCTTGCAGACACTCTTGGTTTTTGTCTGATATGAGGGTATTATGATTGTTTTATTATGCATAAAAATGTTAAAAATAAAAAATACCCCTGATTTTAAGGCTAAAGCTGAGGCAAACATAGGGGTAAAATGATAATTTTACTATTATAATACACAGTAATATGTATCTAGTGCCATAGTAGATTTGAATATTGAAACAACGTAATTTAGCTATATGTAATATATATATATATATATAATATCATTTTTCTTCTTCTACCTAGAAATCAATATTTGAACTCATATCGTATTTTTATGTGAAAACTCAAATCAATATCTCTCATTTTAGAGAAATAAAAAATCATGTGTTCAATTAAAATCATAACCAATGAACAAGGCAAATTACATAATATACACCGGATAAAAATACATAAGAAGTTTGTTTCTGTTAGTTGAGAAATATTCAGTGCCAGTCTTTTTTGTTGCTGGTGTTTAGACATGATTTTTTTTTATTGTTTAAAATTGGTGGTGGTCGTGGGTGATTTGAGCTGCGGTGGAGTAGTTTTTTTTATTATCGTGAGTATTTTGGTCAGTTTATATGTATCTCGACTACTCTCACGGGTTCTAAAATTAAAGACTATATAAGTTTCTAATGGCCACTATATTAGCAACCATAAAATTCAAATATAAAATTATAAGAGAAATAAACCTTTAGTTTCAAGTTTTTACCACTAAACCAGCTACTGGAGGAAGTAGTTTTTGAATCAATGGAAGACGATGCGTGCATGACGGGATGATTTTGCTATTGCAAACTGTGTCGTTGAGTTACAAGATTATAAGAAATGATGATATTGTTAAATTGATCGAGGTTACTACTGTATTTTTTATAATATTTTTATACAATTAAATTATTAGAATATCCTTGAAAGTAAAACAAAACTTAGCTCTAAGTTTTTCTTAAAAAATAAACTTTTCAAATCATGATGTAATTAAAATCAGCAACATTTCAATTTTTCCCCTTTAGATTTAATCCCTATTATTTTAATTTCATTTCTTTATTTGATTTTTTTTCAATTTCAAATTACTTTCAATCTCATTCTCCTTTATTTTTTTTTTATCTCAATGATTTTCCCTATTCTTTTTTATCGATTTTTTTAGATTATTTTTAAAATTATTTTTTGTTTTTGTTTTTTCATCCTCTATTTTATTTCTCCATCACGTTTGATCTTTACTTTTTTATTGCTACTTATTTTTTGTCTGAATAAGTTTTTTAGTTTGATTTTTATTTTACTCTATCATTCAACATTAAATTAGTTGAAAGTTTGGCTTATTGATCGAGCTTGAGTTTGAGAATTCATGAGTTGTGATTTTAAAAGATTAGCCTAAGTTTAGGATATTCGTTGAGTTTGCTTGATTTTTCATACTATTAAACGAAGAGATGTCTTTTTTATATCATTGAACTAACTGAGCATATTAAACCCATTCAACTCAATAACTCGAGTCTCATTTTATTTTTTTTAATTCTTTATAAATCCCAGTGTTAGGTTTAACTTTTTTTATTTATGTTTGGAGAAATCTAGCGAGGCCTATGGTTTTGTGATGTCCACCGGTATAGATTTACTCGAGTTATTTTGATGGTTTTCTTTTGAGTTTTTTTTTTTTTTCATTTCATTTCTAACCTTCATTATCTTGTTCATCACAACTGGGCTTTACATGGTATCACCACAAACTCATATCCCAAATTGTGAGTTTCATGAGTCAACCATGGCTGGCCGGAGCCAAATCAAAATGCCGACATTTCCTTATTTCTTGTTTTCAAAATGATGCCATTCATTATATCCCAAAATGTTTTTATATTTTTTGTACGTTGAACTACAAAAACAATCTAATAAACGACACAGTGCGGGTAAAGAATCTGGTCTCTAATATAAAATCAATGAAAACCTCCCACCATGCCACGGTGGTGGGGGTGGCGCCACTGCTAAAAGAAACAAGTAGTGATGATCATCTTGAATTAGCTAGCACTTGTATGCCAAGGGATCATTTTAAAAGAGAGGCAGAGCGACGCTGTACGTAGGATCCTTCCCCTATGGGCCAGCAATGGCCGCATCTTCCAATTTTCGGGTCAAAAACTTATGCCATTCAAAAGTTAGATTAAGCCCGTTTGTTTCCCGGAATTCACTTTCCGGGAAACCACTTTCCAAACTTTCCTGTGTTTGTTTGACTTCCGGAAAGTTGGTCAACAGAAAACACTTTCAGATCAATGAAAAACACTTTCCAGTCAAAGAAAAATTTGGCTTGGTTTTCAGGAAAGTGTTTTTCGGAAAATTTGGGCGGAAAACACTTTCCGGAAGTTGTGAAAAATTTAGAAATGTAATTATTTACTGATTATATCAAATTTGATCCTCAAACTTTTGATTGCTATATATAATTTGTTTTTGAATATTTATTTTTCAATTCTATCTCTTAAAATTTAATTTTTATATTAATTTTGGTCCTTATTTTTATAATTGCTATTTGCTTTTTTCTTATCATTTTTTTATTGAAATTTTTTATCTATCAAATTTGGTCCTCATTTTTTTTTATTGTTACTTATTTTATTTGAAATAATTTATGAAATGTTAATTATTATTATTTTAATTTATTCACCTTTCATTTTTTTTTTAAAATTTTTAGATTTGATCTCTATTATTTTGATTATTATTTATTTTATTTGAGATAATTTATGAAATTATATTTTTTTTTCAATTTCATTCTCATTCAAGTTTTTAATTTGTAAGATTTGTTCCTCATTATTTTAATAAACTTGAAAAAAAAATAATTTATTAATAAATTATTTTCCAGTTCATTTTCCATAACACAAACAAACACTGGAAAATGTTTTCCAGTTCATTTTCCATAACACTGCCAAACATCGGAATTCACTTTCCAAAAGGAAACCACTTTCCAGCAAACAAACGGGGCCTAAGAAATTGAATAGCATTGCCAAACACTCCTAATGTATATAATACTAGCCAAGGCACCCGTGCTTATTGCGGACGGAACCATATTCTTTTTAATATAAAAAAATATGAATTATGTGTAATTTTTTTATTATAACATAAATTTAGATAAAATAATAAATCTGTATAGAAATTTTGCGAAGTGCAAGTTTTCTATAAAATATATGAATTTTAAATGGATATAAATTTATCTGTTTAGTAGGTTTCAATGAAATAACCAGTATAAAATAAGTAGTTAATTTTCTATCCACAAAAAGACAAAAACATAAATTGAAAATCTATCCTTATGTTATTGTCATTATCATTACTATAACAGTTAAAGTTATTATCAACATGACTGTCAAAATAATTAAAATAATTAAATTGACCTGAAAAATCATTAAAAAAAGCAAAATATTTATAAAGAAAACAATAAAAAACCAATCACTAAAATTATTATTATTATTGCGTAAATAGTAAAATCATAAAAATCATTTCATCCAAAGAACAAATAAAAATAAGAGAAAAAAAAAGAATAAAGCGAAAAAGGAAGCAATATTAATTTTAAAATGATTACCAATATAAATTCAAATTTTAGGATTGAACCGATTAAAAAAAATCCCAAAAAAAAAAACTAAAAGCATAGATGTATAAATACGAATAAAAAATAAACACTGTCTAAGAATTAAAAAAAACTAAATGAATTAATATAAAAAAAAACATCCAATAATCAAATAAAAAAAATAAATAGTTAATTTTCTATTCACAAAAAACGAAAATATAAATTGTAAATCTATCGTTATGTTATTGTCATTATCTTATTATAATAGTTAAAATTATTATGAATATTACTATCAAAATAATTAAAATAATTAAATTGACCTGAAAAATCATTAAAAAAAAGCAAAATATTTATAAAGAAAACAATAAAAAACCAATCACTAAAATTATTATTATTATTGCGTAAATAGTAAAATCATAAAAATCATTTAATCTAAAGAACAAATAAAAATAAGAGAAAAAAAAAGAATAAAGCGAAAAAGGAAGCAATATTAATTTTAAAATGATTACCAATATAAATTCAAATTTCAGGATTGAACCAATTAAAAAAAATCCCAATAAAAAAACAAAAAAAAAACTAAAAGCATAGATGTATAAACACGAATAAAAAATAAACATTGTCTACGAATTAAAAATAAATAAATGAATTAATATAAAAAAATATCTAATAATCAAATAACAAAAATAAATAGTTAATTTTCTATTCACAAAAGACGAAAATATAAATTATAAATCTATCGTTATGTTATTGTCATTATCTTACTATAACAGTTAAAATTATTATCAATATTATTGTGAAAACAATTAAAATAATTAAATTGCCCTGAAAAATCATTAAAAAAAAGAAAAAGATTTTTATAAAAAACACAATTAAAAAATAATCACTAAAATTATCTTTATCATTGCGTAAATAGTAAAATCATAAAAATCATCTAATCCAGAGAACAAATAAAACTAACAGAAAACACCAAAAAAAAGGAATAATGGGAAAAAATATGCAATATTAATTTTAAAATGATTACCAATATAATTTAAAATTTCAGGATTAAACCGATTAAAAATAAAACCTGAATAAAAAAAAAAAGACAAAAACTAAAAGCATAGATGTATAAATATGAATAAAAAAACCATATCCAATAATTAAAAAAAAAACAAATGAATCAATATAAAATAAAAAAATAAAAAGAATAAGGACAAAAATGAAAAATAAAATATATAATTAATTCTAATTGAAGGATAAAATTGAAACAAAAAAAAAATCTTGGGACCAAAATAAATAAAGAAATAAATAATGATAATTGCTGTGTAATATATCAAAAAATTAGAAGAAGAGGGACTGGAATGAAAAGTTGTAAAAATGACCAATTTTAATTGTAGGACCAAATTAAAAGAAATCAAAACATCTGTACCGAAAAAAATTAAAGGAACCAAAAATAAATCAAAAATCAAAAGAATAAGGACTGAAATGAAAACTTGCTTATATAATCAGTTTTAATTGAAGGACACAATTGAAAATAATTAAACTTTCAATTAAAAAAATCAGTAATAAAACTGAAATTTAAACATCAGTGACCAAAATAAACTGCCTCCAAACATCGGGGACCGGATCCGAATTTGCGGCGGCAGGAGAGAGAAAACTGACAACCGACACAAAACTGTCCTCCGCCACTTACCAGAACTCCTATGACCGGAACGCGCCGTGACGGCAGATAGAGGACATGGTGGCACACCGTCTGACACAGTGGAAGTGAGTTTTTGACCGCTTGGAGGACACTCACTCGCTGCCTCAATGACGAGTTCGCGTGGAACGCTGCTGGCGCGCCCGGACGACGCGCCAACAGTTCCTCTGAAAAAAATAATAAAATATTGGTTAATTATCTATGCACCCCTGAAGTTACTGATATTCACGAAAAAACCAGAGTGGAAAATACGTCCATGCCCCCATTTACTGTACGCTATTTTATCTTTTTCGAGGGTTGTTTCCGTCGATTCACTGTGCAAAAAATGTGGGAAAACCGAAATAGCCCCTGGTCCCTGCGTCATTAATTTGTTGTTTTCGGGAGCTATTTGAGTCGTTTTACTGTGCAACAAATCCAGAAATACAACTCTTGTCCCGTGGAAAATTCTAAAATACTCCTAGTCTCGAGGGCTAAAATTTTTCGGACGTGGAGGTAAAATGGTCATTTTACTGTCACAATAAATAGTAATCTGTATTTGGATAAAGAGTAAAAACTTGCACAGTAAAATGCCCACGCCGTTTATTTTTTAGTTAGTTAATAATATTAGGAGTGTGGGCCAATGGAATAGCTAATTTTAAATCCAAAAGTTGCGAGAGTCTTTCATTTGCCTCGTAGAGAATGTTGGCTGGCTTTGGAATTTCTCGGAGGCAAGGCAAGAATCATTGCAGAAAACAAAAGTTGACGGTGTCCAAGTGGAAAGCCTTCTTCGGTGACCAGAGGAAGAGCAAAACTTTTATTTGCAATAAATTAATGGCAGCGATGAATTATTCAGCAAAGTGTAATTTTCACTCCAGAGTCTATTTGTTTTAATTAAAATGTATTCCAGATTTTCCCGTGGTGTTTATTCTTGTAAAATATTTTATAGCCACCCTTCAAATTTAAAATACTTTCACATGAAAGTTTTCAAATATATTTTATGAGTTTTCATTTCCATCTCTCCACAAGCAGACCCTAAATCACATTTTAAAGAATCTCATCGAAGGAGATGCAAGGATGTAAAATTAGGAAATAAAGGCGTATAGACAAGGGAAGCTGATGATGCCTTGAAACATGTATAATAATTAATTTAACGCTCTTCTTAATTTCCAGTCTCCAGTAGCTGGAATACCTTGGAGGTGAAGCAAAGAACCTGCAACAACTAGCTAGCAATGGAACAATAAATTCCCCCTGGATTAATTTTCACATGTTCTGCTAGTCAACTCATTGGTTTTTGATGATCTAAGTTAACTCTGCTCACCGAGTTTATTTTCAAGATCCTCCACGATCTCTAAATATTTTTAATGGAAACTAGTAGCTAGCAAATCGTCCAAAGTGGTGGCAGTGGATAATCTAGTCAAGAACTACGTACGTACGTACGTTCTTTTCTGCCCAGATAATGGGCGGGTAGTTTGTGTCGATCTCTGGCATATTCTTACACCGGCCACTTAGCTAGCATCCATGGAGGAATGAATCTTACACCGTTCAATCGGAAGAAAAGAACAATATTGGAACCTGCTCGACCCCTCAGATGTTTTGAGTTACATTCAAGAAATCTTAAAGCGGAAAAAAGTGCTGCGTCGACGAGAATGAAAAAGGGCAAAGCCTAAATATATATTCTGAAATAGTGCCTGGCGTTTGGCATTGCCATCCCACCGGTTTTTGGCTGAAATTTGATTTTTTTTTTTTATATTTTGACAACCGGCGGTTTGATATTTTTAAATCATTTTGGTGTTCTAATTTCAAAAATGATTTTTTAAAAATAAAAAAACATTATTTTAATGTATTTCGGCATGATAAGCATTTTGAAAAGCTACCGCAATCGCACTCCCAAACAGGCTTTAATAATAATTAGCTGATCAACAGGTCCTAGCTCCCACGCCAAACCTTACTAATGTTGCTTGTTGAGCAAAACATTCTCTACCTTTTCATCCTCTATAAAACAACGGCATTCACAGTTCGAACACACCAGACCTTCCTTCCAAAATGGCCAACTCAGCCCCCCCGCCGCCGCCTGCAACCCCGTCGCCAGCCTCGAAACTTGTTCGGATCATCGCTGTAGTCATACTAGCCCTAATTGTTCTTGTCGGCTTAGCCGTCCTCATCACCTGGCTAGCAGTCAAGCCTAAACAGCTTGTTTTCAGAATCGATAACGCGTCAGCCCGCGATTTCAGCCTCAAGAATGACCACCTCAACGCCACGTTTGCTTTTCTCATAAAAGCTCACAACCCTAACGGCAGGATCTCTGTGTACTACGGCCCGGCTGAAGTGTCCGCCGCATATGATGGTCAGACCATCGCCTTCAACACCCTCGCGCCATTCCGTCAACCTCGCAGAAACGTGACTCGGCTCGCCGCTACACTCGTGGCTCGTGACGTGGCATTGCCAAGGGATTTGTCCACAGATTTAGCGGTTCAAAAAAAGTCAGGAAACATTGGACTGGTTGTCAGAATCAAGGCAAGAATTCGGTTCAAGGTAGGAATATTCAAGCTGAAGCACCATACGTTAAGGGTTTCATGCTCTCCTGTGAAAGTGCGAATGCCTTTATTTAAAAACTTCGAGACCACTACTTGTGACTTGGATTGGTGATTCGTGTCAGTGTTTTGCTACGTGTGTTTATTTGTTTTTTTGTTTTTTTATTGGTAATTGCTTGACTATTTGACTGCACTCTTCTTTATTTTCTTGGATTGTCGTGAAATTATTTTTATGTTTTTTTCCCTCCTATTTAAAGGCTCAGTGTATGCTGTAATAGTGCACATCCGAAATGCATTTGTGATATCAATAATGATATTCGTTTTCCGCGATGAATAGTGGTTGCGTCGATGTCGTGATTCTTTTTTATTTTTAATTCAACACTTTCTTTTCGTTTCCATGATATACAAGCTAAGAGAGAATTCCAACTTCTTGGTGGGAACAAAGGTGCCAAGAAAGAGAAAAGCGAGAGAGTGGAGTGTAAAAAGAAAGGAAATTAAGGGGATGATAAAGAAATGTGATTGTTCACTAGCTAGGGATATGATGATCATTTTAGAAACAATTACTTTAGAAAACGAATAACTTCCAACTCAATTAATGTAACACTTAACCAGTCCACAGTCTAGTATATATTTCAAGTATACAAGTTAAAAGAGACACTAATTTATTCATTTAGTTCCACCTAATATTTTATTTTAAAAAAAATTCCCACCTCGTTCCTTAGGTAAATCCCTCTAGCTATACTACTTGGCATATTATTGACAAGAGAATCATATCTAATTTCATCGGCGAGTTTCAGTGGAATTTGTTATAATTCACTACAAGAAAAGAGGATTGTTTGCAACGGACGTCTTCCGTTGCAATTCTACAACAGCAAAATCATGTGCAAGGTTGCAACGAACATTGGCAACAGATTGTCAGTTGCAAATAGCAATTAAAATTTTAAGTTAATTTAACATGTTTTTAATTTTGTAATTAATTATGAATAAATATTTTCATAAATATTATTAATATATAGAAGCAAATAAATATAGTTCAAATAAAAATTTCATAAATTAAATTTTATAATACAACAAAAATGCAGTTACATTTACATGTTAAATTAAATCAACACGAAACAAAAAAATACATATTTTTAAGTGTTTAAGGTGGAAATGATCTACGATGTTGTGGATGAGAGGAAGATGGACCATTTGTTGATAGATGGGGTCGAGGTTGATATACTGGTGAAGACACGGGGCCCATAGGTGCCATTGTATGTGATGGCATCGACGGGTCAACAGATGTTGACATACCTTGACCCATATACTCTGACCTAACATAACTTCCATGATGGCTCCTAAGATAATCTTTAATCGAGTTAATTTGATTTTGCATATTACTAAGAAGAGCATCTTTTTCTTTCAATTCCTCTTTCAACTCGTGAATAGTTGTGCTCGGATATGTGGACTATACTGAGTAGGTATGTGATGATGAACTTGCATTAACTTTAGATTTTGGCATACGAGTTGCACCGTAAACTCTACCCTTGCTTACCCCCCCTGAAGCCTCACACCAAGCTACTCCATCAAAAGAAGGATGAAGGTCTTGATCAGGTCCATATTTTGCAATCATCTCATTTCTATAATTTTCCTGCAAACAGACAAGTCCATGTAAAAAAATATTTGAATTATGATAACGTAATAAACCTGATGAAATGATTTCTAGGCAATGAAAGCTACGCACTTCTCTAATCTTGTCTCATGAAACTACGAATCTCTACTGTTACTGCTTCATGAAGGAAAATTCCAAGTCAAAAATAATATTAAACGTGATAAAAGCCAGCGCCTCTGCTAAATTATAGTTCTTGTTCAAAATTTGTGTTTACTAAAATAAACTTTACATGCCATCAAGATAATTAGACAGACAAGTATATGAAATTATATTTTAAATATTTTTTTTAAAATAAAAGTACTTACCACCACTGTTTTGGACTTGTTATCTACGAATGTGCCGGTCTCATTCACATTCTGATGCAAAATTGAAAAGACATCATCCCATGGAAGTTCTTTCCCCCCGGCTTGTTCTTGCTATCTACATTTAAAAAAAAATTAGCAACATAAATATTAAACAAATACAATTATGAGTGTTCAACAATATTAATGCTTACCATACTAGCTCGATATGATGCAAATGAAACTGAACCACCAGAATGGGAACTTATTTTACTATCTATTTGTTTCAACCGATTGCGTTTCGAAGATTCGAATCATCTTTGGAATCCATCGGTGGACCAAACATCATTGATCATGGTATTCCAATCTTCCTTTTGTATCCAAATAGGACCTTTATTCATGCAATCGATAATATTTGTGGTGTTCATTTTTGACAGAGCTTTATTGCGAGCTCGTGCCAATTGTTGGTTCAAGGAAATCCGAGCTTTATCTTCCCAAATATTATGAACAATTTCTTCATCTTCCTCAGAGAAGGCATATTTTTTCTATTAAATACATATGATAAGTCAAAAACTTTGCAAACAACATAAAAAAAATATTACAAGAAAATGTTAGTCCAGAAAAATATATATCATAATTTATTCATGATCATAAATATGGAAATAGTTCCGTGAATTCATATAAAAAAGGCAATAAAGTAAGCATTACTTTTTTTTCATACCTTGAACTCTTTAAACAGCTCATCCTTATACATTGAATCAACTTTTTCCCAAGAGTGCCATGGCCCCTTGAAATTAGCTCTCAAAATGTTTCCGATTTCACGTCCACATGATGAGTTATTAAACCTGAAATATTATAATAACAAACTTTCATGAAACAAATAAAGACAAAATAATAACTGTCTACTAAAAATATTAAACTTACTCTGTTGAACAATACAAACTCAGTTGTCTTTTTCTTGTCAGTGGATCGATTTCGGTGTCAAAACTCTTCCGTTTAATGCAAACATTGTTTGGAGAAGAGGTTGAACCGTTGTTTGATTCGAGACAATCTTGATTCTCTGAAGATCTCACGTTATTACCATCTCGCTCAACTTGATCGTTAATGTCGTACTCCTCATCATAATTATCACCAGCTACTCCCGCATAACCTTGAGTTGCCAGCAAATTTTGAAACCCATACTATTCTGCCTGAGGAAATGTACTCTCGACTCCGGGTATATAATGATCATGTAAGTCATTAGGGTCAAGTTGGCGAGAAGTGGTCGCATTCTTATTCATCCTGTATGGAGTGCGATTCGATCTGCATGCTAATATAGATCCACGTCTAGACATTCTAAAACAGTTGTATTGTCATCAATACTTTGCAAAAAACTAATTAATATGGCAATAAAAAAACTATGAAGAAAATAATATTAAATATCATAAGAAATATCATAATTATGAACAAACATAATGCTAATCATCATTATTATCAATGAAAATATTTAATTTAAAATAAAAAATACAAGCATCATGCTACTCATCATTATCATCAGTAAAAATATTTCAATCAGAATAAAAAATAAAAACATAATGTTAATCATCATTATCATCAATAAAAATTAGCAACATCAAAATAAAAAATACAAGCATCATATTAATCATCATTATAATCACTCCTAATTACATCATTATCATCATCATCATCATCATTATCATCACCATCACCAACGACATCATTATCATAGTCAATTTCTTCATCCAAAGCTATTTCATTCTCTTATCCCCAATTTGCCTCTACCTGGCGCAACTCATGTTGGTTGATTTCTTCATAATAAGATGAGTCAACAAGTATATTTGGTTCATCAAGTGTCGGATCAGGAAGCACACAACATAGTTGAGAAATTTCATCTAATTGATCAACATCAAATGATTTAACATTGTTAGTGTTTTCAATAAATTCACCCATAGCAACGCTATAACAACTTCTAGCTGATGTCTTTATAACTGCCCACCATTCTGATGATTTATTATCGGGTGGACATATATAGTAGACTTGTTGACATTGTTGTGCCAAGACAAAATCTTCATTGCCATGTAGTCTAGAAGTATGTTTGATTTCAACCAAACCATTTGAACGATGCACTTTGAGCCCACGTTTTGTATCATACCAAAGACACTTAAACATAAATACCTTGCACTCACTCTCTAAATATTTAAGCCGAATCACTTCTTCAAGCATTCCATAACATCGATATCAACATAATTTATAAACTTGATTAGCTATTCAGTTTCAGAATAGTTAATGATATTGGCGGGTGACGTCGATATCGGCATAATTTATAAACATGATTAAATATTCGATTTTGGAATAGTTAATGATATCGGCAGGTGACGTCGATATCAACAAAATTTATAGACTTGATTAGCTTTCTGAGATGAAAGCTAATGATGTCAAGAATCTTTGACATCGGCATACTCTAAAACCTCCTAAGGTAATAACGGAACAAAGATTAACTATTTTGGTTTTAAAAATAGTTAATGACACCAATGGTTATGTTCGTGTCGGCATTTTCATGAAACTGATTAGTTGTTTCCAGGACGGGCAACTAAAGACACTAATGGAGGTCATTAGTGTTGGTTATAGTCTTTTCGATATGGAGAGGGGGGAGAAGTAGTCAAAGGGAATAAATTTTCTTTTATAACCTTAAAAGGGTGTATATGGTTGTCTTTAGCATATGATGTAAGTAGATTGATGGATATATTGTTTAGATTTCTTCTGTAAATTGCTAGTATTTACTTAATTGTTTTTACTTATATGGAAAATCTATATTTTGCAGGTTCCTCCCATTCTCGTCAGGAATAGATTTTAAGCCTTAATTCCTTTTTGTATAAGTTAGGAACTTAGGGAGTTATGATGAAATTTTGTTATATAGAAGAACATGTAAATTATATAGAATAGTATTTTTGTAAATTTTATTTCTGGAATATTAAATGTATCAACCTACGCTCAGGATATTAGAAAGTACTAGATTATCTTAGAACATTAAACTGTGTTATGTTCTATGTATATGTATGTATGTACTTATATGTGAAATCTTCATATGCGAATTGGCTCTTTTAATTTTTATCTTATGCGTGTGATGTAAGATGGAGTTTGAGAATGAATATGGTCCTGAGCATATTCTGGAATGAATTATGCAGTTGATTGTATTAAACATGGATGTGATTGTGGATGAGATGTGATTCAAATTGTGTGCAGGTTGTGTCATTGATAACTTGAGATCTCCCGATATAGGAGAGACTCTGACGAAATTTCGTTAGAAATTTCGACGAGAGAAAAAAAAATCTCATGCTTCATCTACCCTTTTATAGGGGGAAATATTAACAAATAAACAAATAGGAGAAAATTTTTTTTTGGGGTTGTTACACACCATGTCATTACAACCTGGAAGATCGCATCTTTCACATATTTTTAGATATATTTTGCGCTTCAAATAAAAAATCAAGCAACCTATTTATTACAAACAAATTATCTATAAGTAAATGAAAAATAAAATTTTAATATTTGAAAAAACATTTACCTCAATTTCGATGTTACCTAGTTATAACATGCTTCTCTTAAAGCCTTAAAGCCTCTCCACAACATTATTATTTGCTATATCCCTCTCAAATTTTGCCTTGCAATAAAAAGTTTATAGAAAGAAAAATTTGAGTAATTTCAATAAAGTAAATGAATTAACATAATAAAAAATTGAGTTAATATTAACCTTAAACCTTGAAAACCATGTATCGACCTGTGATTTCAATTCAAGATGCTTGAAAACCTGACGATATTGAAACAATGGAATTTCTATCAACGATTTAAATATCAATGTTATTATTCAGGCAACCTCAATGTTTATGAACTTGAAAATGGATAAATTTAATGAAATATTACTTGTTAAAAAATTATTAAACATGTCATGGTCAAAGAAAAACAACTTACATTGAAAGGTCATCTTTTCATTGCACATCGTATTTACGGGTGAAAGAATCTCGCTGCAAAGGTATACCCCCTCTATGTTGCGGCACCGCACTCGACGAGACATCTAATGACTCATAGTTATCATTCTCGCTACTATAAGAACTATCGATCACGTGCTCATGATGTGTAATTAATTGTTTTCTATGCATCTACAAAAATAAAAATAAAACTGATATCATCATAACTGCAAAACAGGACAATGATCTAGTTACTTCATAGGCTTAAATGAGACATGATCTCAATTTTGAATGAGTTTACCTTTTGGGCGACAAAGCAGAAACATTATGTAGGTAGAAAGATGTGTTACACTCTAAATATTTTAGGTGGTGGTAGGATAGAACCCAATCACACCTAAACTTATCAATAAGGCTGAACAGAAAATATTTTTCAAAATAACTTTAACCATATTTTCAAACAAGCACGAAACTACCTGGCCTTGGCATCGTTTGAATGTGTTTATTCAATTGACATGATGGTATTATGCTCCCACAGAAGAGAGGTTGTAAAGCATTTTATTTTGTTTCATATAATATAATGCATTAAGGGAGATTATAATGCATTAGTGAGGGAGATTGTTTGTTTTCTTCTCTTTTTATAATTGGATGAGTTTGCATATTGGGATTTTTCTGGAGAGTTTTGCTATGTTATTTTAATCAAGTTAATGGTATATATGATGTTTTAAATAAAATAATTTTTTTTTACATATTATGTAGAGGGCAATCTCTTTTCTTTTTAATTTTCCTGCATAATCTATACAAAAACAGTTGGGTTAAAGGCATGATACCGGTGATTGCTGCCTCATTTATATCTAACCATTCTATGAAACCTGAAAAATGCTCATAGGAAGCATGCAAGAGCCGAAGATACCATAATATTAGAAACACGAAAGGGAGAACGAAAGCAAACTGCAGAGGTGTAGAAACTGATGAAGAGATTATCGATTTTATCTTTTTATTATTTTATCAAGGTATTATCCACCCCATCCAATTTCATTATCTTGTATACCACATGTCGATCAGTGATTAAAAAACAATTATATATTTAATCAATGTCAAATTCAATCAAATTAAAATTATTTGAAAAATATAACATTTTTTCTATAATTGAAAAAATAGTTTTTTTAAATAATCTTCAAGGTAATTTATGTTTTTTGAATTAATTTTAATTTAATATTAGAAAAATTAAACTAATTATATATACAAAGCACACACTGTGTTTCTCTATTTATTTGGAATGGAAGTTGGTTAGATTGTTTTTTAAAATATTTTTATTTAGAATTATATTAAAATAATATGTATTTTTTAATTATTTTTTTCAAGAATAATTTAAAACAAGAAAACTCTTTTTTGATAAGCAAGTGTAAGATGCAGCTTTTAAGCTTGGAAGTTAAATTTCTTTTTTTGAAAAAGAAGAAGAAGAAGAAGAGCGCGATGCTCACTGGTCCAATATTATTAAAATCACGAGTTGACTCGTAAAATCGTACGATTTTGCGAGTCAACTGGATGAAACTTGTTAAATCGCAGCCAAAAATTGTTTTTTGCCAAAATCGTAAAAAAAAGGGGTAAAATCGGTTAGGATCACAAAATCGGACTGACCAGTGGTTGGGAGTTCGACGGACTTAAATTAAGTAAAATCACTTCAAACTTTTCCCCCAAATCGATTTTATCTTCTCTTCTCCTCTCCATCGTAGTCTTCTCTTCTCATCCCCAAATCGATTTTATTTTCTCCTCTTCAGTCTTCATCGTGAGCGGTGATCATCTCCTCGATTGATTACAGAGTACATACCTTCTCAGTTCTCATCTTTGTCTTCACCAAATCACCAAATCCTTGCCAGTTGAGTTCATCCTTTTTATCTTCATTCTTTTTACAGGGTGGCGGTGGCGTGGGAGAAGGAAATTAGGGCTTTAAGGTTATGTTAATGGGGGGCCTTTTTATACTAGTTATAATAATAATAATAATAATAATAATAAAAAGTAGGTTTCTATGGGGGGGTTATAAATTTATAATAATAATAAAAAAAATAGGTTCCTACGGGGGGAGGGGTTATAATAATAATAATAATAATCTGGAGGTTTATAATAATAATAATAATTATTATTATTATTATTATTATTATTATTAAGAATAATAATAATTAGCGTCAAAACTAGTTAGCATAAAAAATAATTTTAAAAAAATCCTATTAATTTAAGATAATAAATAACATTAATTAATTTCAAATACAACAACCATAAAAAAATATACAATTACTTGAAAAACATAAAATAAGTAGTTTAAATTTCAAATCTCAAATATTGTGAGTCTTTTAATTATATTTAAATTTATTTTTTTAATTTAAATATAATTAAAAATAATAATTTTATTGTTGGAGGGTTTTTCAAAAGCAATTATTTAATTATATAACTTACTCCTATTAATTATATAATTAATTGTATAATTAAACTATATATAAAATAATTGAACTTTATTTAAAATAAGATAAAAAAAATAATTCTCCAAAATAGTTTTTATCATTGGAGAACACATCAACAAAAAAGTCATATATACACTATTTAAATTCTTTTTGATGTTTTTAAATCATTTTCATGTCCTGATGTCGAAATAATTTGTTGGAGTTGGAGCTAGTACTAGCAATATCGGTGTTGGTATCAGTATTAGTACTGATAATCCTTTCAATAATAATGTTTTTGATGAATGTATTAAAAATAAAGAGAAAAATGACGGTCATGAGACTGATTGTAATTTATATATCACATCAACAAAATATTTAGTTTTAGTTTGTTAATTTTTACCTAATGAAATTCTATGGATATAATTGTTTTGTAATGTATTTTACAGTTATTTTGAATCATGAATGAACTTTAACTAATGAAGTTTTATGTCCATAATTATGATGTATTGTATTCATAAATATTTTACTTACGATTTTACGATTTTTCTGCTCACACGATTTTAGCTGTGATTTTACGATTTTTGTACAGACACATTCAGGTACAATCTTACGATTTTACGATCCAATTTTTCTAAACCCTTTCCAATTCGTGTCAAAATCTCGATTTTAACAACTTTGCAGTGTCCCTTAACGATGGCAATCGACAAATCATCCCTCCAGCTAAATACATCTTGTTTAAAGATGTGACTGTTGTTGTCGTTATTGTTATTATTATTATTATTATTATTTATTATTATTATTGCATGGTGCTCACTGGTCCCTTAACGATGGCAATCGACAAATCCTCCCTCCGGCTAAATACATCTTGTTTAAAGATGTGACTGTTATTATTATTATTATTATTATTATTATTATTATTTATTATCTATCTATATGTCTTTTTAAGATATAGAATAAAGTGACGGCAGTGGTCTTTATGGTGAGTCAACTGTTCACCCTTTATCTTTCATCAACATTTTCGAAGATTCCGATATTCTCCCTCCGGTGGCAGTTGGCACACCACGTTTCCACCGCCCCTCCGGTGGTCTTGGTCCTGAATTATACTCCTACAACCACTGCTACTGCAAACAAGTTAAAGTGAGCAGAGATAAAGAATGGAAAACAACAAGTACTTGAAGCTGCTTCCGCAACAAAAGAAACAGAAGTGGTTGTTACTGTTACTGTTGTCTTCAACTATCTTGCTTCTTACTACCATATTCTCATCTTCCCCTCAATTGCTGTACAAATTACATGGCAACAAATACCATTTCCAGCAGGTTCCACTCTTTGTGGAACCTAAATTGGAGAACTCACCTTTTTCTCCCATACAAGAAGTACCCCGCCTTGCCTACTTAATTTCAGGTTCTGCTGGAGATGGGGTGAGCCTGAAACGGGCTTTAAAAGCACTCTACCATCCGAGGAATCAGTATGCTGTGCATCTGGACTTGGAGGCCACCGCGGAGGAGAGGGTGGAGCTGGCGAGATGGGTGAGGGAGGAGAGGGTTTTCGCGGAGGTGGGAAATGTGAGGGTGGTTGTGAGATCCAATTTGGTAACTTACAGAGGCCCTACCATGGTTAGCAATACACTTCATGCTGCTGCAATTTTGCTCAAGGATATTGATGACGGGGAATCTTGGGATTGGTTTATCAATCTGAGCGCTTCTGATTATCCTTTGATGACTCAAGATGGTAATTTATATGTTGCAAAGTAGTTTCGTCCTCCTCTGGAGCTGGTGCTTTATATATCTTTGTTCATTTTCTGGAGTTTTAATTGTGCTCTGGGCAAGCCCAGATTGATTTCTTTGCGGTTCCTGTTTTCTTCCTGACAGATATTCTGCATACACTCTTTGATATCCCAAGAGACCTTAACTTCATCGAGCATACCAGTGACATCGGATGGAAGAAGTATGCGCTTTATCTGCTCTCTCTGTTTTCTGTTTTCTGAATCCAGATTTTCAATTTTGTTTTAAGTTTTCTCTAAAATTTGGATTCTTTCTGGACCCTGCAGAGATCAAAGAGCCAAGCCTGTCATAATAGACCCAGGGCTATATGGTCAGCAAAAATCAGAGATTTTTTGGATCTCAGAGAAAAGGAGGTTGCCAACAGCATATAATCTGTTCACCGGTAAGATATCAGAGCTACTTCGTGTAATGCAACACTAAATCATGACAATGATTTTTCGTGATATTTTAATTTATCACGTAAACTAGCGTTCTCCACATTTATAAGTAGCTCGCATTGCAAATCTATGGTAGGCATCAGAAGAGACAATAAACTCCTTGCCCCTCTTTGAGTTCTAAATTCTTAGGATCCAGAGCAGCGTACTCACTCCCACTCTCCCCTGTCAGTATGGAAATTATTTCATTAAACTGTGATATCAAATCAGTGCAAGCTAATGAAACATCCAACGTTTTCAAGACTGAACTTAGTTGTGTATTAAGGAATCATCTCACCTAAAATCTCAAGCTTATAGGTGAGTATGATTTATATTATCCTTTAACACCCCCCTCAAGTGAAAGTCTTTTGGGCTTGAAACTTGCACAGGCCCACATCACCTTTTGCTTGATTTTTATCAAATAGAATGGAGGTGGTGAGATTCGAACTCGTGACCGCTGGGTCAACAAGGCTCTGATACCATATTAAGGAACCATCTCACCTAAAAGCTCAAGCTTGTAGATGAGGCTCCATAATATGATTTATATTATCCTTTAACATTGTGGTACGGATTTCCTCAGGTTCTGCTTGGATGATGCTCTCTCGACCTTTCGTGGAGTATTGCCTATGGGGGTGGGACAACCTCCCGAGGATAGTCCTCATGTACTACGCAAACTTTCTCTCTTCACCTGAGGGTTATTTCCACACTGTGATCTGCAATGCCGACGATTTCCGCAACACTACTGTTAACCATGACCTTCATTTCATATCCTGGGACAGCCCTCCTAAGCAGCACCCTCATTTTCTCACAGTAGAGGATTATGAGAGCATGGTTGAGAGCAACGCTCCCTTCGCGAGGAAATTCGGCAGGGACGACCCAGTTCTTGACAGGATTGATTCGAACCTTCTGGGACGCAGAGCCGATGGGTTTGTGCCTGGTGGATGGCTCGCTGATGAAGGGAATGCGAGTTCAGTTCTCCCTCGTTTTAATTTGAAGAACACCGATGAGCTCAGGCCTGGCCCTGGTGCTCGAAGGCTCAAGCGTCTGATGAACAGTCTGTTGTTGGCGGATGATTTTAACTCGACACGCTGCAAAATGATGCCTGTTGTTTCGAAGACAAAATAGTTACGAAGGCTCTCTGCTCTCTCTGACATAGTTTATGATGGTTCCTGTGTTTTTGATAAGAAATTGCCTGGAGATTTCTATACACCAAATAAATCCGAGTGCATGCGAAACAGATGGTAATTATATCATTTTTTGTTTATAATTTTTTTTCTTGTAGGATACGAATTTTGGACACGATCCATTACTAATGGAGCTTTTTGTCGAGACACATGTGGAGTAGAGACCATAAAAAAAAAGTGCAACAAAAATTTGTGGATAGTCAGACTCATTAATTCGTGGTATATTGATATTTTTCATTTTTGTTTTCTTAAGTTATTGTTTCAATGGATTTTGTTTCTACTTCTTTTCATAATAGAAAAATATGATAGTAGGTTGAAGGAGAATTACATGGATGATCCTTCGACCTATCCACATTTAGATTCGGATGGGTGGTTGAAGGTAGGATTGTTCGGTGGACCTAATAGAAATTAGGTATACGGATTGTCATCAAATCTTGACAATTTGTGCAATTTGTGTACTCCTCTTTCTACCTCATGCTGTCCTGACCAACCTCCTCCTCCTCCTCCAGCGCCACCTCTATTTTAGATTTATTGTATTTGAACTTTGGATGTTCAAAATTTAATAATTTATAACAAATATTTTAATTTTAATTTAATTTAATTTGAAATATATTTTGATTTGAATTTTGAAATATATTTTTCATATTATTATAATTTATCAAAATTATTTATCAATTTATTATTTTTTGAAGAAATAAAGATATTTGTGATGGAATGACAAACGGAAATATTCATTGGTATTTTCCAAAGAGTTCGATAGTAATTACCTAAATTACCATTATCACCGACCAAATATACCGATGGAATCACCAAAGGAATATACCGACCGAATCACCGATGAGAAAGACCGATAGAATATTCTATTGGTTATTACATTAGTGTATATAATTCCAAGGGAATCACCGATGGAAGGGAAAATACCAACAATGGTTTTACTGACACCAATTTTTCGACTATGTGGTCGTTAGAAAAAAAATTATCGACGGATATTTATGTTGATAAAACAATTTAATTTGATTTTCTTGTCTATCTAAACTTATTTCTTATATTAACTAAACTAAGCAAATAATTACAAAGAAGATCGTGATAAATCTTTATCTTAAACAAATTATTTTTTTTACCAATTGTAAAAAGATCTTCACTAATCTAAGCCAACAAAATCATCATCATTATTATTGACTTGGGAGAGATTTTTGTCCCAAAAACCATAAAAAAAGCTTATAAAAAATGAAAAATTCCTAAAAGCCAATGTATAAAGTTTAAATGAATACATTGCTTCTAGTAATAATAATTCAATTATGTTCATTTGAGTTTATCCTATTTGAAAACAAACAGCTGATATCAGCCTAGCTAGTATATTAAAAAAAATTCAAAACACTTGCCTCCAAGTTGGGGTCCAGAAGATAATAAAAAAGCATGCCTTTTAAATTGAACTCTCGTTTCAAAATTAAATAGATGAGAACAGTTTAGAAAGGTAAATGAAGGAGGTGCATGTGTACAAAAATTTAATTAAAAAGGAACGAGTTACTCTTTCATCACACCAATGTTTCAACACGTCGTATTTCTAATTAAAAAGGAATATTTATGTTAAATTCTTCCAGTCGATCATGGCTTTGGTTTGATTTGATGTGGAAGCTTTAAATGCCAAAACGCATATCAATTTGAGGGGGAAACAACTCGACGAAGGAATATATATTTCTATTCAGCACCATGTGAACTTGCACGTTTCTTGAACTTGTAATTAAAAAGCTGAGCTGTGGGTTTTCTTTATATAATTAAAAAACGTTCATGCGTATACATAACATTTACACCCCCTTAATTGTGATCTGCAATTAATTATTATTTTTTTGTTGAAACTTTGAGATTAAAGAAGACCCGATAAGATACATCTAATTATTTGTTTATCAGATTTTTAAATCTATCCCCCATGTGGTGGCTTGTGAAGAATGAGCTGGATACAAAGAGTTTTAAGGGTTGCTGTTCATAATTAGGATCCAAAAGGTGCCCTGTGGGGGATGCCCTTTCTCCTTCTTGACGTAGAATATTGCGGTGGAATTGGCGTGCTTGTGTACATGTCTCTCTGGCTTCCTTCACGCAACTCTTCTTCTTCTTCCTTTGATGGCAATCTTCTTCCCTGTCCATCTCTAGTTTCCTCGTTCTTGGTGCTCAAGTTAAAGTTGGCATCTCCACTCTTCTTTATTCCTACAAGCTGGATTAAGTGCCAAGTTAACTTTTTGCTAGACCATTATCCAAGCAAAATAACAAGTCGATCACTTTACAGATCAATCATGTTTTGTTCTTGTATTTTGAAAGTACTGGTCTTTACCTAAAAGTTTTTTCTAGGCTGGTGTCAAAAATATAAAATTGATGCGTGTTTTTATATTGGAAAGCTCATCACCTGTGAAATCTTGTTACACCCACAATGCCACTAATTGAAAACTACAGTGTAAAATCATGTGATAATAATTTGGTACGAGGAGGTTAGAAATCAAAGAAGAGATGCAACTTTCTGGTAGAACAGCAACAATTGTCCTGGCTAGCTAGCTAGTTTTAAATGACAACGTGGGACAGTTTCGAAAGGGTCGGTAGAAATCTGATAGGAAAAATGAGAAGAATGAACTGACCTTGCATCCCAGAGAACAGAAACGAAAGGGATCCAAAAGACTTCTCCCACAAATTTCGCATAAATGAGAGACTCCTCCTTTACTAGTGCTACTCTTAGGCTGTGGTCTCTCATTAAGGAAAAGAACTCTAGCACTGTTTATAACGTAAGTTTGAACTCCACTAATGTCCAAAACCTTTTGAATCTCTGCAACCCTAACAACATCGTGATACGATGACCTTCTGATCTGTTTTTACACAACCCCACATATATGTTTTTCAGAGATGAGAATTGGAGAAATAATGACTCACCGAAACATAAAAGATGAATTACTTGAATAACAGGGTGATCTCTGTGCTGAGTTGATCGGCAATAGAAGCAGAAGGCATCGGAAATGTTGCAGTCAAGGCAGAACATGTTGCATTCGCTACGCGGGGCTTCTCTGTGCGCGGGGCAAATGGTGAAGAATGCCGTCGATAATAATGATTCAAGCCATGGTGGCACCAGCATTTCCTGAAATATTGTTCGGCACCCAATAAATTAAAACCATCAACTGGGTCAGCTATTCATGTATGTGTACAATTTAAGATCAAAATAACTCCATTATTGCTACCATTATCAAGAAGGACCGGCGTGGCAATGGAGGAACCAGAAGAAGAAGAAGAAGAAAAACGTGTATTCCAGGAAGGGAGAGAGGAGGGCTCAGAGAAGATGAAAGAGATGCTTAGGATGTATCGACAAAACAAAGGAAATGGCAAGAGGTCAAGGTATGTCTATACAAGCAGCTTGCTAAAACACAAGGTTAATGTAACGGTTGAGATCTATGGGGTAGGTTAAAAGGGTTATGCTGTCGTTGGAATAATGAAATCAAGAAATAATAAAAGGAAAGAATATAGGAGAAATTATTAAAAAAAAAAAGGGAGGAGTAATGCTGTTTTTTAAGAATGAGTTCTTATAATGATATGGCAAGTAAGGTGGATACTCCACGAATGTTTCCATTTAAGACCCAACTAATTTTTTATTTTATTTTTTCTCATCATCATCGTCATCGTTAACCTATTAAAAAAGAACTAGATTGTGTCGCTTAGACACTGCAACAATGGATTCAGATTATTGTAGATTGTAATAATATAATTATCGTTTTTCTCTTCAGTGTATTAAATTTTAACTCTTGGTCTCAGGGGTATTTTTGATTTTTCCAAGGGTCTGATTGGCGTTATCTAATTATTGGAGGGTGTTTTTGTTTTTCTATATTTTTTGCACAGTAAAACTACTAATTTACCCTAGAAGCGGACAACAGAACGAAGAAGGGTCAAGGGTATTTTCTGTTTTGTGCGTCGACCATGAACAGTAAATTCACTTCCTTACCCTCCCTAACCAGGCCACAAAAAAATGAGGTCCAATAGAACCCTCTCTTGGCCCAACAAAGGCCCACGCATCAAAACACGGAGAAGAGAAAAAATTTAACTCGAACAAGGAAAAACAAAAGATAAATTATGCATATAATTCATAGAGATGAGAAAGAAGAAAAAAGGAAAATAAAAAAGAAGAAATGAGCCATTAGAGTATCATTATGGCTTTTTATATACACATGTCATACCATTACAAAGATCTCATCGATATAATTTAAACAACATCAAGGAATATTATTTTTGGATCTTGATGCACGTTGCACGCATATCCCAACATGACGTGATTCTTAATAGACCAACACATGTTAAACGCGTCAAGCATTTTCTTTTCTTATTTTTAATTTAGTACTAAATTGTTCTATAACTCTTTAATTAAGTCCTGAATTTCAACCTAACCTTCCCCAACTACAGCCCAATCAACCCTAACAAGACAGGAAAAAAAATGGTATAGTTATATTAACACTGCCCAAACCATTTATTGTTTTATAAGGCACTCACTTTATATCTTGTCAATGTAGGTGCCTACCTTTCTCGCTAATAGCTAGTACGAAGCCCACCTTGTATGGTATGATGTCTTCACTAATAGCTTAATTGTTTCATAGCTACGGGTGTGTTCGGTATTGCTTTTATTTTTGTGGTTGAAGTTTTAAAAAAACAGTTTCATGAAAAGCACTTTTAACTGCGGTTCATAATTGAAATTGAAGTGTTTGGTTAAAACTGTGGTTGAGTTTGATGTTGATAAAAAATAGTTTCGTGTGTTATAAAATGTAATTAATAATTCATGAAAAAACAAATATTTATTTTTATTCTCCTATCAAACTACTTGCAATTTCATCATGAACTAAATCGATATATGAATGCTTCTCTGATCCTTTGCTATTTGATCGAGGAACAACATATGGTAACAATATCATTAGTACCAACATTTGTGATCTAGTTGCAGAGATATAATTCCAATGTCAAATCCAGTTGCACGTTTCTGATTCATAATCAATCGAAAAACAACAGAGTTGTGGAGTGAAACGAAGTCATGTGTCTTTCCCTTTCATCAGGACTGATCTCTATCTATATATATATTTTTTTAAATCGAACTAGGCCCGACCCAACTAAATGGGTTGGGTCAGCCAAGTTGGGCTAAAAGGCCTAACTCTATTGGACTTGGGCTGGGCCGAGAGGAGGTCCAGTCCAAGTTCAGCTTTAACACGCATGTCAAGTGAAACAGTGCACTGCACTGTTCATGTCTTCTTAAAACGTGAACAGTGTAACACTACTGTTCATATGAACAATAGCATATGATCGACGATGACGAGAGCCTCAACGTTCGATGCTGAATTGGTTTTTCCTGTGATGGTGGCATCATAAATGGTGGACTGTGGTGGCCGGCAGCAACGTTGGAGGTTGTTGTTGCTGCTGCTCGCTAGAGTTGTGGGAAAAGACTGGACGGTGTAGGGGATGACGGTTAAGAGGAGAGGTTGACGATGTCAAAGGAGCAACTGGTGGTGCTCGCCGGTGACTGTTGAGGAGAGAGAGAGCTACATCCATGGCTATTTGGGAGAGAGAAAATTGCAACCGAGAGAGAGAGAGAGCTTCTGGTGATCTTGTTGTCGTCGAGGTTGGTTGTTGGTCGATGGTTGTGCCATTGTCTTCTTCCTCTCGACTCTGGTTGTGTCATCATTTTCTTGGTTGTGCCATCCATGGTTGTCTTCATGGTCGTGGCTTCGTGACTGCAAGAAGCAGTCATTGTAGTGGCTTCACGCAGGAAAAACATGAATCTCCTGCTTCTTAAGAAAAACAATTCGATCGATTTTTGGTGTGGGACCCATAACAATTTAATCTTCTTTTTCTCGTTACTAAACGCCACAACACTGCTTTTTACTCGAAATGCAAGTTCAATCGCATTACCAAACGGCCACGTGGGGAAGGTAATTGTTACCCATAATTAATCTTGCATGGTAAACTTTTTTTGTGTAGAAGTTCATGAATCCTGAGCCTAAACCAAGAAGGAAAAAAAAATTCTCCAAGGGCTAGTGCACCGAAATATCCAAACCCCGTCCAATATTATTTTTTTCCTCCATCATCATGTATATGTAATCATATCGAAGACTTTTGAAGTATAAAATACACGAATCCAAAGCCCACCCTTTCTTCTAAAAGCCCTTTTTTCGCGCTTCACGAAAGAAAAAAGAAGAAGAAAAAAGAGTAATCTCGCCTACGCAATCTCTCTCCACTACACATCATTCAAAGCCCGTCTTATCTCTTAGAATATGATTTCTCGTATTATGACTCATTTTTATATATTTATACATTAGAATCAGTGTTTTTCTTCTTGTTATTACTAGAATTTTCAGCACCACACACGCATGCAGGCTATGATTCCTCGCAGTGTGAAAACAAAATTTCCTCATTTCATATGGAGGACGGAAGGTAAAGAGCTGTAGATCTTGATCCACATCCACCTAATAAAGACAAAGGTGTCATTACGAGTCGTTTTTGTATTTATTTTCTGAATCCTAATCAATGGGATGATGCATGGATCATGAGATTTCAGATCTTAGCACAAGCCAGCTACTGTAATTAAGACGCCACGCCTCTAGATCATCGATTCAGCTCTCTAATATCAGCATGGGATTTTTATCGCTCCGTGACGTACGCTGTACAGTATCTCTATAATATCAGCATGGGATTCTTTTGACCCCGTCAAGTCAAATTCCCTCTGTGAATGTTAAATATCAGAAACAATTACTCTGGTTGCTCCTGAACAAGGAGAAGAGAACGTAAAATCGAATAATTTTTGCTGGTATCTGATATTTTATATCTAAATTAGGAGACAGGTTTTGGATGGTTTGAAGACCCGGTTCATCATGTTAATTCCCGGTTTGACAGCTATGTTTTGGCTACTGTAATGCGCAACCAGCTACTCTCTTAGGTATCGTTTGGCATTGCGATCCCACCGGTTTTTGACTGAAATTTGAATTTTTTTTTTCATTTTGAAGACCGGTGGTTTGGTGTTTTTAGATTATTTTGATGTGCTGATTTCAAAAATGATTTTTAAAAAATAAAAAAAATATCATTTTAATATATTTCAGTACGATAAGCACTTTGAAAAGCTACCGCAATCACACTCCCAAACAGACACTTAAGCAACTTGCCTTTAAAGATGAAAAAAGTCTTTTCTTGACTCCTAATTTTTTTAGCCCACCTTTTATTTTGTCTTCAGAAGTTTCCGCTTTTTTGTTATTTCTATTACAGACAACACCTCTTTTGAATCATATTCTTTCCTCTGCATATCTTTATTCTCCTTTTCTACATGATTCTGTTCAGTCCGTGAAGTGGGCATCTACTGGTGTTCTTGGTTTCTGGAAATGGGAAAGCTGTGTTTTCTTCTTCTGTCTGCTGTGCTCTTGGTGTTTTTGCTCAACGGAGAAAAAGCCACTGCTTCTTCAAGAAAAAAGGTAGCCACTGGTGCAAGAACACATGATGGATCAGAAGAATGGGGATATGTGGAAGTTCGACCAAGTAAGCAAACCGTTTCAGTTTTCATTCTTTTACATATACATGTTAGTAGCAAAATGTGCCCATCTTGGTTTGTGTTGAGCAGAAGCACACATGTTCTGGTGGCTTTATAGGAGTCCTAACAGAGTTGAAGATCCATCCAAGCCATGGCCAATCATTCTCTGGCTGCAGGGCGGACCAGTGAGTGCCTAATTACTAAAGTTTGGCATCAAAATGCTCCTTCAAATTAATCTGAAAAACCATACATGTGTGTTTGGTTTGACAAAACAGGGAGGATCGGGCGTTGGGATGGGGAATTTTGAAGAGATTGGGCCGCTGGATACCTATCTGAAACCCCGGAACTCGACGTGGCTACAAGTGGCTGATCTGCTCTTTGTGGTAATTCTCAGCCGTTTTCAATCCAATTTCTTTCTCCCATTTGCCTTATTCTTTGCGGGGATTGTGCAGGATAATCCAGTTGGCACAGGATACAGTTTTGTGGAAGAGGGTGACGCAGACTTGTTCGTCAAAACCGATGACGAGGCGGCGACTGATCTAACTACTCTGCTGGAGAAAGTGTTTAATAGAAATGAGAGCCTCCAAAAGAGCCCTCTGTATATTGTAGCGGAGTCTTACGGCGGCAAATTTGCTGTCACTCTTGGTTTATCAGCTCTAAAAGCAATTGAGGCAGGGAAATTGAAACTTAAACTTGGAGGTAATCATTAATCGTATGAACTTGCATCAGCAATCTTCTGGTATTTCTACAAATTTACATGCTGTTTCCACACGTGCAGGAGTAGCATTGGGCGACACTTGGATCTCACCAGAAGATTTTGTGGCAAGTTAATCACTCTTATTAATTTGCATATTTCATTTCGTGCGCGCGTAAACTGGCTCCTCGATCGTTAGAGCAAAAAAGAAAATATATATATTTACTAGTTTTGGATTCTGATATGACAATTTTGAAGTTTCCAGCTCTCATGGGGTCCTCTTCTAAGAGATTTATCGAGGCTCGACAGAAATGGACTTGGGGAGGCAAAAAGGTCCAATTAAGCTACTGCTGTGTTATTAATGAAAACAAATCAAATATTCCTAGTATTATTAACGTCTTTTACTTTCCAACACAGCCTGGCTGAGAAGATCAGCCAGCAAATCCGCGAAGGTCAGTATGCTGACGCAACAAATTCTTGGTCCGAGCTTGAGGAAGTGATTAGTGTTAACAGCAATTCTGTGGTATTTTTCTTAATTTTTCATTTCTTCTGCGAGAGCTCAGCAAACAATCAACCTTGAATTTGATTTGTATATTTCTGCGGCAATGTTTTCAGGATTTCTATAACTTCTTACTGGATTCGGGATCGGACCCTGTATCTCTAACCACAGCAGCAGCTGAATTATCACAAAAATGTGCAATGAAGAGCTACACAGGATACATCAGCTCTCTGAGGTCACTTCCAGCAGGAGGAGGTGGTGTCGGTGATCTTGATGGCATAATGAACGGGGTCATCAAAAGAAAGCTGAAGATCATCCCAGCTAATTTCTCGTGTGTTTCCTTCTTGCTCAAGTCATTAATTGCCATCTAAAAGGCAATGAATCCATCACTGAATAATTGTTTCGGTGCTCACAGATGGGGGGAGCAGTCTTCTGCTGTTTTCAACCAGCTGGAAGGCGATTTCATGAGACCAAGAATCAACGAGGTGCTATTCTGATCATAGTTGTCAATGCCGTTCCGGGTACCGTTCCGGATTTTCGATTGGAACGGAACGTTCCGGTTTCGGAGCGTTCTGGCGTACCGTTTCGGTGTCGTACTGTTCATATATAATTAATTATATATATATATGAAAAAAATAAAATATTAAGTTAACAAGCATAATTAAAATTTGAATTCTTTTTTATTTAAAATATTTTGGTGTTTTTAAATTATTTTGATGTATAGATGTCAAAAATAATTTTTAAAAAATAAAAAAAATAGATTTTGAACCCTGAACGGTACGCCCGGAACGGAACCGGGGCGTTCCGGCCGGAATTTAGCCGGAATTTCCGGAACGGACCGGAATTAAAACCGGGACGAAAACGACGCCGTTTTGTCCCGGATTTATGAACGGAACGTTCCGGCCGTTCTGGCCGGAACAGAACGGAATCAATAACTATGATTCTGATTTTATTAATTTTGCTCGAGAATTTTATCCAAATGGTTACACAGAGAAGTAATATTTTATTAAGAGTACATTATTATTTACAGTCTAAATATTTAGATCTTTCTTGACTAGAATTTACTCGTCCCCTTGCTGTCTCTTGCAGGTCGATGAACTCCTGGCTAAAGGAGTGAGTGTGACCATATACAGCGGGCAAGTATGGTTTCTCTCTGTGCAAGGGATCCACCCATGTGTCTACAGATTTTTAATGTGCATATTAAAATATCTTCATATATTTTAGTCCATAGCCATGAGTTTATTTCCTGGACTGTTGTTATTATAGCTTGATCTGATTTGCTCGACCAAGGGAACGGAGGCATGGGTTGAAAAACTCAGGTAATTAAGAGAGAGAGTGGTTTCGTTTCTCCTTGATTAGCAATGAGAGATATATAAATTGTTGAAGAACTCCTCTTTTCCAGGTGGGAAGGGCTCGGCAAATTTCTGGGGACGAGGAGAACTCCTCTTTTTTGCGGTGCAGACCAGCAGCAACTCACAAGAGGATTTACCAAGTCGTACAAGAACCTCAACTTCTACTGGATTCTCGGGGCAGGCCACTTTGTAAGTGCTCGTTTGCGTTTCAATCGGTTTTTGCTGAAATTTGATTATTTTTATTTTATTTTAAATGAATATAATTTGGTGTTTTTAAATCATTTTAATGTGCTGATATCAAAAATGATTTTAAAAAATAAAAAAATATCATTTTGATGTATTTCAACACAAAAAGTACTTTAAAAAGCTACCGAAATCGCACTCCCAAACAGAAGATAAGTCAGGACCATACCCTCCTCCCGTACTTGTCTCCAGCTGCTCACTATCGCACTTTGAAATTATTGCACTTCTTTTGTTGAGATTTATTACTGGCTATTAAAACCAAAGTCCACTTAGAAATGCGAAAACTATAATAAATGTCAAATATCGATAATAGGTTAACCCCAAAACATTTTTAAAGACTGTCGAAATGATAGGAGATGTTATAGAAAAGTACAGATATTCATGTGCTCCTATGTGTTTTACTTTATTTTTTAGCAAACCATATGTGTAGTCAATTTACTTCAGTTGAGGGGGGGGGCTAAATGTCGGTTTCGATCCCACGCAGACAAACTCATTCATGAATTATTCCTTCTGGATGGAGAGGGAAAGTGGGGTCGAAGGTCAATAATGATGTCTTGTTAGTACACTACATTGAAAGCACTCACCAGAGGCCACACGTGTACGTCTTTGAAGCTTTGTGGCCACCCCACTTGCTGAAAGAGAGTCGCATGTGACTCCATTATCGCTCACATTATTACACAACAGCTTATAGTTTTTGAGTGGGTGTTTATATATTTAAATAAGTTTCTCTATTTTTTAAACTACAAGAAGAAACAAGTTCATGGTAACCCACAATTAATGGCGTGTAGTTAGTTGTCCAATGGTTGAGTCAATTTACCGAGTTCTCGCCGTGTGTTCAAAGCATGGCTGTTGAAGCTTGATGTAGTGATTTCACCAGCTCATTCACTCTAGTAATCCATAATAGTAGATAAAAGTCATGAACTCGAGGTCTGCATTAATGGTGAAAGTACTAATCATGGTGTCAGCAATGTTAGAGAATAATATAAATTATATTATATGATTTTATTTATAAGTTTAAGTTTTTAGGTGAGATTGTTCTTTAATATGATATCAGAGCCTTGTTGATCTAGCAGTCACGAGTTCGAATCTCACTACCCCTATTCTATTTGATAAAAACCAAGCACAAAGTGATGTAGGTCTGTGCAAGTTTTAAGTCCAAAAAGCTTTCACTTGAGAGGGTGTGTTGGAGAATAATATAAATCATATTATGTGACCTCACTTACATATTTAAACTTTTAAGTAAGATCAGATAGACTGACTTGTGTTGCGAAGAAAGAAAACAAAAACACTACACTGACATGGATACACTTTTTTTATCTTGAAGAGCTGGCTCGTGTTTCTGATTCAAACCTTTTTTTCTCTCTTTATAATGGCGGGGCTGCAGGTACCCGTAGACCAGCCCTGCATTGCATTAAAAATGGTGGGGCAAATCACACAGTCACCAGCAGCAGAGGCAGCCGCTTCTGCAAGGAAAGACCAGAAGAGCAAGCATGAAAAGAGAAAAGTTTGGTGAGAGAGGCAAAAACTAGTGGACAAATGGAGAAATAACAGAATAAAGTGGCTGCTGTTGCGGTTCATTTATTGTCACGGCTTCTTTCATGGGAAATAATTTGATTTTCTGGTTTAATAATTGTCAACTTCAATGTCCATTACGGGTATACAGTTGAGATCAGATTTTACCACAACCATAGTGTTTGATTAATCAGTGTAAGTTTCACTGAAATCTCTCTACAGACTTTGTTCATAAGAAAAATATCACAATTTACTACTTTTTTGAGACTTGATTTTAAAACACAGCCGCAAAAGGTAGCACATAGCCACCACACACTAAGCCCATCTTTTTTCTTTCCCAAAGATGGCAAAACGAAGCCCTTTTCCCAGATATGGCAGTGCTATAAGATATCATAGAATATAAACGAGAACAAGCTCCAAAACAATCAAATAGTTTTGCAAATCTGTAATTCTCACACATTTTGTAGTCCATCAGTTACAAAAGGGCAGCTCGATTATAACACTAGTAGCTCAAGTGGATTTCAATCTACCAGCAAATTCATTATTTCACGTATAACGTGATTCAAAATTTAAATATGACATTCCCACATTGGGGAAAACCATAATCAAGAATACGAGGAGACTATGCAATTTACATTATTCATGTTACAAAAAGGGGAGAACAAAAAAAAACAAAAATGGAGTGCAAGATTTCATATACCCAAAACCTAACATGATTGTTCGAAGTCACACGCAGCTCACTCGATTTTCTCTACCACTTCCAGCCTGGTTTTCCTCTTCCAACCTTTTCATTGTAGCAACGACGTTGATGAACCCAGCAATTTGGTTTTTGCTGTATTCCTGAAAAGGAAATTGTGCATTTGTGTTATAAATAGACAGATTGAGACGGTAAAAATATTTTGAAAATTATTGAACACTTGATGCCAGCGCAGAATCTTTCTTACTGGGTGACATACTCAGTTTCTGGAAGATAGTAAGCCTGTATTGATGAGAACCCCGATTAATAATCTTTCTAATGAACATGTTCCCTGGGCATTTCTAGCTGGGAAATGCATCCAAGAACCAACGCAAATGGGTCAAACAGCAAGCCTCAAATCGTCACTTGTAAAACACTTCTCCTTCAATATACTTTTTAAGAACTTGTCAGATAGAATTATGAAGATGTTTGGCACGGTGTTTCACCTGCCGTGCCGCAGCTTTTTTTTTATTATTATTTTAAATGAATATGATTTGGTGTTTTTAGATCATTTTAATGTGCTGATGTCAAAAATGATTTTTAAAAAATAAAAAAAAATATCATTTTAATGTATTTCGACATGAAAAGCACTTTGAAAAGCTATCGCAACAACTCTCCCAAACAGGCCCATCAACCATTTGTAATTTTGGCTTGACATTTACAGGGACAAAATGATGTGGTTTTAAACCTGTGATCCGAGTCATAAGATAAAGATAAATCCATGAAAAACAGGCAAAAAAATAAATAAAGATACACTTATTAAAGTTTAAAATTGAGAAAAAAAATAATGAAATTGGTATACAACCTAGAAGAAAGGAAAATCTAAAACCAAATTATTAAGCACAAATCCCAAACAATCTAATACTGAAAAATAAAAAGTAAAAATAAAATTAGTTTGTTGAAATGTTAAATTAAAAAAATACCATTACAATTAATGGTGTCATAAAAGTATAACATTAGTGATTTAGTTGCATCATTTGGTGTTTTGTTAATTAACTATATATTTTAGTTTCTTGTTAATAAAATTGATTTGTCAGCGAGATAACTATGAATAAATAAATACAATTTAATAAGGGAAAAGGTACTTGTGTTTTTATTTATGATAAGAGTTGACCCAAAAACTATTTTTTATCATAGTTTTAAAACTCAACTCGCAGTCAATTTAAGATAAGGCTTGAGTCATGAGTTGAAAAGGTCAATAAAAATAGAATCAACTAGTTGGCAGACAATTTTTAAATCAAGTCAAGATGGGTCGATGAAGTCAGCTCGGACTTTTAATTGCGTTATGAGGTTATATTGGTCCTCCAGGTTGGGTTGCAGGTTTGACAAATTAATCTAGCTGACTTAAGTTCTTTTTTAATTGATATTTTTTTCTAAAGATTATCCCTAAGCATTAGATTTATTATAAATTAATCTTCGTGACTTTTTTTCTATGAGGTTATATTAATTTCACAACTAAAGTCGTAGGTTTAGTAGGTTAACCTAATGGACTTAAGGTTTTTTTTAATTGCCATTTTTTTTCAATCTTATCCATCAATATTGTATTGATTATGAATTAAGCTTCATGATTTATTTCACTTTACAAGATTATCTTGGTCTCATGACTCGATTCATGTGTTTTGCGGGTTTCGGTAAACCCATGCTAATTTATTGTGTCTTTCTTTTAGATTGATTTTTAAAAAAAAATTTCAATAATTTTTTTTTTAAAATTTAGCTTTATAAATTATTTTGATTTGCTTTTTATAGCGTTATCACAAACTTATGACCTTGGTTGTGGTTTTGACAAGTTATACTTGGGCTCAGTCATATGCTAAGTTTAAAACACAGTGAGTCTAACAACTTGTCAAACACAATATATATGGGTTCAACCATGTGCTAATATATTTTTAGATATAATATATTTGAGTTTAACCATGAGCTGATCTCAAATCAAAGTGAGTCTAATTGGCTGCTCAACACCATATACTTGGGTGCAACCATGTGTTGAGTAGAAGATACTGTAGGTTTTGGGTTGCCTCGTGTTATTTTTTTGTTTACTTTGCATGAGATTATATCGATCTTATGATTCAAGTTGTGGATTTTATAGGTTAAATATTTTGCTATTTTTCATTAAATATTTTTAATTATATTATTTAACATTGAATTGATTAAGAATTAAACCTCATAATTGATTTTGATTTGCTTTACATAGAGTTATCATGGTCTCATGATTGCAGTCACATATTTAATAGGTTAACATGAGTTAGTTTGGATCGACCAAAAATGTTATCATTTCACTATTATTTTATTAAAAATATGTCTCCTTGAATTTTTGTGAATCAAATTATATTTTTACGTGTTATTTTTGTTTTTTTTGGATCTCTACAACCGATTAGGTCATATTGGATCAACTTCCATATAATATCAAGTCATAATAGGTCAAATTCTACACGATTTTAGCTTTTTTATTAGAAAAGTATTAGCAATGACTGCATGTTTCTTATACATGTTCACAAAAAATTGACCAAAACCACAGTGCAACGTGAACCAATGATTTAAGTAACATTTATAATTCGATCCTTGAGGATTTTAAAAAACATTTTCATCATTCAAACTTGATCTTAATAGGTATTAGACCTCATAATTTGTTTTAATTCACTTCATATGAAGTTATTATAGTCTTGCGACATGATTTTGATAGATTAATCTGAGGCGATCATTTATTTTTTAAATTGATTTTTTTGCTTTCAATTTCATATTTTAACATTAATTTGATTGCGAATTTGACTTTATATATTTTTTCTTTCTATGAATATATCTTGATCTCATAATCCAAGTCTAACAACTTAATCCGGGCTGACTTGATTTTTTTTAATTAATTGTTTTTTTAATTTAATCCTTTAACATTATGATGATTATACATTTTTTATTTGTTTTCTATAAGATTATTATGGTCTCATGACTTAGATTGCGAGTTAATTAAATTTTTCCGAGTGTCTTTTTTATAAATTATTTATTTTCAACTCCACCATTAAATATTGTATTGAATAAGAATTATGTGTTATAATTTATTTTTGGCTTGCTCTCTATAAATTTATTCCAGTCCCATGACTTACATATTTGGACGGTCAACTCAAGTTGACTATTGTAATTTTTTCATGTTTTGTTTTAAAAATTTATCATTTAATATTAGATTGATTGATATTTGAGTTTTGTAATTTGTTTAAAAATTCTTTCCATGTGATTATCCTAGCCTCATAACTAAAGCTTGATAGATTAACTTTATCCGACTCAACTTGTTTTTCTAATTGAATATCGTTTTCAATTTCATGCTTTAATATTTAATTGATTGAGAGTGAAAGTTAATATTTTCTTTCTATTTTTTTTCTACAAAGTTATAAGGGTATAGTGACATGAGTTAGAGATTTGAGAGTAAATCCAAGTAGATTCAATATTTTATCTTCTAAATATTTTAAAAAAGATATTCTTAGTTTAGTTTTTTTTAGTTAAAATATATATTTATTGGTTATTCAAACTAGTTTTAGAATTATAAAGTCAACCATGTCATATTATATTAACATCCATGTATTTATATCTTTTCTGCCAAAAAGATGTCAAATTATTTTTATATTTAATAAAAATCACAGCTTAACCCGGACAATGACGTGGTTGCCACTTGCCACCGGATTAATAACTTTTTTTTAGGCCCTGTTTGTTTGCCGGAAAGTGGTTTTCTTTTGGAAAGTGAATTTCGGGGAAAATGAATTCCGATGTTTGACAGTGTTATGGAAAATGAACTGGAAAATACTTTCCAGTGTTTGTTTGTGTTATGGAAAATGAACTGGAAAATAATTTATTAATAAATTAATTTTTTTTTCAAGTTTATTAAAATAATGAGGAACAAATCTTACAAATTAAAAAGTTGAATGAGAATGAAATTGAAAAAAAATATAATTTCATAAATTATCTCAAGTAAAATAAATAATAATCAAAATAATAGAGATCAAATCTAAAAAATTAAAAAAAAATGAAAGGTGAATACATTAAAATAATAATAATTAACATTTCATAAATTATTTCAAATAAAATAAGTAACAACAAAAAAAATGAGGACCAAATTTGATAGATAAAAAATTTCAATAAAAAAATGATAAGAAAAAAACAAATAACAATTATAAAAATAAGGACCAAAATTAATATAAAAATTAAATTTTAAGAGATGGAATTGAAAAATAAATATTCAAAACAAATTATATATAGCAATCAAAAGTTTGAGGATCAAATTTGATATAATCAAAAAATAATGATATTTCTAAATTTTTCACAACTTCCGGAAAGTGTTTTCCGCTCAAATTTTCCGGAAAACATTTTCCTGAAAACCAAGCCAAATTTTTCTTTGACTGAAAAGTGTTTTCCGTTGACCAATTTTCCAGAATACAAATAAACACAAAAAAATTTAAAAAATGATTTCCTGAAAATCACTTTCATTGAAACAAACATGGACTTAATCATCAAAAGTGAACGGGATCGATTTGCAATATCTAATTATCTATGGAGTCGCGAGGTAGCCGATAAAATCAAAGGAAAACCCCACATAGAAGGGGCATTTTATTTTTATTTTTATTTTTATTTTCTTTGCAGACAGAAAACGACTCCAGTCCGTGCCGAGTTGAAAAACAGAAAAGCAAACAGTAGACAGGTGGCGTCCATAAGTCGTCACCACTTCCTTGTCGCTTTGTCAATAAATAGTTAAACTAGAGATTTATTTAACAAACAGCTTGATTATTCTAATGTTAAAAGGAATCACTGGACTAAATTTAATAGCAGAAATCAATGGAGTTGTTTTTACTCGAAAATGTATATATTTTTTTAAATATTTTTAATATCAACATATTAAAATAATATTAAAACATTAAAATTTAATTTATTTTTTAAACACATTTAAAACAATAACTCTTAATATAAAAAATAAGCAAAGTTCCAACTCTTACGGGAATATAAAAATATAAATTAAGATCCTCTCTCATTTTCCATTTTGTTGTGTTTTGTCATTATAATTTAATAAAAAAATTATAAATCCAAATTAAATGAAAACGAAAACAATTTAATTTCTTACGTTTTATTTATTCAAGAAATAAAAAATAAATCATCGATTTATAGAAAACATGAGAGAGGTCCAAATCCCAAAAACAAGAGGCTTAATAATTATTTGTTAAAATAAATTAAAGAGAGTAGTTAAATCAAGTTTTAGAGTTACTGGGACTAAGCTATAATTTACTCGTTATACTACAACCTTTTAGAACAGAGATTAGTATAGCTTTTCAAAGTGTTTTTTATGTTGAAATATATTAAAATGATATTTTTTTATTTTTTAAAAATCATTTTTAACATCAGCACATCAAAATGATCTAAAAACATTAAAATATATTTATTTTAACTATTGCAAACAGCTTCTACTTCTGTTTAACGAAAATAGAAGTCACCACCACCACCTTCAACCCAGCCCATACACAAAATCTCTCTTTCAGAATCACTTCTTCCTTCCTTTCTTTTCTCTCTCAAACAGACCCTACAATCTTCCACATGACTCCAATTCCGTCGGAGAATGGCGACGACGGTGACGACGAGCGAGAAGAAGACGATGAGAAAGAAGAGGAACCAAGACTCAAGTACCAAAGAATGGGAGGCAGCATACCTAACCTTTTATCCAGTGATGCGGCTTCCTGTATAGCTGTTGCCGAACGCATGATCTCTCTCGGCACTCTCGACGGAACCGTTCACATCCTCGATTTCCTCGGCAACCAGGTAAGACCTCACTCTATCGCTTTCTCTCCGTGTCTTTCGAGACAATTGTTTATTAATTTGTCAAATTTCTGCATTTAGGTTAAACAATTTATGGCACACACGGCGGCGGTTAATGATCTTAGCTTTGATGTGGAAGGAGAATATATTGGAAGTTGTTCAGAAGATGGCACTGTTGTAATCAATAGTCTTTTCACCGACGAGAAGGTTTTGAAGTTTGAATATCATCGGCCGATGAAGGCAATTGCTTTAGATCCTGGATATTCTAGAAAAACATCTAAAAGATATGTTGCTGGTGGGTTAGCTGGTCAATTGTGTTTTAATTCCAAAAAATGGCTTGGCTACCGCGACCAGGTTAGGACTAGTATGAGTATTGTGTACCTGCTTGAGAGTCTGGTTTTTGTTATTGAATGCTGCTGTGAATTTATTTGTTCCATTTAGGTTTTGCACTCTGGTGAAGGTCCAATACATGCAGTGAAGTGGAGAACGAGTCTCATTGCCTGGGCTAATGATGCGGGTGTGAAAGTTTATGATGTTGCTACTGATCAAATCATAACTTTTATTGAAAGACCGCGGGGGAGTCTGCATCCTGAGCTTTTGCCCCCTCATTTAGTTTGGCAGGTTAGTTAAAGTGTCGACCCTTGAGTTGAATGAATAGTATCAACTGTTCTTTTCACCGTGGTTATTATATTGTTGAATCTAGTGGTTTCAAAATTAACATCAATGTTCTGCTCTCTGGCTTTGTGGCATCCCATCACATCCAGGATGATACGCTCTTGGTTATTGGGCGGGGGACGTTTGTGAAAATAGCATCGATAAGAGCTAATGAGAAAAAGGGTGCCAATGGGACATATAGGCATGTTCCAATGTCTAGTCTGAACCAGGTGGATATTGTGGCTTCTTTTCAAACCACCTATTATATTTCAGGAATTGCTCCGTTTGGTGATTCTTTGGTTGTTCTAGCTTATATTCCTGTGGAAGAAGATGAAGAGAAGGGATTTAATACCACCTTGTCATCAAGACAGGTATCTTCTCTTTAATTCTATGTGTACTTTGTTAAATGATGAACTCTGACCCATATCTTAGTTCATCTCTAGCAGATTAAAAATGAATTTTGATAGCAATTTATTATGAAACCGGTCTACACCTGTTTAGATCCATGACAACAGTAAAAAAAAATCATTTATGGAGGGTTACATGCCGCATATGTGTATGTGTATTCCTGAGGTCTTTATCAAGTCCGGGGTCATTTTATCTCCAAGCTCTTACAGTTTTTTTAAGGTTCATGTTTTTGCTACATCTTTTGAAACATTATAACCTCAAAATTTTAGTATTTTACTTATTGAAAATGCTAGCAATCTGAGTCATTTTTTATGCCATGGAGTTCTGCACTTCCTTGGGCTTGAAAGTTCTGTTTTTTTTTTTTTTTTGGCCTCTTCCTTTTCTTTCTGACAATTTCTTGTTTTCAGGACAAGGCACGGGTTTGTGTTTCTTGTAGATATTTTATCTGTTTCAGTTTTTATAATTGGTCTTATTCTCTTCAGAACCTAATCCTTGTTTTTCTGTGCTTGCTTCTTTTTTGCTGTCTTTCAATTATTTTGTCAGCATGCTTATGAATGGATTGTTGATAATGGCATGTTTCTTCCCGGTGTGATTTAGCTCATTTCTGCAAATATTTTAGATTTAAAAGATGAAAACTTGTTTGCAAGTCACTTTTGTGGAAATAGGTAGAAACTGTAGTTGCTGAATTATCTATTTAAATCAGGGCAATGCACAGAGACCAGAAGTACACATAGTTACATGGAATAATGACGAACTTGCAACAGATGCCCTACCTGTACATCGTTTTGAGCACTGCAAGGCAAAGGACTATTCCCTTGCTCATGCTCCTTTCTCAGGTTAACATATTGGATTATTTGAAATTCATGGTCTTTTAGTCTAGAGGACTGCATTTAAATAGCTTCAATACTGTTTCATGTGAAAGCAGGTAGCAGTTATGCTGGTGGTCAATGGGCTGCTGGGGATGAACCATTATACTATGTTGTATCCCCAAATGACGTGGTGATTGCAAAACCTAGGTTATCATTGACTCTTTCTCATAGTTTAGCTTTTGAAGGTGTCATTTTAGTTCTTTGCTTGTGTTATGAGCTTATAGGTATTAATGGATTCGATGGTGTTCTAAAATTATTCTAGAACACCTTTCAGTTCTAAATGATTCTTGCTGTCTATTCAAGAATAGGCAGTTAGAATTATATCCTGAATTATCTTCTCAAATGCATCATCAGTATTGCAAGTGCCTAGTTCTTTCATTTAACTCACCCATTCACCCTTCCAAATTGCATCTTATGATTCAAAGCATGAGCTGATCAAGAACATTATGTATTGAGCATCTGAGCTCGGATTTATCAAAGCGATATGAAGTTCCACATCTTCTCCAATCCACCAGCCTGGGCATGTGTTTGTTTTTGTATTATCTTTTGGTTTCGAAGAGAACTTAATTTATTTGTCTCTGTTAGGGACACTGAAGATCATATTGCGTGGCTTCTAGAACATGGTTGGCATGAAAAAGCATTAGAAGCAGTTGAAGCAGGTCAGGGCAGGAGTGAACTCATTGATGAGGTATTTTGGTTTATTTATCTGTTAGACAGCTTTAAAATATTTAGAGGTTTTCCATGTCTCACACAACAAATACAACATATAACTTCAGTTATAATTACATAAATGACAACATTTTGTCTGAACTTGATTGCCGAGGAAGACCTTTTTGCTACTTTTTTCATTGTTGTCTCTCTTTAAGTATACCTTTATGAAATAGCATTTTCTGCATATAATTTGGTGTTGCTTTTTTCAAAACACAGCTGTCTCCCCTCTCCTCTTCCTTATCAGCGCATGAATGATCAAATGAGTTTTGTTTTGTTTTTCTTTATGGTTATAAATTAGTTTTTTAAATTTCCTCTGCATGTGCTCGTAAATTTCAATAGTTATACGTTGCATGATAATGCCAAGCATTCATTTTATTTTGTGCATGATTTCCAAGAATTTAAAGACTGGAAGCACAATATTGATTGATGCATGCATGGTAAACAGTTCTGGATAATGGTTTCTTCAGTTTGTGTAATGTTTGAAGCCATAAGCATTGTGATGCCCCTGTCGTACCCACTCATTTCTTTTCGTCAATATGTTCCTTCAGTTTATGGCTATAAAACTTTCTTGCTGCAGTTGCATGCAATGATTATTTTTCATTTTAGAAAAAGAAGCATGCGACATAAATATAATCATGTTAATTTGTTTTTTGTCCTAAGTGGTCCTTCTTTGAGATCCATGTTAATGACTTAAATTTTTATGCTATAAGCGCAGGTGGGATCCAGTTATCTTGATCATTTGATCGTGGAAAGGAAATATGGCGAAGCTGCATCTTTGTGTCCCAAATTGTTGCGAGGGTCTGCTCCAGCATGGGAAAGGTAAGATTTAAGAAAAACAACTAATGTGATATCTCCTCTGCATGCATTGTTAATAACTGACCAGAGGCTTCCTTTTGCAGATGGGTTTTCCATTTTGCTCATTTGCGTCAGCTTCCTGTGTTGGTCCCATACATGCCAACAGAAAACCCAAGACTTCGTGATACTGCCTATGAGGTTACAAGAGTGAAAAATCTTCATGCAGTTCCTTTCATAACTTCTCTAATGCATTGGCTCATGATCTAGGTATTTTTGATGCACAGGCTGCTCTTGTAGCTCTGGCGACAAATATGTCTTTTCATAAAGATCTCCTGTCAACTGTCAAATCTTGGCCACCTGTGATTTATTCTGCATTGCCTGTTATATCTGCCATAGATTCTCAGCTAAATACCTCTTCGATGACTGATGCACTCAAGGAGGTTGGTCAGAGAACTGGTTTGTGCTGTTTGATTTCTGATATTTGATGGTGTTTGTCACTAATCATAACTCCTTTTGATATCAGGCACTAGCAGAGTTATATGTAATCAATGGGCAATATGAGAAAGCCTTTTCACTTTATGCTGATGTAAGTTTGTTCCTGTGAATTTGCTCACAAAGAAAGCAGTGGTTTTGTCTGTTTAAAAATGATTCAGGAAACAAGGTGCTGCATTAATTTTATTTGACATATTTTTCTTATTTGTTTTCTTTGCTGGCTTTCACCTTTCAGCTTATGAAGCCAGATATATTTGATTTCATTGAAAAACACGACTTACATGATGCCATCCGTGAAAAGGTATGACTGCAAGATAAGGTGAAGTAGCAGTATGTTTTGTTTTGTGGTTTTCCTACTCTTTTGTCATTGTCATGTAAGATCAGATTTGTATCTCCATTTGAAATGTTA
Source organism: Salix arbutifolia (assembly GCA_025169955.1). Lineage (NCBI taxonomy): Eukaryota > Viridiplantae > Streptophyta > Magnoliopsida > Malpighiales > Salicaceae > Salix > Salix arbutifolia. Next base: position 272,942 of record CM045910.1, on the reverse strand, counting down.
AGTTTGAGTCTAAATTTTTTCCAAAAACAATCCTTTAGATGTTTACTATATGCCTGCAGTTCTGCTGACATTTTGATACGGTCACGAATATGTATTGCAAATTAAATGACCTCAAAGGAGCCTTATTATTGATATTCTGACTCTGAAATTTTATGTTTCTGCTTATTATTGCAAAAAATTAATGGTTTTTCATTTTGCTTTCTAGCTTTTTTAGTTATTCAGCCTGTTCTTATTTCATAATATGATTGACTCACTGTTAATTCTTTTGCTTGTGATTGTTCAATTACAGGTTGTCCAACTGATGATGCTTGATTGCAAATGCGCAGTTCCTCTATTGATCCATAACAAGGACTTAATAACTCCACCTGATGTTGTCTCTCAACTGCTGAATGCCAGCAATAAGTGTGATTCAAAATATTTCTTGCACTTATATCTTAATGCATTATTTGAAGTGAATCCACATGCTGGAAAGGATTTTCATGATATGCAGGTATGGAGAAGGCTGACTATTTGTTTTTGACACTTTCTTTTTCTATCTATAATTTGTTCTCAATGAATAGTTCCCCTTCTGTAAAGGTTTCAGTTTCTCTTACAGTTTTACTACTAGTAGAAGAAGATAAGGACATGAAAATCTTGAATGCTTTGATCTTAGTGTCAAAATTGAAGTGACATGAACAGAGACATTCACTCACTCTTATTACAGTGATTTATACATCGTAACACCCATGAAAATGTGTTTTGGATGTCATTGATGCAAGTAAATTGTGCATGGCACATTGTCACAATATCATTGTTTTCTTAGCTGTTCTACCTGCCAATTTGAATTCAAGTGGCATCATGATCAAGTCTCTCTTGTCAAAAAGGAGCTGCTTGTTCTGTAACTCTGCATTTTGTTGTTGAGCTTCAGTATAAAGGTCAAGTTTTTATTCTTTCTTAAGCTATAAGGTCCATTTTTAATTACTGGAGGAACCATGACAGGGGTTTCTCCCCAACAATTCATCCCATTCCAATTGTTGGCAAAAATGTTAATGTCCTAGCATTTGGTCCTATTTTCAGCTGCTTGATATGTAATGATTGACATGTCTGTGCAGTCTGCAATATGTAATAATTGATGTAATCTTTTTATTTTTATCAAGTCAGATAGAGCTGTATGCAGATTATGATCTGAAAATGCTACTTCCTTTTCTCCGGAGCAGCCAACATTACACTCTTGAGAAGGTTTGAACAGTCAATAAACTGTCAATTATGATGTTTTATGCCAATGGATGTCAGTTCTTCCTGTAGTTATTTACTAATAAATTGATCAGTTGAACTCTTTACATCTCAGGCATATGACATTTGTGTCAAAAAAGATCTTTTAAGAGAGCAAGTCTTCATACTTGGAAGAATGGGAAACACAAAAAGGGCCCTAGCTGTCATCGTAAACAAATTAGGGGATGTTGAAGAGGTATATATTGTATCTGGTTTGAAATCATCAGATGCTCTATTTCTTTTTTTTCTTTTTTTGGTTGGGAGTATTGGCAGCAATAAGAAAAAGGATAATTGTGGTTGCAGGCTGTGGAATTTGTAACCATGCAGCATGATGATGATTTGTGGGAAGAATTAATTAAGCAATGTCTTCACAAACCTGAAATGGTACGTTTAGGACTTGTGCTACTGATTGCTGTTCTTCACACATTTTGCTGTGCAATATTTAAAAAAACTAAAAGGCGTTGATGTTTTACCGTGCTCCTGGACATACCATAATGGATTTCAACAGTAAAATTACCTTTTTGCCCCTTGGTCCAAAAATTTTAACCCTTGGTTTCAGGGGTATTTTGGACATTTTCATAGGACCCGTGTGACATATATAAATTGTTAGGGGTGTCCTGGTCTTTTCTGTTTTTATTCGCACAATGAAACTACCTATTTACTCTTGGGCGCCGACAAAAGGACGAAGGTTGGATGAGGGTATTTTCAGTATTTTGCCTTAAATTAAACAATACAATTACTCCTTTGCCCTCGGGTGAGGCACATATTGAGCATTGGAGGCGAGGGCAGTGTAGGGTTTTCACGTTTTGTACATAGTGAAACTACTTAACTACCCTCCAAAACAACAAAAACGAAGGCCTGGTGTTAGGGGATGATGATACTTTCATTCTTGGTTTTTTTGTGGTTATTGCTTGGTCTAGAGGTGTTTAGATAATTTGGAATTTTAAAATTATTTTTCCTCAGGGTTACTGTAGGCGTGTCGACCGGACGCGTCGTTAGATTTCAAACATACGTGCCTTTTAGGAGGTGCGTGTGGAGTCTGTTGGTGGTTGAAAATGACTGGTCGCCATGTTTACGGGTGTGCCACCATGTGCTCTTCCTCATGGTGGTGAGCGTGTCGTTGTATGGAGAGTGTAGTAGTGTTGATGGTCAGGTTTTCTTTCCCCTCTTTTCACTCTCCTACAGCGGCAAAATGCATGCCAATCCTCTAAGTTGCGTGTTTCATTTCGGTCGCTGGTATTTTATTTCAGTTTTCTTTTTGATTTCTTCAATAAAAGTTTTGAATGATTTCAATTATAGCCTTGAATTGAAATTGATCATATATGTTGTTTTTCGTTTTAGCCTTTATTCTTTTGATTTTTGGCTTGTTTTTGGTTCCTTTAATTATTTCGGTCTGTAAGTTTTAGTTTGTTTCAATCTCGTTCTCCAATTGAAATTGATTATATATGCTACTTTTCATTTCAATCCTTGTTCTTTTAATTTGTTTTTAGAAATTACACTACCATTTTTTTGAAAATCATTTTATTTTTTTTGGTTTCAAGATTTTGATTTGTTTCAGTTTTGTCCTTCATTAGCAATTAATTATACATTTTGTTTTTCATTTCAATCCTTATTCTTTTAATTTGTTATTTAGTATTAATTCTTTTGGTTTTTCAAGTCCTTCGATAATGTTTATTTTTTGTCCGTATTATGCATCTATGCTTTTAGTTTTGGTTTTAATTTTTGTTGTTTTATTTTCTTGAAATTTTATTTTTATTCGGTTTAGTCCTAGAATTTTAATTTATGTTAGTGAAATATTTAAAATTAATATTTTTGCCTCTTTCCTCTTTTTTTTTTTGTGTTTTTGTTGTTATTTGGATCAAATGATTTTTTTATGCTCCTAATATTTATTTTAGTTCTTTCTTTTTTTGCTGTTGTTTTTGTTTGTTTTTTTGTTCTAAGTGATTTTTTTTATTCTTCAAGATAATTTTATGTTTTCATTGTTTGCGCAATAATAATGATACTTTTAGTGATTTTTTTTATTGTTTTCTTGCTTGCTTTTTTGTAAAAATGTTTTTTTTTAATGATTTTAATTGTTTGGGCAGTAACAATGATAATAATTTTAATTGTTATAGTTTTGATAATGATGGTAATGTGGCGGTAGATTTTCAATGATGTTTTTTTTCTTTTTATGGTGTATATAATCAACGATTTATTTTTATTGTTTAGTTATTGTAGGTGTTTCCACAATTTATATTTTGTTGTTGTGTTTAGTTTGTTAGATTGTAAAATAAACTAATCCTAATACAATGAATTCAATAATTTAGGTATTCGAATCTTCTTGTTTTTCTAATGGCGATGATAATTTTATGTTGGTGATTTCGTTGAAACCTGTTGAATAGATAAATTTATATTGATTTAAAAGTCATATAGTTTATTGGAAACTCGCGCTCTGCAGGAATTCTGCATAAATTTATTATTTAGCCCAAATTTATAGTATTATAAAAAAAATCTCACTCTTAATTTTTTTTTTCGCTGAAAAAAAAATGTTTTCAGTCATGACGGAGCACGGGCAGTTGGCTAGTATCCATATGTTTGTTGAGTTTCCTTCTCTTTTCTGCATCTTGGCAGGTAGGGGTGTTGTTGGAGCACACTGTTGGCAATCTTGATCCTCTGTACATTGTAAATATGGTCCCCAATGGCTTGGAAATACCTCGGTTAGTGCACCTGAAATCTTGTTATGTTTAATTTCTCACTCAATCCTCCCCTGTTCTTAAATGAAAGTTTTGCAATCTAGCTGTTTTGAAAAACACGATGACAACATCTAACTGCATTGTAATCCAAAGTATTTTAAAGTGAATTACCCATGGCTTAGAATCAATGAGGCTAGCTTTTGCAAATAACCTTATTGGGAAGATACAAGAAGGGCCATAATTGAAGTCTAAATTTTTTATCTGATGCAGGTCATCAAAAACAGATTGACAGAAGGTAGTTTATACATGACTAAACCTGCAAAAACTGATTCCTGATGACCCCTGCCTGATAAAATCCAATATGAAATAGCCTGCCCTAAGCTAGCCAGTTTTCTAAGTAGGAGCCATAGTCCTATGCAAATCAGAATACTTTCTATTCACCCTTTTGGATGTGAAATTCATTATGAATTGATCAGCGGTGCATGTAAAATAGCCTAGATACTTTTTAGAGCTGTAATAGTTTTTATTTAGCATTAAGAACCATGTTTTTCGAGCCCACTGCACAAAGGAAGCTGTATGTTTGCTCATCATGTTTGGTGATAGACTGGCTTCCTATTGGCTTCCTTGTGGTCTGTTTTGGCATGGAAATGGTAATTAGATTATGCTTCAAGATGACACTGTTCATGAAGTGTAATTCTGAACTAAATACAATGTTGCTGCTATCAGGCTTAGGGATCGTCTTGTCAAAATTATAACTGATTACAGAACTGAAACGTCTCTGAGACATGGGTGCAATGATATTCTCAAGGTATGCTTCACGCACCTTTCCTTTTTCATCTGAATAGAACGATCCTGGCTAACATTCCGAAGCTGTTTTGAGACGAACAGACTGATAGCGTAAATCTCTTGGTGAAATATTACAAAGAAGCAAGACGGGCTCTTTGCTTCAGCAAAGAAGAGGAAGCTCGAGTGAAAAGGGGGGGTGGCAGCGGGGATTCTCAAGCAATTTGGAGAACAGAAGGTGCAAGAGCCATGGAGGCCAAGTCAAAAACCAGGGGAGACACAAGATGTTGCATGTGTTTTGACCCCTTCTTTATACGGGATGTAGCGGTTGCCGTATTCTTTTGCTGTCATGCTTATCATATGTCCTGTCTTATGGATTCTATGCATACTGTAGTAAGTGGAAAAAAAGGGAGTGGAGCCACTTCCAGGATGTCAGAATATGATTATGATGATAGCAATGAGGAGGAGGATGACGAGGAAAGCGATTCTGGTGTACCCCGGCTGAGATGCATCTTATGCACCACCGCTGCTAGTGTGAGATAGTAACGTGTCACCTATACTTTTCTTTTACTTTCTTGTTTTACCTATCTTTTCTGTTTTTGCTCCGGGTGGGTGGGTGGTGGTTGTGAGAGACACTCGCACACATCATATCACATGCTGTGCCTGTTCATCAATTTTTCAGTTTTGGATGAGCTTCGTTTGTCAATTGATTTGTCTTATGTATTGTAGTTATTTTCGGAAAAAAGGTTAAATTATTATTTTGTTTGGCCGTTTAGTGGAGATTTCAATGTATACACCTTTTTTCTCCATCTGTAATATTAAATTTGTACAAGAGACCGAAAGTGGATGATTTGTATTCTCTATAAATTAGGTGACAATTTATCATTTGATTTGTTGCTTCCGTGCTTTGATTTGCAAGGATCTTGATGCCGATCAAGGTAATCGTGTTTGTCCTTTAATTTGCTTTAAGCTTTGCTCAAATCTTGTATGTTTTGTTTGTTTGTTTGTTTGTTTTAGAGCTTATTCATTGGGCTCTTTTTTTGGTGACAATTTATCGTTTGGTTTGTTGATTCTGTGCTTCAGTTGGTAAGGATCTTGGTGTTCATCAGGTTTGTTGTTTTTGCCTTTCTAGTACCTTTAAGCCGTGCTTAAATCCTGTTTGTTGTCTTTGTGTTTTTAGAGCTTTATTTATGTTTATATGAATGGAAACCATGTTTTTATCCTGGCATGAAAGTTTTGCTTTCAATTAATTTCTCTTCAACCTTTTTTTTAACCACTGATGTGTTTTTTTTAACATCAAAACCTATTAGCACTATATTCATAAAAAAATAAAATAATAACAAAAGTGGGGTTAGGGTAGGCACATGAGGGGGAGTTTCTTGTTTTCACTTGCTAGACCCTCAAAAGTTTGAATCGCTATTTTATAAATTTCATCAATTATCTAGAAAATATTTTTACTACTTGAAATCGTATTTTTTAAAAGTAGAGTAATTAATATGATTATTCTATGAAGCTCTATTGTGAGATGTGGTGTGTAGATGGATTTGAAACATGAGATGTTAAGGAAAAACATATATTAAATATAGGATATGAAATATAATAAATGAAAGTATACGATTGTTATACAATAAAATGAAATAAACCTTTTAGTTTCCAGAAAATAGTTTTATGATTTCTTGATCTAAAATGTAATGATACATATATTAAATCTCTTTGATTTTTAAAAATAAAAGATTCAAGTTTACCAATTGGAATCGATGTGTTGAAGGGTAATTTAGGAAAATAAAACTAAATAAATCAGGGTAATTTAGGAAAATAAAAATAAATAAATCATCATGGAATGAAAAAGTATAGATATGAACTTGGTGGTCAGCAAAAACTTTATCAGATCAATCCAAAAATTAAATACGGTGATGATCTCTGTCTTTTACTGCAAAGAAGTTTGCGTATAGAAAGCACTACCGAAACAGCTGAATCAATGCCAGAAACAATCCAGGCTTCGATTGCCTTTTCTAAAACAAATAACTATATTAAACAGTATTACAATTCGGTAATGAAAAAAATACAAAATCGGGTTCTTAGCTCAGTGGTAGAGCATTTGACTGCATATCAAGAGGTCACCGGTTCGAACCCGGTAAGGCCCTTATGGTTTTCATCTTACAAAACAATTTGGTCCTTTTATTTGTGCCAATATTGACAAGTGTCCATGGGAGTATTTTTCAGTTCAAGATAAATACAGGGGCTAAACCGTGAACTCACTTGTTTAATGCTGTAAACAGACATCTATACAGCACGTGTACTACACCTGCATTTCTCCATTCCATGTAATGAAACTGGCATGCCTTTATTACAAACAAGGACTTCAATTGTGAAAAAAAAATTGTATCAATTTTATTCTTAAAATTTTAATCTCTAGAAAACCTAATTATTGGACAGTGAGATGTTTGGATAAAAAAATAATTATTTTCTGTATATGTATTTCTCGTTGAAGAAAGAAAAGGAAGGACAATGAGATGTTTGGACAAAAGAATAATTATTTTCTGTACATGCGCTCCTCAATAAAAAAAAGAAGAAGGATAGTGAGATGTTTTAACAAAAAAACAATTATTTTCTGTACATGTTTTCTCAATGAAAAAGAAAAAGAAAAAAGGACAATGAGATGTTTGGACAAAAACAATTATTTTCTGTACATGTGTTCCTCAATAAAAAAAAGAAAAAGAAGGACAATGAGATGTTTGGATCAAAGTTGTCAATACCGTTTCAGTTAATGCTTCGTTTTTTCAATTGAAATGGAATATTTCAGTCTCGAAATGTTTCGGCGCGCCGTTTCGAGGTTGTACTGTTCATGTATAATTATTTAATTATATGTATAAAAAAATTAAAATATTAATTTATCAAACATAATTCAAATTTAAGATAAATGAACTTTAAATTATACAATACAAACACAAAGTAAAACAACCATAATCTCAAAATTTAAAATATTTTTAAATAAATGAGACTCTATACATACAAACTATACAATTATACATACAATCAATCATCAATCAGTAACTTGTAGAAACCCTACATGTGTCGCCACATGTAGCTTATCATGGCTATTACCAGGCCAATGTGTTTATCTCCAAGAAGTGTGAGAGGACCACCACGTCCTTTTCCTTGTAATAGATTAGAGGACCACGTGGTCCACGTTCTTTTCCCTTTCCTAGCTATCTATATCAGGGTTATTGATATCGTTTCGGCCGAAATGTTTTGTATCAAGAAAAAAAACGAGATAAAATGACGTCGTTTTTGTCTCGTTTTAAATACCTTTCCGTACCGGAATTACCGGTTGAAACACCCCGGAATCACTCCGGGTGTGCCGTTTCGGCCACAGGGAAAAAATTCATTTCTCGCGCGTTAATCTCCCGCCCGCTTGCCTGGCCAAAATTCACAACTGAATTAATGTCTACACTGCACTTCTGCAGTAGTGATGTGACCTATCATTATATATATATATATATATATATATATATATATATATTATTTATGAGATGTATTGAAAATGCAAAAATAAAAACAATAAAAATTAAAAAAAATATTATAAAAAAATAAAATTGTTATCAACTTTGATTTTATAGAAAATAAAATTATATTTTTTTTGCTTTTTAAGTTTTTTTATATATATAATTAATTAATTATATATGAATAGTACAATCCCGAAACAGCACACCGAAACGCTTCGAAACCGAAACATTTCGTACCAATAGAAAAAACGAAATAACAACAGAAACGGTATTGACAACCTTGATCTATACAGGCCAGTTGAGAGAAAGCTATTCCAAGTCTCTCTCTCCTAAACTCTAGGTCAGGCTAGGATCGTTCCTGCTTTGTTCCATCAGTGAAGAGCATGGCTGTCAAAATAACGATTTTGACACAACACAGAAGGGGCTTCTGAAACTCGAATCGTAAAATCGTACCTGAATTTTTCCATATAAAAATCATAAAATCACAGTTAAAATCGTGTAAGTAGAAAAATCATAAAATTATAAGTAAAATATTTCCGAATACAATACTTCATAATTATGGCCATAAAACTTCATTAGTTAAGGTTCATACATAATTTAAAATAACTTAAAAATAGATTACAAAACAATTATGTCCATAGAATTTCATTAAATAAAAACTAACAAATTTAAAACAAATATTCTGCTAGCGTGCTATGTAAACTAAAATCAGTCTCATTAGTCATTACCGTCATCTTCCTTGCTATTTTTAATACATTCATCAAAAGTATTACTATTTAAAATATTATTAGTATTACTACTGGTACCAACACCCCAACACCGATATTGATAGTACTAGCTCCAACTCCAACAAATTATTTTGACATTAGCAAATAAAAATGATCTAAAAATACTATAAAAATATAATTTAAAGTAAAAAATAACAATAAAAAATTCAATTATAAATTTTAAAGTTAATATTTAAATAAACACATGAGAATCAAGAAATATTTATTGTTTAAAAATGATGTGTGCATGGCTGCATGTATTTAACAAACCAAGAGAGAGAGAGAGAGAGCGTGGGGGACAGGAGGGGGGGGGGTATGCCTAGGTGGTGCCTAGGTGGCAAGAGAGAGAGGGGCCTGTGTTGTAGAAGGGTGAATAAGGGGGGGCCTATGCTTAGGTGGCAAGAGAGAGATGGGTCTGCGTCAGAATGTAGAAATTTCAAATTAGAATAGCATGGGATCGTAAAATCGAACCGGTCAGGTCTGATTTTATGATTTCATATGATTTTACTGTTTTTTGACCGATTTTGACCCCAACCGATTTTTCTACCCGAGTTAACAAGGTTTGATGAGTTGACTCGTAAAATCATATGATTTTGCGAGTCAACTCGCGATTTTAAAAACCATGGTGAAGAGTGAATTGAAGATATTATCACGCCGGTTCATAAAGATATTGGCGATAAAGCCAGTGAAGAGTGAACTGAAGATTGAAGAAGAAAGATTGGAGGTTGTGAATTGGGGTTGTGAGGTGAGGACTGGGGAAGAAAAGTTAGGTTTTCTTTGGTTTTCATAATTGAATTTGAGGTAGGGCAAAATGATTTGGGGGTGCTGTGGGGTGGGGAACTATTCAGTTTCAATTTAATTAATTTATGTCTTTTAAAGGCCTACACGGCACAACCGGTGTGATACCGGCGCATTTCGGCAGGTATTGGGCTGAAATATACGGTACGGGCCAAAATTTAAACCCTTGGTTTTAAAAGTAGATTTTATAGAATAATCAATATGATTATTCTATAAAGCAATCATATTTTTTTTTCAATCTCTTTGATTTTTTGTTCCATTAAAAATAAAAGATTCAAGTTTACCAATTGGAATCGACATGTTGAAGGGTAATTTAGGAAAATAAAAATAAATAAATTATCATGGAATGAAAAAGTATAGAGATGACTTGGTGGTCAGCAAAAACTTTATCAGATCAATCCAAAAATTAAATATGGTGATGATCTCCGTTTCTTACTGCAAAGAAGTTTGCGTGTAGAAAGCAATACCGAAACAGCAGAATCAATGCCAGAAACGATCCAGACCCAGATTACCTCTTAAAAAAAATAACTAAATTAAACGATATTAGAATTTGGGTTAAAAAAAAATGGGTCCTTAGCTCAGTGGTAGAGCATTTGACTACAGATCAAGAGGTCACCGGTTCGAACCCGGTAGGGCCCTTATGGTTTTCATCTTACAAACCAATTTGGTCCTTTTATTTGTGCCAGTATTGACAAGTGTCCATGAGAGTATTTGTCAGTTCAAGATAAATACAGGGGCTAAACCGTGAACTCTCTTGTTTAATGCTGTAAACAGACATCTATATAGCACGTGTACTGCACCTGCATTTCTCCATTCTATGTAATGAAACTGGTATGCCTTTATTACAAACAAGGACTTTAATTGTGAAAAAAAGTGTCTATCACTTTTATTCTTAAAATTTTAATCTCTAGAAAACCTAATTATTGGACAATGAGATGTTTGGACAAAAGAATAATTATTTTCTGTACATATGTTCCTCATTGAAAAAAGAAAAGGAAGGACAATGAGATGTTTGGACAAAAGAATAATTATTTTCTGTACATGTGCTCCTCAATGAAAAAAGAAAAAGAAGGATAGTGAGATGTTTTGACAAAAAAACAATTATTTTCTGTACATGTTTTCTCAATGAAAAAAGAAAAAAAAGGACAATGAGATGTTTGGACAAAAACAATTATTTTCTGTACATGTGTTCCTCAATAAAAAAAGAAAAAGAAGGACAATGAGATGTTTGGATCAAAGTTGTCAATATCGTTTCGGTTAATGTTTAGTTTTTTCAATTGGAATGGAATGTTTTGATTTTGGAATGTTTCGGCGCGCTGTTTCGGGGTTGCACTGTTCATATATAATTAATTAATTATATGTATAAAAAAATTAAAATATTAATTTATCAAACATAATTCAAATTCAAGATAAATGAATTTTAAATTATACAATACAAACACAAAGTAAAACAACCATAATCTCAAAATTTAAAATATTTTTAAATAAGTGAGACTCTATACATACAAACTATACAATTATACATACAATCAATCATCAATCAGTAACTTGTAGAAACCCTACATGTGTCGCCACATGTAGTCATCATGGCTATAACCAGGCCATTGTGTTTATCTTCAAGAAGTGTGATAGGACCATCATGTCCTTTTCCTTATAATAGATTAGAGGACCACGTGGTCCATGTCCTTTTCCCTTTCCGAGCTATCTATACAGGCAAGTTGAGAGAAAGCTATTCCAAGTCTCTCTCTCCTAAACTCTAGGCCAAGCCAAGATCGTTCCTGCTCCGTTCCATCAGTGAAGAGTGAACTGAAGATATTGTCGTGCCGGTTCGTAAAGATATTGGCGATGAAGTCAGTGAAGAGTGAACTGAAGATTGGAGAAGAAAGATGTAACACCCTCAAATTATAATATCATGAATTCTCCCAACATTTCTTTACCAATGTCAAGTGTTAGGTAATATGTCTAAATTATGGGATTTTTTTTTGAAATTTCGGCAGAGTTTCCTCTATTTTTGTTGATACCAAGTTATTGACAACACTTCTATTATATGTCATTACAACTTTCATCTTGATCCAATCAACCTGGATCACATTCTCATCAAACAATAACTCAATATTCATACTTATCAATATATGCAAGTCTCATAAAATCAATTAGTAAATTAACATAAATGTACTACCAAAACAACTCAAAAGATAAACAAATTCACCATTATACGTAATAAATGCTAACTAACTACATATAAGCCTTTAAACCACATAAATACGACTTTAAGATTAAGAGTCATAATATACTTATAATAAAGCTTATCTTATCATTTTGAAGATGATTTGGTCATACTAACAACTATACATATACATAATACATCCACTACATGTTACACCTTCTACTTAATTTTTACAACACAAAAGGATTTACATTCAAAATAACGATATGAATATTACATTCCAAAATAGTAATTCAAAAACAAGAGTATTCCTATATCTAACGATCTGCATCACCTCGCGATGTACCTGTTTCAACAATAACAATATTAAGTCACTTATTCACTATATTATTCTAATATTAATTAATTACTCTTAACCTTGAAATTTAATAATTTTACTTCAGTCTAACTTAATCCCTTAATTTACATAATCTTTTCAAAATTTACCAATCTAGCTAACTCATCTTAATTACCAAATAAATCTAGCACTTTCATATAATTACTCAGAAATTTGGTTTCCTTCCTCAGTCACCAATAGATCCAGTACTTCCATTCGAATTACCCATCATCCGGCTAACCTCTTTTGTTTAGCCAATCAATCTAGTAATTCCATTTGAATTTCCCATCATCCGGCTAACCTCTTTTATTAGCCAATCAATCCGGTAATTCCATTTGAATTACCCAGCATCCGGCTAACCCCTTTTATTAGCCAATCAATCCGGTAATTCCATTTGAATTACCCAGCATCCGGCTAACCTCTTTTATTAGCCAATCAATCCGGTAATTCCATTTGAATTACCCCATATCCGGTTAACCTCTTTGTTAACCAACAAAACCGGTAATTTCACAAAATTTACCGGTAATCCACATAATCATAACTCAATTTATTCATTTGCTCCATTCGTTTAATATCAATTAAATGAGCAACATAGATTATTAGGGAAACTAAAAATTATAAAATAAGGTGATGAATCACCTACCTTCTGCTCGAGATGACCCGGCTCCTCCTGTCTGATAACCTGCTCCAGACACAACTCCTGAATCAATCAAGTGTCACTATATCATTAGTCCATCAATATTTTTCTTACGTGCCGAAACACAAAGCATGTAATATTTTTATTTGTAATTTGTTCTAATAAAATTCATTCTCAAATATAACATCATTATCTTACATTCAACCTCATATTTAACTCAAGTTACGTCTTTGCTTACTCTATGTTCATAATTCCTCCATCAAATAATTCTTCTATTCTTTATACCCTCACCTCATATTATTCATTTTATCTAAATACTATATTCAAACACAATCTAGACATCTTGTCTTCATATTTTCTTTTAACTAGTTTATTTCTCTTTTAATTTGAATTTACTTATTATTATTTTCTCAATTTAAATGCTATCACTTCATTTAGTCTTTCTTATATTTTCAATTATCATGATTAAACATGGTTTGTTTCTAAACATTAACATCAAAACTCATTCTCCCACTTTTTCCTTCATTTGGCCAAATGTGGTGTTCTTTTTCCTCCTCCAATTTTTTCTTCATTTTCTTGTTATTTCAACTTATTTTCATTCTATTCCACTTCAATTTCATCATTTTTCCTTCCCCTCCTATTTCCCCCAAATTCACATAAGAACCCTAAGTTCAAAAATCTAGGATTTAAGGGAAACTAAGGTAAAACTACATGAAATTACTTCCCAACTTAATCAAATAAGCTTAAGAACACATCTAAATCAAACATGAAATCTAAACTTCTCATGCTTACCTATTGTTTTTCTTCCAATTTCTCTTCTCTTCCAAGGTTAGCTAAATTTCCCTTCTCAAATCCTCCTTCCTTCACTTGCTTTAGTGCTTTATAGGGTGAACTTGCAAGCTTATAGAGGTATTTTTCTCAATTTCTTGTGTTTTTCCCTAATTTTTCTCCCTTTCTCTCTTTCTCTCACGTTTGCCCTGTTTCCTTTTCACTTTTTCCTTTGTTTCTGTCCATTCCGCAGTGCTTAGAAGAGAAGGAAAGCTTATATGTGTGTTTTCAATGGTTAATTTCAATTTTACCCTTAATGATTTTATTTATTTATTTATTTATTTTATTTTTTGCTAGAACTACCGAGCTCCATTCATCTTAAAATTTTAACCAGATTTTATTCAATATATTTTAAGGTTCCTCAAAACTTTTCAGCTCAATCCGATGGTCGGATTGAAAATTACATCCAATAACGTAAAACTAGTCGAATTGTGATTTTTCGTCAAATTTTCGATTTTCTCTAAAAATTCTGAAATTTTAACCCAAGCTAAGGTATCATATTATAAGTCTTCACACAAAATTTCAGAATTTTTTGATAACTCAATCAAGAGTTACGAATTTTTTTGTTTTACATAAAACTAGTCAATTTATAAATTTTTTTTTGCCCGGAGGTTTTACAAAAGCTGGGAGGTTGTGAATTGAGGCTGTGAGGTGAGGATTGAGGAAGAAAAGTTAGGATTTCTTTGGATTTCATAATTGAATTTGAGGCAAGGCAAAATGATTTGGGGGTGCCGTGGGTGGGGAACTATTCAGTTTCAATTTAATTAATTTATGTCTTTTAAAGGCCAACACGGCACAACCGGTGTGATACCGACACGTTTCGGGTGGTATTTGGCCGAAATATCCGGTACGGGCCGAAATTTAAACCGAGATAAAATGAAGCTGTTTTGTCTTGTTTTTTTACTGGTACGAAATGTTTCACCCGAAACAAAACGAGATTGATAACCCTAGTTTGAAAAAAAAACAATAATTTTTTGTATATGTGTTCCTCAATGAAAAAAAGGACAGTGAGATGTTTGGATAAAAAAACAATTATTTTCTGTATATGTGCTCCTCAATGAAAAAAGAAGAAGGATGGTGAGATGTTTGGACATAAAACAATTATTTTCTGTACATGTGTTCCTCAATGAAAAAACAAAAAAAAAGATAGTGAGATGTTTGGACAAAAAAACAATTATTTTTTGTACATGTTTTCCTCAATGAAAAAACAAAAAGAAGGACAATGAGATGTTTGGACAAAAATAAATATTTTATGTATATGTGTTCCTCATTGAAATAAGAAAAGGTAGGACAATGAAATGTTTGGAAAAAAACAATTATTTTCTGTACATGTGTTCCTCAATGAAAAAAGAAAAAGAAGGATAGTGAGATGTTTGGACAAAAAAATAATTATTTTTTGTATATGTGTTCCTCAATGAAAAAAAGAAGGATAGTGAGATGTTTGGACAAAAATAAATATTTTTTGTACATGTGTTCCTCAATGAAGTAAGACAAAGTAGGACAATGAAATATTTGGACATAACACAATTATTTTCTGTACACGTGTTCCTCAATGAAAAAAGAAAAAGAAGGATAGTGAGATGTTTGGACAAAAAAACAATTATTTTCTGTACACGTGTTCCTCAATGAAAAAACAAAAAGAAGGATAATGAGATTTTTGGACAAAAATAATTATTTTCTATACACGTGTTCCTCAATGAAAAAACAAAAAGAAGGATAATGAGATTTTTGGACAAAAAACAATTATTTTCTGTACATGTATTCCTCAATGAAAAAAAAAGAAAGTAGGACAATGAAATGTCTGGACAAAAAACAATTATTTTCTGTACATGTATTACTCAATGAAAAAAGAAAAAGAAGGATAGTGAGATGTTTGGACAAAAAAACAATTATTTTTTGTACATCTGTTCCTCAATGAAAAAAGAAAAAAGAAAAAAGAAAAAAGAAAAAAGAAAAAAGAAAGATAATGAGATGTTTGGACAAAAAACAATTATTTTCTGTACATGTATTTCTCAATGAAAAAACAAAAAGAAGGACAATGAGATGTTTGGACCAAAAAACAATTATTTTCTGTACATGTGTTCCTCAATGAAAAAAAGAAAAAGAAGGACATTGAGATGTTTGGACAACAAACAATTGTTTTCTGTACATGTTTTTCTTAATGAAAAAACAAAAAGAAGGACAATGAGATGTTTGGACAAAAAAACAATTATTTTTTGTACATGTGTTCTTTAATTAAAAAAGAAAAAAGATATATTATGGAATATCATTTGTAGCTTTTCCTTAAAGGAGATACTGTGTTTTCAATTCACATTTGTCTTTAGAATAATTTTTGTTTGTCCAAATATTATAGGTAGATGACTGCTAATTCTATGCTAATTACATCTCAGATCCTACAATCACTCGATACCGGATTGTTGACTGATATGTTTACTTTAATACTCCCTCTCAAGTTGGAGTATGAATGTTGATCATACCCAACTTGCCAAAATATGAATGGAAGATCAGTAAAAAATGAACGCATGGTTGTGAACTCACCACCATGTAAGGCTTTAATATGACCATGAAATTGTATTTGACCCAAGAAAAAAATTACTTTAACAAGGATAGAGTTTCAAATTTAAGGTTGATAAGATGAATCATGTGAATTAGGTAAAATCATCCACAATAGTTAATAAATATCTAGCCCTAGAATGTGTATGAACTTTACAAGGCCCCTAATTGTCATAATGAATTAAATCAAAAGGTGTCATAGATCAAATGGAACTCCAAGGAAAGGGTAAACGGGTCTGTTTGGCTAAAGTGTATATTTCATAAACATGTTTGGGTTAACAACTATTTCTGGAGTATTCTTGGACTAGTATTAGAAAGGTGCTGATGACGGATGCCCTGGCTATTAGTGTCGAAGATTGGAGGTTTGTTGATATGATGTGCTAGGTGTGGGTTTTGACTTGGTACGAGGTTTTACAACCCATTGAAGTGCCTGCCAAGGCCAATCATGCTCTTTGTATCCATATCCTATACAACACAAAATTCTCAAAACAATATCTCTATACATCATAATCATAAAGTCAACTTGCTCACAGATAACAAATTTACACGAAACTCTAGAGCATGAATCATTTCATCAAGAATTAAGTCAAGCAAAAAATTTATGGACTCAATGGATTTAATTTTAGCGTGCCCTCCATAGGGTAGTTCAATGAAATCATTTGTAGTATCTAATTTATTGTGTGGTGGTGGTGGTGAATTGAATATATGATATGTTGCCCTACTATCTACAATCCAACATATCGTTGAAGGTGAATTATGTTATATATTATTGCATGTGAGTGGAAATATACCTGTCACATCTATGAGTGGCCGGGCATTATTGTTCCCTTTATGGAGCATAGCCATCATTTGGTTGTACTTCTTGGCCTTTCAGTGGTTGACGCCTTAATTATCTTTACATTATGGGCTACTGGCATCTTCCACCCGAGCCTTACATTTTTGCCATGCCAATTGTGTCCCACTAGAAATCCAATAAGATAATAACAATGATCAACAAGACAATCTTCTTCCAAACAATGGCTATATTTGAGCAATTTTTGTTTGTTTGAACCTCCTGGCATCGTTGGGGGTCGATCAGCTTACATTGCATGAATAATAAGTTGAGCTTCATGCTGAGACGCGACATCCACGTGTTTTTTTTTTAAGGACTAAGGCATGAACCTTGCGTGTGTTAGGAAGGGGGTTAATCATCAAGATCATGCCATGAACGACTGAATATGAATCGTTCAAGCCCATCAAGAACTACATAACTCTTTCCTTGTCCTCTCGATCAATGAGCTTCTTTAATCCCCTATAATCACAAGAAATCACTTTATGATATGAGGCTAACTCGTCCCAAAAAGCCTTAATTTTGATATAATATGTATAGAAGATTGCTACCCCTGTCGAAGCTCGACAATTTCTTATCGAATTTGATAAATTTTGGAATTGTTGCCTTGAGAGAATCTATCTTCTAAGTCCTCTCGAACTGCAGATGCTGTCTTGGAGTAGAGGACGATGCTAGATATGTCTTTGCTAATCGCATTTAGGATACATGATATCACCATGTCATTGTATTGCTGCTAGATGAGAAATTTTGCATCAGTAGATACAGGAGCCTTGATAGACCATAAATAAGCCTAATCTTATTTTTTATGCTAAGACCGATGCACATAGCATAGTTCCACTACCCATAGTTGGGTCCGTCAAGGGGTATGTTAACCAAAACAAGTCTGGGATGATCCAAGTGATGCAAGGTGAGTTGGTCTAAAAAGTTGAGAGTTGCCTCTATGGGTTCACCCATATTCTTCTGTGTTTGTAGGTGGTTTGTTGTGTTTGTAATGAAAGATGTTTGAGTTTCTGGAGTCACAAGGATTGATGCTCTGATAGCATGAAAAAAAATACGGTGACAACATAAAGAATGAGATGATGGGAAATTCCTTGTGATTGTATTAATATATAATGATATAGTCGATTTTATGCATAAATTGAAGAGCTATTCTAGATAGGTGACCGCTAATTCTATATTAATCACATCTCAGATCCTATAATCTCTTGATATCAGATAATTGACTAATTTCTTTTCTTTAACAATCAGCTATATAGTTGGATATTTGTACTTTAAAATTGGAATTTATATTTAATAAAACCGGGATTTTCTTATAAATCGAACATTATGAAATATTTTGTAGAAGCTTCAATGCTTAATCATTGCAATTATTGCGATCCTCGAGTGCAATAAAGGGTAAGCGTGTAATAAGTCTAAAGTTGTCTCGTAGTAAATGGGATTTTATTATTTAAGGATGTTCCTGCTACAAGCTTTAAATCACCTGAGAAACCTCAACAAAAACCTAGCTAACTAGCCACTAGACAAATGCATCGTGCCATGGTGTTTCAAAACCTATTTCTTCTTCAACTTCTCTTACTGTTTTCCTTAACCACGGCAACCGCAAAACGTCTTCATACTATTCCTCCAAGACTTAGTCCAATAGGACCGAGAGTTTGGCTAGACCACCCTGATCAGAATTTGGGTGAATCTGTCCGAGAAGATTTTGAAACCTTTTTTTACAACCAAACACTTGATCACTTCAACTATAGGCCTGAAAGCTATGATACATTTCCACAACGATATTTGATCAATTCTAAGTATTGGGGTGGGAGTGGTACCGATTGTAGTGCACCAATCTTTGTATATCTTGGTGCAGAAGCACCCATTAATGGATCTCTTAATACAATTGGATTTCTCGTTGATAACGCTGTTCGTTTCAAGTCTCTCTTGGCATATGTGGAGGTACGGGTATATATACTTTTCACTTAATGTATTTAATATTGCCCATGCATGCATAAATGTTGTTTTTGGTACATAGAAATTAATTGGTGATGATAAAGGTTCTTATATATTAATGTCTTCAGCATAGGTATTATGGAGAATCAATTCCATTTGGGGACGAAGCGTTTGAGAATGCAAGCACGCTAGGATATTTCAACTCAGCTCAAGCTATAGCAGACTATGCAGAAATAATCATTCACATAAAGAAAACATTCCAGGCTGAAAATGCTCCGGTTATCGTCATCGGAGGATCCTATGGCGGAAGTAGGTGGCTACGTACTCTATTCTCCAAGAATATCACAACAGTATCGAAGAAGACTTTGATATATTTATTATTTTTATCATCATCATCATTTAACTCCTTCAATTTTTTTCCATGTTAACTAGTGCTGGCTTCATGGCTGCGGCTTAAATACCCTCATATAGCCCTTGGAGCTCTTGCCTCATCAGCACCGGTTCTTTATTTTGATGATATTACGCCACATGATGGATTCTATTCTATTGTCAGCAAGGGTTTTAGAGTAATATATTTTGAGCTTTCATCTATAATTTAGTTTAATCTCTCTAATTAATTAGTAGTATAGAAGATGAATAATGCTTTAAGACGTTAAATATGAGGTATTGCGCGCGCGTGTAGGAAGCTAGTGAGACTTGCTACCAGACTATACGGAAGTCATGGGAAGCAATTGACGAAGTTGCTTCTAAACCAGATGGTCTCTCAGAACTCAGCGAGAGATTTAATACTTGCAGGTAATAATAACTCTTTAATTAATTACTTGTTAGAGCTAATTAATTCATGCTGGGTGCAATTTCACATGCTAAAAACCTTCGTTGATGCATGCAGGCCGTTGAAGTACGCCAGTGAGCTCAAGAACCACTTAATCGAAATGTATTATAGTGCTGCTCAGTACAATGCGCCACCGACATATCCGGTTAACAAGGTCTGTGGGGGCATAGATGGCGGTGGTTTGGGGGATGGCGTTCTCGCAAGGATATTCGGTGGTCTTGTTGCTTATGAAGGAAATAGGTCATGCTATGTCAACTTACCCGCTTACCAATCTAAATTACCTGGGGGGTGGAGGTGGCAGGTAAAGTTACAATAGCTGTTAAGATGAAGATGGGTGTGTATATATATATATATGGATAATACAAGATCTTTGAATGGTTCTTAAAGAAGCATGCACTATATGGTGATTCTCATATTAAGCTTGGCGATGCTGGTTAAGAAAGTGATAAGCTATTAATTAAGCGTGACAGCAATCAAAAATATATATGTTTTTAAAGTTGACTTAATTAAAAGTTCACAAATTAAGTTTTGTGTTTAGACGTGTAGTGAGATGGTGATGCCTCTTGGTATTGGCAATGATTCCATGTTCCAACCTAAACCTTTCGATATAGAAGCCTTTACAGAGAGGTGCAAGCAAACATATGGTGTTCCACCTCGTGTTGATTGGGTCACTTCCTATTACGGAGGCCATGTAAGCTTCCTTTATTAGTTTCTCTAGCTCAACTCTTTTTTATCTTCACCGGTGCGATTTTCACATTTTACCCCGAATTTCAAATCATTTGGTGGTTATTTTCTCTTAAATGCAGAATATAAGTCTGGTTCTTCAAAGGTTTGGAAGCAATATCATTTATTCCAACGGGCTAGCAGATCCTTTCAGTATTGGAGGGTAAGTAAGTATATAGGTAGCAAACTTGGGAAAAGACTCTCATTAATGGTTTTGAATCACAAGTACGGACGTCCTCACCAAGTTTAACATGTTCTATCATCTCAATTTCTAGGGTGTTGAGGAGCATTTCAGACACTATTGTCGCTGTCAACACCGTCAAAGGTAAGCATACTTGAAAAGCAAGAGTAAAATATCTCCATCAATGCTATATATCACCAATATGAAAAGAGATAAATGTCCAGAAGGAAGTTCATCGAAACTAACAGTGCAAGATTAATTACAGGATCTCATTGCTTGGATTTACGTTTTGCAAACCAATATGATCCAGACTGGTTGATCGACCAGAGAAACAGCGAGATCAATATTATTCAGAAATGGATTGACGAGTACTACCATGATGCTCGATGCTCAACCAAAAGGCATGTTGGACTGTTGAGATTCAATTAAACAGTCATGTTTAAGTTTATGTTTCTTGTTTTCCGAGTTTCATTTTAAATAAATCCTACTCCTTAGGCATCTGCAGACTATGAATCTGCAGATGAGTTCCCTTCCAACTAAATCACCACGTTATAGGGCATACAAAACGTGGTCTGTTACAATAAGACTATAAAGTCAGCAGCTTGTTTCGAATTCAATAAAGGATTATAATCAGCAAATTGTGTTCATAACTGTAGGAAAACTGAACTTCTGTAATATGGGAAACAAAGAATTCAACTTGTATATTTCCTTGTACTGTTCTTGCCTTTAAATAGGCATTACAAATATATCAGAGTATTACAGCATTATATATTCTTACTATATATATACATGATTTATGGGATTATGAATTAAATAGAATGATCTGGGCAGAAGATCATGATCCTTGAATATTTGATTCCATGATCTCTGCACTTGCAATATATTTGATTCCATGATCTCTGCACTTGCAATATATTTGATTCCATGATCTCTGCACTTGTAATCTCTGCATTATCTGCATATCCTTCATCAATAACAAGGCAGTGGAAATTGAAACCGTACAATTTTCTTAATTTTCCCCAGTTTTTGGTCATGATATACGTTACTTGAGCACACAAAAACCAAATACAAGCTCTTTCAATTCATACTTGCATGTCCTGAGAGATTATGGTGTATGGGTGTTCCCTCAATCAATTCCTTTCTCCAGTACCCGAGCTAAAAAAATCTGACTTCACCACAAATTTCCCATCGAGAGACATGCAGCCAGTGCATGAAATAAACCAAATATAAGCTCTTTCAATTCATAAAAGAAAAATGACAACGCTTACTATGTTCAAATGAATTTCTCTGTTTTTTTGATTCTCTGCCATCATCACTTGAAATTCTCGCCAACCCAAATCTAATGTATTAGGATTCAAATTGCTGTCTGGTAAAAATGTTATTGGGTTTCAGCCAAACCCATGTGCATTACAATCTTGGAGAAGGCAGTGCAGTCCTCTCGCAATATCGATCCAAAACAATGTGAAGACATTCTTTTCGTCGTCCTAGCAATGCACTTCTTATGTGATTTGCGAGTCACATAATTAGATATGGATTGATAACCTTTAGATCAGATAAAGAGGTTTCGTATAGACAAGCGAAACTAACCTCCTAGCAGAACCCAGGTTGATGACCAAGTTACTGCAAGTCATTCAGTTGAAACCCAGCCGAATAACCAGTGACCTCAACAGGACTGACAGTCAAGAAAAATCCCTAATAATAACTAAGAAAACCCAATCTGCGCAACTGGGCTCTGCATTTAATGTAGCATAGTGAGAGGAGCCCAAACAATCTGGATGAAAGGTCTCCCCAGATCACGCTAGACAAGAAGGTAAGACAATGCCACAACACCACACAAATAATAAAAAAAATACACCAGCAAAACCAACTGTACTTCTTTTTTTTTTAGAAAAAAAGAACCAAACCAGAACAGTAGACAGAAAAATTAACTCACACATAACAAAACAACATTAAAAGGGAAAGTAGAGCCAAGTAACTAAACTCCGGGGTTGAGTCGCCATCAGATTCTGAAATACAGTTTTATTTAACAGATGAGAAGGGAGCAGCTCAGGATTACGAGATAGAAAATAATGAGCCTGTATCAAAGATAGGAGCACATGCACAAGCAGTTTAATGTGCTCCTATGTTGGCCAAAAACACGGACTGATGGTGTGACACGAGCCTTCTTAGCTCTTGACCTGAGGTTTTCACGTCTTTCTTCTTCTTCTTCCAAAGAGACCTCGATCGGAATCTGTTTCTCCATACAAGTTCCTTGAAGCTTTTTTTAATTGTGGAACACCTCGGACCAGAAGACATGTAGTGAGTGCACTTCATTTCTCAAAAATATAAGTTGGAATGTATTTGTATTTAAAGAGATGTGTGTGTGTTTTTGGCAGAATACGGTATTTTCTGTAGCATTCAGGTTTTCTATTTTTGATCTGAAATCCCTTCTGATAATTTTATCTTTCTTTTATAATAGGATTTAAGTTGCACCTCTTGTGAAACCTGAAGGCTCTCCATTGTAAAGTACGTGGATCCATGCACCCGAGAAGATAAAGACTTCCGCTGCTTATTTTCTTTTCCACAGAAGAGTTTTGGAGTATAGCAGCCAGATATCATTGCTGAATCCATTATTATTTCTTTGCCTGTTAAGTCTTCCAAGTATCACAACAAAGGGTCTCATTCTTTTGTTTTTGCCATGGTAGCTTGAATATATATTAGAAGGAAAAGGGGTTTTGTTGGACTGCAAATCAATATATTTTAATGTCGGAGGAAAGATCCGGAAGGAAAGCTAAATTTTATATATACATACTAGCCAATGCCCCTTGTCTCATCGGGGGCGGCATATATATTTAAATCAATATAAATTATGTAGAAAATTAATATTATTATATATATATATATATATATCCTTATATAAATTTTCTATAAAATATATGAATTTTAAATCAATATAAATTTATTTGTTTAGTAAGTTTCAACAAAATAACCAACATAAAATTATCATCATTATTAAAGAGAAAGAAGATTCGGATTTTTAAATTATTGAATTTACTGTATTAAAATTAGTTCATTTTATAATTCAATTTAAATCAAACAAAAACAAAATATAAATTGTGAAGATACCAACAATAATCAAATAACAAAAATAAGTTCTTAATTTTCTATCCATAAAAAGACAAAAACATAAATTAAAAATTCATCCCTACATTACCTTCATTATCATTGCTATAACAGTTAAAATTATTTTCAACATTATTTCCCAAACAATTAAAATCATTAAATTGCCCCGAAAAATAAAATAAAAAAATATTTTTACAAAAAAAAATCACTAAAATTATCATTATTATTGTGTAAATAATAAAATTATAAAAATTATCTGATCCAAAGAACAAATAAAAATAACGGAAAACATACAAAAAATGAACAAAGAGAAAAAGAGAGCAATATTAATTTTAAAATGATCACTAGCATAAATTAAAATTTCAGGATTAAACCGATTAAAAATAAAACCCCAATAAAAAAAGACAAATTAAAAACAAAAACTAAAACCATAGATGCATAAATGTAGATAAAAAAATAAACATTGTCCAAGAATGACAAACAAACTTAAAGGAATTAATATCAAATAAAAAATAAAATATATAATTAATTCCAATCAAAGGACAAAATTGAAACAAAAAAAATCAGGGGATCAAAACAAATAAAAGTTTTTCAAAAAAAAATGTAATGTAATTTTGTTACAAAAAGTAAAAGAATAAGGATCGAAATGAAAAGTAACATATATTACTAATTTCAATTTGAGGACACAATTAAAATAATATATATATAAACCAATTGAAGGATAAAATTAAAACAAATAATAACCTTTGGGACCGAAACAAGTTAAGGCTTTTTTTAAAAAAAATGTAGTATGATTTTGTGAAAAATTTAAAAGAATAAGGATTGAAATGAAAACCAACATATATAATCAGTTTTAATTGAAGAGCACAATTGAAAACAATCAAACTTTCAATTAAAGAAATCAGGAATAAATCAAAAGAATAAGAACTGAAATGAAAACCAACATATATAATCAGTTTTAATTGAAAAGCACAATTGAAAACAATCAAACTTTCAATTAAAGAAATCAGGAATAAAAAAAAATCAAAACCTTAGGGACTAAACTAAACAACATATACACATGAGGACTTAAACGTAATTTGCGGCGACAGAAGAGAGAAAATGAAGAAAAAACACAAAACCATTCGTTGGCAATTCCCCAAACACCGGATACCGGCACATGCTTCACCGGTAGACAAATGACAGGGAAGGCACATCTGGTGACACGACAGAAGTGAAGTTTTGACCGTTTAACAACCCCCCAGGCACCGTCTAAAAAGGGTCGTGCGCGTGAAACATAGCGGGCGTGTTCGAACGACGCGCATGCAGTGTTTTAAAAAAATAAAATAAAATATTGGTCAATTACCTATACACCTCTGCACCCAGTGAGAATCACGAAAAAACAGATACGGAAAATACAATACTACCCCCGGCGAGGCATGTATTTTAAAATGCTTAAAATATGTATGAAAATAAATTATATATGAATTATTATTTGAAACATGTATTTTAAGATGCTTAAACTACGTATGAAAATACATTTTTATGATTTTAAAATTAAAAGTTATATCATATTTTTGGTGCAGTCTGAAAAATACACTTTGTACAACTTCTATGAGAGAGCATTTAAAATCATGAAAATCCTTGGAATGAGTGAAGTAGAAATTAGAGAGAGGGCGAGGGGCCCAAATGAGGAGAGGTCTTATCTTTTGTATCAAATTAATGAGCGGGAAATCTCAAAAGTATCTTCAGCAGCTTTGATGATGCAACGAGAAAATGTCATGTCACCACTGCCTCGTCTCTGTCTCTGCTTATTTCCTTCCATTGACCCACAATCAACAGAGCCTCCTCCTTTTTTTTTTTTTTTTATCGTTTTGGTGTCCTGTCCTGGGTGCTATAAAAAACATGATTTGTAAAAAGCAATAAAAAAAAATCTATTAATTTCTACTCACCGCTGTGTGTAATGACAGCCCCATCCAGGCATGCAAATCCAAAAGAACGACTGTGTATGGTTTGACATATCAGATTCTGTACTCTTAGCCCCGTCCCCATCCTGGCCCCACTTACATTATTACTCTGTAACCCTACCTCTTCCTCTCCGGGGATCACTGAATTGGTGCTTTTGTAATCCATCCACGCCATTGCTGCTCCCCACCGCAATGAAATAAATGGGACGGGGCAGAGTACATGCAGCTTTTGATCACAGCCATCTGACTAATCTGTGATGATCACGTAGTAGCTACAGCTAGCTAGGGTTTTAATCACGTCAGCATGCAAACTTGAAGGCTCCCACTCACTCTTTTCTTTCTCTCTTTTCCTGAAAAAAGTAATATATTTTTAATAAAACACAAAATCAAACTTATAATAAATTAAGTATGAACTGTAATTAATCACATTGGGTAACGGACAGGTAAACTTGACCTACAGTAAAGGATGTGCAAAACTCTTAAGAGTGGTTGACAGGAAATCTAGGGTTTCTCTTCATTGCCAGCAGTTAAATATTTTCCGAATAAATTTCTCTCTTCTTCCTTGATGGCACACAATGAAGAAGGCACAGTGTATCAATATATCGCTGCTGAGTAAGCGATGTGAGACGCATGAAAAGGCGAGTGTTTTTTTTTTAATTTTTTATAGAAAAAATCACAAAAATAGGGATTACGGGTTGTAGATAAAAATATGCTATCCCAGAGAGAAGAAAAAAACACCTTTTTAAACGCGCAGTAGCATGTGAAATGATCATCTTTGAAGAATAAATGCATGAATGAAACTCCTAGACATGTTAATATATCAAATCAATTTAAAAATAAAATAAATAATTTGAAATTTTATACTTGGACAAAAGTGTTCTTGGGAATCCCAAGGTGGTATGTCTTGCTATCTCCGCGTGTTTCCCGTCACATCAAAATTGGTGTCTGCTTGTGGAATTTTTTTCTCTTCATCATATGGAATGGTTCTCTGCGTGTAGCATTAAATCATAAATACCATATATATCGGTTAAATGGTACTTTGTAGCTCTCCCAATACACAAACATTATTCTATATTGTTTTTATGGGTTGATAATAAAAGTTAAAATAAAAAAATAATATGCTGAAAAGTTATTTTAAAAACACTTTGCACTAAAATCTTAAGCACCCTTTTGTCTCCTGAATTGGAAGAGATCGGGGATGGTCCTGGATGAGAGGAACTATAAATTTGCACAACAATATTCTATAGAATTCCAACATGTATAAATGCAATAATTATCACTAAAATAACATTCATTTTATAATAGAGTATTGGGAAAATAGTTTTAAAAAATGAAATCATCACACATAATTATAAAATATTCGATGATGCTCGAGGAATTATTATACAAAGAAATACATGTGTGTGTGTGTTTTACTGCTCACAGGACACCATTGATGTCGTACAATCCACTCGTATTTTGAGTGCCTTCTCCTGCGAATGACGGGTGGTCTAATTTAGGATGCTTGTTGCTCTCCAGCTTCAGTCCAAAGTGAATGTGTGGAAAATGTGCCCACTGAAAAACAAAAATATGCATATTCTATTAATTTTTGGGTCCAGCTGACAATTGCTCTAAATGTGAAACAAATAAGGTACACTGTTTATTTTAATTTGTGTATATCCAATACGCATCTGTTTCTTGCATCTTTGCAGTAGATCTCGGATTCAAATGTCTTTCTCAATAAAAAAATGAAGCCCTGACATAGAGAACCACATGTCTCTTTTAAAGATACCATAAAAAAAAAAAATTACGGACTCATGCTAATTAACGGGAAGTGATTGTCCAGAAGTTGGCTAAACTGATCATATAAAGTTTCATATTTTTTTTATAGAAAAAACCCTAATCATATAATTCGTCTTTTTATTGTTTCCAGTCAATTTCTAGAAAAGTTTATGATGTACAGGGCGCAAACTCACATTTTTGGCTGCCGTGCTGAAAGCTTCCCTATGGTTGATGTCAGGATTAGTAGCCTTAATCCTTTGAATTTCCTCCCTGCAAAGTAATTTTACACAGTTTTAAATAGAGGCTTGACTGAGATCAACTCTTACTCTTCATGTAGAGAATAAGGGAAATGTCTTCATACTTGATGAAGCGGTTATATGCAGAAGGAACCCGATGTCTCTTCTCTGGGGCTGCTTTTGTTGGCAATTTACAGGGAAACAATTAGTTTCTAAACACATATTTAAGTTTACATACTATTTCAATGGCGGATTCTGCTTGTTTTTTTTGGTGTCATTACTTTATATTTTTCATCGCAGAACCAATTAAGCGGGTTGCCCCCACTAATTAATTAGACTTACTGAATATCAACCCTAAAATAACCACAGGATTACAGCAATATTCCCACCTGCAACCTACCTGCTTTCATGCTGTCAAAACCATAGCTAATTTCTCAGATCGAATAGGCAAATATATAACTAAGCATGGTAAAATCCTTGGTAAAGTGACGGGCAATCCACAACTTGTTCTGTTCAATATCTTCATAATAAGCAAGAGCAACATTATGCATTCATATATTTCTTAATTAGATCGAAAGAGTCAGTAGTATGTTGGTTCAACCAAATATATAAAGCACGGACTTAATTAAGACATGAATATTAATTTATTTCGAATTAATGCTTCATCAAGAAGTCAATGCATACGGTACACTTCAAAATGTCTCACCCAGGACAATGTTTCTCATTTAGTAAAGAGTCAGTTCCAGTAATTTCTCATGATCAAAAGTCGACAATCTTGAATGGGCTGTGGAAGAAAACAAAATCATAGAATGTGCTTTGATGGGTATTATTTGTGGTAATTTTTGCATGCTGTGATTTGGAAAAATTAGATTGTTTTTCTTAATCAAAATAAAAGAAAGTTTTCAATGAAACTCATGTAAAAATATACTGTATATTAATTTATAATATACTTTTAAAATACAAAACGCATTCGTATAGGGAGTACGCCCGCGCAAGCAAAGAACATTTACACAGCCAATAAATAAACTATTGCTCAAATAACATTAAGTTTCGAGTAGAAATTAAAAAGAAAAAAGGAGAAGAGCATGCACACTAAGAAACACACGCATCCACCTGTGTGTGAGAGAGGGAGAAAGAGAAACATACGGCGGATGGGGGGCATTCTAGGTGGTTCATGCTCAGTAGACTTAAACGCAGTGACCTTGTTGGATTTGGAAGATGACCCGCTGTCCATGTTCAAATCTTCAGAGTTTATAAGGTTCAGTTTCTGTGATTTTCAACAAATAAATTAGAGAAGTGAACCAAGAAAGGGATTTATATATAGGCCTAAATATATCACAATAGCTTAGCTTGGAAAAAATATTTGTAAGCTTTAATTAAGAATATATACAGCCAAAAGTCACACACAAATACCAAAAAATAAGAAGAGGAAAATGAACAGTAATTGTCTTGTATTGTCTTTCTTCTAGGAAATGCTATAAATACTCTATTAAAATTAATGTTTGGAATCTTGTTCACTGAAATAATTGTATCCTATTGCTCTCTTAAACCTTCCTTATATAGATACATTCTTGCACAGAATATAAAGAGCACACAGTTAACCATAAGAATGTCCCCTGAAGAGAAAGTCAAAAGAATCTGAAAAGATACTCACCTGGGGATCTTGAAGAGGAAGTGTTTGAAAGGAAGCTCCCATGTTCACAGACAGCAAATTGCCACAATGCCCGCATCTTACTGTAACAGTATTGAGCAAACTGCTGCTTGGAACACTAACCTGCCAAGAAGAATTGTAGAACTTGAAAGGAGTGTCTTTTACCTGGGTGTAAGAAATAACTTGGATAGATCCGAATGTATTAAAATTTTGACAAAACCCTATCTAGCATCGATCCAAAGGTAGAGCTTAGGGCTAGGTTTTGTTAGTTTGTGATCTGAGGTTTTGAGTTAATTAAGCCCACGTACACTTTTTAAAACTAGCAAGCTGGACCCTTATTGTATTAATGATCTATATATAAATCCAGCGTGACATGGATTGATGATGATATAGCAGCATTGCAGGTACTTCGACTTTATTACTTTGAGAGCTCTGCAAAAGTAATTAAACGACATCTATAGACCATCATATCAAGTCTTGAAATCAACGAAGTAACTTTATTGAAAAGTTGGAGTCTCTCATTAGCATATATATCTCACGAGAAACAAACAAAAAAAGGGTTCCCTGATCTGTCATAAAAGAAATACAGGAGTTCGGACATAAGAAGGGACAAGGAGGAGAAGCAAAGGTATAGGTTCAAATTTGAAGTGGAACTACTTAAGGAAAATACGAGAAGTTGATAAATGTGAGAGATAGAAGTTGGAGGGATCGGAGGAGAATTAGCTGAAGGAGGGATTGATGAAGCAAAGCAATGTTTTCTCTTCAAGAGATCATCAGTGTATCTCTTTTCATTATTTTCTATGTAGGGATGGAAGGCACTTGTTTCCACTCATTTCTCAGACTCCTCACTCACATTCATTTAATTTCTTTTGGTGCTATTCTGACTTTTTTGCCTGACACACAAGCAAGGTGATAAAAGCCAGATCGAGAGAGAAGGAGAGGAGATTGAAAAGGACTTGACTAGAAGGGAAGCCATAAAGAACATGATCAGTAAATTAAATACAGCTATCAAAGATGGCAAAGAATAAAGAGATAGGAATCATTTTTACTGATATTTGTGTATAGTGCTTTGGATCTTCATTTCTTGAAAAAAAGAGATTGTGGGGGAGAGAGAGAGAGAGTTATATATAGGGGAATGCACTTCGAAAGGTTTTTTTAGCAGAGGGATGCTATGATGAAAGGGTTTGAAAAAGAGAAAGCATTTATTTGGGCTATGGTTTCGCTTGGCCATTATGATTCTCTTTGCCAGCTCTCCACAAATTCTCTTTACAGGGATACACAATCCTGAAAATATGCAGCATAATTAATATTTGAGATCCAAGTGATAATCCCAGTTCCTTAGTATGCAGCAACAGAAGCACCCACCCACCTTCAAGAAAGAGAGATTTTGAACAATATTTAACAGTTCACCCCCAAGAAATAATGTCTAATAATAAAAGGTCATGATCAATATAGATCATTAGATGAAAAGCCATAGCTAGAAATAGTTGTCAGGCTCCAATAATTAATTCATGAGCAATAGATTGGCAGCATGAGAATTTGAAACTTTCAAAAGTTTTTGCGAGGCTAAGAAAAAGCTTCTTTTGGAGTACTGGCAACATTCAAGTAAGAACCCTAATACCTACCTGTAGCCCTAGTTAAAAGACCTTTTCTTTAACTTCGCTTCTTCTTCTTCTTCTTCTTCTTCTTCTTCTTATTTGACAGATCACCAAAGCCTTTAAATCAAATGGATTTTGATGGTTCTCTTGTCTTCTTCAACTACTGAGTTTTCAAAATCATAAGTCTGAAAGAGGCTTATAAATGTCTCACATGTTTCAAGTCACAAGAAATGATTTTGCAGGCTTTGGTGGCCAAACCCAGATGGAATTTGTCATAAAATATGACACGAGAGAGAATTGTTAGCTATTTCAAAGTAAAACCAAGAAAATTCTTCGACCAATGATGGTTCAGAGAAAATCATGCCAAGAAAAGGACTCCTTTATAATTAAAAAAAATAATACTAATTGGATTACAGTTTTACACCATTATATAATTAAACTACATGTTTCTATATTTTCAGTACCAGTGTTTTCAGCTAAACTCCTCTCATTTCCCATCAATATAAACCTACAAAACCGAAAAAACTTTCACCAACTAGAGCTTTGTTGATGATGGAACATGATGCGCTCTGTCATGACCAATATAGCTCTGAAGACATATATAGCAACATGAGACTAACCCCTCAGTTGTTACTAGCTAAGGTCATAAAAAAAAGAGTGAGAATGTCCGATATAATACAGAGAGAGAGAGAGAGAGAGAAGAAGGAGAATTGAGTAGTGCTATACCGCTAAAATGGTGTTGCAGAAATTGCAGTGAACATAGCAAACACGTTCAGATACCAATTCCAGAGACATCTTTTTTAGTGCTAATTAATGAAAACTGTGGATTTGAGTACAGATCAGGGGAGAGAATATGATTCCTTAACATGAGAAAAGTGAAGACTAAGCGAAGACCCTCCGTCACACATATCTGTGTATCTACGCAGAGATATAGATCAAGAATTAAATAAAGAAAAGGGTAAACAAAAACAAAAGAGAGAGAATTAATTAAAAGATCAGGAAAAGACAAACTAGGTAGCAAGCAAGTAATAATAGAGAGAGAGAAGAGAACAAGGAATTCACAAGTGTACAAAAAAAATGTGAAAGATGAGAAGATGGGATTGGACTAGACTGGTCGTGCAAATACCAGAAATGGTATGTAGGTGGGGTGTGAGAGTGGTTTCCTGTGGTTAGAGAGTTACGGATTTATGGAGAGACAATGAAGTAGGACGGGGTCTTTTTTTTCAATTATTAATAAGGTTATTCGGGCCATATTTTAATTAATTTTATGGGTTTTACATATTAATTAATTTTATAAATTCTAAAATTAACGATCAATCATATACGCGAAGTAGATGTAGATGGGGTCTTGAATGAGTGGGTGGGAGTCATGCATCCACTCCTCTCTTTCTGTAGCGGACCCTGAGGGGGATCTTGATATATTAATGCTCTTTGGAATGCTTTGGGAAGAGAGCAGACATAGACATAGACAGTGAGAGAGAGGTAGTTTTTTGCAGTTGATTATAACCCAGTACATGTAGTTTATTGAAACTGATTAAAAAATGTTTTTTTTTTTCATTTTTTTCTAGATAAGACTATGCGGCCATAATCAGTGATTAGATAGTCAAGGAGTTCGAGAATCGTATTATCATGATAAATTAAAATAGGGATAATTATCTATAATAAAAACATCACAAGGTTGGATTGTGTTTTCACATTTTTACTATAATTTGAGAAATTGTATTTTGTATCCTATTTTTTAACACACTTTAGCACTTAACATCCTATACAAAATTCAACACAACATATCAAATGATTTACATATTTGCATTATATTTATTTTAATAAATAGCCTTTGACCATCAAAATAAGAAATTGTCATTCATAATTCCATTGTATGTGCTCTTTTTTCTAATGTATTTGGAAATAAAGGAACCACAAGATTCATAATATTGTTACAAAAGGAGCACAATTCATGATTATTTTGTTGGTAACATCCTGAAGCTTAATATATATTATCAGTTTCTTGATTACAACCCTAGACTCAACCTTCAATGTGATCTTAAACAAAAAATATGGTTACAAGAATGTTTTCTTCTTCTTTTGCTATTTCAGTTTTTCCTCCTTTTCTTTTATGTTGATTGTTTATGCAGGTTGCTTACTATTTAGAGTATAAGGATGGTTCAGATTATGGTTTGTTTGGTTAGAAATGGTGTTGGGTTAGTAGGATACGGTGGAACTATAGCTGGTTTGATGTGGATAAAGGTGGTATAGCTAGGCTGTTAAGCAATTTGATGTTGATCTAAAAAAATAGTAGAGACAAGTAGGACAAAGATTGTGGTTTGGGCTCAGATGGGTCTCGGTCAATCATTGTTTTGGTTGAGATTTGAAGGTTCATTTTGATCATTTTCTCTAGGTGTGAATCCAACCAAATTAGGGTAAAGAAACTATTGGGGTCGATGGGAATAATAGTTGGGGAACAAAGGATCTAGCGAAGCAAGTTCCTATGTTTATGTTTGGGGGCTTCATGTGGGGAGATTTATAGGGTTAAAAACAATTCGTGAAGGCTTTGCCCAAACCAGTTCTCATGATAGTTAAAAACTGTAGTGTAAATTCAACTGACTATCTAGGTTTAATTATGCAATTGCAACCATGTAACTAAGAGTTTGTTTATGTTCTTATAGTTGACAATAATCATGCATAATGCATATTGATCTTGATTTGTACATCACCTTTAGCACCTTAATGATTTAACTAACACGTGCAATGCATATTGATTTTCATTGATTATAGAACCCAAATTGAGAAGTTTTTTTCAAGTGCGAAACTATATAAATTACTCTTCATCTTTTTTTTCTTTTTTTTTCTCTTACACAAAATTAGAAAAATATATTGCAATTGACAAGAAAGCAAAAAAACTAGTTTTTTTTCTTTCTTTTTTGTTCTTTTCTATTTGTTTGGATGTGTCTAAATTCTTTGGATGGTAAAGTAGAATAATTACTAACTATTTTGTAATTTGTTTTCTTTTTCTCCACTTTGATAATTAAGAACTATAACTAATTTCTATTGATTTATAGTTTTTTTTATCTCCATTTGTTCATCACTTCATTAATAATAAACACGAATAGCTAGTTTCAATCAAATTAATTAAGAAGCTTTAAATTTGTAATAGTATGGATGATAATTTTACCATAAACTGATATGCTGGTTATTTACTTGAATGGGCAGAAAACTCTTAAACTCAATTAGACTTGGATAAAATTCAAAGAAAAAAGTTGGGGTTTTAGGTTGGTATACATGATCTAAATAAATAAACAACCTTAAAAGTTTGAAAGCATTACATATTTATATTAGACTAATTGTATACTAAATAATTATAAATTATAGCATTTGAATTTAAGAACTACCTGAGCTATTAGGGATGATATCTTATACTTTTATTTTCAAAATTACAAGGAAATTAAACCAAAAATCTCTTGTGAAGAGATAAAGGCACATTTAAAGAGAAAGCCTACTAATTTATGTATACCACTATCCACATCAAAGAAAAAATGAATCATTGAGAACATATATGCATATCCTTTAAATTATTTGTACCAAGTTATAAAAAATGAGTTGTTCCACTAAGAATTAGAGCATAATGAGATAACATAATCAACAACTCATAGAGATTAAATATACAAG
Organism: Salix arbutifolia; assembly: GCA_025169955.1. Classification (NCBI taxonomy): domain Eukaryota; kingdom Viridiplantae; phylum Streptophyta; class Magnoliopsida; order Malpighiales; family Salicaceae; genus Salix; species Salix arbutifolia. The sequence goes on along the minus strand of CM045910.1, from coordinate 238,147 downwards.
AGTTTTTCTTGAAAGTTTTTTTAATAAATAGCATGTTCACTATTCACCTTTATCTTTGGATCCTAACTCTTAATTTGAACATGATGTTTCATACTTTAAACTTGATATTGAAACAAAAAACCATTTAATTCTACAAAAATCTTAAATTTGATTATGTATTTAGAGAAAAAAAATATATGAATATGCATAACTATACATTTCAATATTATATATATTTAAGAGAAACTTACCTTGAATATCTTTTAGTTTATTTTAATTTAGTCTTTACCTCGATAATTTTAAAAATTACAATTAATTTTTAAATTTTAATGAAAAGACCATCTTTATATATAATATATTAGAAACAATTTTTGTATCACATTCACACTCTTATAACTAGATCTGCATTTTATTATTTAGATTACTATAAAAAAAAACAATAAATTAGAATTGACCTAGCAGATAATTAGCAGAGAATCCTAATAAACATCAAGCTTTTTTTCTTTCACCTCCAAAACATCTTCTAGACGATGATGTATGCGTCATACTTGACTGTTATTAATGAATTCAAATTATAACCTCACTGAGATTATTTACTACTTCTTTTCTAGGAAAATTATCATTTCTCCACTCTCATTCCTTAATATATACATGACTCCATTGAAATATATTATCCACTAGTCGTTCACTTTACCATCATCATTGACCACTAATACATACTCATCAGAGAGGTCAAAAGTTAGTGGCTCATAATCTTCTACAACATTATTTACTAAATGGCCAACAATCAGGTTATATAGACGATATCATATTCTTCTAACAATACTTTCTATCTTGCTTTCTAACTTGACAAGTAAGTTTTTCACAAATATAATTTAGCAAATCTAGTTTGGAGATTAACCAAGTTATATAATATAACTTGTATTGCATAAGCCTTTTTAGGCTCTAAACCAAAACACAATATAGTTTTTCTATCGTAATATTCAGAGTCATTAAACTTCTTGCTCAAGTTCTAAATAGCCTTTTATTATAGTATTTTGCAAACTTCTTGCCTATTCCTTCCTCTTAGATTTATCATGTTGGCCCAATAACATTCTATAACTATTTCTATCACCATCAGTTACAATATCAAAGGTCTTCATAGCACAGGGGGTACTATTAACATTGAGTTCTATAAATACCTCTTAATCTTATAAAAAAAATGGAAATCATTAACCCATACCCTTGAATTTTTCTTTCAAAAAATCATAATACTGGCTTAAAAGTCACCATAAGTGTCATAACTCATTTCTGGGTTATTCTCAAAAATCTATCAAAAATAAAATAATAATAACATAAATAAAATAAAAAGGGATGACATTGGTACGTAGAAAAATCATGGAATTTTTGGATGATTTCGAGAGCCTGGTTGTATCTCTATTGTCATAACCCAATTTTGGGTTATTCCCCAAATCTACCCAAAAAATAATGAAAATAAAATAAAAGGGGCAGATGTCGGCAGAAAAATCAAGGTGGAAATTTTGGACGTTTTCGAGAGCCTGGTCGTACCTCTTTTTTCATCCAAAAATGAAGGAAAATACAAATTCAAGGCTAAAATAATTTATTATTGGATAAATCTGCGTAAAAGTTAAGTCGAAAGACATAATTATATTTTTATGGGCCAATTCGATTTAATCGTCGGCCAATTTGAAAATGTAATTATGCTATGGAATTGATTGAGAGCCCAATTGAAGGATATAATTAAGCGCAATGGCTTAATTATACTATAAATGAGTCAAATTAATTTTATTAAAGGCTTAATGGGTGAGAAATTAAATTTGGAAGTTTAATCTGGGTTAAATTGAGATAATCGGAATTTTCGGTGATAAAACTTTTTGGGTGAAATCGAAAGCCAAAATTGAAGATAAAAGCATATTTTTTTCCTGTTTTTCCTGTCAAAAAACTCTCTCTTTTTTTCACAACATATTTATTTAAAATTAAAAAAAAAACCTGCAGCGGCCGCCGCTAACTGTATCACGTCGCTGTAGAATACACTCGTCGCCGTTCAACTGTAGCTTGCCACTGTCACTCACTGCACGCAGCTGTAGCGTGGCATGACAATTCCATCTACTCCGCCTATAAATACCACGGGGAAAACGCAGAGGAGAAGGGGAGGAGACAGGGGGAAGAAAATTTCGAAGCTGGGGGAGAAATAGACAGTAAGGGGAGGAGAGGAAAATTTTGACAGTGAGGGACTGTCATGGGAAAAAACAGAGTAGAAATTTTTTGGGGAAAGTCACGGGGAGAGACCTGTTAACACAAGGAAAAAACTGGAGGAATTTTACGTAGGGGAAACACAGGACGAGCACAACGAACACATGCAGAGACAAAACTTGCACGGACAACTGCCCCTTCATCTCCCTCGGCTCTTCTTCTCCAACGCCAGCAAAGTCACTCTGGCAAAGCTCTCTCTCCTCGTGTTGCAGCATCGCAGCTCCTCCCTCTCTCTCCCTTCTTTCTCCCGTCAGCCAACAACTGGCTTTCTCTCTCCCCGACGGCCCTTTCTCTCTCCAAAACCAGATAACCATCGTCTCTCGCTCTACTTCCACAAGCTCGCTGTGAACACCACACTAGAAGCTCCCCATCAGCAGCCCAACTCTTCTTCTCCATAGCCGGCGACGTGACAGCAACAACAGCAGCCGACAGCCACGGATTCCAACATAGACCGGCCCTCTTCCGACACCTCCTCCGACCGCCACAGGCAGCCATTTTCAACGCCACCACCGCAGGGAAAACCACCTAGGCCTCCTCTACCCGGCGGCAGTATCAGGTGAGCCTCTGGTGGTGGTTGACCGACCACCAGTTACTGTTCACGTGAAGTGCACTGGTTGTTGGGCTGGGCTGCTCTCGGCCCAGCCTAGTTGGATGGACTGGGTCCAGCCCAGCCCAGCCCATTAGAGTTGGGCTTTGGCCATCTTGGCTGGGCCGGCCCATTTGGTTGGGCCAGGCCCAACCCAGATTTTTTATTTTATTTTTATTTATTTAAAAAAGAAAAAAAATACATTTTAAAAAAATGTGTGTTGTTTTTGTGCATACGACCGAATTCAAAGATTTTTTCATGTTTATTTTTTGTAAAAAAAATATATTGCATCTTTCTCATATTTTAAAATGAAAATTGGATATCGTAACCGGTTTATGATTATCCTTTGGAATTTGCCCAAAATATCAAAAAAAAATAAAAAATATTTTTGTTTTAGCTATCTCCATGTAAAATATATTGTAAAGTACACTTGGAGATACTAAAAAAGATTTTCTTTTATTGCGGTGTAAAATTACATTGTAAAGTACACCCGCAAACATAAAAAAAAAATGTTTTTTTTATGTAGTGTAAAATTCTTTTGTTTAGTCTTTCAAACCCCTAACAAGGTAGAGATTCTCTCACGAAGAGAGATCTACGTTGAACTTTAGAAAAAACAAAAAAATCAAACTTAGGAAAAACAATCAAACAACAATGCAGCTTGCCTTAGGTAGGGTGCACTGGGGTGATGCGTCTTCCCCTTGCACAAAAGTCCCCTTACCCAAGAGTCTCGCAGACCACTAGGTTCTTAGTAACCTTAATACTAGGTGGCGACTCCTAATAATTATAGTCGTAATTTTGCGACTATAAAACACACCCCATTTTTCACCGCGCGTCGTTGTCTCCCTAAGCCCGGGGATGGCGGGGCGCGAAGCGCGAAAAAAAATTGCCGTTGCGAAATCTATTATGCTAAAAAAATAAAAGAAAACACAGATTCAAGGCCAAAATAATTTATTATTGGATAAATCTGGGTAAAAATTAAGCTGAAATGCATAATTATATTTTTATAGGTCAAATTGATTTAATCATGGATCAATTTAAAGTATAATTATGTTTGATAATTAATTTAGGGACCAATTGAAGGTCCTCTATTACAATGAGATGAACTTTGAGATCTTCACCATTTTCACTTGAGTAGGTCGCCCATTACAACAAGATCATCTTTGTATTTCTTACCATCTCCACTATCTTCAATTGGAAAGGTTGCCCATTATAATAAATCATTCTTGTGTCTTTTACCATCTCTATGACTTCAACTAAGTAGGTCACTCATTACAATGAGACTATTTTCCTGTGTCTTTCACAAACATCATCATCTTTTTATCATCATCTCTACTTTTCCCTTCTATAAACCTTAATTTGTAGACCTTGTGACTTGTATTCTTCACTTCAAAAACCTCACGTTGTTCAACATACACCTCTTCATTAGCACACCATTTAGTAATGTTGATTTAACATCCAGTTGAAATAGTTTCCATTCCAGTTTAAATTGTGCCTAACCTTGCTACTGGTGTATAGGTTTCATTGTAGTCAATTTTAGGTTTCTATGCATGCCCCTTTCTACAAGTCTAGCCTTGTATTTGTTAATTGTTCTATCAAGATTAAAGTTGGTTTTGAACACCTATTTCACACTAATAATAGGTTTGTCAACAGGTCTGTCCACTAGCTCCCATATATTGTTCTTCTCTATCATCTCCAATTCTACATCATAGCTTCTTGCCAAGCTATATCTTCAGTTGCTTCTTGATAATTCTTTGTCTCTATAATACACGTATTACACTTGCATATATGTCTTCAAGAGTTTTAAATTTAATTGGATTGAGCTGGGTGTGGAATGTTGACTGTTGCACTATCAAGAAGACATATTCCCAGTTGATCTATCAACTGAAGAGTTTAAATGAGGATTTCCACCATAATCAAACTAGATTTCTTCAGTTTGTTCTCCTTCATATGTTTTGCCTCCTTTCTTCAATACTTTCAAAAACAAGATGTGAGGGAACAAATTTTAGTTGCTCCCCCCCCCCAAGTGCATGACTTGTCTTAATCAAAGACAACACTTCTTGATATTATAATCTTTTTAGATTACAGAACATACACTTTATAACCTTTCTGCTTCCATATCCCATAAAAACTCCCTTCTCAACCTTGCCATCAAACTTCTATCTCAAGGAAGTTGGGATATAAGTGTAACAGAGGCATCCAAACACCTTTAGATATTTGATGTCTGACTTTCTACCTGTGAATGCTTTAAATGGTATCTTGCTTGACACTGATGTTGTAAACTGTTTGTTCTGTAGATACACAGTTGTACTCACAACTTCTTCTAAAACATCATTGGAATTCCTCTCTGCCATCATAGATCTTGCCATCTCACAAATTGTTTTGTTCCTTTTTTCAGTTACTCTATTTTGCTAAGAAGAGTAGGTAATTATTAGCTGCCTCTCCATTCCCATACTTTCATAGAAGTCCTGAAACTTATGTGAGGTGTATTCACCACATCTATCACTTTCCACCTTCTTCAACTTGTATCCACTTTGTACTTCAACATAGTTTGAACTTCTTGAACACATTGAAGGTGTCAAATTTATTTTGAAGAAAATATACCCAACACATGCTTGAAAAATCATCAATGAATGTGATGAAGTACCTATTTTCTCCAATTGATTCATTCTGCATTGTTCCACACAGGTATGTGTGCACCAACTCCAGTGGATTGCTTGCTCTACATGCTTCTTCTTTGTCAAACTTCTCTCTATAATGTTTTCTTGTGATACACCCTTCACATACATCATTTATTTCTATTAAAACAGGTAATCCAGTAACCATTTCCTTCTGTTTCATTTTCTTTATGCTAACAAAGTTCAAATGTCCAAGTCATGTATGCCAGGTTCAGGAATCTTCAAGTATCGATGCTCTTCTTGCTGTAGGTGTTATGGATTCAAGTGAAAGAGGAAAACATCGATTTCCTCCCATAGTCACTTTTGATACAACATTATTGAGGCTTTAATCATCAAATATCACAACTTTATTACCTCCAAACAGGATGTAATAACCATGCTCCATCTTCTGTCTCGTATTTAGTAGGTTCTCATCTAAGCCTGGAACCATCAACACTTTATTTATGTATCGTTTTTTATGTTGTATCTCAACCACCAGAGTGCCTTTACCAGTTGTTTATACATGGTCTCCAGAACTCATTTTCACTTTGCAAGTAACAATTCTGTCAATGTTTATTAAACTTGACTCTTGTGATGTCATATGATTACTGCAAGCTCTATTCATAAACTACACACTTCTATCTTGCACACTTGCAGCATTGCAAGAATAGAACAAGGTTCTTGTGGTTACATCTTCCTCCTTTGCATAGTTTGCCAGTTATCTGCAAGCACTATCCACAAACCACACACTTCTATCTTGCACATTGTAGCATTGCAAGCATAAAACATGGTTCATGTGGTTACATCTTCCTCCTTTACATAGTTTGCCAGTTGTCTGTGACTGTAGTTGTCATAGTCTTTTGTATTATGTCCAAAATAAACATTTAGTTTTTCCTTTATATCTGCACACACCAAAATGAAATTTCTAACATACGTGACACTATGGCTTCACACTTGCTTGACTACTACTTCCATGTTTGTTCTGTGAGATGAAGACATTGTTACAATTAGCTATAACTCCATGATTTCAGTTTGAGCTATGATTATTATGTACATTCCCACCTTGAGACTAGCTTGAGAATCTTGTCTTTTCCCTACCATCTTTGATTCTACCCTCCTTGTGAGCCCTTATTACCACCATGAAAAATGATTATTCTCAACTTATAGACTACTAAAAGCTCCCTCAGTTCTAGTTAGCTTGTTTCTTTCATCGTGCAAATCTTTTTTTATCATACACTTTGATAGATGCAATAACTTCTTCAAGTCTAAGCACATCAAGGCCTTTTATTTCTTCAATAATAGAAATAATATGCTTATATCTTTTACTTAGACTCATAACAATTTCTACACTATTCTTGTTTCAAATACATCTTCTCCAAGTTATTATAGGTTGTTCACAGTTTCAAAGAACTTAGCCAAATAATTATCTAGGCTTTCACCATCTATCATTTTTATGTAATCAACTCTAACTACTTGAAGTTTTACAGCTCTTGTCTTTTTATCTCTTCTGAATTCTCTTCTCATAACATTCCAAGCTCCTTTTGCAGTCTTCCTATTCCTAATACGAGGAAACAATTCACTAGACAATGCTCTTTGAATGAGGCTCAACACTTTGATATTTTTTATTTTATTTTCTCTTGAGATAGTAGGTGCTTCTCCTGGAATCAAAGTTATTAAATCCGTTCTGTTCCGGCCGAGACACTCCGTTCCGTTCATAAAACCGGGACAAAACGGTATCATTTTTGTCCCGGTTTTAATTCCGGCCAGTTCCGGAAATTCCGGCCGGAACGCCTCGGTTCCGCTCCGGGCGTTCCATTCCGGGATGAAGAGTAGATCGGCACACATCCAACTTAAATGGACATCACCGATCTTGACCATTCACCCAATCCAAATATTTTATTTATACACAAAATCTTTAGACTTCTCAGTTATTTACCCGATGTGGGATAAATCAACTTAGATAAAATTTGAGCCTTGCCTGATGGACTAGAAATACACGCTGAACTGAAGAGTATTAAAGTGAACAAAGCTGGGTGTAAAGGCTATTTGTCCGATGTGGGACAAATTGCATTGTCCCACATCGGACAAATCACTTGTCCAGTGGGAGTGCCTGGTATATATATATATATATATATATATATATATTTAAAAAAATAATAAAATAAAGTAATAAAATATAAATTATTTTGAATTATATAAGAACCTTAACTAATAAAGTTTTATAGCCATAATTATGTTGTATTGTATTCAAAAATATTTTACTTACGATTTTACGATTTTTTATTTATATCATATTATGTTCCGAATTTTACTTATTTATTTTTTTCAAAATCTATTTTTTTCTTTTCTTTTTGAACATATGATTTTCAGTACTATTCTCTTTGTAATTATCTTACTATGGTATTTACTATTTTTTTTGGGATGCATAATAAGAAATTCTAATATTTTTATATTAATGATGTAGAAGATGTTTGATTTATATTTCTTTTATTTTAGAACATTTTACTTTCATAATATTTTGGAATTTTAGAGATGTTTCTAATTTTGAGATTATGTTTGTATTGTATAATTTAAAGTTCATTTATCTTGAATTTAAATTATACTTGTTAAATTAATATTTTATTTTTTTCATATATATAATTAATTAAATATGAACAGTACAAAACTGGAACGGCACGCCGGAATGCACCGAAACCGAAACGTTCCGTTCCAATCAAAAAACCGGAACGGCGTCCGGAACGGATTTTACAACTTTGCCTGGAATGTATTCAGTTTCACTTCCCTCTCCTGCAAATTCATCTACTAACTCAGGATTTGGTTGAGGCTGAGGTAGTATACTGACCTCTACTACATCCCATAGATCATATACTATGAGGATAGTTTCCATCTTTACTGTTTAAAAATCATAGTTTACACTAGTGAACTGTAGAGCTCGTAGAAGATCTCTACCTTGTGGACATGATCCCACCACCATCCTCTATTTTAATCTCACAGTTTACACCTCTCTTAGGATCAACCACTGCTCTAATACTATATTGAATTTGTTTTTTCTGTTGCAGGTAAGTAGTACTTTTCTTGCTAAAGAGAAAGAATTCCCAGAGAAAGAAGAAGAGTGATTTTAATACATGTCATATGCTGCCAAAAACTTATAACAAACCTAGATTCTGCTATAGGGAATTCTGTAACACATCATCCACCTAGACTAGAATTAGTTATCACAGTACAACCTAAAGAAGAAGGCAGGTTAAGATGTGATTTGCAGAGGTAAAAACAATTCCATGATGGCTATTTCCATAAGAGGAAAGATCTTCATCTTCATCAATCTTCTAGACACAATCTGCAGGATTATCATTTGCAGCTTGTAATCCTTGGTAACTAGCTTAATTATCAACATTGTTGCATTGGAAAGCTAAACAAACTAAAATTCAATTCACCTGCCTATAAAAGGAATGCTCTGTTAAATTGTTTGTAGCCAAAAAATAAGACTGATGAGCTCATATAAATTTTATAAATTTGACACATTTTAACTAAACCATGAAGACTCAAAGTAGTTGACACATTTTATAAATTTACCACTTTTTTTGTCTCGGAGACAAACAAAAATCACCGATTGTACTTGTGTTTTCCGTCCTGAAATGGAAACCAAACCCTATCTAACAGATGTCGGTAATATGTTTGCCCTTTCATGCGACATTGTTTTCCATTCTTGAGCAGTGCATGATCTCTCTTGATTTTTGGCTGGTGGAATTGCCAAACTCATTATAGTTGAAACGATACACGCAAGATTAAATTTGAATTTTGATATAATTTTTTTTATTATTCAATTTTATACTATTTATTATAATTGAAGTAAAATATCAAGTCAATCAGAATCTAGAAAGTTCTTGTGATATAGATCATAAAAAGGATGTATGAATTTTATTTTATTTTATTTTGATATGTGAACTTTTGACAAGAATAATTTTTTTAAATGTAGCAGATTGTTTTGAGAATTTTCTAATTCCACAGGGAAAAATTAAAGAAAGACAACATGAATTTTTGAAAAGATTCTTTAAAATTATAATTAATTATTTTAGACAAACAAGAACACTAAAGGAGAGACAACTTTACAAATTAAATCCCTAGTCTATTTGAGACATTTTAGGGGTGACAAATTTGATTCTAGTATATTTAGGATATTAATTTTGGATTTTATTATTATTTTTGTTTTTGATTTATTATTATTTATTTGGATAAGTTTTGTATATAAGCTAAAATTAGGTCATATATGAGAATCTTTTTGATTAATAAAAATTCAGAATATATTTTTTTAATTTGTGTGAAAATAATTCTTGTATTATTCAGTTCTTGAACAAACTAAATCTAATTTATCAAAATATAACTAGGTTTTTAGTGTTATTCCAATTCACTCTAGATGTTTTGAAACACAATCTCCTATTAGAATCATTTCATCTTAATTAACAGTTTAAGTTACCATGAGTTTCACATTATTAGTTCTCTTTTATTTTTACTGATTTACTGTCTGACCAAGTATTTAGCCGATGGTCGATTCTGTCTACTAATATTTTCATTATCAATACTTATTTCAGAAGATATAAACATTTAGGAGGGGATAGAAATGTAAAACATAATTAGAAGAATAAATTATGAGTTTTAAGTGAAAATATTTATATTATTTTGCATGTGATGTTTTCTTTGTTCTATTAGTCTAGGGAAAGAGTATTTTTTTTTCTATATCAATGATTGATTGTAACATTAATCATTGTAAAAATTTACTCATGAGATAAATTCAATTATACCTTAAATTTTGATTACGACAGAATCTTTAATTATTTTTTAAGAATAGAAAAATGTATAATAATGTGGGGAGAAAATTGTTACATATACACAAAATATGATCAAATGAGAAACGATTAAACATATTATAATTTGTATTTATTTTCCTTATAAATATATTACTCTTCTATACTAATAATAAAAAAAAAACACTACCTTATATTTTTAATGGAGCTTCGTTCTTCATTAAACAATAAAACTCTTTTTAATTTTTTTAATTTCATCATCATAATTTTTTAAACAATCATTTGGGTTATCTCAAGTTGATTGAATCACGTTGAGAATAAATCTCATATAATTTAATTTTAATCTTCTGCTAGGTGAAGATTCGAGAAGGTTTTTTTTTTTGTCAAATTCGACCTTAGATTTATTTGTTGGTTGATTGATCAAGTTGTTTTTAGATCGATCAAGTCATTTAGATTTTGATCATGTTAAAGTAATTTCTATATGGTTTAAACTGAAACTCATGCTAGGTAAGAAGTTGAATTGATAGTTTTTTATGTTAATTTCATTTTCCCCTAAACTTTAATCTTAAATAATAGATTTTGTAAGATCGAAGTGTTTTATTATCCAAAATTGAACTTAAAATCAAAATAACTATCAAAATTAACCTAAACCATTATAGATTTTTTATATGCAGACCTAATCTGATTGGATTTTAAATATCTATTATGTATTCATAACCTCAGCTCTAATGTTATATTTCAGAATTATTTAATATATAATTACATGTAAAATCTTTTTAAAATTTGAAGTTCCCTGTTTATTCGAAATGGACAATTTGGTACCTGAACTTTGGGTCTTACAAAACCGAATCCAATAAAATTTACATCTATTCAAGTTGGTACGGGTTGGTGTCCGAGTAGAGTATTCTACCCTTCTCAGACCAATCCGATAAATCATAGGCTTTATTAAATACAAAAATCTTGCGAGAGTGCCCTGCAGTTTTGATTTAATTAAGGAAAAGGAGGTGAGGCTGGCTGCGCTTTTCTGTTCTAACATCCTCCCCACTATTTTCACTGCTAATCATCATCACAAAGATACAGAGAAAGGAAATGGGAGAACCATCAGACCCCCAGCATCAGCAGTCATTTTTCAAGAAACACTGGGAAGGGTTTACAGAATTTTGGGGAGATAGATTTTCGTTTCTTGAAAACTATTCAAGATTCCTGAGACGTGATAAACCAATCTCTTCTTGGTCTGATTCTGATGTTCAAGAGTTTATTGCTTCAGATCCTATTCATGGCCCCACTGTATGCTTCCTTCCCTTTCTTTTTACTCCTTGCTTACTGTCGTAGATTTTGCTTAGATCAGATCGTCATTTCTGTTACTTGGTTTCCATCTTTTATTTTCTTTTTCTTTTTTTTTTTCTCGGAATTTTAGATTCTTCTCATCTGTTTTTTTTCTTATTCTTGCATTTTATGCTTCATTTCAAGTAAAGATTTCATTTTTGCTGGATTTTACTGCTTATCTGCTGATGATGGATGCTGGGTTCATTTTGAATATATTTTCTATCTTTTTTATTTTTATTATTGATTTTGGGTTCCTTTTATTTTGTTTGTCTATTTTTTTATATATATAAAAGTTATTTAAGAGTTGTGTGTTTTAGTTGAGAATAATCATATGGACATATCTTTAGCTCTGTTAGAATTTTACTCTAAATATATCTCTTCATTATGTTGGGTATTTTGTGAATCGTTCGTATTTGTTCTTGATGGTGCTTATAGTCACTCTGTATAATTTCCTTATTCGAACTTAAATCACACTCTTCGATAATGTGTCTCTGTCTTCAGTTATTTCACAGTTTGATATGAAATTAGTAGCGATGAAATATTATTCTGACAATTGCAAGCTGCTCAGGTGACCTGGTAGTTGAATTCAACCTGTGTTTCCAAGAACAATTATGTTGAAGAGTCTTGTCCGAAGATACATTTTCCTTTGTTATGTTATTATGGTATAATATCAGCTTTAAATTGTTTATGATGCCTGCTGGATATCGAAACACACACCTCACTTTTTGAAGATAACACAATTTTTTCCTTATGCTAACATAATATTGAGGAATATTTTATCGAGTACGTTAAACATGCATAAATGTGATGCAGCAGTAACAAGAGGTAGTCGCCTGGCAACAGGTGGATGCAACTGATTACTAGTGGTTACTTCGATGTTATAAACATAAGAAGGGTGCCGTATTATGTGTGCTATTACCATCTCAGATTATGTGATTGTGTGTAAGGCTGCTTCTCCGGTTCAATCTGAAATTGCTTACATTTATTGGTCAGAACCATTCGCAAACACATACCGCAAATTAACAGACTTGATTTAGACTTAAACTAATGTTATTGTTGAACACGCTGTCTGCAATATCTCTTCAGGCAATTAAGCTCCTTCAGGCCTCCGACGAGCGTTCTTTTTCCCTCCTTGAGCATTTACAGAGCACCCATTCTAGATATTGCATAAATGTTTAATGTGCCATTAATAATAGTAATTGTCAAGTAATATAGTTAAAGGTGAATAAAGTCTTAAGGTTACCTGTAAGTTGATTAGATCGCATCTATCACTGAACAAAACCTGAACCTCAAATGCTAATATTAGTTGAGTATCCTGCAGTATCTGAAAATATTATGAATAGTTTGTTGGTCTTCCGAGGTTTCAAATTTAACTTCTTGCTAAAAAGAATACAGTTATTTTGTTGTTCTTTTACATAACTTGAGCTTTTAAGACTACAATTTGTACTTATTTTGTGTCCAAAATGCCTCATAATAGAATTTATTTGTTTTGATTAAATTACTAGGGTGAGAATAGTATATGTTTGGAATGTTTTCTTTAACTCCCTGGTTTGTTCTCATTTTTTGATGGGTATCAGTCAATGGACCTTTAACAATATTTGTGATGTTTCCTTCAACCTCTTGGGCTCTTACACCTGACTTCGATATTTACATGAATTAAGTATGCTCTGGCAATTTTTGACTGCCTTTTTTTTATCACTTATCATATGATGGATTCCTTAAAATTCTTACATAAAATCTGTGGCATCATTTCTGCTAACCATTCTTGTTGTATGCAATATGCATACCTAATCTATACTGACTCTATTTATGAAAAGTTACTGCCAAATCCTGCCCCTTTGTTTGCTTTATTTATGTGTTGTTTCTCGGATGCTTACCAATTTCACTTGTACCAAGCATCTGATATAATTACTGCTGGGGATTTTGTTATCATTGTTTTTTGTCTTTTTGCAGAGTATTTGTTTGCAATCTCTGGACTGAATTGATAATGGCTGAAACTTTTCCTCTGATGAACCTTGTTGTTAGACATTTGTTTGCTGGTGACATTTTAAATCAATTTTATTGGTTCAGGGTTTTACTGAGTTTTCATAAAATATAAAGTTTTCCTTGTTGAAGGTAGATTTTACGATAAGTATCATTCCATATGTTCTGATTGTTCCTGTTTTCTAGAATGTTTACTTCTTGATCTTTATTTATGGAAAAGATTGATTAAAGCCATCTTCTTTTTTCAGCTGAGGACTGCTAGGGAAGCAGTAAACTTTGGACTTACAGGAAGTGTAATTGGAGCAGTATCAACGGCTGGTGTTGCCTGGAAATATTCGAGGAGTGTACATGGTAGTCTACTACCCCCTCTCTCTATTTTTGTATTGTAAATACAGTCTTGGAATTGAATGTGTTGGTAACTTAAGGATGAAAGATGATTCGAAGTCTATTATTTTGATTGAGCCTTATCACAGTTATTTCTGTTTGCAGTTGCAAATGTTTTTAAAGGGGTCATCATTCGCATGTCCATATGCAAGTGCTAGTTAATCAATTAGTGAAACCTGATTTCACTGTTGATTACTTTGTAACTTGCAAGAGATTTCGACTTTTGGGGATTGTGTTTCAGGCAAATCCAGTATGCTTAAAATATGCATAAATATGATTTATAGGGACATAGAAATATGGGAAAGTGGAATCATCTTCCCAGCTTTCTTGTCTTTTTGGTCCTTTTGCTTTACATTTTAAGAGTTTTATTGCCATTGACTGATAGTGGAAAAATCATTTATATAAGAATCTACTGGTCCAGCTCCCCAGATATATTTACTTTTGAGTTTCTATAGTTACACAGTGAAAACCGGGCAATTATCATTAACAGAAGCTTGCAGAAAGAAATAAAGGTGTTCTATCATGTTTTCTTAGTTATGAAAAATCGTCTTACCCCAATCATATTTAACAGGTGCTGGGCTGTCCTTTCTTGCTGGAGGTGTTTTTGGTTGGACATTTGGACATGAAGTTGGAAACCACTGGCTGCAACTTTACAGGTTGGATACTATGGCAGCACAGGTTAAGTTTATTGAGTGGTGGGAGAAAAAATGTGGAGAGTAGTCTGAAGTTGGACCGCCGGTCGAATTGTGGAGAGGTCCACCAAGGAGTCGTTCACCTTTTCAACAATAATATAAATGCTCCAATGCAGAAAATGTTGTGGCAATTTGCATAACTTGTGTTTTATGCTAGAATCTTGAAAATGTCATGGATTTACTATCATTGTTCCATGCCTGGGATGGTAATTGATAAGAATGCAGTTTGTGCTGTTGATGATAATAATAAGTTTCCTCCCGCTTTTTGACATGTGCATATACTGGGTTCAGAATTTAAAGTTAATTTATCTTGAATTTTAATTATGCTTGTTAAATTAATATTTTAATTTTTATATATATATAATTAATTATATATATATACAGTACAACCCCGAAACGGCACGCCGAAACTCTCCGAAACCAGAACGTTCCGTTCCAATAGAAAAACCAGAACGGCGATCGGAACGGTATTGACAACTTCTCCAGATGTATCAAAGTCCTGACCTTCATCTAGATTATCATCCCATTTCTCTACGTTGTGAACCCAAGCTAGAAGAATCATCACTGTCAGCAACATTCTTTCTTTACACGTGTCTCCTTTTTTCTTAAGAAACACTCAATGCTTCGTAACTTCTTAAATATCAGAACATTGAAGAGAAATAGTATCTTGCACTTGTAGTTCCTGCACTTTGAATGCCTTAGTATATTAGAAGAGACGAAGATACATATGAAAGGAATGAAATTACCTTAGTAGAGCAGCAAGTGGAAATGGAAGTGCACAAACTACCATCAATCAGCTGGTAAAAAAAGATCTCAAAGAAGAAGCATGTCCATAAATTACAACATTTTTCTACGCTAGTGCAATTTTATTTAATTGTGAAAAACCCTGAGTTTGTTGAAGCGCTTGAATTGGTTGTAAAGTATAGGCCAAGTTTTATGCCTCCATCTTATTATGATATTAAGAAGAAGTATTTAAAGTAAGAAGTAGATCACAAAATGAATTTGCTTGAGGAGTAAAAGCTTAAATGGAAAACAAAATGTTGCTCCATAATATCTGATGGATGGACTGATAAGAAAAAACGTTCCATATGCAATTTTTTGGTTAATAGACATAAAAGAACAATTTTTGTATCATTTGTAGATACATCTAATATATTCAAGACTGTTGATAAGGTATTTGAGATGTTAGATGGTATTGTGGATATGATTGGAGAGGAAAATATAGCGCAAGTAATCATTGATAATGCTGTGAATTATAAAGCAGCAGGGCAATTATTGACAGGGAAAAGAAAAATATTGTTTTGGCACCATGCGCTGCTCATTGTATTGATTTGATATTAGAAGATTTTGAGAAGAAACTAGAGGTCCATCAAGTAACTATTGCTAAGGGGAGGAGAATCACCTTGTACATATATTCAAAGAACTATTTTTATTTCCATGTTAAGGCAATTTATAAAAGGAAAAAATTTGATCAGACTTGTAGTCACTTGATTTACTACTGCATACTTGACTCTTAAATATTTGAACGATTGTAAGATACAATTGATGATAATGTTTACTTCCATCTAATAGAGATCATGAAGGTTTTGAAAAATAAAAGAAGGGAAACAGATTCAAGTTATGTTTTGGACACCAAGTTTTGGCATAGTGTCATTATATGTATTAAGACAACATATCCTCTAATTAAAGTTCTCTGATTAGTTGATTGATATGATAAACCAGTCATGGGTTTTATATATGAAGCAATGGATCAAGCAAAAGAAAAGATACAAGTGAATCTTGGTTTTGTGAAAAAAGAGTGTCAATTACCTATAATAGAATGAGTTGATGCATAATGGTTATTTCACTTTTATATTATATAATATAATGTTGATGTTAATATTTTTACTTTTATCTTGTTTTGTAGTTATATACCTATATAGAATATTATTGATGCAAGATGGGAATTTCAACTTCACAAAACTTTACATGCAACAACTTATTATTTGAATCCTCATTCATTATAATCATAATTTTAAAGTTAATGCCAACATTAAAATTGGATTATAACAATGCTTTGAAAGGATGATGTGATGCAAATGAAAGGTGTAAAATTGATTTACAGCTTGATTCGTTCAATGATACAAAAGGGTTGTTTGATATTGAGGCTGCCAACATAGCAAGGGATAAAAAAAAAAACTTCAACTAAATGATGGGATTTTTATGGGATGAATGTCCAAAGCTATAAAAGTTTGCAATTTGGGTTCTAAAATTGACTTGTAGTTCATCAGGATGTGAGAATGATTGTAGTGCATTTGAGATGGTAAGCTTCTTTTCAAAAAAGAAATTTAATGTTTTGATATTTGATAAGAATCTTATATGTTATCAATTTGAATTATTTTCATAGGTTCATACTATAGGAAGACATCGTCTGCAACAGAAAAATAAATGAATGACTTGGTAATGTAATGTGTAATTTGAAATTGAATGATAACCAAAGCAAGTTAATGATTTTGGGGAAGTTTTAAATGATTTATCATTTGATGATGATTTGATAACTAAAGGAGAAGAACATGATGGTTCATCGAACATTGATTTACTTGGTGTTATTGATAGTGCAACACGAAAAAAAAATAGAAAAGAAAGTGAAAGTGATGAAGAAAATTGTAATGATGTTGAAATGGAGACTCATGGTATTGAATATGATTTTGAGATTTAGAATGATGTCAATCCATATAATTTAAGGAGTTTGAAATTAAATATTGTTGACAATATTAATTTTTGAATTGGAGCAAGTAGTAGCAATAATATTGAAATCACCAGTGTTTGTATCAGTATTAGTAATAATAATCATTTCTATAGTAATGATTTTGATGAATGTCTTAGAACTAACGAGAAAGATAAAGGTAATGAGGCTGATTTTAGTTTACATGGCACATCAGCAGTGTTTGTTTAAATTTGTTATTTTTTACCTAATAAAATTCTATGGACATAGTTGTTTAGTATTGTATTTTTAAGTTATTTTAAATCATGTATGAACCTTAATTAATGAAGTTTTGTGAATATAATTGTATTGTGTTGTGTTTTTAAGTTATTTAAAGTGTTTGATTTTTTATACGATTTTATGATTTTTCTACCAAAATATTTTACGATTCAAGTTTATATTATATTTCCGTGTCGTGTAAAAAAAAAACAATTTTAACAACCTTGATATTTATTATGACATGATTTGGGGTCATAATTGGATTCCTCTTCGATTATAGAATGAAGATCACTCTGGCTAAAATGTCATGTACAAGACCTCTTGCTCTTCTTCTTCTTATTATAAATCACATCTGGAAGAAGACCTCTTGCTCTTGGAAAATATTATTTATATCTAGAACTCGAGTTTTTTTACATTGAGTTATATAAGTATTGTTAGGATTTTAAAAACTTTAACTTGTACCCAACCTGTGATATCTATTTTTAATGACTCGAGTTTCAAATTTCTTTTACTTTTTTAAAAATCTTAAGAGTTGCCTTGACTTTGTTCTACTTTCGTCCAAGAATATTTAGCTTAGCATGACCCGCGGTGTTGCGCCGACCACCAATACAAGTTTACAAGGGTTACTTTTTTTTCAAATACAAGTTTTTTTCGCATTCGAATTTCAATATTTGGTTCATAGAAGGTATTTGGGAGAGCTGTTGCTGTAGCTTTTCATAGCTTTTCAAAAAATGTTTCGTGCCGAAATACATCAAAATGATATTTTTTTATTTTTTAAAAATCATTTTTGACATCAGCACATCAAAATGATATAAAAACACTAAACCGCCGGTCTTTGAAATGAAAAAAAATAAAAAAATTACAACTTTTTTGGAAACCATGGTTGAAAAAGCTAAAACAAACACCCCTATAGATTACTCTATCAGGATGCATGGACCAAAAGAATCCAAGTAACAAACTATACATCAAGGTGTAACTTTTAGCTCATAGAACTTTTATGGATACAGCCTACGGAACATTGAAAAGCAATGAAAGTATGACATTTCTTATAAATCAGTTCTCCTGTTAGATCAACAATCCTATATATGAGGTAAATTTACAGCGCTTGCAATAGAGGGAAACTGCTACTGGATGAATCATGCAGTATCAGTGCACATGGCCGACGACATTCGTAACACTACATGGCCCTGCGGCCGCTGTAAATACAAACCAAGTGCACACCAGGCAGCAACTGGCCGCAACCGAAATAGTAATACTACACGGCCCTGCGGTCGCTGTAAATATAAACCCGAAAGAGCACGTTACGATTAAGGAAAGAATAGTAGCTCCAGATGTGTTGCTACAAAAACATGTAGCAGCTGAGCAATAGCATATGCAGAAGGAACGACATCATCGTCACCGGTGTCATTTTGTGAAGCATGGTTTTTGGTGAACCGTTATTGCTCAATGTCCCAGCGTTGACAAATTCGCTTTTGCCAGTATCTAAGGCAGTAGACACGTTTACGGACATCGAGCCTAACAGCATAATTCACAGACAAAGAAAGGAAATTAGGAGCAGTTCCAAACTCAAATGCAAAGAGAGTGATATCCTATTTTGTAATTGTAGCATATTGAATGAGCTCTGAGTTTCTATCAAAGCAATGAGGAAAACAGCTTTTTTCAAGGGAGAAGAATTACCCATTTACAATAATGATCTCTTCTGTGTTGATATTCTATGATTTTATCCGATTGCAATAACATCTAATTCTAATGCTAAACAATAGAAAATTGCAACTTACAGTCATAATTAGCCCATCCAATCCGTTGATTAGCAATGTCATAAACAACGATTTTGTCTTTCAGAACAAGGTCTGCAAAAACAAGACAGCTAACATGGTTTATTAAGCATAAGATTACTGCTTATTTAAATGAAAGAGAGGGTGAAAAAAGAAGAGAAGTAGAAAAAATATATAAAAATGTCACATAAGGTAGCATAAAAGAAGAAATAGGGTAACGGGTTGTTAGCGAGACAATTACAACTTGTGCATGGACTTGGTTGTGTTAATTATGTTGATCATGAAGATAAATGCAAGCTGAAGAGTGCTAATTAGTGCAGATTATTAACTGTTTCATTGAGAACCGTGCATTGAGTTTCGAAATCAAGGTCAAAAGCAATTATGTGAAGGAAAAAACATAAGCAATGGACCAAAAAACACAATTTTTTGTTGGATATATTGACCGAGAAAGGGCTGACAAAGAACATGTAATAACTGCTTTGGTAAAAATAAAAATAAAACTGAAGAATGAAAGCTAAAACTTAATGATAATGCCAGGATTATAAATCGTGTCACAAATAAGTAAAGAGTAATCATAAAGAATCCTCTCCTTTTGAGGTGAGTTTTTTTTATCAATTTCAATGCATTTTCAATTTTCAAGAAAAATGAACAAAAAAACAATAAATACGAATGAGCAATTATGAAATCGGTAACATTAGCACCTCTGGTTGGACCCAAAACAAAATATTATAGAAAAATGTCCAGATGGTGTTGTACTATTGTAGCAACATTTTTAGGCTCAAGTATAAGAGAATATATGGAGTAAATCTTTCTGGTTTTCGGTTCTGCAAGCAACAGGAACACTAAATGTTTTATATATAGTAGCAACACTTTTAGGTTCAAGTATAAGGGAGCACATGGAGCAATCTTTCTGGTTTTGGGTTCTGCAGAAGCAAGAGGAACACTGAATGTTTTATATATAGTATCACATGATAATTAGGGTTAACATCAGCAGATGACAGAAACTAAGACCTCATGCAGACATGCACAAGACTGCGTGATTTGACCACTCTGAAGTATAATTTCTCTATAGATATTAAAACACAAAGTGCAGCAAAAATTGGGCTTTTATTCCCTGATTGATGAAATTTGAATTTGTTAAAATTCCTATATCTTTGGCAAATAGATTATATAAACTCGAATGATCTTTACAAGCAAGTAATTCCAGGGATTAAAATAAGATTGTGTGGTGTCAATACCTCCTAAGATTGTTATCCCTTGACCCTGAATTTTCTGAAAGCCAATGCACCACAATAAGGCACCAGTCTGCAATATCAATTCAATTCTACTGGTTAGTGATTCTGGATGTTTTCTGGTTTTCAACAGAAACTAAGGCATTGGCAATTGGGACTGCAAATAGTGCAGCATAGCCATGAGAAAATGGTCAGTTCGGTTATATATTCAGAGGGCACCAACTGTATAAAAGAAACTGCGATAACAGTTGTCCATTATTAAACACCAAAATCAGTGAATGGAAAGAAAAAAAAAACTCAGTGAACAAAAAATACTGAATCAAGATCAGGTATACATTTCACTAGAATCAATTAAGGGAATGTTTAATTGAAGGATAGCAAATCTCAATCAACCGAGCAGCAACTTCTATGCAAATTATGAGTATTTAGACATTCTTAAAAGGAGAAAATTGGAAGTTATTATTAATATCAAGCTCAAGGAACTCACAATAGAACTTTGCTGAATAAGGTAGTCCTGGGGAATTAAAATCATTGATGCACCACCAGCAAAGTTCAAACTAACTTGAGGAAATATGTCATTGATACTGAGAACAAAGTGCACACATATTTCTGGGTTTAAACGATGTAACAATGACCACATAACAACAGAAATTGAACTAGGATAATAGAGGTAGAAAACGAACCTGGAGGACATTAAATAACAGTGACTTCCCTTGGAAAGATATGGGTGCACAGATGGTGAAACAATAGATGTTATCTGCACAAGGGGGAAACTAAATACTTCAAACATTGCTAAAGTCGTACAAAATTCCTGAGATGTCTTCCAGCAAAATATGATAAGGACATCATTCTAAATAAGTGGCTAATGGAGATCCTTAACAATGTTCAATCTGTTACCCCATAAAATATTCCTTTGAAACTTACAGCACTAATAAAAGGATCATAAGCTGCTTCTGCTAGATATGCCAAGGTTGTTCCAGAATCAATTATAGTTCCTTGGTTGCTTGATGTTCCAAAAACTGATGAATCAATGGCTAAAGTTTGGCCATTGACAGAAATGCTCTGCAGGTACAAATTATAATGAGGCCTGAAATTTTAGAAATAAAGGTGGTCAGTGAAAATTTTAATTAAGTATAGAATTATATGCTCCAAAGTTTTGAGAATTTATTAGCAAACAAGGTGGTAACATACCAAATAATCAAACTGAGTCATAATTATTAGAGATGTGTGAAGTACGACCTCTATCTGCTCTTAGCCTTCAAGATTAGTGTTTTATTAACAAAAGCCACTTGAAGCCAGAAACAGGCAGTGACCTCCAACTCTTTGAATGATTGGTATAAGATTATGAGCAAACATGAACATTTTATAAGATAGCACCCAGCATCATTAGAAACGGTATACAAAAAACAACTGGATCACAACCAAAGACACCATTGAAATGATTTTGGAAAGAAGCTACAGGCCAAACTAATGTGAGACGAGCACTAATATTCTTCAACTACATAACATCAATCCATTTCGCTCTCTTTTATTTAAATAAGTAGTGGAAGATCAAACCAGATTTCATAGCTATATAATAAGAACTATGAAAATTGCTTCATAGATACAACTGTAAATAAGAAGAGGAAAAGAAAAGAAGAATGACAGCCACTCTATGAAAAATCTAAACTTTAAAGATATAGAAGGGGAGATAAAACATACTGTGATGGGACAAGTGGGGTATAAACGATGTTTGGCTCCACAATTTCTCCAAGAACCAATATACCACCGCCAGAATCATCTCCTTTCAGGCAGTGAGAGAACGCTCTTGGTGTTATTCCTTGTGAAGCTAGTTGAGAGACAACAGACATGTCCTGCTGTCCAAACCCAAATATCCCATCAACTGCTACATCTGACTTTGTCAGGTCCCCGGTCTTTAATGTGCTACATCTGTTTCATAACCCATCATCCAAATGAATTCCAGAGTTGTAAAAAATGATCACACAACTACAATCTTAACTTGACAGATCCATAATATCTCACCCGAATACAATAGGAGCTGAAAAATTATTCATCACAGACCCACCAAGAACGGTGTTGAAATGCAACAAATCCGATACATAATATCCTGATGTGCCACTTCCATCACCATACTGGAAAGTGTAACCACACTGATTATTTTGAGAAGAACAAACAGAATCTGAGGATTGAAGTCCAAGACTACATCTTTGGTCTGAACAAGATATCAACGAAGCTGTTGGTGAGCTTCCAGGATCAAAGAAATTGAGGGGAGTCTGTAATAAGAGAACCAGAGAAACAATATTGAAAACATTGCAGCACTAAATGACTCTCCTTTTCCTTTTCTTTTAACAGAATTCATGAGATTAAAAATCAAAATATGAAACAGTATGAATATAAAAGTGAAAGAAGTGAGCTTTACATGAAGTCCACTATTAACAGGACAACCATTGCAAGAGCCACAACTAACCCACAATACATCACTTCCAGTATCTATTTGTACATGGAAATCTCTTGGAGGAGAACCCAATTGTAATCTTGTATAATAAAGCCTACAAAAACAACCAAACCTGAGACTAGCAACATATTTAATCCAAAATTTAAAAACCCAAAATCCAAAATAAAATCCAATATTTACCAATACAACTTGAAAAACAAGATGGAAAGTCAGAAACCAAGAGAAACCCATAATTCAAATATGTTTCAAATGAAAATATTACCCAACGAGAAGAGGATTAAAGGTGCCTTGGACAGGGAAATCAACAACACCAATCCCTGAAGACTGCAACATTCTGGCATGCCTCACTCTGTCTCGCTCTTTAAGTTTACTCAGTTTCAGTTTATGGTTTGCCGTAATCCCTCTCTCCAGATGAAAAGTGGCCGGAAAAGAGGACAGAACCACCGTAGCATGAAACACTACAGCAGCGATTAGAATTCCCGCGGGAAAAGGCGCAGCTGCCATTTCTTTCTTTTGTTTGGATTTGTTATTTTTGAGCAAATAATATAAAAGGGATTAGAAGCAATGCCGTTAATGTTTAGATAATTTGGTTTCTGAAAAATGGAAGAGAGAAGTATTACTTTAGAGCATAGGAAAGAGGCAAATGCCGGTTGAGAGATATCTTAAGAGAGATAAAGGAAAGGAGAGAGAGACAAGCCAACAAACTTTAGGTTTGATAACACAAGTTTCAAACAGTTAAAAAAGAAGGTAACGTTATTTTTTATATTAACGGAACAAGTGAACCGTGTAGGATAAGTAATATACATATTATTATTATTATTATTATTATTTTTTATAACTGGATGTCCGGGCCAGTTTACACGCATCACAACTAAATTCCCGGGCCCACTGAACATCCTACAAGCCCAATGAACAGGTAAAGTACCGCGGGAGTGACAGGCGTATCTGACAAGGCTTGAACCTGGGGTAGAAGGAAGACAAATCCCTTCTCTAACCACTAGGCTAAGATCTTGTTGGTGTATACATATTATTATGATTATGGATTATGGACTGTAATAGTATAATTATTGTTTTATCTTTTAATGTGCTGAAATTTAACTCTTGGATTCAAAGTCATTTTTAACTTTTCACAAGAACCAGTTGTTATATTCTAGTAATTAGGGCTAGCTAAAGGATTCGTTTTTCATTCCTCTTTATGGACTTGACAAGATGTCTCCAATCACATTTGATGGCAGCTTAACGAAGAATTAGTGCCCGTTTGGCATTGCGATCCCACCGGTTTTTCACTGAAATTTGAATTTTTTTCTTCTTCATTTTAACAACCAGTGGTTTGGTGTTTTTAGATCATTTTGATGTGCTGATTTCAAAAATAATTTTTAAAAAATAAAAAAAATATCATTTTGATGTATTTCAGCACGATAAGTACTTTGAAAAACTACCGCAATCACACTCCCAAACAGGCTCTTAGTCTTCTTAAACAAACAAACCATACACTTAACTAATCACAGGTCCTTGACATGTATATGCTCCTTGACATGTATATGCTCCTTGACATGTATATGCTTCTAAATTGCATATCAGCCAGTGAGAATATAACTAATCAAACCAATTAATGGGACTCGTGTTTTATCACTACAACTCATAAGATAAATGAACTCACTTCCTAAGAGGCTCTCCACTTTAAATTACTCAACCTAGGGATAAGTTTTAGTCAATACATCTGAGGTGGTGTTATTGTTTATCCATTCATATTGAATGGAGGCATTGGTAACTTTAATCTTGATGATCCTAGTGGCTTCTAAAAAAACAAAACTAGCCCAAAAATGGTGAAAGCAATTACATGGTATTTCTCTTCTCCTAGCTTGCCCTTGTCATTGTATGCTTTCAATTTATTCTCAATCAACATCCATTTAAATCCTTTGTTAGACACCCTGCATTAATCAACTTGGTCTAGATGTAATAATTTCATGACCTTGGAAGCCATGTTCTCAACTCTTTGTCTGAAATATAATTTGTGAATGTCATTTGAAAAGTTTAAAATTTGAGCATACTCTTCAATGATGGGAGTAATGTCAAAATCCTTAAAGGTGAAACATTTGTAATCTAGATTCCAGAAATATATCAGGATCTTAACCACATAAATTCTCAATTAGAAGCCTTACTAGGTAGGCAATTCTTTTATACCTTCTCTCAAACAAAGTCTTATCCGTACATTCTCAGACTGACATAAACTTCTTTATATTAACTATAAAATAATGTACTTTGATCATGCACGATAATTCCCCAACCTCAATCCTTAACAACCCCTTTCATTTGAAAATCTTTTCATCCTTCATTTTCCAAGTTGCTAGTCCTTTTCAATTTTTATTTTGATTTTTTTTTCATAAGGAAAAAGGAAAATTTAAGAGAAAACCTAAAAATAGGTTATAACAAAAATAAACTTAAATTTGATATGCAGTGCAATTATACCCCTAATAAATAGTATATGAAATTTCAATTGATTTAGAGATATTTTATTTAGGGTCTTTTATGATGTGTTTTCATAGCAGACTTGAAACAAGCTTTATATATTGTTTAATCTTTTTTTTTTACTTTTATTTATGCTTCTGATATGGTTAGAGACAAAAATAAATGCAGTAACACTTTCACTTCTTTTCATACATTTTTTTGGGTACCAAGCTGCTAAAAACACAAGGATAAGAAGATAATTGACAGTACACGCTATAACTTAAGAAATGCTAATAAAATAAACTTTTCAGAAAGATATGATCGCATGTAAACCTATATTGACAAGCCTACAAAATCAACCTAAACAAGTTTTGGATCATATTTAAAGATAACAAATTTGACACAAACTAAAATTGTTACACCTAATTAACAAAATAACATAAAATAAATAAATTTTCTAGTTTAAGTAATATAATGAACAAAATTTCCATCCTAAAAACACTAGGATTTTTGTTGCCACCTTTAAATATAAAAAATAAACTAGAAAATTAATTGCTAAAGTTATCTCGCCTGTGGTTTCTAATTGTAACGTTAAAAAAACATCTTAAAACATGAACCCTTGTTGCCTGTAAATATAAAAAAGGAAACCAAAAAGTCGGACACAAATACGGTTTATTCAACTCTTCACGTCCTCGGGTTTTGTAGATATAAAAGCTTATTCAACATTCCAGGCCTTTCAAAACTACTAATCTGAAACAAAACAGAGGCTCCAGGGAAACTCAAATCACTACATTGCAGTGTCCAAACTCCAAAAGTCTAGGGATAATAGCCAAAAACAAAATCTCCCACAATGAGTTTCACATGCCAATGTTGCTGCAGCAATTGCAAGGAAATCAATATTTACTGCCATGTAAAGCCAAACCGGGATATGTGCTCCTTCTGCCCCTCATACAGGACCACTGATAATGGAATTAAAGGATAATTGTAAGTTATCCAGAAAAGAAGGATTCAAACTTTCCGGATACACGAATCCTTTAAAAAATCGATGCAAAACACAGCGCGTCAACTGCCTCATTTCTCTTCTAAAAGTAATGACGTGCAAGAAACGAGGGACGACAATTCCTCTTCTGTGGCCAATCCAAAGCCTCCCCATCTTATTTTTCCAAATTTGTCGAGTAGAAAAATATAACTGTAGAATGACAACAACAAGAAGCATTTTTTAGAACCAACTCTCTGCTATCAAAGGGGTAAACAAGAATGTAAAGCTTTTGTACCCCGTGAGAAGGTTTAATATTCTAAGATCCTTTCTTATGTAATAATGGTCACCAAATGAATAAACAATTTGCTTCTGAAGTGCATCATTTCCATCAATATTCGATTTCCTCATCATCCGAAGTAGCATTTTCTTGATTGGATTCAAACATAAGAACCACGAGTCTATAAATGACACCTGGAAAATGTGAATCTTGATTACCAACTCATATTAGGAGGAAAAATATTAACAATCTCAATTACGAGAACAGCTGAAAACCAAAAATCACATTATGCCCCTTGGCATCGATCTTATGTTCTCAGCGAAGTTATATCAACCCCAAGGGTTTCAGTAAGTGTATTAATGTACCTTTTGGTATTTTCTAGGGCAAGCCAAGATGGAGATCTAGCAGTAATTTGTTGTTTCAACCAGATTTTGATCATAATGATGACAAATCTTGGATTTACAATTTTCTACTGCCAATTTATATATGTGCTCAACAATCACTTTGGCAAAGAGGCACACACAAATATTTAGGAGTGACAATTGTATTATCCTTGCCAGGAAAAAAAAAGGAAAGAAATATGATAAATTTTGTCCCATGTCTTGATACCCAATCCACCAATTAGATATTACCTAAATCAATAAATTGAAGTAAACTACACTTTAGTACCTCATATAGCTGAACATTTTTTGCATCACGAAATGCTTCAAGGAAAGGCATGCTCCAAGAATTAATCATTTCCTGCCAATGACACAAAAATTATCTTTTAGCATTAGCAAACTTAACAATAGGCCTTTTATCCAATAGAATTAATAATTATAACTTAGCCTCAAAAAGTAATTTGGTCTTGCAAAATCGTATAATCTTGAATTTCATGGCATTATCCTCATAATTACCAAAAGGGAGAATTAGTCAGCATACAGTGTAATTCTAATGTTTCACAGCCCCTATGTCAACAAAAGTGAATCAATCCATGTTTAGCAACCTATTTTGGAGAATAGAACTTGACCATGATAGGATTTAATATTCTTCACTCAGGACTTGGTTCATCACTTCTGTTAAAGCTGTTCTCACTACAATCCTCACAGGGCTTTATAAAACAGGTTAGCTAAAAATTGTGCCAAAAGTACAAAGCAGAAGAAGTGCCTAGCCTAATATTGTCAGGTCACACTAGATTGCAGATTTGATTGTTTGGACCTTTCAACTCATAGATAAGGATTGCAAACCTATGACGGGGGATATTCCCGAGACTCAAAAAATAAAATGAAGGGAATTAGACAAAAGAGAAAAACTTGGACAAAAAAAAAAAGATGAGTTAACCTGGACAAAAAGAAAGTGACTTGGGAAAATCCTTTTTGTTGATAACCTCAGACCAGAGGATCCAATATTGATTCGTATGTAATTGATCGAACAGTACTTGAAAAGAAAATGTCTCTTTTGCTCAGATCTGAAATGTTCCAAATGTTCTTTGTTCAAACATACTAGACATAAGTTTCATTGTCAGCTAACTTTTCATGAACTAATTACTTGTACCTCCTTCATTTGTACCTAAAGTAATCACAGTTAGCCAGATGAAGATACTGCATTAGTAAGTGGATGAGGATACTGCATGAATGTATCACCCCAAAAGAAGTTAGCCAGATGAAGAAAACACTTGAGATACTTCCAACTTGAAAAGAATTTAGAACATTTTGCTTTTCTGAACAAGGATGATGTTATGCTAATTTAGGCTTTGTTTGAAAAAATTATTATGTGGGTTAAACAGGATGAAGAAATATTATTATATGGGTCAGGGAGGAAGAAACAGCTTGATTTTGGGTCCAATTACCCCACTATAGGATGTAATCAAACCATGTCCAACTTTATCCAAGCTAACTAAACTCAAATGTAGGCAATCTGTAGCATACTAGCAAATCTTTGAGTTATATAGAACTCTTTTTGATATAATGATTGGACTTTCAATTTTGAGGTAGTTATATGAAGGTATATACCCTTAAATTTTTGTAATCATATATAGACATGCATGATAGAAAATAATTGTTATTTTTTATATATACTGAAAGAAAGGATGGTTTTAGTAGTAACAGCTAAAAACTGGATTATAATGAGGAGAAAATCCTCTGAGAATGAAACACCAAAGAAAGTCTCTCCCTGAAGTTTTGCAAAAGAAACTTCCCCAAATGACATGAAAATGAGAACACATCTGTTTGGAAGAATTAAAATCCACCGAAGACAGTTTGAGGTCACTATCAAAACAAAAAAAGACTTGGCAAGCACTTTTGGGTCACATCACACAGCAGGGAAGAGACCCAAGTAGCATCCACAACTACTCTTGCAGAACTTGAACAGGCTTGGAGAAAGAAAAAATGACAAGACATAAAGACCGGGTATCCAGAGCTTTAAAATGTAACCATCTTCAATACTAATAGCCATAATCTGAGCAACCCAGCAAGATTGGAAGAACTGATGTCTTTCTATGGCAGAGCAACAACTAAAATATTCCTCAAAGAGGACATTCCCTCTATCAATCTAGCATATGCTGCAATCAGGAGACAACAAGTAACACAACACAAAAGTAAAAGATACAATCCTATCCATCAACCATTGCCTCAGAAGGATAAGATTGCTGAAAATTCTAGATGTTTCTCCAACCATATACACCATATTCCAGACAACTACAAAAAGGCACATCTCCACAAACTCTTACAACCTGTCCTCCCAATACAAATCCAAACTGTCCTACATCAAATAAATTAACAAACTTCACCCCATACCTGAGAGCTAGCTCGAAATGAAAGACACATTAAAGTTGCAT
Organism: Salix arbutifolia; assembly: GCA_025169955.1. NCBI lineage: Eukaryota > Viridiplantae > Streptophyta > Magnoliopsida > Malpighiales > Salicaceae > Salix > Salix arbutifolia. The sequence goes on along the minus strand of CM045910.1, from coordinate 208,545 downwards.
CCGCACCAACCACATTTCCATCAGACCTGATGGGAAGCTTTAAGGAAGAACCATTAGAATAATTCACTTTGACATCAGGAAATTTTACGGCCGCTACTGCAGGGATTATAATTTTATTTGCCACTGCAATCTGCATTTAACAACCATTCAAAAGTTTTAACTTCAACGAAATGCGTGTAATCTACCACAGCAGATTAACACCACAAATCCAAAATAAAAAAAATTCATGCTAAGAAAGCACATCTAACCAACAAAAATGAGATTCTCTTAAAAACTCACATTTACAAATTAAAAAAAAATACTACCTTACCACCATGCTTCTTAAACTCAGAAATGTCAGCGAAATACCCTCTATTCAATTCATCTGCACTGCCCTAAATCACATCTAAACCCTTAATTACTTGCTTAAGGAGTAATTTAAAAAAACAAAAAGTCAAAACATGGAGTTCTAGTACTGCAACTTACAGTCTGGCACGCTCTTTTTCAATAGCTGCTTTGTTTCCAATCTGCGAAATTAAAGGGCAATGATATAGGTAATGTTTGAAATCAAGAACAGGCGTAGTAGCGTACATACCTTGTGAATGTCAAAAAATCGAATTGGTGTTCGGGAAAAATGCTGACAAGAAACTGAAGAATCAAATACGGCTTGCGTTTGTTGCTGAGAGGATAGAAAAGTTGAAGTTCTAGTCCACTTATTTGTATACTTTATCAATCGATTTAGCCTCAACATCTCCTCTTTCTTTCGTTTTCTTGATGTTGTTTTTCTCCTTTTCCTTTCTCTGTATATTTTTAATGACCGGAAGAAGTTCAATTGTTTGTTTTTGTCGAAGTTGGGCGGGTCCCTCCATGAGTTGCCCTAGGGCCAATGCTTACTACTCAACTCCCCCATTTAGTTAGGCCCACTTAGACATCTTTTTTTTTTAAAAAAAAAGAAGAAAATTGCTAAACATTAATAAAAAGAAATGGATTATGAGTCATTGGATAATATGACCGTGTAACATAGTTATAAGATATATTTTAAGACCTCAATCGTTCATTAACTAGGTTAACTTGAGTTTATTCCAAAATCACGTTGTTTTGAGAGTTTTTTTTAAAAGGAATTAAAATAATATTTATTAGAGAGATGTATAAAAAAGTAGAATCAATATTTTTTAATAACAATAAAAAAAATCTTGGATTTGACATGATCGAGTCATGGATGGATTTATTGGATTGTCCAAGTTTGATTAGATTAAATCCTAATCCAATTTAAAAGCAATGACTCGAGTCGGGTTTAAGATCAGCAAGTCATCAATTGACCTATTAAAAGTGATAATTTTTTTTAGGATGATCATGAGTCGAATAAAAGAAGTTTATTTGATGTATTTGTATATAACCTTATCCACCCATTCAAAAAAAAACACATTGTGCATACACACACATTTTACTTTAGATTTGCATAATGAATGATTGTTTTCTCTTTGCTAACAAAAAAACTTATAATTTGATGTGAGGGGTAAAATCATAGTTGTTAATTCCGTTCCGTTCCGGCCGAAACGTACCATTCCAATAAAAAAACCGAGACAAAACGGCATCGTTTTTATCTCGGTTTTAATTCCGGTCCGTTCCGGAAATTCCGGCCAGAACGCCTCGAAATCATTCCAAGCTTTCCGTTTCGGCCAAAATATTTTTCTCAAAAATTTTAACTATTTTTATCAAATTAATATTTTAATTTTTTTTATTTATACATAAAATTCACTGAGCCTGAGAATAGACCCGGTGAACTGAGCCTAAGAATAGATCCGGTGAGCATGTTATATAGTGAATTCCTGATTTATATTTATAGAGAAAATTCTTTGGCTGAAATCCTTTTTGGCCGATGTGGGATAGAGTTTGAAGCTTTAAAGCTACAGACTCTAAAGCTATCTCACATTCTAGCGATGTGGGATAGAAATGATTTATCCAGCTAGACAAATCATTGATTTGTCCACTGGACAAATGAATTGTTTGTCCACTGGAACGTTACAAGTTACAGGCACAGCTTGTAGCTTTTATATATATATAATAAAAAATAAAAAATATATATTATAAAAAAAATGTTGCGTCAACTTTGATTTTATAAAAAATAAAAATTATATTTTGTTTTTTTGTTTTTTAATTTTTTTCATATATATATATATATATAATTAATTATATATCAACAGTACGACACCGAAACGGCATACCGGAACGCTCTGAAACCGGAACGTTCTGTTCCAATCGAAAAACCAGAACGGCGACCGGAACGGTATTGACAACTTTGGGTAAATTTTTCCAATAGGATTAATTGTTAATACAAATTCCATAAGGGCGTCTAAGTCTTTTTACTTTTAAGTTGCACAATAAAAATACAAAAATATCTTTAAAAGCTAAATTAATTAAACTTAAGGGTGATGGAATTTTCAACTATTTCAACTTTTTTTGCATAGTAAAATTCCCATATTTCCCTTAAACTTAAGTTTTCTTAAAGTTATTATCAATGGTGTTTTTATTATTTCATATAGTTTTTTTGTAACAAGTGAGTTGTTGTAGAGACATTTAGGTCTTTTAATAAAATATAAATATTTTCTAAAATAAAAAATGGTTGATGTATGCATCGCAAGTGCTTACATGTTTTAAATGGCTAGTGTAACACCTCTAGAGGGCAAACACCACATTTAAAGACAATGTCTAAAATGTCTTGTCCTCAAAAAATGCATTAGCCTTGCAAATAATAAAAAAAGATGTCATTTGTTTATTTTATGAAATTTAGCTCTTATTTTTTTATTGTATCAAATGTAATTTATTTATCTTTCAATTTCATCATTGGTCATTTGACTTTTATATGAGATTTTGTTTTTATTCTTTTAATTTTTTCTTATACTTTTCTTGATTATTATTGTTTTCAAATTTAATCCTTAACGTTTGATTTCAATTTTTATCTTCATTCCTTTTCTAGATTTTTTTTTTAATTTTACCCTGCATTATTTGGTTGGTTGAAAATTAAAACTCATAATCTTTTCATGTTTATCTTTTATGTTTTAAATTGATCTCATGACCCATGTCGTGGGTTTAAGTTATTAGATTGTGTTGGAAAGTTTTTTTTTTTAAATTGTTTTTTTAATCTCAACTTTCAAAATTAGGTCATTGATTTGACTTGTTGGCTCAAATAGATTCAAATTATTTTTTAATTTTATCCATCAAAATTTTATTTTATGAGAATTGAGATTAAATTTATTTTATTTTCTATGCAATCATCTTGTTCTCATTTAATTTATTCTTTGTTAAAAAAAATAAGACTATAGGAAACTTTTAAGAATATTAAAAAGATGTATTTCCATAAGATTGGCAAGCATTGTTTTTGCATTAAATCATTTCTCTTATTTTATTTGTTGTAATTTTTTTTTATATTCATATTATTAAATTAATAAAGATTTATTAAATCCATTCAAATAAATTGCTTTAATCTTATATTTTTTTACTTTTTAAAAAACACAAGCATTGCTTTAATATATATATTTTTAAGTTTGAAAAAAAGTAATGTTGAAAAAACTTACACTATCTAGTTATCATTTAATACAAGCAACATCTAGCATTCTAATAGGGGAAGTGTATGGAAATTGAAATTTTGAAAAAAAATTGGGAACTAGTAGTGGGACATTGAGAATTTATAAACAACATGATCTGAAGTAGAGTAGTGCAAAAATTATAAGGGCTAAAGTGTTGTTAACTGATTTTTGGTTGTTTACATGGTAAAAAACTACTTCTCTTTATTTTTTATTTTCTTCCTTCAACCTTTTGAACAAAACTAAAAGAGAGGATATTATTGAAAGTGTTGATTGAATAAAAGAATCTAATGTTGACTTGATAAGTGTTTGTTTAGTTTAATTACGAGCTGATTTGCCCGCGCGTTGCGCTGGACTTTTTTATATGTAGAAAAATAATCGTTTTTTAATGTGTTGTAATTTTTTTTTTTTTTTTAAAAATTATTTTTGACATTAGCACATCAAAATCATGTAGAAACACTGTTTTTAATTTAAAATTGAAAAAATTTAAAATTTGTTCAAAAGCAATTTTCAAACGCATTACCAAACACTCCTGTTATCTCTCACCAGAATCATAGTTCAATCAACTTTTTAAAATAGTAATGAACAACGAAAACCACATTTCAAATAACTGTTTATTACTGTTTGAAATTGCGATCTCCTTTGGCTATGTAAAAAATAATAGTCATGGTACATGTAAGCTAGCTTGGACATTCTAGTTATGAAAAAAAATTATAAGTTGAAAAAAATTAAAAAACAATGTCCAAGGATTATTCGTGACACGTGTAACCTACCCCGGTTATAAAAAATATATATATGTGAGGAAAAAATTGTGGTGCGTGTAAACTGACCCGGACACCGCGAGTATCAAAAAAACCAAAAAAAAGAAGCCTGAAAAAAAAGAAGAGGAAAACACATTTTCAAACATTAATAAACAGTGGAAATTTTAGAAAAAAATTAAGTTCAGAGATTTATTGTGATGCACAAAAGCTGACCCGGACACCACAGTTATAAAAAAAAATGACTGAAAAAAAAAACATGTCAAACACTTATGAACAATAGAAAACACTGTTCTTTACTCAAAAATCATTTTAGGTCGCAGGGGGACTCGAACTCCAGCAACCTGAGAAAAAATATTTACTCCTATCATCTATAATTAACTAAATAATTGGCGATGCGGCGAGTTTTTTTTATCTATGTAGAAAATTGATTGCTTTTATATGTATTGTATTTTATTATTTTAATATTTAGTTAGTATAATTATATTTAAGAATATTGATATGAATTTTTGTCTTTCAAAAAATTCAAAGTCATTTTCCCTCTCTCTCAATATATTTTTAGGCGATAATATTCAATAAATATCAGACATATTAGAAATAAAAATATTGTAATTTGTTTTTAAAACATAAACTTAAATTTTTTGTGTGCTATAATTATTTATTTGCTGTCTAAAAAGAACAGTCCAATGGAAACGGGAAGTGACTTGTATATTTTTTAATTTGACTTGTAGATAATCAATTTCAATTGAAAAAATTATTATTATGATTATTATTTATTATTATATTATATTTTTTAATTCTACAACTAATAATAATATTATAAAGTAACTTGACTGTTCTTGTCCTCAGTGATTGAGTGTAGATGAACAGTGCCAAAACACTGTTAAAAAATCATGACCTTTTTTAGCTTTTAGATAATAATAATATAATATGACTGTTTAATTTCCAATCTCTTTAAGCTTTTAAAATATAATACAATAATATAATATAATATAATAATAATCAAAATCATTTAGTAATAATATATATATATATATATATATATTTGGGGAATAAAAAGTGATGTGCGTAAGCCAACACAGACAACCCGGTTATAAAAAAAAAACAAAAAAAATTGTATAAGTGGAGGAAAAGAAACAATAAAAAATGTTAATAAAAAGTGGACCGAGAAATTAATCATGGTGCGCATAAGCTGCCCCGGACACCACGGTTAGAAAAAAATGTTTAAAAAGGAAAAAACGTTTAAGAAGAAAAAAATGTTTAAGAAGGAAAAAAACGTTTAAAAAGAAAAAAAAAAGGAAATCAGTTTTTTGGCCCACTGGAATTCGAACTCCGGGCTCCCGTGTGCAGACACATTTTTGAACCACTCGCCCAAAGCAATTTCTTTGTTTAACATTGTATACAAATTATAAATAATGCAAATAATAAGATATTATAAATCCAAAACCATTTTTGTCGCCTGGGGGATTCGAACTCCAGTCTACTTTACAGACGCGCGCGCCTTAACCACTCACCCGAGGCCATGCCTTTGTTCTGTCTTGGTATACAAATTATACTTATATTATTTTATAATCTCACTATTCAAGTCCACAGTTATCTGAGTCTACATGAACAGTGATCCATGCTATAGTATAACCGTGATCTGTTTTAGCTTCATAGATAATAAAAAAAAGAAATTGGATTCGGGGATTAATTATAGTGCGTTTAAGCTATTCCGGACACCCCAATAAAAAAAATATTTAATGGAAAAAAATGAAAAACAAAATCAGTAAAAATATGAAAAAAACTATAAAAAAATAAGATCTGAGGATTAATTGTGGTGTGTTTAAGTTAACCCAAACACCTCAATTATAAAAAAATAAAATAAAATTATATATAAGTAGAAAAAAATATAGCCAGAAAAAAAATATTTTATGAAAAAAATAATTAAAAAAAAGGAACGAAAAAAAGAAAAAAAAATCAAACAGTAATAAAAAGTGAAAATCACTGTTAATTTTGGGGAATAAAAAGTGATGTGCATAAGCCAACACAGACAACCTGGTTATCAAAAAATAAACTAAATAAAATTGTATAAGTGGAGGAAAAGAAACAATAAAAAATGTTAATAAAAAGATCTGAGGATTAATTGTGGTGTGTTTAAGGTAACCCAAACACCTCAATTATAAAAAAATAAAATAAAATTATATAAACTAAATAAAATGTATAAGTGGAGGAAAAGAAACAATAAAAAATGTTAATAAAAAGATCTGAGGATTAATTGTGGTGTGTTTAAGTTAACCCAAACACCTCAATTATAAAAAAATAAAATAAAATTATATATAAGTAGAAAAAACTATAACCAGAAAAAAAATATTTCATGAAAAAAAAATAATTAGAAAAAAAAGGAACAAAAAAAAAAAAAAAAATATCAAACAGTAATAAAAAGTGAAAATCACTGTTAATTTTGGGGAATAAAAAGTGATGTGCGTAAGCCAACACAGACAACCCGGTTATCAAAAAATAAACTAAAAAAAATTGTATAAGTGGAGGAAAAGAAACAATAAAAAATGTTAATAAAAAGTGGACCGAGAAAGTAATCATGGTGCGCATAAGCTGTCCCGGACACCACGGTTAAAAAAAAAAGGAAATCAGTTTTTCTCAAAAAAAAAAAAAGTTACTGTTCAAATCCACAGTGAAACCATGTTTTGGTTTAGCTGTATAGATAATTAGATAATTGTATAAAAAATTATAATTAAAAAGTATTGATTATATCACTATTAGAAAGTAGAGCATATTATTAAGTGTATTGGTTGAATTTCTAGAAATTAGATTATAAAATGTATTCAAAACATGAACCAAATATCTTTTTAACATAAATATAAATTTACAGAATAATTGAATTTATAACCTTAAAAAACAAGCATTTGCAATGATTATTAAGAACACTTACCTATTGAAGCACATAAAATCTAGATTAGATGAAGATTTGTTGTTGTTAAAGATCTTGAGGATATATGATTTATCCTTAAGACTTTATTATTTATCTCTTAATACAAATATAATTATTACAAATCAGTCTCTTAGAGTCTCAACATCACTACTTTGATTAGTTTCACTCATAAATAAGATTCATATTTTTTAAAATATATATGATTTAGAATCTCACTAATATAATAGAATTTAAACAATAAAGTACAACAAAAAACATAGGAAAACTAGAGCAAAAACTTAAGGAGAGTAATATAGAAAAATTAAGATGAAAAGGAGTCTAAAAATTTATGTAAAACACTCTTTCTTTTTCAACCATGTTTTTATAATGGGTTTAGAAATCAAAATTAATGTAGAGTTAATGTTAGTAATGATCATAATTAATTTCCAAAAAAAAAACTTATAGTTTTTGGCTTTAAAAACTGCCTTTTTTTTATTAAAACAAAAAACTATTATCCATTCATAATGAATCTAAGCTTAGATCCCGAACCCATGTTATGTCAAGCCAAGAGCACACGCATGTGACCTAAGCCCCTTACTTAGCCTAGAGTCTCTTCTTTATAAGTTTTGGTGCTCCATTAGTTCAAATTTAAATTTTTAACTTTTATTATTAAACTAAAACTAAGCCTCATGGAAAAAATATTTTAGCTATAAATATTTTTCATTCTCTCATAAATTATAGTAAATTAGAATATTCAAGTTTTTGAATTTGATTTATGAACTTTTTTGTTTTTGATAATTAAGCTGTTTATAGCCATAATTATTTTGATCCTTTATCTTATTTTTTTATTATTTATAAGTGATTGGTCCTTTTAGTTGTCAAAATTCCAATTTACCTATATTAAAAGCATTTTACCAAAGTTATTTTTTCTCATTTTTCAGTTTTTTTTTGCTAGAGGAGAAAAAGAAAGGATGTTGAATTCTAGTGTAGAGAGAGAAAGTAGTCATTAATGTTGATTCCAACCACCAAAAAGGTTGAAATCGGTATCAATGATTTCCATTTCATAAAGGTGATTTTACATATATGTTTTGTTTTCTTTTATTTGCTCAAGGATACAAATCTGACAATTAGAATGTTTTGGGTTCTATATTATATCATTTTTTCAAGTTATTTTTTAAGACCATAAATAAGCTTATCAAAGTGTTTAATGTGTGTTTTTTAGATGTTTTGGTGAAAAAAAGGTTGAAAGATGAGTTTTTAAGCTAAATAGATCAAAATATTATTTTATGTGTTATTTGATGTCTTGTTTTCTAAAAAAATAAATAGGATGGACATGTTGTATATTGATTTTATTATTTATTTAAAAAATAAAGATAGTCTCTGTCGTAACCCAATTTTTGGGTTACTCCCCAAAATAAAATAAAAATAACAAAAATAAAATAAAAGGGGTTTGGTGTCGGTAGAAAATCACGGTGGAAATTTGGAATATTTTCTGAGCCGAATCGTATCTCTTTTGTGCCCAAAAATGAGAGAAAATACAAATTCGAGGTAAAAATTAAGTCAAAAATTATAATTATATTTTTTATAGGCCAATTTGATTTAATCATGGCCTAATTTAAAATATTATTATGTTTGGGAGTTAATTTAGGATTCAATTGAAGAATTTAATTAAGTGCAAGGACTTAATTATGCTTTAAATTGATCAAGTTAATTTTATTAAGGGCTTAATTGACAAAAAAATCAAATTCTTGAATTTAATTCGGGCTCAATTGAGAAGATTGGAATTTTTGAAGACCCAATTGAATTTTTCCAAGCTAATTGTGCAAAATTAAGGGTCAAATTGAAGTTTAATGGCCAATTGGGGGTCCAAATGCACAAATCAAAAGAGAAGGACTAAAATGAAAAAAACGCGCAAAAGTTAAGGTTAAGTTGAAATTCGGCCAGGGGTAAAATTGCACAAAATTACAAATTTAAATTCAATTGAGGATGCAATTAAAACAATCATAAATCGAAGGACCAAATCACACTTTCACCTTATCCCAAAAACTGCACCGGCCGCTGCCTTTTGCCATCCCCCCCGACAGTCACCTGAGCGCCCACCGACAGCCCAACGCCGACAACCACCATCGCAGGCACGCCAGCCGCCACCTCCGCTGAAAGTAGTCCAGCTAAGCAAGTCGTTCGTGTATAAATACCGGCCACCGTGCACGACGAAAGGGGGGGGAAAGACGAACAGAGGAGAAAATATGGGGAAAAATTTTGAACAGAGAAGGTGACAAAGAAGAACAAGGGAGATAAACAAAAAACAGAGAAGAAAAGAGATTCAAAGGGGAAATTGTGGTGATCTTTGACACAAAAAAACACGATCAACCACCTTCTTCTTCGTCAACACTGCTCTCTCTCTCTTCGGTTTTGTCCCGTTTCTCTCTCCTCCAGTAACGCCTCTTTCTCTAGAAAACAGCAACTTGCAGCAGCCCCTACTTTCCTCCACCAGCAAACGGCCACTCAACCAACGGCAGCCATCATCCTTCTTCTCCGGCGACCTCTGCACGAACCAGCAGTGACAGGGACGACGCAACGGCAGCCCCTCTACACGTAAACCAGCGACCTTCAGGCTCTCATTCCGGCCACCACAGGCCTCCGTTTCCAAAGCCACAATGACAGGAAGGACCACCTTGTTTCCCTCTACAAGGCTGCATCATCAGGTAATCCCCTCATCGTGGTCGGCCGACCAAGTTACTGTGCACGTAAGAACAGTGCATCGAATTTCACTGCACTGTTATTGCGTTTTTATTTGTTTTTATTTTCCTTTGGCCTTGGGCCAGCCCTTCTCGGCCCAGCCTAGTTGGTTGGGTCGGGCCCAAGTCCAGCAGACTTGGGCCCTTGGCCAACCTCAGCTGGGCCAGGCCCATTTAGTTGCCCAGCCCGAAATTTAATTTAAAAAAAAACAAAAAAACTTTTTTTAAAACAAAAAGAAAAAACAAAAAATATTTTGTTTTCGTGCATACGGCCGAATTCCAAGATTTTTCAAGCATATTCTTCGTAAAAAATATGTTGTATCTTTCTCATATTTTAAAACAAAATTGGATATCGTAACCAGTTTATGATTATCCGTTGGAATTCGTCCAAAATATCAAAAATAATTATAAATATTTTTGTTTTATCTATTAGGGTGTAAATTTACATTGTAAAGTACACTCATGGATAAAAAAAGGGTTTTAACTACGGTGTAAATTTACATTGTAAAGTACACCCGTAGATAATAAAAAAAGAGTTTTTTTTTACTACGATGTAAGGGTGTAAATTTACATTGTAAAGTACACCCATGGATAAAAAAAAAGGTTTTAACTACGGTGTAAATTTACATTGTAAAGTACACCCGTAGATAATAAAAAAGGAATTTTTTTTGTGATGTAAAATTACATTGTAAAGTACACCCGCAGACAAAAAAATATTTTTTTGAAAATGCAGTGCAATATATTTTTAACTTAGAAAAAAAAAATCAAACAACAATGCAGCTTACCTTAGGTAGGGTGCACTAGGGGTGATGCATCTTCCCCTTGCACAACAAGTCCCCTTACCCAAGACTCTTGCAGACCAATAGGTTCCTAGTGACCTTAATACTAGATGGTGACTTCTAATAATTATAGTCGTAAATTTTACGACTATAAAACACAACCCTCTATTTTCACCGCGCGCCGTTGTCTCCTCAAAACCCGGGGAACAGTGGGGCGCGAAGCGCGTAAAAAAATCGTCGTCGCGACAGTCTCAGACATATTTGTTGCGCTATAAAGGATTGTAAAATAATTTATTTTGACATTAAAAAATTTCATGGGCACTACTACAGGAATTATAATTTTTTTGTCATTGCAATATGCTTTAAAAACCATTCAAAAGTTTAAACTTCAATGAAATGCCTGTAATCTATCACATCATATTAAACAAGACCTTTTTCCACTCAAACAATAAAATGTTAAATATATGTTCTTTACGAGTTTTCTTTTTTAGAGTGTAAACCCCGAGAAATAAATTTAAGTAAGTTGAGGGGTGGGTGAAATTGAAATAAATGTAAAGATTATGATTTAAATTATAAGAAGAGAAGATGTGGGGTAAAAAGAAACATTTAAAGGAAATGGGGGGCCTTAGTGCAATAAGAGAAATTGAGGAGTATAAATACCCCTCTTTTCTCTCATTTCCAGGAGAAGGAGGGGAAGAAAGGGAGAGAGATTTTGATATTGTCTTACCCAAATTAAAACAGAATTTCGAAGTGAAAGTGAGATTAAGGGTTACTAAAACATTCAAACATAAAAAACCCAAGAATTTGGAGTATTATTGGAAGGAGAAAGTGGAGGAAAAGGAGTGTTTGGGCTGGCAATAGTAGGAAGAGAAAAAAGAGAGGAGGATATTGTGATTTCACAAGTTATTAGGATCTTGAATCTTTCTTGGTAAGGTGTTTCTTATATGCATCTAAAAGATTCTTGATTTTATGGTAAAATTGCATTATTTTTTTTAATGAATTTTGGGTTAGGGTTCTTGAAACATTTTGGGGGAAATGTGGAATTGCGTGAAATTGATGAATGTGACATGAAATAGGATGAAATGAGAGTAAATTGACAAGACAAATGGAAAGGAAAAAGGGGGAGCCCTAGGAAAGGATTGAGGGCAGAAATTAAGAGGGAAAGATTATGTGTTTTGTAAAATAATTATTGTATATGTTGTGTTGCATGTGAATGGTTGTTTAATGAATTATTGAGCATGAAAAGAATGAGGGAAGTCTTGTTTTCCTAAGGCCAACTTTCAGCCAAATGCATGTGTTGCAGAAGTGAATATCTTGACAGATTCATCTCTTGACTTTCGGAGAGAATTTGAGTGGGAAAATAAGGGAATTAGGATTGGGTTCCTTCGTAGGAGTTGTAGTTTTAGATGTCTACTATCCAAGCAAACTTACTTAATTTAATTTGGAATTTACAACTCTAGTTAAGGGTCACCTAATGTGACTATGCAGGGAAGACTCTGCAGAACAGCAGGTCTATCACACTCGTGATGCATTTCTTGAATTTTGGGGACAAAACTAGGTTTTCTTCCCTTCATAAGAGTTGTAGACCTATATGTTAGCTTTCTAAAAGAATAAAATTTGTACAAAAAGGAGTTCTACAACTCCTGTTATAGTGAAAAATATGGACAGATGTCGAAATCCGACCTCTGCTGGCAGCTTTGAGAAAAAGGGGAAAAGTGGTGGGAGGTCGCGAAACAATGAAGTGGTCTGCATTAAAGGAAAAGAAACAAGTTATGTTTGAAAATGGATGTTTATAATGATATTTTTTATTGATAAAAGTTATAAAGGAATAACAAATGTAAAAGCATATTAAGTTGTTTCGGTGTGGTTGTTACGAAGAGTATCGGTGGTTAGGAATGATTTACGAGAATTTCCTGTAATTGCAGGAGGGAACAAAAGGGTGGTGCAACAGCAGCAACAAGGGACCACGAGTAGAGCATCCACAACAGGTAGGTGATTCATGCCTATGTTTCTAATTTAATTTTCACAGTGAAAATGTGTGATTTATGCTTAAAGTTTTGGTGGAAGTTTGAGAAGATATGATGTATCAATAAGAATATTTAAGGCATGTGTATCAAGGAAGTTTGGAAATGTTACGAACAAATCATGGCAGTGGCTAGTATACATTCAGTGTATGACAGGATCTCGGGTAAAAGGATCGGTATAAATGACTAACATACATTTAGTGTATGTTAGGATCCCGGATAAAGGGATCAATATGAATAAATGTCATACATTCAGTGTATACCAGGATCCCGGGTAAAGGGATCGGTATAAATGGCTAACATACATTTAGTGTATGTTAGGATCTCGGATAAAGGGATTATCATGAATAACTGTCATACATTCAGTGTATGCCAGGATCCCGGGTAAAGAGATCAATATAAATGGCTAACATACATTTAATGTATGTTAGGATCCTGGATAAGGGGATCATCATGAATAACTGTCATACATTCAATGTATGTCAGGATCCTGGATAAAGGGATCATTATGCACATGCTAATATACATTTAGTGTATGTTAGAATCCCGGATAAAGGGATTGTGGTGCAATGCTTAAACACATATTCATGTATGTTGAACTTTCATGAGTAAAATAAAAATGTATGAGGTATGTTATGGACCCGGAAAGGGGTCTTCTCCGATTTCTAATGTTGGTAGGGTGATAAGGATATCGGAAATGCTTAGTATTGGCAATACTTAGTATCGGTTATATTTAGTATCGACAATACGTAAGTGGGGAAAATACTTTGGCTTTCAAATAGCTATGTTGGTTATTTCAATTATATATGATGGCATATCTTGGGTTTAATAACTTTAATATGATTTCTTCTAGAATTTTTTTTATGAGATTATCTTGTATCTCTATTTCAAGTCCATCATCTTCACGTCAGGAGTAAAGCTATCATTTCTTAGTTTTTTTTGTATCCAATAGTAATTTGTATAAAATAAATGTTGGCAAACTGATATGTATGTTCACCGTTTTTGGAAAAATATTGGAATGTAAGAAAATTAACTTGTTTGTCGTATTTTATTAAATGTGAATGGATTTATATCAACTCTAGTGTAAATGGTTGAATGATGTTAAATGTATGGTTTATTAATTATGGTTGTGATGAGGATGATATTTAAGGTTTTGTAGACCCAGGATGAATGGGTCAAGATTGAATTAAGGGCTATGTTATTGCCCACCTGTTATTGTTTCGGAACATGTTATTGTCTCAGGACTTGTTACTGTTTCGAACATGTTATTGTTTGAGATTTGTTATTGTTTGAGACCTGTTATGTTTCGGGACATATTATTGTTTTGGGACATGTTACTGTTTGAGACCTGTTATTGTTTGAGATCTGTTATTATTTGAGACTGTTACTGTTTCGGGACATGTTACTGTTTCAGGACATGTTATTGTTTTGAGACCTATTACTATTTAGGGTAATGTTACTGCTTGCTTGTGATTGAGATAAAAAAAATATTATGTTTTTTGACGAATGTGTATTAATAAGATTACATGGCCGTCCCCAAGAGTAGAGGGTGTTATATAGAGGTTGTCATGATATCACGTGCAACACCTTACATTGTTATGCTATGAAAGAAAAGTCTTTACACCAATAAAAACACTAAAAACAAATACTTTATGGTTTTATCTAAGCCCCTAACATTATAAACAACATGAAACATTTTTTTTTCATTCTTCACTTTTTCTAACATATTTTGGTCAGTAATTCAACTACTTTTTTATGGTGTTAAGTTTCCACTTAAATAATACAATTAGAGATCTCAGATAAATATAGAGAATCCAATATACTTAATGTTAGGAAAAAAAAAGGAAAAAAAGGAGGCACTAGAAGTAATATTGAAATGTTTATGGTCTACCAAAAAGGAACAAATAAGCTTTATCAAGGAATGGCAAAACTAGCATGTTATTCTTGCAAGGAAAAAAAATTGTGAGAACCTGTCAAGAGAGATAAAGCAACATTACATAAAGGTGTTGAAGTGATAAACAAATATTATAGAAAAAAATACGACACGGTATAATGTATGGGTGCATAGAAAGAATGAAGAAAAATATAGTTTTTAGTGTATTTTAGTTAAGGTGAATGAAGTTATGAACAATGGTTATATAAAAAAAAGCCCAAATAAATTGTTAGATGTTAGCATAAGGAGTAGTTATAAATGCAACAATAAAGACCATATCGTAGATAAAAAAGAAGCAAGTCTGTGATTTTTCTTGCAAGAAAGCACCATCAAAAATCTTCCTTGTGGACATAATAAATGAAACTGGTTGATAAAAGAATAGCATCAAATAGTTAACATCACAATGCAAAGAAAATAATGAGGACTAAACTTTATATAAGAACTAATGAACGAAAATAAAATAATAGATAATAATAGCAAAGCAATTAAAAGAATAAAAACCAAGATTCAATAAAAAAAAAAAGAGGATAAAATTGAAAGAAAAAAACAAATTAAAAAATGACTAAATCTCGAATAAATAAATAAAATATTAAAGGATAAAATAAAAAAAAAACAAGAAATATATATATATATATATATATATATATATATATATATATAAACAAAACAAAATCAAATGAAAAGGGTTAAGCCTAAAAAAACAATCTAAAAAAAAAATCAATAAAAAAGATCATAATTGAAGAAAAAAATTCTCCATTTCTTTTTTCAAATTGAAGCAAAGAAAAATAAATATATTTATTTAAAAAAAAAACACTTTTGGAACACAAAAACAAGAATTGAAAAAACAGTGAATACATTAATATTGTAATGAGAACATTGCTTTCATTCTTTGCAAGGGCAACTTAACACCACCCAGTGTCCTTTAATGGAATCAATAGGAAATCCACTGGGTCTTCTGGTATTAGGTGAAACTGTATTTGGTGATGGACTAAAACTCATGATCTCCGGGTTATCACCTAGGAATGCTATTAACGCCGCTTTGACACATCTTGACATCCTAAAAGTATATAGCAACAGCGTTCCACAATGGAGATGGTGCAAATTATGTTGTTTTCAGCCCATAAGAACTTCAAATGCTTGTTTACCGTACACATCTCTATCACCGCCATAGATGAAGACATGCAACAGGCAATAGATTCACCTCTACAGGAATACAAAAGAAAAATGAAAATAAAATGACAATCTTTCAATGCTTTCCGTGGCATGAACAGTAATTCAGGAAAAGAACAATGTCAAACTTGTAACAATGCGTCCATGTTGGATTAGCATACATAAATACCATGTCATCTCAAGTTTGGGGAGGATACAGTTCCCACAATGCAATTGTTGTGTCTTCTGAAGCAGAAGCCATTAACTTGCAATCTGTTGAATATGTAACTGCATTGCACTGCAATAAATGTATTATGTATTCTTTCAGAGATGTAACAGCAGTATGAAGTTCTGCCAGAGTAAACCATTAGAAAGAGGATCAAACATTACCCAAAATCAAGTTAAAACTCTAAAAAAGCATGGCGCACAAATATCTCCTTCCTATTTTCCCTGCTATTCCTAAAGAAACCCTCTACTATGCTGCTGTAAATCCGATGAAACATAATATGCCATGCAACAAAACAGGGGTGGCCTTTACTATGAGTTCAATATAATTTTTTTTCTTCAATCACACAATATTTAGGAATTAGATGTACTGTGAATGAGGTATCCAGAGATTGCTTAGTTTAGGCGAGCATGAAATGAACAATCTTTATATAGAGTAAATTGTGTTTTCTTGTGGGTTATTTTCTCCAAATGGGCATATATGCCTCAAGGATAGGATACTGGTCATTGTTAAGTTGATCTAAGAAGAGAAATTTTGCTATCAATTTAAGCTCTTCCTATCCATTGAAAGTTTCAAGGTGTGTTTATCAATGATGCGTTCCCTTGTTAGCTTTGGTCACTGTTTGAAAGCAGGCACCTTTTCATATGGTTATCGCAGGCATATAATTTTTGAAGAAATGAAAAAGTTCCAAGCAAAAGTAATTTCATTTATGAGAGAAAAAGCTATCATGTAAGGGAGTGTTCACTTAAAGAGTAACTAACAGGAAGTTCAGCACCTCTACAAAGCAAGTAAAGACACCAAAAACATCTAATAAGCATGATCACACATTCAGGTGAGTATAGAAGTCAATTTGAAGGAGAAAAAAGATAGTGATGACCAAAGAATCCATTCTCACATTGAAATAAAGAATGAGTAAAGGATGCCTGGATTACAAAATCGTTACTGAAAAAAAGGGGATTTAAATACCGTAGCATGGTGATACTTCAATATAGCCAAAGCACTTCCTTTGCGATAGTTATATATCCTTACTCTGGCATCACAGGCAACACATGAGAAATAAGAAAACTAGGACCCCACACTGTACAAGCTGGTACATGTATTATTACCGATCACAATTTTGGTCACTGATATGTTCTCATATTAGTGCAAGTTGCTGATATATTTTGTGTTCTGAGTTGGTAAAAATAAAAATAAATATAATCACCTAAATTGACAGAAGTTGCTGAGTTAGGTTTAATGAGTTTTGTATAATTCTGTATTCCAGTATTTTAAATCTATCTATAAACATCCTTTGTTTGAATATATCTTCCAATGACATCCACAAGCAACTCATGTTGAACAGATCAATTTGAGCTCAGAACATATTACCTATTAAAGCATAGTCAAAGTAAAGATGCAAGATTCAGTAGCCAGTACCTAAAGGGAATATTATCATTTTTTCTAATACTACATGATTTATCTTATAGCTGTGAAACTAGAGACGTCCCAAAATTATGGAAAAAAGAAGAAGCATTCTATTCATTTGTTTTACAGACCTGTGGTCCCAACCGGCAGTGGCAGCAATTTTGCCATCTGGTCGAATTGAGGTGCCTGATACACCAGGTCGTTCCAAGCTAATCTCTTTCTTCATCACACAACCCTAAAATAACAATGGACAATTCAATCCAAAGTTAGATAATGACACCTAAAATGTGTATAGAAATCATCAAATCAATCAGCTGGAATTAAGAATAAAAATGTTTGTCGAAAAAGAGAACAAAAGAATTTCCTTTGTGATAGTTATATATCCTTAGCATCAAAGGCAACTCATGAGAAATAAGAAACCTAGGAATTTTGTATTCCAATAATTTAAATATAAATATGAACATCCTTTGCTTGGATATATCTTCCTATGGCTTGCACAAGCAACTCATGATGGACCTTTACGGACTTGTAACATATTACCTATCAAAAACATAGTCGAAGTAAAGATGCAAGATTCAATAGCCAATACCTATAGGGAATATTATAGTTTTTTCTACTACTACATGATTTATCTTATTGCTGTGAAACTAGAGCTGTTCTGAAATTCCAACAAAAAACAAAGCATATTCTATTCATTTGTTTTACCGACCTGTGGTAAACCATGTTTCTTCTCAAAACCAGTTCACACTATATCTGACCATTATAAATATAGTGATGCCATTATAAAAAAAAAATTCATCCATCAATTGCAGAACTTTAGCATGCCAAGAGGTGAAAGATTATACGAGTAGATGAACTTCACGAATCACAAACAAAGCAAATTACCACAGAAACATCCAAGCTATATAGGACAATTTTGTCATCAGCAGCTCCCGAAATGCCCCCACTGCACATCTCATCAACACATAGGCATAGAACTGCAGGTAGAACATGCAGACATTCAACTTAGTATGTGGGGAAAAGGTGAGAGGCCTCCTGATATTAGATCCTACCTGACTCTGTATGGAACTTCACAGAATTTATAAAAGCCCCTGGATTTCGCATATCCCACAAAAGCATGGAACCATCCTCATAACTGCCACAAGCAGGGAGAAGCAAACACAATTACAGAACAGAAACTGAACTCATAACTGACAACCAACAAAAGGTAAGGTAAAAATCCAGTAGCTTCATTTCACTTAAAGGACTTGATACACCTTTCGCTATGATTTAAATGTTAAAGACCGGAAGGAGACAAATTTAATTCAAATCTAATTGGTTATAAGAAATATTGAGTGGTGAGTTCTCACTCCACTAAATGTTAATCAGCGCTCAATTTTTTGGAGGGACCAATATATCGTTATTTCATAAATATTTCACTAATAAAACATTTATTTGCACGTTCATGTACCAAAAAAAAAGTCTACTTGAGAAGAATAAAACAACCCAAAAAATTATGTATTATTTTACCAAAAGACATTTTATTAGAAAAAACATCTTCATTGGAAACAACTATGAATAAAGGTTACAAAGCACAATAACCAGAAAAATGGAAGCCTTGGATAGAAAGACATTATGACACAACATAGAGTGAAAATAAAACTGTTTTTCTGGTATTTTTATTGAATCCGAGTACTAGTCTGAATCTTCATAAAATAAACTTGACATCCTTATCTATATTATTTTTAAAATTCTTTATATCAAAGGATTCCTAATTAATAGAATTCATTTAGCATTAGGATACCTAAATGATAAAATACTAATTAAATTAAAAGTCTTAAGCTAAGTAGAAAACAAATAATTAAAATTCAAAATTAACTAGAAAAATAATTACAACAGGAAAATAGCAAGACCAAGCTTCATATAGAATGCTTCTGGGTTTCTTTGCCGGCTTCTTTTCAGACTTGTCCTTGTCAATCTGGTCCATAAACTTTGGGACAATTGTTTTCAATCTCCTCCACTTGAGAAAAACTCGTCCTCAAGTTATTTGTCAAAATGGAATGAACTCTTCCACTTCAAATGAGCAAGTACTTCAAAAATATTATTATTATAATTAACCATTTCATTAAATAACATGTTTTTGACATGTGAACTCAAAATTTAATTTATGATGTGTATAATAAGAAAAAATTCATATTTGATCCTATATTTTATGTTCCTATAAATTCCACTTGTAGTTCCTTCCCACAATTTTCTATAAATGCCAAAGATAGCACCTCATGCTACTAAAGTTTATTTTATGTCACCTTCTTGAAAATTTTGATTTTGGTTCTAATCTTTTTTGAAAAAAAAGTTAAGTTGTATAGATCTTAAAATTTGTATAAGAAACAAGAGGTATGCCCAAGTATTACAAAAAAACAAAGATATAAACTCAGATAAAAAAAGAAACTTGAGGAAAGTACTTAAAATAGTTCAAAGCTAAAAGATTGTCTAATTAGTCACTAATTTCTAGAAAAAACAAAACCAATCTACTGGCTATACATATAAAACCCAAAAACTAGTCTAACCGGTTTAGCAATTCCAGCAAAGTTGAGAAGCAAAAACCGAAAAACAATTAGAGAAGCCATAATAGAAACAAAAGAGACCATAGCTCAAGCATGATCACCAGTCTTTTTCTTTTTCTTTTGAGTAACAAGAGGTTACTCACAATTTGTTGAGGTAGAAATAGCACATGCAGTTGGGGTAGAAGATGCAACAATTGAAATTGTTGCAGGTGATGTCTTGAGTTGAAGATTTGGTCTCATGAGATGGTGGTGGAGGCAACTGCTTACTGATAGTGCATTGAGGAAATTCTAGTCGCTTTGTCCCAACATGGTTTGCTATTGAAGTTGGCAAGGCCATCAAACCAACATCCATACCATGGTCAAAATGTTGAACTAGCTCCAATAACATCAATCGAAGAGTTAATCCAAGCATCACTACCATTTTCTTTTAATGGTGATTTATATGGAACTACTCTAGCTATCTAATCTCAAAGGCAGCGAAGGACAACTCAAAAATTAGTAATCGGTGCAAGCAGGGTATCACCTTTCACTTGCTTACGAACCGAGGTCTGGCAAGAGTGACCAAACACCTAGTACTTGTCACATCGCTTCGACTTTCATTCATTTTCATTTCAACCTTGTACTCATCAAAGAGAACATGCTCGATCTCATATTTATGGACAAACAACAGTGATACATCTAACTCCATATACAACCATGCATAATCTAGACAAGTGACTCCATAGGTCTACTCATCACATGACAATGGCCTACCCACCATTCATTCATCTATACCTTTTACTTTTAACTTATGATCCTTCTATAGCTAATTTCAAAAGCATATATTTCAATGATTTTGAAAGCTTCTGGATTAGCTAATCATAAACATGAAAGTTCTTTTGCACAAGCTTTGATCCTTTGAACCGCTCTAGTGTGCTCTAAACTCCATTCTAGAGGAATTTTCTTGAGTCTAAAACAAAAAACAACAATCTTGGGCCAAATATTAACAAGTCTAAAATATAGTTCAAACAACCCCAAAACCCTCCTTTATAGCATGGTTTTATCTTTGATTTCAGTAGGGAACTATCAACAAACTATATAGCTCTCTCGATGGGGCCAATATACCAAGATTGAATGTAGTGCCCTAGAAATCTGACTCTAATATGAAATAGTTACACATCTTTTTAGCCAAAACTACTAAACCAACCACTCTAATATGATAAAGGCATTTCAAATGCTCGTCTATTGAATTAGAGAATACAAACAATCAATCAACAATATAGATGGTTATGAATTCTAGATAAGGAATGTATATTTCATTTATTATTCCCTGAAATTCAATGGAGCATTCTTTAATCCAAAAAACATTAAGTTACATTCATAATGCCCAAAAGATATTGTGAGTTTAGTTTTTATATTTTCCCTTCCTAGTAATTTGGATTTGCCAAAACCTAGATTTCATATCAAATTTAAAGAGCAATTTGACTTTATTAAGCCTATTAAGAAGATCCCTCTTATTAGGGATTGAATACTCAATCCACCTAAGTGCTTTATTGCGTAGTTTGTAGTTCAGTGGTATTTGACATTGCGGTCTAACTTAACTTTTGAGAGAAAAAAAATGATTTTTTTTAGCTTTAAATTATTATTCTGTGTTATGAGATTGTTTTGATGTGCTAATATAAAAAATAGAATTTTAAAAATAAAAAGATAAATATTATTTTAATGCATTTCCAAATGAAAAATACTTTTAAAAACACCTACCACTCTCAAACAAGCATTTCATCGCTCGTCATGAAACTCCACTTTCTAGTTCTGCAGCATGTTCTACATAAAATGCTTGCCAACTCCATAGAATAAGGCTTTTACATATAATATTTTTTTGCAAGAATTCTTCTATTTCTTTTCTTTTTTTTTCAATTTTGCAAGTGCCTAACATTAATAACAATGGATTGGACTTTGGTAAAGATATTTCTCATTAAAGCCTGACTCATATGTGACTAACCATGTGGTGTGTTCTATTCCAAAAAGCATTTGGAACTTCAACACAAATTTCTTGTAGAATATGTTGATTAACAAATTCAATTTCTCTTTGAATTTATAGGATTCAAGATACTTTTTTATTCATTTAAAAGTTGCCTCTTCCTTTAGAGAATCAATGAAGTTCTCTTTTGTTTGTATAATCTCTTATAAGTGATTAATTTGATGTGGAATGGTGACAATAATAAAGGGAAAATGTATTTGAAATCCTTGGAATCAAATCTTGTGAATCATTCATATATGTGAATTTGTTTCCATACAGTTTTCTTTTTCACAAATTACCATTGTAAAATTATTTCTTATTCCTTTCAAAAACCTAGTTATTTGATCAACATGATCCTTTGAATCATCACTCAAGACAGTAGATAATCCTTAGATCAATTCTTCATCATAGATGCACACCATCAAGTCTCAAAATTACACCTTTTGTAATTATCATCTTGTGTGCACAAGGAAGAATATTGCTTAATGAATAACATGTAGAATACCAGAAGTTTTGATTCATAGGAAAAAAGTGCAATATGACTTCTAGTAAGTTGTGAAACTTTAAACATGCCACACTACCAAGGTACTCAATTAAGATTAAGAAGAAGAGAAAGGAGAAGTATATACCCGGCCAAGATATACAAAAATCCTTGTGATTCTGATGGTAGAAATGCTTGAACTGCCATGCACATTCCTACAAATAAACACTTGGTAACAACGTTGTTGGTGTCTATATTTAGAATAATATTAAAATCCCTATGATTTTGATGGTATCCAATGCTTCAAAATTTTCTTTTCTTTTTTTACTTTTCTTTTCTAATTATCAATATGTGGGGTCGCGTCCCCACTCTTAAAAACTTGTGATAGAACTAATATAATTTCATACCAACATAATCACATAATAAATGCCTTTCTATCCACGCATAAAAAGGCATGCATTTGATGACATGGATAAAATTTCTACTAGTGGACAAAAAGCCCTCGGCAAGCCCCCAATGCATAAAGAGGAGACTATATGATCAAAATTTTACACATATTGTTCAACAACAATAGAACATGGGTATATCACAAGGAAATGACATAATAGTTCAAAGGAAAAGGATTCAAAAACTGAATTCATGGTATATTTGAAGACAAACACAACTTTTTTACCTAAACCTCAAAGTCTATTTTAAAATCCCAAGAACCAGCTCCTTAAAAATACAGGTATTTCTTACTTGCCCATTAAACAGGTATTTCTCACTTGCCCATTAAAAATACAGGTTCCTTTCCATCAATCATAAAGCCCAGGAAAAGATATGAAAAGACACATGTTTGGATGATGGTTGATTTGAGAAACTATAACACCAACTACACTCTCCAAAAAAGAACAATCCTCTTAGAAAATTGCTCTTCAAGTACCTATGGCTATTTCACAAACAGTAAATTAAACTATTAACTTTCTCTCAGTTTTAGAAGCTGGACTGCATATCTTATTAGCAATACACCATTATCAAGTTACTTTGGAGAAGGTGATCCAAATATTTATGCCTTATTACCATTTTTCAAAATTCATAAATTGGCAGAAACAAACCTCTTTTAGTAGTAGAAATATTAGATGAACCACCAGAGCAGCTTTGAGGTAACCGTGCAAGCCTTTCTGCAGTATTCAGATCCCAAATCTCAACCTTTACATATTTGAAATACAGAATTATGAGCAACCGGGCAACCAAAGATTCAAAGTAGTAATTGTATGGCAAAAGATACTCCAAGTAAGCCTGTTGACCTCAGAAGACTGCTCCCCTGCTACAGCAATGCACTTTGGTCCATCAGCATGCACATCTGATACACATCAATTTGTTAATCCTTGTAACAATGAACTTCATCTTTAGTTAGAAGGCATCAGAGAAATCAGAGTTGGTTGCCAACTTAGGCCAAGTTGTAACAATATAACAATTAAGGCAAATATAAATAAGTAAAAGGCATCAAGTCTCACAGCATCCCATATAATAGCAACATTAAGAGTCAATAGTTGGGCAAACCTTCAAAGGGGTTGGAGCACTCAACTGGATCTTCTTCATAATTTATTCCTTTATCACCCAAGGAATTGGTATCAATAGTTTCTGTAGCATCATTCTCATGTTTATAATTTGGCCCTTCACCTTGCCTCGCACTAAAATTAGGCTTCTTCACTAAAGAGAGCTTGCAAAAATGGTATGCATTTGTTTTCATAGTTAGTAAAGGTTCCCTATCAAATAAAAGAAAATTTTAGATTAGCTTAAGATAATATTCAATGTCAATCTTTATTAAGTGCAAGTTTAGGATTGTGATAGAGGTTGTTTTTCTAAATGTTTTTCACTTGGAAATGCATCAAAAAAAAATTAAAAAAAAAATTCATTTTGACATTTGAACATCAAAACGATCAAAAAACACAAAAAAAAATTGAAGCTGAAAAAAAGTTCAAATTTTTTCAAAAGTGTGGTCCAACCACAATCCCAAGCACCCCTTAAGTAATGTGAGACATCTAAGGTCAAATCAACTAGTATAATTTCCAGGATCTAGTCACTTGTGTCAATGCCTAAACACATACACATACATGGTTGTTAAATATTTTCAATCAAACCGATAAGAAACGGAAAATGCTTAAAGAAGAGAATAGATTCGGGCATCAAATGTCTCACTAGATGTTATTATTTAAATACTACTACAAGAAACATTTGTTAGTCAAATTTCTTTCCATTAAAATTCAACAAAGCAGATAATAGAAGGCACAATTACCCATTCTAACTTGAATTTTAGATAAAAGCCTAAACTAATAAGTTCCAGAAACTCAATGTAATTGATGACTAGTCGACAATATTTTCCAAAACAGAGTTGAACTATTCCAAAATTCACACATTTTGACATGTATCTTCACCTATGTTTAGTTGGCTTAACACTCAAATGATAGGAGAAATTAGAAAATGCCGCTTCAAACCAAGAATGATATGAATCTTGTTTGCTGGACCATGCAAACGGATCTAAAACTGAAATATTAATTGCCACACATAACTGGTTTAACCAAATAAAAAAAAATCATTAATTCTCTGATAAATCACAAACCACACCATGTACAATTCATCTGGCAATTAAAAAAAAAACACAAAGAAAAGCTTGCTACCTCGACAAACCACCATTGTCAATATCCCAGCACTTTACAGTTCCATCCCTACCCTGGCTACAAAAAAAATCAAAATCATATGTCCAAAAAAACCTCATAAAATATTAGACAAACCTCAAAAGTGAATAAATTATCACGAAAACAATATAATTAAAGTAAAAAAAAAAAAAAACCTGATAACTTTATTGTCACCAATCAAAGGACTCGCAGCAACAGATAATATCCCATGAGCCGCACTATGCACCCTTCAATCCATACAAAATAAACAATCAAATACCCAAAAAAAGGCTTAAAATTAATTAATAAAATGAATACCGAGAAGATGATACAGTTCGATGCTGTAAAGTATCCCAGATCCGTAACTCTCCGTCTGTAGAACTGCAAATAAATACGTGCACGTATAGATAAGTGAAAACATTATATGATTTTATTTAAGAAAAAAATAGTGAAAATCTTACCCGGTGAAAAGTAAAGGTTTAGAAGGATGGAAAGAAGCGTCCATGACAGAGGCGCGATGGCCTCTAAGGACTGCAACTGGATCAGGTGCTGGCCTTTTGCTCATTCTTTGATTATTGTATACTGTATGGTGTAGCAATAGTAGAGATTATTATTCGTCGGTCGAGAAGCCGCTCGCCGTCACCGTGGTGGTATCCGGCTTCGTTTCTGGCTGTCGCTCCTGCTACCGCGGCGGCGGAAGTCGCTGCTGCTTCAATTTCCAGCGTGGATGAAATACTTATGAGATTTTCTTGTACTGATTTATTTTGGGCTAACAATAATAACAATGAAATACTCGGTGATAAAAACTTGTAATTAAAAGTTTTTTTATAATTATAAATTTGAGTTTTGTTATTATTAATACGATGGTTACTGGAAATTTATATGACTATTAATTTTTAGACCTGAGTAATTAGTCGAGATACATCTAAACTGACCCGAACATTCATGTTAATAAAAAACAATAATAAAAAAATTAAATAAAAGGTAAAGGATAGGAATAGTGTATTTATTATTATACAAATATACTAAATATAAAATATGTTTTTTAGTGTTTATCTAACAACATTGAAGATTAAATTAAAGTTTTTCTAAAAATAAATAAATTGGTAATTGAATTTTTATTTTGCGTGATTCAATTTTTTTAAGCT
Organism: Salix arbutifolia; assembly: GCA_025169955.1. Classification (NCBI taxonomy): domain Eukaryota; kingdom Viridiplantae; phylum Streptophyta; class Magnoliopsida; order Malpighiales; family Salicaceae; genus Salix; species Salix arbutifolia. The sequence goes on along the minus strand of CM045910.1, from coordinate 182,235 downwards.
CAAATTAGCTTTAAATTGATTTTTTTTAGAAGAAATGATTGAATTGAGAGAAAAATGACTGAAGTAAAAAATACAAGTAAAATAGAAAACGTGTTTGAAATTTATTATTGAAGTTCATTTTTATCTTGCATCTTTTTAAGTTATTATTAGGCTATCAATCCTCATAATATTCAAAAATTTCATTTTGATTACGATCTTTATTTTTATCATTTTCAAACCAACATAAAAGAAGAGAGAAGTAGATATTGGATTATAGTATAGAAACAGAAAACTATCGTTTAAAGTTTAGAGTCTAGAGTTTGAGATTTAAAGTTTCAGGTTTAGAGGTTTAGCTTTGGGGTTTTAGGGTTTTGTAGCAAAATTGTAAAAACCCCTTCTCATGCAGCAACCAAATCAATCAATAAACATTGTCACCAATGTATTGTGAACTAGCTACCAATATTGCAAACACCATCACCCCTCCTAACCACCCTCTGGTACACACTCCAAACCAAAACATCTAACACATTATGAACAAAGGCAAACAATCATCCCAAATACCCCCTCCTCCCCTAGTACATGGGTTGAAAAAGTTAGAGTCGCTAATTTTAGCATATGGTTTATGCTAAATCCTTTACAAATACAATAAGCAGACAATATACTTAATATCTTAATAAGCATGTTAACTAACAATGTTAAACAATGGACTAAATGAATGATTGGTTTCTTCCAAAGCAGTGTGGTTTGGAAAATGTTATGACTACACCCAATGGCTTCATGACTTTTCGACTCAAGATAAAGGTAGATATGAAAGTAGTGCTAGAAAATAAGATTAAGAATGTTGGAAGATAAAACCTTTATCCTCCAGCAATAACACCCCTAGTTTTAATTTGATAAAAACAAGATCTCTAAATTTCCAGTTTGGATATAACTACATGGACTCCTTTTCCCTCTATGGTCTAGGAAGGGTTTGAGCTTGACAGTTCTGTAGGTAAATCTCTCTTATATGATGAACAAAACCTACAAATGCATCATGCTTGAGTATGCAAGAGTTTGTGCTAAGATTGGTGTATCCTGCCTATTATTCACAAGTTTGAAATAGACAAACCCTTATCCAACAAAACCAATCATTATAAAGGTTGAATATGAATGAAAGCCAAAAAGATGTGATCAATACAAGCTCTTTGGTCACTTTTGCCCTCTTGTAAAGGCTACTTCATTGTCAAACTAGGACAACATCATAGAGGAGGCTTCTTTAGTAAGAAATCACATTCCCCAACCAAATTCCTCTTCAAATATGACTAAAATTAATCCAATACATACTTCCCTTACACACATCCAAACCAACACCATAGAAGACACAACCACTACCTCAACATCAAACCTCTTAATCATGCTACCAATAGTAATGCAAAAGTAAAACACTATCTCACAAACCCCCTATCACCACTCACACTAATCCCTTGCCTTATAATACTAAATCCAAGCACCACGATGGACACTCAACAAAAGAAGAATATGGATAAGATCATAATTAAGGTAATGATATTTTGGATGTTGAACAAAGCCAACTCCTTTTAATTGGTCTTACTGCTTGTATTGAGAGCATATGGGCTCTATTAGATGCCATCAAATTCTCAAGAGGCTTTTTTTGAAGCCTTATCAACACTTGCCTCCCTATTACTACTATACATGATGATCCCTCCCCTAAAAAAACAATAAGGAAAAAAAGGGTGGAAGGAAAAGAAAAGAGGTCAAAGACATGCAATCTAGCCACTCATCTGCCCTAAAACTCTTTTGATAAATGTTCAATATTGAAAGTTTGAACATACAGGGCCTCAATGGTCACAAAACACAAAAACTAGTTTATGACCCTAAAAAACAAGCTTAACATGATTGGTTTACTAGAAACTAATATGGTCGTAGTTGAAATAGGCATTACCTTTTTAAACTCGAAACTTTTTGTCCAATGTGAGCACTTACACTCACTATCGGATATTAGTTGTTGGAACCCCCTAAAATTCCACCTTACATGTGTCTACCACTCACAACAATGATTTCCTTATGATGTAACCACCCACTAGAATAACACTCCCTTTAAATTAACTTTTATATATGGCTTTAACACCCTAGCTGATAGAGAAGACATATGGATTATATTTGCCATCAAAACTCTCTAAACTCTGCCACTTCTTGGCTTTTCATGGTGGATTTTCAATGTTATGACGAGGCCTAATTATTGTTCTAAAAGTGATATTGCATTGTATAATCATTTTGATGACTTTAGCAATTGTATTCAATGAGTCAAGATCATGTAACTAATCTATACAAAATGAAATATACATGGCATAATGGCTAACAAGGGGTCAATACCATCCAAAAAAAACCTTGATTGGATCTTTGGTAACCTTCTTTATATGACAAATGGTTTGCAACTCATTCTAAATTCCTTTCAAGAAGTCACTTAAATCATAGTGTCATGATTCTCAAGATAGACTCAATTAACCATCAACCTTGCCCCCTATTAAAATTCCTGAACTTATGGGTAGATTAAGAAGATTTTCTCCTTAAAGTCATTTTTATCTATCAAACATCAATTAATGGCAATGCTTTATATGCGTTTACTTCTAAACTTTAACTTATGAAGAATTAGATAAAAAAAATTCACCATCATCACATTAGTCACATATCAAGCAAGGTGGTAAAGGTTAATGAAAAATGGAAAATAACTCAAATCGTATTGGATCAGAACCCCAATATAGTTAAATTAAGGATAAATAATATGGAGTTAGCAAACAAATACATGTAATTTATAAAATGATAAGAAGCATTCTACAAGCAAAAATCTAGGATCTAACTACACCAACTTAAAGACAAGAATATCATTTTTTTCCACAAATCTCTGATTCATTGTCAGGCTTGGAATAAGATCCACAACTTATTGAATGTGACAACCAATCACATCAGTGATCTGTTGAAGTCGGGCAAGCTAGCTACTATATGCCCCTCTTAACATCTCCTCTCTCTAATTGATCATATCATCACTTAATATTTCTCCATACACATACCAGACACTGTAATCTCAAACTTGTCCTAATTTATTGTCGAGGAAGAGATAAAGGTTGTTTTATTTCCCATACTGAATGACAAAGCACCATATCCAGATGACTTTATTGTTTTATTCTTGAAGCGCAACTAGTCTATAATTAAGGCAAACTTCATTATAATAATCAAGTATTGCTTCACCAACTACTCAATGTTCTGATGTGTTAATGCCACTGACGCTTAAAATTGAGAGCCTTACATGTATGAATGACTACAACTTCATATCTTACTATAATATTATATAATATATAAATGTATTTCTAATATCATTATGACTAGATTAAAGATAGCTTTTTTCGAGATTATTGACTCATCTCAATCAACAATCTTTCTCGGTAGATAAATATCATATGTCATTCTATTAATTCATGAGCTCTTGGATAACTACTATTTCAACATTGAACTAATTAGGAGTGCTCTGAAGGTAAACCTTAGGAAAGCCTTTAACACACGTTTGAAGGTTATAGGCATTCCAAACTATATGGTAACATGGATCTAAATATACATCTCTTCAAGTCACTTCTCTATCAACTTGAATAAGGAACTACATATCTATAAATGCATTTTAAAGATTATATCAACCATGTTAAAGAGAGTGTTAGCATAAGTTATTGGCCCCTCCTAAAATGCATTTATCCTCTGAAAGGAAATCTCAAACGTTATCCAACTCACTTAAGAGCTCATACACAACTATCACCTCAATAAAGGACCAACATAAGTGCCCTTAAAGTATATATATAAGGAAAGTTTTTAACACAATAAGCTAAAAATTTATTTTAATAGATCTGTAATATATTAACATTCCTCAAACCATGATCAATTAGATAAGAATATGCATCATCATGACTCACTTCTTAATGAATATGAATAGGGAGCTTTATGGTTTTTTTTCCCAATCCTCAATAGATCTATGGCAGGGGGTCCACTCTCTCCCTAATACCACTACCACTTCAACCATACTACTAGAGTGGCTCATGCTAAAGAAGCATGACATGCGACCCAATCATGCCTAGACCAGAGGCCTATAGACCTTGAGGTCAAAATAATGAGAATAGTTTCAACTACATGCAACTATGCAAAGCTGAAACATCCATATACAAATAATGAGTAAGAGTCTGGTGGTTGCAACTCAGGGATAAAAACATGAATTTTTTCCACAGATCCTTAATGCAAGTCAAAAACAGAAACCACAATCTTTACAATGAAGCAAGACACCTTATCAATGACCCAAAGAGCTTCAAATACTAGCAACCCAATATTATGAACAACTGTTTAACCCCCCATTAGCACAGAGCCAATGGTGTTGGCTAGCTGCACCTAATAACCATATCAACCAAAACAAGCTTAGCATTATCTATCCCAATTACTAATGAAGAAATTAAACCAACACTTTTTTTCATCCCAGATGTTAAAGCTTCTGGATTGGATGGTTACATTAGCCTCTTCTTCGAAACTAGTTAGAATATAACATGAGTCAATTTCACAGCTATAATCAAGTACTTATTCAGCCATAAAATCCTTTATAGATATATTAATGCATCTCATATCACCTTAGTTCCTAAAATACAAAACCTTGCGCACATGATTGCTTGTAGACCAATTGCATCCTATAATATCATTTACTAATGTATATAAAAAATTATAGTAAATTGGTGATGCAAACCTCGTGATCACGTGGTCACGCAACCCACAATCAAGAATAAGATCTGATCCTGGAAAGCCAAAATAGGTCTGATAGGAGTGTGACACAATGGAAACCTGCCTCAAGGCACCAACACTATTGAAATAGTAGAATGACGCCAAGAAGCTAGATCATCTTCGATAAGTCAGATTCAGTTCGCTCAAGAACTAAAAAAAATGCAAGAATCACTCTCACACATAAAACTGAAAAGTTCAGAATCAATATTCATCAATAGCTGTCAAAATTTAGGTTACATGAGTTTAAATAGTTTTTGAAAAAGTAACCCTAATGGACCTCTTATGTGGATTTAAAAGAGGTCCACTCAAAACTTATCCAAAACCCTAAGTTGGAAAGCTCATGGTTTAGGGTTTAGAGTTTGGGGTTTGGGTTTCGGGTTTAGGATTTGGGTTTGGGGTTTAGAGGGGCATAATGTGTGTTCTAGAGAGAAGTTTAGAGAGAGATGCTCTCAAATTTCTGCCTACTCCGGTGGAGATCTAGCCCAAACAAGTCAAGGATTTCCATCGTTCCTCCACGGTCCATTGCTCACCCTCGTTCTCACTGCCCAATCCCAGCCGTCTCTCCTCTTGTTATTACTACCATTTCCATCTCTACCGGCGACGAGCCTCGCTTCCCAAAGCTCCAGTCTCCTGGTCAGGTCAGGAAGCAACCCCCTCTCTGATAGGCGCCCCCAACTTTCGTCCACGGCCCCCAATAATTGCTATTCCCATCACTCTAAAAAAACCACACCCATTTATATCATGATAAACAAAAGCTAGTTCTTTCTTTTTTTAGCAGTCCCCAACCTATCGCCAGCTAGCCTTTCGCCTCACCCATCCCTAAAATGGCAGCTACAAAGATGCGTAACATCTCATGGGCTGACAAGGTAGGGTTTCGGATGCCAGCACCAGATTCTCTCTAGATAACTTGCCAAGACAGGTGGCCGGGAAACTTCAAATCCCAAAAGAAGTTTTGCAAGAGAGCACAAGCCTGTGGACGCGTTGCATTGTAGGTTTCTTCTCGGGAGTAAAGATGGCTTTCCATGCGGTAAAAGCCATAGCCATGAGGGCTTGGAAACAATGCGGGTTGACTATTGTAACTGTTGGAAGTTAAGTTGCATACTAGTTTGCTTAATGCTCACGTGCAGAAGAAGAAGAATTATGTAGCATGTAAAGTGGGTGTTGCATTCTGTTATGTAGCATGTAAAGAATGTGTTTAACACTTTGTTAGTTGTAACTAACTGTAAAGCTAAAACAGAAAAGATGGAAGTCATGCATAACGTGTGTGCTCTGCCTCTCCATATATAAGAGGCATAAAATCAAACAGATTGTAAGCAAGAATATATAGAAGCTTACCTCTTTCTGGAAATACTCTCTGCCTCCAATTCTCTCAAATCTTTCTCTCCCAAACAAAAGCCCATACACCTGCAACATTATTGAATCAATTAAGAACACAACAATTGATCAATTGACAGAAAATCAACATGGTATCAGAGCTGGCTTGATCAACAAGGAAGGGAGTAAAACAATCTGTGATCATATAAACAGAAATTAAAGAAGAAAGAAAAAATGGTGAGTAGTGGAGATCTTCGAACACCACAATTTAATGGTGAAAATTATGACTTTTGGTCAGTTAAGATGGAGACAATCCTCATAGCATATGATCTATGGGATGTGATTGAGTTTGGCATCAACACAAACTCTGCAGTGATAGTTAAATCAAAGGCAGAAGATGAATCTGGTGAAGAAGCTAGTGGATCGAAAGAGAAGACGGCTGAAACTGAAGAAATTGTTGTTTCTAAGGAAAATAGGATAAAAAATGCCAAGGCATTAAGTATCATACAAGGAGCATTGACAGATGAGCTCTTTCCTAGAATTAGAAATGAAAAAACAGCACAAGGAGCTTGGAATGTGCTAAAGAGAGAATATAGAGGGGATAAAAGAGTAAGGGTAGTGAAGTTACAAGCTGTGAAAGGTGAGTTTGAGTACATGAGAATGGGAGAAAATGAGAGCTTAGAGCATTACCTAGCCAAGTTTTTCGAGGTAGTTAACAACTTGAAGTCACTTGGTGAAGAAGTGCCTGAAAAGAGAATTGTGCAAAAGTTATTAATGAGCTTGAGTAGAAGGTATAGGTCTATTGTTTCTATCATTGAAGAAGAAGTGATAGCTTCTGTCAAGGTTTTTGACAGAAAAGAAGACCTGCATGATGAAAGGGAAAGTAGTGCAGGAATTGAAAAGGCATTCAGCAGCCTTAAGGTTGGTTATAACCAAGGGTATGCTGCTGCAAATAGGCCTTCAAATGGAAAATGTATTCCTAGGTGGCCGAGACAAGATCAAGGCCATTCAAGCTTGACTCAAGGTGGAAATGTGCATAATAATCATAGCACAAGCTGGAACCATAGAGCTGGAATTAACAGCAACAATTCCTACAATACACAGAACATACAAGGCAGCAACAGTCAAGGTATAGTGAAGCCACAATGTCAAGTATGTTATAAATATCATTTCGGTATTTGTAGATACAAAGGCAAGGCAAGATGCAGTAAATGCAATCAATTTGGACACAACACAAATGATTGCAAAGATTACAAGCAATTGGCAAATTGTGCACAAGAGGAGGAAGAAGTGTTCATTGCAAATTCATTTTTTGCTTGTCATGCAACAAGTATAAAGAACAAGGATGAATGGTTTGTGGATAGTGAGAGCAGCAATCACATGACATCGAAGGGTGCCAATTCATCCAAAGAATGTACTAGAATCACTGCTCCTAACAAACAGGAAAATGCTTACTGTGCAAGTGATGAACCAGCTTTGCATCTTCCTACAGCTGTGTATGTAACTCTAGATTCTGATTCAAAACATCAGACCAGAGTGGGAGAATCTGCTCTTGCAAAGTCAGAAGCAGTTTCTGATATTCACAGTGAGGCCAAAGTGCACAAAACAGTGAAACCATCTGGAGCGTTTGGCATAAGAAATGAAATCAACAAGAGCAAGAGATCAGTGGTCATGCAAGGATCTGTGAAGCACCTTGAAAATCAGATCTGTGGGACAACTTCTGGAAATGATGGAAGAACAGAAACTTCAAATGCAAAAGAAGAGGAATTTCTATCTCAAATTCAAAATCTTCAAAAGGAATTATCATTTTTATCTTCTTGTTCCTTGGCAAAAGAAAAGGAAAATTTGAGAAAAGATCTTGAGAAAACAAAAGTGAAATTGGAAGAGACCGAGTCCAAGCTCAAGAATGTTGTTCAAGAGAAAACCAAACTTGAGGGCCAAAAAGCATTTGCTGAAAGGGAGGTAAAATGATTGCATGGTCAGAAGACTCTTCTTGAGCGTGACATTAGCAAATGTGACTCCTTGGCTGGTAGAAGACGTGATTCAATGGTTGACAAGAGTTCAAAGATTTTGATTCGAAAAAATCAAAAGGTCTTGCAGCTTCTTTTGAGCAGATAATGCAGGAAGATTACAGAAACTTGGAAGTTCTTGCATTTGAAATGGAAGCAACTATTGCTTCTTTGAAAGAGGAAGTAACTGCTGCACACAAGAAAAAAGAAGAGACCAAAGAGCAGGAAGAGTGTGGCTCGGGAGTTGAATGCAACATAGACATGCAAAAGAACGATTCAAATGAATTCAATGAGGAATCACAAGCAGAAGCAACACTTCTATTGTGTGATAATATGTCAGCAATCTCGATGGCTAGAAATCCAGATTGAAGGTTGAATCTTGGAGTCAAACCGGTAAGCAACTTAGGAGAGGCTGTTGGAAGTTAAGTTGCATACCAGCTTGCTTAATGCTCACGTGCAGAAGAAGAAGAATTATGTAGCATGTAAAGTGTGTGTTGCATTCTGTTATGTAGCATGTAAAGAATGTGTTTAACACTTTGTTAGTTGTAACTAACTGTAAAGCTAAAACAGAAAAGATGGAAGTCATGCATAACGTGTGTGCCCTGCCTCTCCATATATAAGAGGCATAAAATCAAACAGATTGTAAGCAAGAATATATAGAAGCTTACCTCTTTCTGGAAATACTCTCTGCCTCCAATTCTCTCAAATCTTTCTCTCCCAAACAAAAGCCCATACACCTGCAACATTATTGAATCAATTAAGAACACAACAATTGATCAATTGACAGAAAATCAACAGTAACAGCCACTTCCACAAGGTTCTTCATTTTTCGATTCAGGACAAAAGAAGAGGTGCATGCAGTGTTGGAGAAGGGACCTTGAATGTTTGGGGGGGGGGATATCATACTCCAACAATGGCACCCCCGTTTCATTTTTGACAAAAGCAAGCTGGCCACCATCCCTGCATGGATATGTCTCCATGGGTTCCCCTTCCCTTTGTGGACCAGGAAAGGCCTCAGCTTGACAACAAGCATGGTAGGAAGGCCATTATCTTGTGATGCCCAAACATTTAGTTGCACTAGGCTTGAGTATGCTCGGGTGTGCGTGGAGTTTGATGCCTCTCTCTCGTTTGTGCACAAGTTTGAGTTGGAATGCCTTTTATCCCCGGAGACCATCACGGTGGAAGTAGACTATGAGTGGAAACCTCCTCGGTGCAGTAAATGCAAATATTATAGCCACTCTTGCACTCACCCAAGCCCCTGATCATAAAGCTAAGGAGAAGGAGGATGCAGAACATCAAGATCTAGGGGAGGGGGCGTGCAAGCCCCAAGGAGGAGACTTAGATGGAGAGGTCAATGACACCCGGGACCACATCGATGAGCCAGTTACAACAATAACCCATCCCCCCTGCTAAACCCTAATCCTAACACTCTCGTTAGCCGAGCCACCAAGCCTCGGGAGGACAAAGGTAAAGGGCTCGTAGAAGAGGGAGGGAAAAATGGTCAGACCCAAGGGCTCACTCTTCTTCGGGGAAGCAACACTAATATCCCACCAATCCCCCATGCTTGTTAAGTAGGATGGTATCTCTTACCTGTAGTTTTACTGACCAGGACCTACCGTCCTTGTCAGCAAGAGTCTCGTCTACTGCGAGCCCAGCTTGTAGCAGTTCTCCCAACTAGGCCCTAGTGAGGAAGAAGAAGGGGGGAAGAAATGAAAGGAGGCCAAGGGCCTTTAGTGCAGGTTCTCCATCTCCAATTCTAATAAATGTTTAAGCTAGGATGCTGGAACATTTGGGGGCTCAACAACTCTCAAAAACAAAAAGAGGTCCAGCAATGGACACACAAAAATAATCTTGATGTTATAGGTATTGTTGAAGTAAAGGTTCAGTCCCAAAATCTGAACAGGGTTACGACAGGGCTGGGGATGCCGGACTAGGAGTTTCTCTCTTATGGTCAGAATACTCACCAGTGCAGAATCATGGTGGGATGGAACAAGAAGAGAGGAAATCTCACTTGCATTGACAGGAGGTCTCAATGGATCATAGTGGAGGTAACCCCTCTTGATCTCTTTACCCCCTACCTAGTCACTTTTGTGTATAGGTTGCACTCTACTGCAGACCGAGCTCCCCTTTAGAGGTATATAGAGTAGGATAGTGCTCGTAGCAGCTCAAAGGAATGGTTGGTCCTTGGGGATTTCAATGCAGTCATGAAGCCCATGGACAGGGCAGGAGGGAATTTGAACTGGCATGGTCATAGCGAGGACTTCCCATCTTGCATCCAGTCGGTCCAGTTACCTTACAAAGGAATGAAGTTTTCTTGGCATAATGGGAGAGACCCCCTAATACAATCCAGCGTAAGCTAGACTGGTCTTTTGGGAATCAGAACCTACTAATGAGATGGTCGTTGGTGTAGACAGAGTTCCAGGCCCGCTCCATGTCAGACCATTGTGCCATAGTAGTCAACCTTCTTCAAAGGCCCCCTAATGGTAAGACCACCTTTAGATTCCTTAACATTTGGGCTAACAAGGAAGATTTTTTGCCGTTAATTAGTCAAGTGTGGAACTATCTGATAGCAGGCAACCCAATCTACCAATTCACCCAAAAGATGAGTAGGGTGAAAGTTAGCATGAAAACTTACCACATGCAGCACACAAACAACATCTCCAGCCGAGTTAGGAGGGAAAAGGAAGAGTGGGATGCTGGCCAGGCCCGCCTGGATGGAGATCCAAACTGTCAGAATGCCCAAGAGGTTGAGAGGTTTCTTACAGCCCAATATTTCACCCTAAGCCGAGAGGAGGAAGCTTATTATAGGCAAAAGTCTCGAATCCAATGGTTACAGCTGGGAGATAGCAACACAAGCTTCTTTCACAAATTAGTTGTGCATCGTCAAGCTAGGAATCACATCCACTCGTTGCAGAATGAAGAAGGGATTACAACGTTTGACAATCAAAGGATGGGTTCTATGGCAGTGGAGCATTTCAAAAAGGTTTTGATAGCCCCAGGGGGAGGCTGAATTTCCCCAAATAGTCCTTTTCCCTAGTCCCATCTCGGGGGATTTGGAGGGAAATTGTCCTAGGGGTTCAGTAAAGAGGAAATCAAGCAAGCCTTTTTTTTCTATTCCTGATGACAAGGCCCTGCGGCTAGATGGGTTCGCAGCCCGCTTCTTCAAAGCTGCTTGGCATGTGATTGGAGCTAATTTCCTTAGAGCAGTGCAGTTCTTCCTTCACATAACTAATATGCCTCGATGTGTAAATGCCATAAATATTGTGCTAGTTCCAAAGAATGAATCTCTTGCAACTATCAGCAATTATAGGCCAATATCATGCTGCAATGTAATGTACAAATGCATTGCCAAAATCCTGGCTTCTCGGTTAAAGCAAGCTTTGTTAGAGGTGGTGGGACCTTACCAAACTACTTTCATCCAGGGTCATCAAATCTTTGATGCTATCCATTTATCCCAAGAATTGTTGCGAGAGACTACCACCTTGATCACGGCCCCCCAAGATGCGCCATTAAAATAGACCTCTGAAGGGCTTTTGACTCTGTCAGCCATGAATATATTATTGCAGGCTTGCGGGCAATAGGTATGCCAAGGGACTTGATTCATCTGATAAAGACTTGCATTACGTCTACGGGATACTCGATTAGGCTCAATGGGGAGTCATATGGTTTCTTCCAAGCCACTAGAGGCTTGCGTCATGGGGACCTGTTATCCCCCTACCTTTTTGTTTTAGCAATGGAAGGTTTGAATGGGGCTCTAAAAGAAGCTACAAGCCAGCCGCACTTTGATTTTCATTAGAGATGCTCAGCTAACAAAATCTCTCATTTGTTTTGCCGATGATATTTTTCTCTTCTGCAAGGGCAATATTAATTCTACTAAGGTGCTTAAGGAAACCCTGGAAGCCATCTCTGGTTACTCTAGGCTTTGCATTAATCATCACAAGTCTGGCCTATTCATGGCAGGAGTGGAGGGGGATTTGAAACGCCAGATCCAATCCATCATGGGTATCCAGTGCAATACGCTGCCAGTTAGGTACTTGGGAGTTCCTTTCATTACCACTAGAATGACTCACAGTGATTGGCAAAATTTTGTTGAAAGAATTACAAACAGAATTAAGATATAAACTTCAACATCCTTAACTTATGCTGGGCGACTTTAGTTGATAAAATCTTGTTGGAGGGGGTATTAGCCTTGGATTTTGGGACATATTGATCCTGACTCGACAAGTCCCATTTCAATGGGTATTAGCCTTAGATTTTTGACCTGGTTGGTTTTATCATATCCAAGCCCATTTTAGTTGGTATTAGCTTTAAATTTTATGGGTAATAATATTTTCCCCAAGCATGATTGAACTGGCTTGTTGGAGGGGGTATTAGCCTTGGATTTTGGGACATATTGATCCTGACACGACTAGCCCCATTTCAATGGGTATTAGCCTTAATTTTCTGACCTGGCTGGTCATGTCCTATCCAATCCCTTTTTAGTTGATATTAGACTTAAATTTTATGGGCAATATAATTTTTCCTTGAGCATGACTGAACTGGCTTGTTTGAGGGGTTATTACCCTTGGATTTTGGGATATATTGATCCTCACTCGACTAGCCCTCATTCAATGGGTACTAGTCTTAGATTTCTGACATGGTTGGTCTTGTCATATCCAAGCCCTTTTTATTTGGTATTAGATTTGAATTTTATAGGTAATAGACTATTCCCCCGAGCATGATTGAACTGCCTTGTTTGAGGGGGTATTAGCCTTGGATTTTGGGACATATTGATCCTCACAGGACTAGCCCCATTCAGTGGGTACTAGTCTTAGATTTTTGACCTCGTTGGTCTTGTCATTTCCAAGCCCTTTTTACTGGGTATTACGCTTAAATTTTATGGGTAATAGCCTTTTTCCTAGGGCATGATTGATATGGCTTGTTTGAGGGGGTATTAGCCTAAGATTTTGGGATATATTGATCCTGACTCGACTAGCCCCATTTCAATGGGTACTAGTCTTAGATTTTTGACATGGTTGGTCTTGTCATATCCAAGCCCTTTTTAGTTGGTAATAGATTTAAATTTTATAGGTAATATCATTTTACCTCGAGCATGACTGGCTTGTTCGAGGGGTTATTAGCCTTGGATTTTGGGACATATTGATCCTGACTCGATTAACCCCATTTCAATGGGTAGTAGCCTAAGATTTCTGACCTTGTTTGTCTTGCCATATCCAAGCCCTTTTTAGTTGGTATTAGGCTTAAAGTTAATGGGTAATAGACTATTCCCCCGAGCATGATTGAACTACCTTGTTTGAGGGGGTATTAGCCTTGGATTTTGGGACATATTGATCTTGATTCGACTAGCCCCATTTCAATGGGTATTAGCCTTAGATTTCTGACCTGGATTGTCTTGTCATATCCAAGCCCTTTTTAGTTGTTATTAGCCTTCAATTTCATGGGAAATATCATTTTACCTCGAGCATGACTAAACTAGCTTTTTGAGGGGGTATTAGCCTTGAATTTTAGGACATATTGATCCTGCCTCGAGTAGCCCCAATTCAATGGGTATTAGCCTTAGATTTCTGACCTGGCTTGTCTTGTCATATCCAATCCCTTTTTAATTGGTATTAGGCTTAAATTTTATGGGTAATATCATTTTACCTCGAGCATGACTAAACTGCCTTGTTTAAGGGGTTATTAGACTTGGAGTTTGGGACATATTGATCCTGAATCGACTAGCCCCATTTCAATGGGTATTAGCCTTCGATTTCTGACATGGTTGGTATTGTCATATCCAAGCCCTTTTTATTTTGTATTAGATTTGAATTTTATGGGTAATATCATTTTACCTCGAGCATGACTGAACTGGCTTGTTTGAGGGGTTACTAGCCTTGGATTTTGGGACATATTGATCTTGACTCGATTAACCCCATTTCAATGGGTATTAGCCTAAGATTTTTGAACTGGTTTTTCTTGTCATATCGAAGCCCTTCTTAGTTGGTATTAGGCTTAAATTTTATATGTAATAGACTATTCCCCCGAGCATGTTTGAAGAGCCTTGTTTGACGGGGTATTAGCCTTGGGTTTTGGGACATATTGATCTTGACTCGACTAACCCCATTTCAAAGCGTATTAGCCTTAGATTTCTGACCTCGTTGGTCTTGTTATATCCAAGCCCTTTTTAGTAGGTATTAGGTTTAAATTTTATGGGTAATATCATTTTACCTCGAGGATGACTGAACTGGCTTGTTTACGGGGTTATTAGCCTTGGATTTTGGGACATATTGATCTAGACTCGACTAGCCCAATTTCAATGAACATTAGCCTAAGATTTCTGACCTGGTTTGTCTTGTCATATCCAAGCCCTTTTTAATTGGTATTAGGCTTAAATTTTATGGGCAATAGACTATTCCCCGAGCATGATTGAACTCCCTTGTTTGAGGGCGTATTAGCCTTGGATATTGGGACATATTTATCCTGACTCGATTAACCCCATTTCAATGGGTATTAGCCTAAGATTTCTCACCTGGTTTGTATTGTCATATCAAAGCCCTTTTTAGTTGGTATTAGGCTTAAATTTTATGGGTAATAGACTATTCCCACGAGCATGATTGAACTGCCTTGTTTGAGGGGGTATTAGCCTTGGATTTTGGGACATATTGATCCTGACTGGACTAGCCCCATTTCAATGGGTATTAACCTTATATTTCTAACCTGGCTGGTCATCTCATATCCAAGCCCTTTTTAGTTGGTATTAGGCTGAAATTTTATGGGTAATAGACTATTCCCCCGAGCATGATTGAACTACCTTGTTTGAGGGGGTATTAGCCTTGGATTTTGGGACATATTGATCCTGACTCGACTAGCCCCATTTCAATGGGTACTAGTCTTAGATTTCTGACATGGTTCGTCTTGTCATATCCCAGCCCTTTTTAGATGGTATTAGATTTGAATTTTATGGGTAATATCATTTTACCTCGAGCATCACTGAACTGGTTTGTTTGAGGGGTTATTAGCCTTGGATTTTGGGACATATTGATCCTGACTCGATTACCCCTTTTTAATGGGTACTAGCTTAGATTTCTGACCTGGCTTGTCTTGTCATATCCAAGCCCTTTTTAGTTGGTATTAGGCTTAAATTTTATGGGTAATAGCTGTTTCCCCCGAGCATGATTGAACTGCCTTGTTTGAGGGGATATTAGCCTTAGAGTTTGGGACATATTGATCGTGACTCGACTAGCCCCATTTCAATGGGTATTAGCCTTAGATTTCTGACCTGTTGGTCTTGTCATATCCAAGCCCTTTTTAGTTGGTATTAGGCTTAAATTTTATGGGTAATATCATTTTACCTCGAGCATGACTAAACTGCCTTGTTTGTGGGGTTATTAGCCTTGGAGTTTGGGACATTTTGATCCTCACTCGATTAACCCCATTTCAATGGGTATTAGCCTAAGATTTCTGACCTGGTTTGTCTTGCCATATCCAAGCTCTTTTTAGTTGGTATTAGGCTTAAATTTAATGGGTAATAGACTATTCCCCCGAGCATGATTGAACTGCCTTATTTGACGGGGTATTAACCTTGGATTTTGGGACATATTGATCCTGACTCGACTAGCCCCATTTCAATGGGTATTAGCCTTCGATTTCTGACATGGTTGGTCTTGTCATATCCAAGCCCTTTTTCTTTTGTATTAGATTTGAATTTTATGGGTAATATCATTTTACCTCGAGCATGACTGAACTGGCTTGTTTGAGGGGTTATTAGCCTTGGATTTTGGGACATATTGATCTTGACTCGATTAACCCCATTTCAATGGGTATTAGCCTAAGATTTCTGACCTAGGTTTTCTTGTCATATCCAAGCCCTTTTTAGTTGGTATTAGGCTTAAATTTTATGGGCAATAGACTATTCCCCCGAGCATGATTGAACTCCCTTGTTTGAGGGGGTATTAGCCTTGGATATTGGGACATATTTATCCTGACTCGATTAACCCCATTTCAATGGGTATTAGCCTAAGATTTCTCACCTGGTTTGTCTTGTCATATCAAAGCCCTTTTTAGTTGGTATTAGGCTTAAATTTTATGGGTAATAGACTATACCCACGAGCATGATTGAACTGCCTTGTTTGAAGGGGTATTAGCCTTGGATTTGGGGACATATTGATCCTGACTCTACTAGCCCCATTTCAATGGGTACTAGTCTTAGGTTTCTGACATGGTTCATCTTGTCATATCCAAGCCCTTTTTAGTTGGTATTAGATTTGAATTTTATGGGTAATATCATTTTACCTCGAGCATGACTGAACTGGCTTGTTTGAGGGGTTATTAGCCTTGGATTTTGGGACATATTGATCCTGACTCGATTAACCCCATTTCAATGGGTATTAGTCTAAGATTTCTTACCTGGTTTGTCTTGTCATATCCAAGCCCTTTTTAGTTGGTATTAGACTTAAATTTTATGGGCAATAGACTATTCCCCCGAGCATGATTGAACTGCCTTGTTTGAGGAGGTATTAGCCTTGTATTTTGGGATATAATTATCTTGACTCGACTAGCCCCATTTCAATGGGTATTAGCCTTAGATTTCTGACCTCGTTGGTCTTGTCATATCCAAGCCCTTTTTAGTTGGTATTAGGCTTAAATTTTATGGGTAATATCATTTTACCTCGAGCATGACTCAACTGCCTTGTTTGGGGGGCTATTAGCCTTGCAGTTTGGGCATATTGATCCTGACTCGACTAGCCCATTTCAATGGGTATTAGCCTTAAATTTCTGAACTGGTTTGTCTTGTAATATCAAAGCCCTTTTTAGTCGGTATTAGACTTAATTTTATGGGTAATAGACTATTCCCCCGAGCATGATTGAACTGCCATGTTTGAGGGTGTATTAGCCTTCGATTTTGGGACATATTGATCCTGACTCGACTAGCCTCATTTCAATGGGTACTAGTCTTAGATTTCTGACCTGGTTGATCCTGTCATATCCTAGCCCTTTTTAGTTGGTATTAGATTTGAATTTTATGGGTAATATCATTTTACCTCGAGCATGACTGAACTAGCTTGTTTGTGGGGTTATTATCCTTGACTTATGAGATATATTGGTCCTGACTCGACTAGCCCTATTTCAATGGGTACTAGTCTTAGATTTCTGACCTGGTTGGTCCTGTCATATCCTAGCCCTTTTTAGTTGGTATTAGATTTGAATTTTATGGTTAATATCATTTTACCTCGAGCATGACTGAACTGGATTGTTATATGGGGTAATAGCCTTGGATTTTGGGACATATTGATCCTGACTCGACTAGCCCCATTTCAATGGGTATTAGCCTTAGATTTATGACCTGGGTGATCTTGTCATATCCAAATCCTTTTTAGTTGGTATTAGGCTAAAATTTTATAGGTAATAGACTTTTCCCCCGAGCATGATTAAACTGGCTTGTTTGAGGGGGTATTAGCCTTTGATTTTAGGACATATGGATCCTGACTGGACTAGGCCAATTTCAATGGGTATTAGCCTTAGATTTCTGACCTGGTTTGTCTTGTCATATCCAAGCCCTTTTTATTGGTATTAGGCTTAAATTTTATGGGAATAGACTATTCCCCCGAGCATGATTGAACTGCCTTGTTTGAGGGGGTATTAGCCTTCGATTTTGGGACATATTGATCCTTACTCGACTAGCCCCATTTCAATGGGAACTAGTCTTAGAATTCTGACCTGGTTTGTCTTGTCATATCCAAGCCCTTTTTATTGGTATTAGGCTTAAACTTTATGGGTAATAGACTATTCCCCTGAGCATGAATGAACTGCCTTGTTTGAGGGGGTATTAGCCTTGGATTTTGGGATATATTGGTCCTGACTCGACTAGCCCTATTTCAATGGGTACTAATCTTAGATTTCTGACCTGGTTGGTCTTGTCATATCCAAGCCCTTTTTAGGTGGTATTAGATTTGAATTTTATGGGTAATAGCGTTTTCCCTAGGTTATGATTGAACTGGCTTCTTGGAGGTGGTATTAGCCTTGGATTTGGGGACATATTGATCCTGACTCGACTAGCACCATTTCAATGG
Organism: Salix arbutifolia; assembly: GCA_025169955.1. NCBI lineage: Eukaryota > Viridiplantae > Streptophyta > Magnoliopsida > Malpighiales > Salicaceae > Salix > Salix arbutifolia. The sequence goes on along the minus strand of CM045910.1, from coordinate 164,081 downwards.
GTATTAGCGTTAGATTTTTGACCTGGCTTGTCTTATCATATCCAAGCCCTTTTTAGTTTGTATTAGGCTTAAATTTTATGCGTAATAGACTATTCCCCCGAGCATGATTGAACTGCCTTGTTTGAGGGGGTATTAGCCTTGGATTTTGGGACATATTGATCCTGACTCGACTAGCCCCATTTCAATGGGTACCAGTCTTAGATTTCTGACCTGGTTGGTCGTGTCATATCCTAGCCCTTTTTAGTTGGTATTAGATTTGAATTTTATGGGTAATATCATTTTACGTCGAGCATGACTGAACTGGCTTGTTTGTGGGGTTATTATCCTTGAATTTTGGGATATATTGGTCTTGACTCGACTAGCCCCATTTCAATGGGTACTAGTCTTAGATTTCTGACCTGGTTGGTCCTCTCATATCCTAGCCCTTTTTCGTTGGTATTAGATTTGAATTTTATGGGTAATATCATTTTACGTCGAGCATGACTGCACTGGCTTTTTTGTGGGGTTATTATCCTTGAATTTTGGGATATATTGGTCCTGACTCGACTAGCCCTATTTCAATGTGTACTAGTATTAGATTTCTCACCTGGTTGGTCTTGTCATATCCATGCCCTTTTTAGTTGGTATTAGATTTGAATTTTATGGGTAATATCATTTTACCTGGAGCATGACTGAACTAGCTTGTTTGAGGGGGTATTAGCCTTGGATTTTGGGACATATTGATCCTGACTCGACTAGCCCCATTTCAATGGGTATTAGCCTTAGATTTTTGACTTGGCTTGTCTTATCATATCCAAGCCCTTTTTAGTTTGTATTAGGCTTAAATTTTATGCGTAATAGACTATTCCCCCGAGCATGATTGAACTGCCTTGTTTGAGGGGGTATTAGCCTTGGATTTTGGGACATATTGATCCTGACTCGACTAGCCCCATTTCAATGGGTACCAGTCTTAGATTTCTGACCTGGTTGGTCTTGTCCTATCCTAGCCCTTTTTAGTTGGTATTAGATTTGAATTTTATGGGTAATATCATTTTACATCGAGCATGACTGAACTGGTTTGTTTGTGGGGTTATTATCCTTGTATTTTGGGATATATTGGTCCTGACTCGACTAGCCCTATTTCAATGTTTACTAGTCTTAGATTTCTGACCTGGTTGGTCTTGTCATATCCAAGCCCTTTTTAGTTGGTATTAGATTTGAATTTTAAGGGTAATATCATTTTACCTGGAGCATGACTGAACTAGCTTGTTTGAGGGGGTATTAGCCTTGCATTTTGGGATATATTGGTCCTGACTCGACTAGCCCTATTTCAATGGGTATTATCCTTAGATTTCTGACCTGGTTTGTGTTGTCATATCCAAGCCCTTTTTAGTTGGTATTAGGTTTAAATTTTATGGGTAATAGACTTTTCCCTCGAGCATGATTGAACTGGATTGTTATATGGGGTAATAGCCTTGGATTTTGGGACATATTGATCCTGACTCGACTAGCCCCATTTCAATGGGTATTAGCCTTAGATTTATGACCTGAGTGGTCTTGTCATATCCAAATCCTTTTTAGTTTGTATTAGGCTAAAATTTTATGGGTAATAGACTTTTCCCCCGAGCATGATTAAACTGGCTTGTTTGAGGGGGTATTAGCCTTTGATTTTAGGTCATATGGATCCTGACTGGACTAGGGCCATTTCAATGGGTATTAGCCTTAGATTTCTGACCTGGGTGGTCTTGTCTTATCCAAATCCTTTTTAGTTGGTATTAACCTAAAATTTTATGGGTAATAGAGTTTTCCCAGAGCATGATTAAACTGGCTTGTTTGAGGGGGTATTAACCTTTGATTTTAGGACATATGGATCCTGACTGGACTAGGCCCATTTCAATGGGTATTAGCCTTAGATTTCTGACCTGGTTTATCTTGTCACATCAAAGCCTTTGTTAGTTGGTATTAGGTTAAATTTTATGCGTAATAGACTATTCCCCCGATCATGATTGAACTGCCTTTTTTTAGGGGGTATTAGACTTGGATTTTGGGACATATTGATCCTTACTCGATTAGCCCCATTTCAATGGGAACTAGTCTTAGAATTCTGACCTGGTTTGTCTTGTCATATCCAAGCCCTTTTTAGTTGATATTAGGCTTCCATTTTATAGGTAATAGCGTTTTCCATAGTTCATGATTGAACTGGCTTCTTGGAGGGGGTATTAGCCTTGGATTTAGGGACATATTGATCCTAACTCGACTATTACCATTTCAATGGTATTAGCCTTAGATTTTTGATCTGGCTTGTCTTATCATATCCAAGCCCTTTTTAGTTGTTATTAGGCTTAAATTTTATGGGTAATAGACTATTCCCCCGAGCATGATTGAACTGCATTGTTTGAGGGGGTATTAGCCTTGGATTTAGGGACATATCGCTCCTGACACGACTAGCCCAATTTCAAGGGATACTAGTGTTAGATTTTGGGACATATTGATCCTGACTCGAATAGCTCCATTTCAAAGGGTATTAGCCTTAGATTTCTGACCTAGTTTGTCTTGTCATATCAAAGCCCTTTTTAGTTGGTATTAGGCTTAAATTTTATGCGTAATACACTATTCCCCCGAGCATGATTGAACTACCTTGTTTGAGGGGGTATTAGCCTTGGATTTTGGGACATATGAATCCTGACTCGACTAGCCCCATTTCAATGGGTACTAGTCTTAGATTTCTGACCTGGTTGGTCCTGTCATATCCTAGCCCTTTTTAGTTGGTATTAGCTTAATTTTATGGGTAAAAGACTTTTCCCCCGAGCAATGATTGAACTGGCTTTTTTTGAGGTGGTATTAGCCTTGGATTTTGGGATATATTGGTCCTGACTCGACTAGCCCCATTTCAATGGGTATTAGCCTTAGATTTCTGATTGGTTGGTCTTGTCATATCCAAGCTCTTTTTAGTTGGTATTATATTTTAATTTTATGGGTAATATCATTTTACCTCGAGCATGACTGAACTAGCTTGTTTGAGGGGGTATTAGCCTTGGTTTTTCGGATATATTGATGCTGACTCGATTCACCCCATTTCAATGGGTATTAGCCTCAGATTTCTGACCTGGTTGGTCTAGTCATATCCAAGCCCTTTTTTGTTGGTATTATCCTTAAATTTTATGGGTAATAGACCTTTCCCTAAAGAATGATTAAACTGGCTTGTTTAAGGGGGTATTAGCCTTAGATTTTATCACATATTGATCCTGACTCCACTAGCCCCTTTTCAATGGGTATTAGCCTTAGATTTCTGACTTGGCTGGTCATGTCATATCCAAGCCCTTTTTAGTTGGTATTAGACTTAAATTTTATGGGTAATAGGCTTTTTCCCTAGGGCATGATTGAACTGGCTTATTGGAGGAGGTATTAGCCTTGGATTTTGGACATATTGATCCTGACTCGACTTGCCCCATTTCAATGGGTATTAGCCTTAGATTTCTGACCTTGGTTGTCTTGTCATATCCAAGCCCTTTTTAATTGGTATTAGGCTTAAATTTTATGGGTAGTAGACTATTCCCCCGACCGTCATTGAACTGCCTTGTTTGAGGGGGTATTTGCCTTAGATTTTGGGACATATTGATCCTGACTCGACTAGCCCCATTTTAATGAGTAGTAGCCTAAGATTTCTGACCTAGTTGGTCTTGTCATATCCAAGCCCTTTTTAGGTGGTATTAGATTTGAATTTTATGGGTAATATCATTTTACCTCGACCATTACTGAACTAGCTTGTTTGAGGGGGTATTAGCCTTGGATTTTAGGATATTTTGATCCTGACTCGACTAGCCCTATTTCAATGGGTATTAGCCTTAGATTTCTGACCTTGCTTGTCATGTCATATCCAAGCCCTTTTTAATTGGTATTAGGCTTAAATTTTAGGGGTAGTAGACTATTCCCCCGAGCATCATTGAACTGCATTGTTTGAGGGGGTATTTGCCTTGGATTTTCGGTCATATTGATCCTGACTCGACTAGCCCCATTTCAATGGGTAGTAGACTAAGATTTCTGACCTGGTTGGTCTTGTCATATCCAAGCTCTTTTTAGTTGGTATTAGATTTTAATTTTATGGGTAATATCATTTTACATCGAGAATGACTGAACTAGCTTGTATGTGGGGTTATTATTTTCTTGAATTTTGGGATATATTGGTCCTGACTCGACTAGCCCTATTTTGAATTGCTACTAGTATTAGATTTCTGACCTGGTTGGTCGTGTCATATCCAAGCCCTTTTTAGGTGGTATTAGATTTGAATTTTATGGGTAAAAGACATTTTACTTGGAGAATGATTGAACTGGCTTGTTTGAGGGTATTAGCCTTGGATTTGGGACATATTGATCCTGACTCGACTAGCCCCATTTCAAAGGGTATTAGCCTTCGATTTCTGACGTTTTTGGTCTTTTCATATCCAAGCCCTTTTTAGTTGGTATTAGGCTTAGATTTTTTGGGTAAAAGACTTTTCCCCCGAGCATGATTGAACTGCTTGTTTCAGGGGGGTATTAGCCTTTGATTTTGGGACATATTGATCAAGACTCGACTAGCCCCATTTCAAAGGGTATTAGCCTTCGATTTCTGACGTTTTTGGTCTTTTCTATCCAACCCTTTTTAGTTGGTATTAGGTTTAGATTTTTGGGTAAAAGACTTTTCCCCCGAGCATGATTGAACTGGCTTGTTTGAGGGGGTATTAGCCTTGGATTTTGGGACATATTGATCCTTACTCGACTAGCCCCATTTCAATGGGTATTAGCCTTTGATTTCTGACCTTTTTGGTCTTTTCATATCCAAGCCCTTTTTAGTTGGTATTAGGCTTAGATTTTATGGGTAAAAGACTTTTCCCCCGAGCATGATTGAACTGGCTTGTTTGAGGGGGTATTAGCCTTGGATTTTGGGACATATTGATCCTGACTCGAGTAGCCCCATTTCAATGGGTATTAGCCTTCGATCTGTGACCTTTTTGGTCTTGTCATATCCAAGCTCTTTTTAGTTGGTATTAGGCTTACATTTTATGGGTAAAAGACTTTTCCCCCGAGAATGATTGAACTGGCTTGTTTCAGGGGCTATTAGCCTTGGAATTTGGGACATATTGATCCTTACTCGACTAGCCCCATTTCAATGGGTATTAGCCTTCGATTTCTGACGCTTTTGGTCTTGTCATATCCAAGCCCTTTTTAGTTGGTATTAGGCTTACATTTTATGGGTAAAAGACTTTTCCCCCGAGAATGATTGAACTGGCTTGTTTGAGGGGGTATTAGCCTTTGATTTTGGAACATATTGATCCTGACTCGACTAGCCCCATTTCAATGGGTATTAGCCTTCTATTTCTGACGTTTTTGGTCTTGCCATATCCAAGCCTTTTTAGTTGGTATTAGGCTTAAATTTTTTGGGTAAAATACTTTTCACATCAGCATGATTGAATTGGCTTGTTTGATGGGGTATTAAGCCTTTGATTTTGGGACATATTGATCCTGACTTGACTAGCCCCATGTCAATGGGTATTAGGCTTCGATTTCTGACGTTTTTGGTCTTGTCATTTCCAAGCTCTTTTGAGGTGGTATTAGGCTTATATTTTATGGGTAAAAGACTTTTCCCCCAAGAATGATTGAAATGGCTTGTTTCATGGGATATTAGCCTTGGAATTTGGGACATATTGATCCTGACTCGACTAGCCCCATTTCAAAGGGTATTAGCCTTCGATTTCTGACGTTTTTGGTCTTTTCTTATCCAAACCCTTTTTAGTTGGTATTAGGCTTAGATTTTTTGGGTAAAAGACTTTTCCCCCGAGCATGATTGAACTGGTTTTTTGAGGGGGTATTAGCCTTTGATTTTCGGAATATTGATCCTGACTCGACTAGCCCCATTTCAATGGGTATTAGCCTTTCATTTTTGACCTTTTTGGTCTTTTCATATCCAAGACCTTTTTAGTAGGTATTAGGCTTAGATTTTTTGGGTAAAAGACTTTTCAACTGAGCATGATTGAACTGGCTTGTTTGAGGGGGTATTAGCCTTTGATTTTGGGACATATTGATCCTGACTCGACTAGCCCCATTTCAATGGGTATTAGCCTTCGATTTCTGACGTTTTTGGTCTTGTCATATCCAAACCCTTTTTAGTTGGTATTAGGCTTACATTTTATGGGTAAAAGACTTTTCCCCCGAGAATGATTGAACTGGCTCATTTGAGGGGGTATTAGCCTTTGATTTTGGGACATATTGATCCTGACTCGACTAGCCCCATTTCAAAGGGTATTAGCCTTCGATTTCTGATGTTTTTGGTCTTTTCATATCCAAGCCCTTTTTAGTTGGTATTAGGCTTAGATTTTTTGGGTAAAAGACTTTTCCCCCGAGCATGATTGAACTGGTTTTTTGAGGGGGTATTAGCCTTTGATTTTCGGAATATTGATCCTGACTCGACTAGCCCCATTTCAATGGGTATTAGCCTTCCATTTTTGACCTTTTTGGTCTTTTCATATCCAAGACCTTTTTAGTAGGTATTAGGCTTAGATTTTTTGGGTAAAAGACTTTTCCCCTGAGCATGATTGAACTGGCTTGTTTGAGGGGGTATTAGCCTTTGATTTTCGGACATATTGATCCTGACTCGACTAGCCCCATTTCAATGGGTATTAGCCTTTCATTTTGACCTTTTTGGTCTTTTCATATCCAAGCCCTTTTTAGTTGGTATTAGGCTTAGATTTTTTGGGTAAAAGACTTTTCCCCCGAGCATGATTGAACTGGCTTGTTTGAGGGGGTATTAGTTTTTGATTTTGGGACATATTGATCCTGACTCGAGTAGCCCCATTTCAATGGTTATTAGCCTTCGATCTGTGACCTTTTTGGTCTTGTCATATCCAATCTCTTTTTAGTTGGTATTATGCTTAAATTTTACGGGTAAAAGTCTTTTCCCCCGAGCATGATTGAACTGGCTTGTTTGAGGGGGTATTAGCCTTGGATTTTTGGAGATATTGATCCTGACTCGACTAGCCCCATTTCAATGGGTATTAGCCTTCAATTTCTGACGTTTTTGGTCTTGTCAAATCCAAGCTCTTTTTAGTTGGTATTAGGCTTACATTTTATAGGTAAAAAACTCTTCCCCCGAGAATGATTGAACTGGCTTGTTTCAGGGGCTATTAGCCTCGGAATTTGGGACATATTGATCCTTACTCGACTAGGCCCATTTCAATGGGTATTAGCCTTCGATTTCTGACGCTTTTCATCTTGTCATATCTAAGCCCTTTTTAGTTAGTATTAGGCTTAGATTTTATGGGTAAAAGACTTTTCCGCCCGAGCATGATTGAACTGGTTTGTTTGAGGGGGTATTATCCTTTGATTTTGGGACATATTGATCCTGACTCGAGTAGCCCCATTTCAATGGGTATTAGCCTTCGATCTGTGACCTTTTTGGTCTTGTCATATCCAAGCTCTTTTTAGTTTGTATTAGGCTTAGATTTTTTGGGTAAAAGACTTTTCCCCCGAGCATGATTGAACTGGCTTGTTTGAGGGGGTATTTGCCTTTGATTTTGTGACATATTGATCCTGACTCGAGTAGCCCCATTTCAAAGGGTATTAGCCTTCGATCTGTGACCTTTTTGGTCTTGTCAAATCCAAGCTCTTTTTAGTTGGTATTAGGCTTACATTTTATGGGTAAAAGACTTTTCCCCCAAGAATGATTGAAATGGCTTGTTTCATGGGCTATTAGCCTTGGAATTTGGGACATATTGATCCTGACTCGACAAGCCCCATTACAATGGGTATTAGCCTTCTATTTCTGACGTTTTTGGTCTTGCCATATCCAAGCCTTTTTAGTTGGTATTAGGCTTAAATTTTTTGGGTAAAATACTTTTCACATCAGCATGATTGAACTGGCTTGTTTGATGGGATATTAAGCCTTTGATTTTGGGACATATTGATCCTGACTTGACTAGCCCCATGTCAATGGGTATTAGGCTTCAATTTCTGACGTTTTTGGTCTTGTCATTTCCAAGCTCTTTTGAGGTGGTATTAGGCTTATATTTTATGGGTAAAAGACTTTTCCCCCGAGCATGATTGAACTGGCTTGTTTGAGGGGGTATTAGCCTTTGATTTTGGGACATATTGATCCTGACTCGAGTAGCTCCATTTCAAAGGGTATTAGCCTTCGATCTGTGACCTTTTTGGTCTTGTCAAATCCAAGCTCTTTTTTGTTGGTATTAGGCTTACATTTTATGGGTAAAAGACTCTTCCCCCGAGAATGATTGAACTGGCTTGTTTCATGGGCTATTAGCCTTGAAATTTGGGACATATTGATCCTGACTCCACTAGCCCCATTTCAATGGGTATTAGCCTTCGATTTCTGACGCTTTTCATCTTGTCATATCTAAGCCCTTTTTAGTTAGTATTAGGCTTAGATTTTATGGGTAAAAGACTTTTCCGCCCGAGCATGATTGAACTGGTTTGTTTGAGGGGGTATTATCCTTTGATTTTGGGACATATTGATCGTGACTCGACTAGCCCCATTTCGAAGGGTATTAGCCTTTGATTTCTGACCTTTTTGGTCTTTTCATATACAAGCCCTTTTTAGTTGGTATTAGGCTTAGATTTTGTGGGTAAAAGACTTTTCCCCAGAGCATGATTGAACTGGCTTGTTTGAGGGGGTATTAGCCTTGGATTTTGGGACATATTGATCCTCACTCGAGTAGCCCCATTTCAAAGGGTATTAGCCTTCGATCTGTGACCTTTTTGGTCTTGTCAAATCCAAGCTCTTTTTAGTTGCTATTAGGCTTACATTTTATGGGTAAAAGACTTTTCCCCCAAGAATGATGGAACTGGCTTGTTTGAGGGGGCATTAGCCTTTGATTTTGGGACATATTGATCCTTACTCGACTAGCCCCATTTCAATGGCTATTAGCCTTCGATTTCTGACCTTTTTGGTCTTTTCGTATCCAAGCCCTTTTTAGTTGGTATTAGGCTTAGATTTTTTGGGTAAGAGACTTTTCCCCCGAGCGTGATTGAACTGGCTTGTTTGAGGGGGTATTAGCCTTGGATTTTGGGACATATTGATCCTGACTCGAGTAGACCCATTTCAATGGGTATTAGCCTTCGATCTCTGATCTTTTTGGTCTTTTCTTATCGAAGCCATTTTTAGTTGGTATTAGGCCTAGATTTTTTGGGTAAGAGACTTTTCCCCCGAGCGTGATTGAACTGGCTTGTTTGAGGGGGTATTAGCCTTGGATTTTGGGCCATATTGATCCTGACTTGAGTAGACCCATTTCAATGGTTATTAGCCTTCGATCTCTGACGTTTTTGGTCTTGTCATATCCAAGCTTTTTTTAGGTGGTATTAGGCTTAGATTTTATGGGTAAAAGACTTTTCCCCCGAGTATGATTGAACTGGCTTGTTTGAGGGGGTATTAGTCTTTGATTTAGGGACATATTGATCCTGACTCGACTAGCCCCATTTCAATGGGTATTAGCCTTCGATCTCTGACCTTTTTGGTCTTGTCGTATCCAAGCTCTTTTTAGATGGTATTAGGCTTAGATTTTATGGGAAAAAGACTTTTCCCCCCGAGTATGATTGAACTTGCTTGTTTGAGGGGGTATTAGGCTTTGATTTAGGGACATATTGATCCTGACTCGACTAGCCCCATTTCAATGGGTATTAGCCTTCGATCTGTGACCTTTTTGGTCTTGTCAAATCCATGCTCTTTTTACTTGGTATTAGGCTTACATTTTATGGGTAAAAGACTTTTCCCGCGAGCATGATTGAACTGGCTTGTTTGAGGGGGTTTTAGCCTTTGATTTTGGGACATATTGATCCTGACTCGACTATCCCCATTTCAAAGGGTATTAGCCTTCGATTTCTGACGTTTTTGGTCTTTTCATATCCAAGCCCTTTTTAGTTGGTATTAGGCTTAGATTTTTTGGGTAAAAGACTTTTCCCCCGAGCATGATTGTACTGGCTTGTTTGAGGGGGTATTAGTTTTTTATTTTGGGACATATTGATCCTGACTCGAGTAGCCCCATTTCAATGGGTATTAGCCTTCGATCTGTGACCTTTTTGGTCTTGTCATATCCAAGCTCTTTTTAGTTGGTATTAGGCTTAGATTTTATGGGTAAAAGACTTTTCCCCCCGAGCATGATTGAACTGGCTTGTTTGAGGGTAATTAGCCTTGGATTTTGGGACATATTGATCCTGACTCGAGTAGCCCCATTTCAATGGGTATTAGCCTTCGATCTGTGACCTTTTTGGTCTTGTCATATCCAAGCCCTTTTTAGTTGGTATTAGGCTTACATTTTATGGGTAAAAGACTTTTCCCCCGAGCATGATTGAACTGACTTGTTTGAGGGGGTATTAGCCTTGGATTTTGGGACATATTGATCCTGACTCGAGTAGACCCATTTCAATGGGTATTAGCCTTCGACCTCTGACGTTTTTGGTCTTGTCATATCCAAGCCCTTTTTAGTTGGTATTAGGCTTACATTTTATGGGTAAAAGACTTTTCCCCCGAGAATGATTGAACTGGCTTGTTTGAGGGGGTATTAGCCTTGGAATTTGGGACATATTGATCCTGACTCGACTAGCCCCATTTCAATGGGTATTAGCCTTCCATCTGTGACCTTTTTGGTCTTGTCAAATCCAAGCTCTTTTTAGTTGGTATTAGGCTTACATTTTATGGGTAAAAGACTTTTCCCCCAAGAATGATTCAACTGGCTTGTTTCATGGGCTATTAGCCTTGGAATTTCGGACATATTGATCCTGACTTGCACCATTTCAATGGGTATTAGCCTTCGATTTCTGATGTTTTTGGTCTTGTCATGTCCAAGCCCTTTTTAGTTGGTATTAGGCTTACATTTTATGGGTAAAAGACTTTTCCCCCGAGCATGATTGAACTGGCTTGTTTGAGGGGGTATTAGCCTTTGATTTTGGGACATATTGATCCTGACTCGACTAGCCCCATTTCAATGGGTATTAGCCTTCGATTTCTGACCTTTTTGGTCTTGTCATATCCAAGCTCTTTTTAGTTGGTATTAGGCTTAAATTTTATGGGTAAAAGACTTTTCCCCCGAGAATGATTGAACTGGCTTGTTTGAGGGGGTATTAGCCTTTGATTTTGGGACATATTGATGCTGACTCGACTAGCCCCATTTCAATGGGTATTAGCCTTCGATCTGTGACCTTTTTGGTCTTGTCATATCCAAGCTCTTTTTAGTTGGTATTAGGCTTAAATTTTATGGGTAAAAGACTTTTCCCCCGAGAATGATTGAACTGGCTTGTTTGAGGGGGTATTAGCTTTGGAATTTGGGACATAGTGATCCTTACTCGACTAGCCCCATTTCAATGGGTATTAGCCTTTGATTTCTGACCTTTTTGGTCTTTTCATATCCAAGCCCTTTTTAGTTGGTATTAGGCTTAGATTTTATGGGTAAAAGACTTTTCCCCCGAGAATGATTGAACTGGCTTGTTTATGGGGGTATTAGCCTTGGATTTTGGGACATATTGATCCTGACTCGAGCAGCCTCATTTCAATAGGTATTAGCCTTCGATCTGTGACCTTTTTGGTCTTGTCATATCAAAGGTCTTTTTAGTTGGTATTATGCTTAAAGTTTATGGGTAAAAGACTTTTCCCCCCGAGTATGATTGAACTGGCTTGTTTGAGGGGGTATTATCCTTTGATTTTGGGACATATTGATCCTGACTCGAGTAGACCCATTTCAATGGGTATTAGACTTAGATCTCTGACGTTTTTGGTCTTGTCATATCCAAGCCCTTTTTAGTTGGTATTAGGCTTAGATTTTATGGGTAAAAGACTTTTCCCCCCAGTATGATTGAACTAGATTGATTAAGAGGGTATTAGCCTTGGATTTTGGGACATATTGATCCTGACTCGAGTAGCCCCATTTCAATAGGTATTAGCCTTCCAACTGTGACCTTTTTGGTCTTGTCATATCCAAGCTCTTTTTAGTTGGTATTATGCTTAAATTTTATGGGTAAAAGACTTTTCCCCCGAGAATGATTGAACTGGCTTGTTTGAGGGGGTATTAGCCTTTGATTTTGGGACATTTTGATCCTGACACGACTAGCCCCATTTCAATGGGTATTAGCCTTCAAATTCTGAGGTTTTTGGTCTTGTCATATCCAAGCCTTTTTTAGTTGGTATTAGGCTTAGATTTTATGGGTAAAAGACTTTTCCCCCCGAGCATGATTGAACTGGCTTGTTTGAGGGGGCATAGCCTTTGATTTTGGGACATATTGATCCTTACTCGATTAGCCCCATTTCAATGGGTATTATCCTTCGATTTCTGACCTTTTTGGTCTTTTCATATCCAAGCTCTTTTTAGTTGGTATTATGCTTAAATTTTATGGGTAAAAGACTGTTCCCCCGAGCATGATTGAACTGGCTTGTTTATGGGGGTATTACCCTTGGATTTTGGGACATATTGATCCTGACTTGAGTAGACCCATTTCAATGGGTATTAGCCTTCGATCTCTGACGTTTTTGGTCTTGTCATATCCAAGCCCTTTTTAATTGGTATTAGGCTTAAATTTTATGGGTAAAAGACTTTTCCCCCGAGAATGATTGAACTGGCTTGTTTGAGGGGGTATTAGCTTTGGAATTTGGGACATAGTGATCCTTACTCGACTAGCCCCATTTCAATGGGTATTAGCCTTTGATTTCTGACCTTTTTGGTCTTTTCATATCCAAGCCCTTTTTAGTTGGTATTAGGCTTAGATTTTATGGGTAAAAGACTTTTCCCCCGAGAATGATTGAACTGGCTTGTTTATCGGGGTATTAGCCTTGGATTTTGGGTCATATTGATCCTGACTCGAGCAGCCTCATTTCAATAGGTATTAGCCTTCGATCTGTGACCTTTTTGGTCCTGTCATATCAAAGGTCTTTTTAGTTGGTATTATGCTTAAAGTTTATGGGTAAAAGACTTTTCCCCCCGAGTATGATTGAACTGGCTTGTTTGAGGGGGTATTATCCTTTGATTTTGGGACATATTGATCCTGACTCGAATAGACCCATTTCAATGGGTATTAGACTTAGATCTCTGATGTTTTTGGTTTTGTCATATCCAAGCCCTTTTTAGTTGGTATTAGGCTTAGATTTTATGGGTAAAAGACTTTTCCCCCAGTATGATTGAACTAGATTGATTAAGAGGGTATTAGCCTTGGATATTGGGACATATTGATCCTGACTCGACTAGCCCCATTTCAATGGGTATTAGCCTTCATCTGACCTTTTTGGTCTTGTCATATCCAAGCTCTTTTTAGTTGGTATTATGCTTAAATTTTATGGGTAAAAGACTTTTCCCCCGGGAATGATTGAACTGGCTTGTTTGAGGGGGTATTAGCCTTTGATTTTCGGTCATATTGATCCTGACTCGACTAGCCCCATTTCAATGGGTAGTAGACTAAGATTTCTGACCTGGTTGGTCTTGTCATATCCAAGCTCTTTTTAGTTGGTATTAGATTTTAATTTTATGGGTAATATCATTTTACATCGAGAATGACTGAACTAGCTTGTATGTGGGGTTATTATTTTCTTGAATTTTGGGATATATTGGTCCTGACTCGACTAGCCCTATTTTGAATTGCTACTAGTATTAGATTTCTGACCTGGTTGGTCGTGTCATATCCAAGCCCTTTTTAGGTGGTATTAGATTTGAATTTTATGGGTAATATCATTTTACTTGGAGAATGATTGAACTGGCTTGTTTGAGTTGGTATTAGCCTTGGAATTTGGGACATATTGATCCTGACTCGACTAGCCCCATTTCAAAGGGTATTAGCCTTCGATTTCTGACGTTTTTGGTCTTTTCATATCCAAGCCCTTTTTAGTTGGTATTAGGCTTAGATTTTTTGGGTAAAAGACTTTTCCCCCGAGCATGATTAAACTGTCTTGTTTCAGGGGGGATTAGCCTTTGATTTTGGGACATATTGATCAAGACTCGACTAGCCCCATTTCAAAGGGTATTAGCCTTCGATTTCTGACGTTTTTGGTCTTTTCCTATCCAAACCCTTTTTAGTTGGTATTAGGCTTAGATTTCTTGGGTAAAAGACTTTTCCCCCGAGCATGATTGAACTGGCTTGTTTGAGGGGGTATTAGCCTTTGATTTTCGGACATATTGATCCTAACTCGACTAGCCCCATTTCAATGGGTATTAGCCTTTGATTTTTGACCTTTTTGGTCTTTTCATATCCAAGCCCTTTTTAGTTGGTATTAGGCTTAGATTTTTTGGATAAAAGACTTTTCCCCCGAGCATGATTGAACTGGCTTGTTTGAGGGGGTATTAGCCTTGGATTTTGGGACATATTGATCCTGACTCGAGTAGCCCCATTTCAGTGGGTATTAGCCTTCGATCTGTGACCTTTTTGGTCTTGTCAAATCCAAGCTCTTTTTAGTTGGTATTAGGCTTACATTTTATGGGTAAAACACTCTTCCCCCGAGAATGATTGAACTGGCTTGTTTCAGGGGCTATTAGCCTTGGAATTTGGGACATATTGATCCTTACTCGACTAGCCCCATTTCAATGGGTATTAGCCTTCCATTTCTGACGCTTTTGGTCTTGTCATATCCAAGCCCTTTTTAGTTGGTTTTAGGCTTACATTTTATGGGTAAAAGACTTTTCCCCCGAGAATGATTGAACTGGCTTGTTTGAGGGGGTAGTAGCCTTTGATTTTGGAACATATTGATCAAGACTCGACTAGCCCCATTTCAATGGGTATTAGCCTTCTATTTCTGACGTTTTTGGTCTTGCCATATCCAAGCCTTTTTAGTTGGTATTAGGCTTAAATTTTTTGGGTAAAATACTTTTCCCGAGGGCATGATTGAATTGGCTTGTTTGATGGGGTATTAAGCCTTTGATTTTGGGACATATTGATCCTGACTTGACTAGCCCCATGTCAATGGGTATTAGGCTTCGATTTCTGACGTTTTTGGTCTTGTCATTTCCAAGCTCTTTTGAGGTGGTATTAGGCTTATATTTTATGGGTAAAAGACTTTTCCCCCAAGAATGATTGAATGGCTTGTTTGATGGGTATTAGCCTTGGATTTGGGACATATTGATCCTGACTCGACTAGCCCCATTTCAAAGGGTATTAGCCTTCGATTTCTGACGTTTTTGGTCTTTTCTTATCCAAACCCTTTTTAGTTGGTATTAGGCTTAGATTTTTTGGGTAAAAGACTTTTCCCCCGAGCATGATTGAACTGGCTTGTTTGAGGGGGTATTAGCCTTTGATTTTGGGACATATTGATCCTGACTCGACTAGCCCCATTTCAATGGGTATTAGCCTTGGATTTTGACCTTTTTGGTCTTTTCATATCCAAGACCTTTTTAGTAGGTATTAGGCTTAGATTTTTTGGGTAAAAGACTTTTCAACTGAGCATGATTGAACTGGCTTGTTTGAGGGGGTATTAGCCTTTGATTTTGGGACATATTGATCCTGACTCGACTAGCCCCATTTCAATGGGTATTAGCCTTCGATTTCTGACGTTTTTGGTCTTGTCATATCCAAACCCTTTTTAGTTGGTATTAGGCTTAGATTTTATGGGTAAAAGACTTTTCCCCCGAGAATGATTGAACTGGCTTGTTTGAGGGGGTATTAGCCTTTGATTTTGGGACATATTGATCCTGACTCGACTAGCCCCATTTCAAAGGGTATTAGCCTTCGATTTCTGATGTTTTTGGTCTTGTCATATCCAAGCCCTTTTTAGTTGGTATTAGGCTTAGATTTTTATGGGTAAAAGACTTTTCCCCCGAGCATGATTGAACTGGCTTGTTTGAGGGGGTATTAGCCTTTGATTTTGGGACATATTGATCCTGACTCGACTAGCCCCATTTCAATGGGTATTAGCCTTCATTCTGACCTTTTTGGTCTTTTCATATCCAAGACCTTTTTAGTTGGTATTAGGCTTAGATTTTTTGGGTAAAAGACTTTTCCCCTGAGCATGATTGAACTGGCTTGTTTGAGGGGGTATTAGCCTTTGATTTTCGGACATATTGATCCTGACTCGACTAGCCCCATTTCAATGGGTATTAGCCTTTCATTTTTGACCTTTTTGGTCTTTTCATATCCAAGCCCTTTTTAGTTGGTATTAGGCTTAGATTTTTTGGGTAAAAGACTTTTCCCCCGAGCATGATTGAACTGGCTTGTTTGAGGGGGTATTAGCCTTTGATTTTGGGACATATTGATCCTGACTCGAGTAGCCCCATTTCAATGGGTATTAGCCTTCGATCTGTGACCTTTTTGGTCTTGTCATATCCAAGCCCTTTTTAGTTGGTATTAGGCTTAAATTTTACGGGTAAAAGACTTTTCCCCCGAGCATGATTGAACTGGCTTGTTTGAGGGGGTATTAGCCTTGGATTTTGGGACATATTGATCCTGACTCGACTAGCCCCATTTCAATGGGTATTAGCCTTCGATTTCTGACCTTTTTGGTCTTGTCATATCCAAGCTCTTTTTAGTTGGTATTAGGCTTACATTTTATAGGTAAAAAACTCTTCCCCCGAGAATGATTGAACTGGCTTGTTTCAGGGGCTATTAGCCTCGGAATTTGGGACATATTGATCCTTACTCGACTAGGCCCATTTCAATGGGTATTAGCCTTCGATTTCTGACGCTTTTGATCTTGTCATATCCAAGCCCTTTTTAGTTGGTATTAGGCTTAGATTTTATGGGTAAAAGACTTTTCCCCCGAGCATGATTGAACTGGCTTGTTTGAGGGGGTATTATCCTTTGATTTTGGGACATATTGATCCTGACTCGAGTAGCCCCATTTCAATGGGTATTAGCCTTCGATCTGTGACCTTTTTGGTCTTGTCATATCCAAGCCTTTTTAGTTGGTATTAGGCTTAGATTTTTGGGTAAAAGACTTTTCCCCCGAGCATGATTGAACTGGCTTGTTTGAGGGGGTATTTAGCCTTTGATTTTGGGACATATTGATCCTGACTCGAGTAGCCCCATTTCAAGGGTATTAGCCTTCGATCTGTGACCTTTTTGCTCTTGTCACATCCAAGCTCTTTTTAGTTGGTATTAGGCTTACATTTTATGGGTAAAAGACTTTTCCCCCGAATGATTGAACTGGCTTGTTTGAGGGGGTATTAGCCTTGATTTTGGGACATATTGATCCTGACTCGACTAGCCCCATTTCAATGGGTATTAGCCTTCGATTTCTGACGTTTTTGGTCTTGTCATATCCAAGCCTTTTTAGTTGGTATTAGGCTTAATTTTATGGGTAAAAGACTTTTCCCCCGAGCATGATTGAACTGGCTTGTTTGATGGGTATTAGCCTTTGATTTTGGGACATATTGATCCTGACTCGACTAGCCCCATTTCAATGGGTATTAGCCTTCGATTTCTGACGTTTTTGGTCTTGTCATATCCAAGCTCTTTTGAGTTGGTATTAGGCTTATATTTTATGGGTAAAAGACTTTTCCGCCCGAGCATGATTGAACTGGCTTGTTTGAGGGGGTATTAGCCTTTGATTTTGGGACATATTGATCCTGACTCGACTAGCCCCATTTCAAAGGGTATTAGCCTTCGATCTGTGACCTTTTTGGTCTTGTCAAATCCAAGCTCTTTTTAGTTGGTATTAGGCTTACATTTTATGGGTAAAAGACTTTTCCCCCGAGAATGATTGAACTGGCTTGTTTGAGGGGGTATTAGCCTTGATTTTGGGACATATTGATCCTGACTCGACTAGCCCCATTTCAATGGGTATTAGCCTTCGATTTCTGACGCTTTTTGGTCTTGTCATATCCAAGCCCTTTTTAGTTGGTATTAGGCTTAGATTTTATGGGTAAAAGACTTTTCCCCCGAGCATGATTGAACTGGCTTGTTTGAGGGGGTATTAGCCTTGATTTTGGGACATATTGATCCTGACTCGACTAGCCCCATTTCAAGGGTATTAGCCTTGATTTCTGACCTTTTTGGTCTTTGTCATATCCAAGCCCTTTTTAGTTGGTATTAGGCTTAGATTTTATGGGTAAAAGACTTTTCCCCCGAGCATGATTGAACTGGCTTGTTTGAGGGGGTATTAGCCTTGGATTTTGGGACATATTGATCCTGACTCGAGTAGCCCCATTTCAAAGGGTATTAGCCTTCGATCTGTGACCTTTTTGGTCTTGTCATATCCAAGCCTTTTTAGTTGGTATTAGGCTTAGATTTTATGGGTAAAAGACTTTTCCCCCAGAATGATTGAACTGGCTTGTTTGAGGGGGTATTAGCCTTTGATTTTGGGACATATTAGACTTAGCCCCATTTCTTCTTAACGTTTTTGGTCTTGTCATATCCAAGCCCTTTTTAGTTGGTATTAGGCTTAGATTTTATGGGTAAAAGACTTTTCCCCCGAGATGATTGAACTGGCTTGTTTGAGGGGGTATTAGCCTTGGATTTTGGGACATATTGATCCTGACTCGAGTAGCCCCATTTCAATGGGTATTAGCCTTCGATCTCTGATCTTTTTGGTCTTTTCATATCCAAGCCTTTTTAGTTGGTATTAGGCTTAGATTTTATGGGTAAAAGACTTTTCCCCCGAGTGATTGAACTGGCTTGTTTGAGGGGGTATTAGCCTTGGATTTTGGGACATATTGATCCTGACTCGAGTAGCCCCATGTCAATGGGTATTAGCCTTCGATTACTGACGTTTTTGGTCTTGTCATATCCAAGCCCTTTTTAGTTGGTATTAGGCTTAGATTTTATGGGTAAAAGACTTTTCCCCCGAGCATGATTGAACTGGCTTGTTTGAGGGGGTATTAGCCTTTGATTTTGGGACATATTGATCCTGACTCGACTAGCCCCATTTCAATGGGTATTAGCCTTCGATTCTGACCTTTTTGGTCTTTCATATCCAAGCCTTTTTAGTTGGTATTAGGCTTAGATTTTATGGGTAAAAGACTTTTCCCCCGAGCATGATTGAACTGGCTTGTTTGAGGGGGTATTAGCCTTGGATTTTGGGACATATTGATCCTGACTCGAGTAGCCCCATTTCAATGGGTATTAGCCTTCGATCTCTGACCTTTTTGGTCTTGTCATATCCAAGCCCTTTTTAGTTGGTATTAGGCTTAAATTTTATGGGTAAAAGACTTTTCCCCCGAGAATGATTGAACTGGCTTGTTTGAGGGGGTATTAGCCTTTGGATTTTGGGACATATTGATCCTGACTCGACTAGCCCCATTTCAATGGGTATTAGCCTTCGATTTCTGACCTTTTTGGTCTTGTCATATCCAAGCCCTTTTTAGTTGGTATTAGGCTTAGATTTTATGGGTAAAAGACTTTTCCCCCGAGTATGATTGAACTGGCTTGTTTGAGGGGGTATTAGCCTTTGATTTTGGGACATATTGATCCTGACTCGAGTAGCCCCATTTCAATGGGTATTAGCCTTCGATCTGTGACCTTTTTGGTCTTGTCATATCCAAGCCCTTTTTAGTTGGTATTAG
Source organism: Salix arbutifolia (assembly GCA_025169955.1). Classification (NCBI taxonomy): domain Eukaryota; kingdom Viridiplantae; phylum Streptophyta; class Magnoliopsida; order Malpighiales; family Salicaceae; genus Salix; species Salix arbutifolia. The sequence goes on along the minus strand of CM045910.1, from coordinate 144,654 downwards.
GCTTAGATTTTATGGGTAAAAGACTTTTCCCCCGAGTATGATTGAACTGGCTTGTTTGAGGGGGTATTAGCCTTTGATTTTGGGACATATTGATCCTGACTCGACTAGCCCCATTTCAATGGGTATTAGCCTTAGATCTCTGATGTTTTTGGTCTTGTCATATCCAAGCCCTTTTTAGTTGGTATTAGGCTTAGATTTTATGGGTAAAAGACTTTTCCCCCGAGATGATTGAACTGGCTTGTTTGAGGGGGTATTAGCCTTGGATTTTGGGACATATTGATCCTGACTCGAGTAGCCCCATTTCAATGGGTATTAGCCTTCGATCTTGACCTTTTTGGTCTTGTCATATCCAAGCCTCTTTTTAGTTGGTATTAGGCTTAATTTTATGGGTAAAAGACTTTTCCCCCGAATGATTGAACTGGCTTGTTTGAGGGGGTATTAGCCTTTGATTTTGGGACATATTGATCCTGACTCGACTAGCCCCATTTCAATGGGTATTAGCCTTCGATTTCTGACCTTTTTGGTCTTGTCATATCCAAGCCTCTTTTTAGTTGGTATTAGGCTTAATTTTATGGGTAAAAGACTTTTCCCCCGAGCATGATTGAACTGGCTTGTTTGAGGGGGTATTAGCCTTGGATTTTGGGACATATTGATCCTGACTCGACTAGCCCCATTTCAATGGGTATTAGCCTTCGATTTCTGACTTTTTGGTCTTGTCATATCCAAGCCCTTTTTAGTTGGTATTAGGCTTAAATTTTATGGGTAAAAGACTTTTCCCCCGAGCATGATTGAACTGGCTTGTTTGAGGGGGTATTAGCCTTTGGATTTTGGGACATATTGATCCTGACTCGACTAGCCCCATTTCAATGGGTATTAGCCTTCGATTTCTGACCTTTTTGGTCTTGTCATATCCAAGCCCTTTTTAGTTGGTATTAGGCTTAGATTTTATGGGTAAAAGACTTTTCCCCCGAGAATGATTGAACTGGCTTGTTTGAGGGGGTATTAGCCTTTGATTTTGGGACATATTGATCCTGACTCGACTAGCCCCATTTCAATGGGTATTAGCCTTCGATTTCTGACCTTTTTGGTCTTGTCATATCCAAGCCCTTTTTAGTTGGTATTAGGCTTAATTTTATGGGTAAAAGACTTTTCCCCCGAGCATGATTGAACTGGCTTGTTTGAGGGGGTATTAGCCTTTGATTTTGGGACATATTGATCCTGACTCGACTAGCCCCATTTCAATGGGTATTAGCCTTGAATTTCTGATGTTTTTGGTCTTGTCATATCCAAGCCCTTTTTAGTTGGTATTAGGCTTAGATTTTATGGGTAAAAGACTTTTCCCCCGAGCATGATTGAACTGGCTTGTTTGAGGGGGTATTAGCCTTGGATTTTGGGACATATTGATCCTGACTCGACTAGCCCCATTTCAATGGGTATTAGCCTTCGATTTCTGACCTTTTTGGTCTTGTCATATCCAAGCCCTTTTTAGTTGGTATTAGGCTTAGATTTTATGGGTAAAAGACTTTTCCCCCGAGCATGATTGAACTGGCTTGTTTGAGGGGGTATTAGCCTTTGATTTTGGGACATATTGATCCTGACTCGACTAGCCCCATTTCAATGGGTATTAGCCTTCGATTACTGACGTTTTTGGTCTTGTCATATCCAAGCCCTTTTTAGTTGGTATTAGGCTTAGATTTTATGGGTAAAAGACTTTTCCCCCCGAGCATGATTGAACTGGCTTGTTTGAGGGGGTATTAGCCTTTGATTTTGGGACATATTGATCCTGACTCGACTAGCCCCATTTCAATGGGTATTAGCCTTCGATTTCTGACCTTTTTGGTCTTTCATATCCAAGCCTTTTTAGTTGGTATTAGGCTTAATTTTATGGGTAAAAGACTTTTCCCCCGAGCATGATTGAACTGGCTTGTTTGAGGGGGTATTAGCCTTGGATTTTGGGACATATTGATCCTGACTCGACTAGCCCCATTTCAATGGGTATTAGCCTTCGATTCTGACGTTTTTGGTCTTGTCATATCCAAGCCTTTTTAGTTGGTATTAGGCTTAGATTTTATGGGTAAAAGACTTTTCCCCCGAGCATGATTGAACTGGCTTGTTTGAGGGGGTATTAGCCTTTGATTTTGGGACATATTGATCCTGACTCGACTAGCCCCATTTCAATGGGTATTAGCCTTCGATCTCTGACCTTTTTGGTCTTGTCATATCCAAGCCTTTTTAGCTGGTATTAGGCTTAGATTTTTTGGGTAAAAGACTTTTCCCCCGAGCATGATTGAACTGGCTTGTTTGAGGGGGTATTAGCCTTGGATTTTGGGACATATTGATCCTGACTCGAGTAGACCCATTTCAATGGGTATTAGCCTTAGATCTCTGACGTTTTTGGTCTTGTCATATCCAAGCTCTTTTTAGTTGGTATTAGGCTTAGATTTTATGGGTAAAAGACTTTTCCCCCGAGCATGATTGAACTGGCTTGTTTGAGGGGGTATTAGCCTTTGGATTTTGGGACATATTGATCCTGACTCGACTAGCCCCATTTCAATGGGTATTAGCCTTTCGATCTGACCTTTTTGGTCTTTTCATATCCAAGCCCTTTTTAGTTGGTATTAGGCTTAGATTTTATGGGTAAAAGACTTTTCCCCCGAGAATGATTGAACTGGCTTGTTTGAGGGGGTATTAGCCTTGGATTTTGGGACATATTGATCCTGACTCGACTAGCCCCATTTCAATGGGTATTAGCCTTCGATCTGTGACCTTTTTGGTCTTGTCATATCCAAGCCCTTTTTAGTTGGTTTTAGGCTTAAATTTTATGGGTAAAAGACTTTTCCCCCCCGGTATGATTGAACTACCTTGTTTGAGGGGGTAGTAGTCTTTGATTTTGGGACATATTGATCCTGACTCGACTAGCCCCATTTCAATGGGTATTAGCCTTCGATCTGACGTTTTTGGTCTTGTCATATCCAAGCACTTTTTAGTTGGTATTAGGCTTAGATTTTATGGGTAAAAGACTTTTCCCCCGAGCATGATTGAACTGGCTTGTTTGAGGGGGTATTAGCCTTGGATTTTGGGACATATTGATCCTGACTCGAGTAGCCCCATTTCAATAGGTATTAGCCTTCGATCTTTGACCTTTTTGGTCTTGTCATATCCAAGCTCTTTTTAGTTGGTATTATGCTTAAATTTTATGGGTAAAAGACTTTTCCCCCGAGCATGATTGAACTGGCTTGTTTGAGGGGGTATTAGCCTTGGATTTTGGGACATATTGATCCTGACTCGACTAGCCCCATTTCAATGGGTATTAGCCTTCGATTCTGACCTTTTTGGTCTTGTCATATCCAAGCCTTTTTAGTTGGTATTAGGCTTAATTTTATGGGTAAAAGACTTTTCCCCCGAGCATGATTGAACTGGCTTGTTTGAGGGGGTATTAGCCTTGGATTTTGGGACATATTGATCCTGACTCGTAGCCCCATTTCAATGGGTATTAGCCTTCGATTTCTGACGTTTTTGGTCTTGTCATATCCAAGCCCTTTTTAGTTGGTATTACGCTTAAATTTTATGGGTAAAAGACTTTTCCCCCGAGCATGATTGAACTGGCTTGTTTGAGGGTAATTAGCCTTGGATTTTGGGACATATTGATCCTGACTCGACTAGCCCCATTTCAATGGGTATTAGCCTTCGATATCTGACATTTTTGGTCTTGTCATATCCAAGCCCTTTTTAGTTGGTATTAGGCTTAGATTTTATGGGTAAAAGACTTTTCCCCCGAGCATGATTGAACTGGCTTGTTTGAGGGGGTATTAGCCTTGGATTTTGGGACATATTGATCCTGACTCGACTAGCCCCATTTCAATGGGTATTAGCCTTCGATCTGTGACCTTTTTGGTCTTGTCATATCCAAGCTCTTTTTAGTTGGTATTAGGCTTACATTTTATGGGTAAAAGACTTTTCCCCCGAGCATGATTGAACTGGCTTGTTTGAGGGGGTATTAGCCTTGATTTTGGGACATATTGATCCTGACTCGAGTAGCCCCATTTCAATGGGTATTAGCCTTCGATTTCTGAGGTTTTTGGTCTTGTCATATCCAAGCCCTTTTTAGTTGGTATTAGGCTTAGATTTTATGGGTAAAAGACTTTTCCCCCCGAGCATGATTGAACTGGCTTGTTTGAGGGGGTATTAGCCTTTGATTTTGGGACATATTGATCCTGACTCGAGTAGCCCCATTTCAATGGGTATTAGCCTTCGATCTGTGACCTTTTTGGTCTTGTCATATCCAAGCTCTTTTTAGTTGGTATTAGGCTTAATTTTATGGGTAAAAGACTTTTCCCCCGAGCATGATTGAACTGGCTTGTTTGAGGGGGTATTAGCCTTTGATTTTGGGACATATTGATCCTGACTTGAGTAGACCCATTTCAATAGGTATTAGCCTTCGATCTGACCTTTTTGGTCTTGTCATATCCAAGCCCTCTTTTTAGTTGGTATTAGGCTTAATTTTATGGGTAAAAGACTTTTCCCCCGAGCATGATTGAACTGGCTTGTTTGAGGGGGTATTAGCCTTTGATTTTGGGACATATTGATCCTGACTCGACTAGCCCCATTTCAATGGGTATTAGCCTTCGATTTCTGACCTTTTTGGTCTTGTCATATCCAAGCTCTTTTTAGTTGGTATTAGGCTTAAATTTTATGGGTAAAAGACTTTTCCCCCGAGCATGATTGAACTGGCTTGTTTGAGGGGGTATTAGCCTTGGATTTTGGGACATTTTTATCCTGACTCGAGAAGCCCCATTTCATTGGGTATTAGCCTTCGATTTCTGACCTTTTTGGTCTTGTCATATCCAAGCCTTTTTAGTTGGTATTAGGCTTAATTTTATGGGTAAAAGACTTTTCCCCCGAGCATGATTGAACTGGCTTGTTTGAGGGGGTATTAGCCTTGGATTTTGGGACATATTGATCCTGACTCGAGTAGCCCCATTTCAATGGGTATTAGCCTTCTTCTCTGACCGTTTTTGGTCTTGTCATATCCAAGCCCTTTTTAGTTGGTATTAGGCTTAGATTTTATGGGTAAAAGACTTTTCCCCCGAGCATGATTGAACTGGCTTGTTTGAGGGGGTATTAGCCTTGATTTTGGGACATATTGATCCTGACTCGTAGCCCCATTTCAATGGGTATTAGCCTTCGATTCTGACCTTTTTGGTCTATTCATATCCAAGCCCTTTTTAGTTGGTATTAGGCTTAGATTTTTTGGGTAAAAGACTTTTCCCCCGAGCATGATTGAACTGGCTTGTTTGAGGGGGTATTAGCCTTGGATTTTGGGACATATTGATCCTGACTCGAGTAGCCCCATTTCAATGGGTATTAGCCTTCGATCTGTGACCTTTTTGGTCTTGTCATATCCAAGCTCTTTTTAGTTGGTATTAGGCTTAGATTTTATGGGTAAAAGACTTTTCCCCCGAGCATGATTGAACTGGCTTGTTTGAGGGGGTATTAGCCTTGATTTTGGGACATATTGATCCTGACTCGACTAGCCCCATTTCAATGGGTATTAGCCTTCGATTCTGAGTTTTTGGTCTTGTCATATCCAAGCCCTTTTTAGTTGGTATTAGGCTTAGATTTTATGGGTAAAAGACTTTTCCCCCGAGCATGATTGAACTGGCTTGTTTGAGGGGGTATTAGCCTTTGATTTTGGGACATATTGATCCTGACTCGACTAGCCCCATTTCAATGGGTATTAGCCTTCGATCTGTGACCTTTTTGGTCTTGTCCTATCCAAGCCTTTTTAGTTGGTATTAGGCTTAGATTTTATGGGTAAAATACTTTTCCCCCGAGCATGATTGAACTGGCTTGTTTGAGGGGGTATTAGCCTTTGATTTTGGGACATATTGATCCTGACTCGACTAGCCCCATTTCAATGGGTATTAGCCTTCGATTTCTGACCTTTTTGGTCTTGTCATATCCAAGCCCTTTTTAGTTGGTATTAGGCTTAGATTTTTTGGGTAAAAGACTTTTCCCCCGAGCATGATTGAACTGGCTTGTTTGAGGGGGTATTAGCCTTGGATTTTGGGACATATTGATCCTGACTCGACTAGCCCCATTTCAATGGGTATTAGCCTTCGATCTTGACTTTTTGGTCTTGTCATATCCAAGCCCTTTTTAGTTGGTATTAGGCTTAATTTTATGGGTAAAAGACTTTTCCCCCGAGCATGATTGAACTGGCTTGTTTGAGGGGGTATTAGCCTTGGATTTTGGGACATATTGATCCTGACTCGAGTAGCCCCATTTCAATGGGTATTAGCCTTCGATCTGTGACCTTTTTGGTCTTGTCATATCCAAGCTCTTTTTAGTTGGTATTATGCTTAAATTTTATGGGTAAAAGACTTTTCCCCCGAGCATGATTGAACTGGCTTGTTTGAGGGGGTATTAGCCTTGGATTTTGGGACATATTGATCCTGACTCGAGTAGCCCCATTTCAATGGGTATTAGCCTTCGATCTCTGACGTTTTTGGTCTTGTCATATCCAAGCCCTTTTTAGTTGGTATTAGGCTTAGATTTTATGGGTAAAAGACTTTTCCCCCGAGCATGATTGAACTGGCTTGTTTGAGGGGGTATTAGCCTTGGATTTTGGGACATATTGATCCTGACTCGAGTAGCCCCATTTCAATGGGTATTAGCCTTCGATCTGTGACCTTTTTGGTCTTGTCATATCCAAGCTCTTTTTAGTTGGTATTAGGCTTAAATTTTATGGGTAAAAGACTTTTCCCCCGAGCATGATTGAACTGGCTTGTTTGAGGGGGTATTAGCCTTTGATTTTGGGACATATTGATCCTGACTCGTAGCCCCATTTCAATGGGTATTAGCCTTCGATTCTGAGTTTTTGGTCTTGTCATATCCAAGCCCTTTTTAGTTGGTATTAGGCTTAGATTTTATGGGTAAAAGACTTTTCCCCCGAGCATGATTGAACTGGCTTGTTTGAGGGGGTATTAGCCTTTGGATTTTGGGACATATTGATCCTGACTCGAGTAGCCCCATTTCAATGGGTATTAGCCTTCGATTTCTGTGTTTTTGGTCTTGTCATATCCAAGCCCTTTTTAGTTGGTATTAGGCTTAAATTTTATGGGTAAAAGACTTTTCCCCCGAGCATGATTGAACTGGCTTGTTTGAGGGGGTATTAGCCTTGGATTTTGGGACATATTGATCCTGACTCGAGTAGCCCCATTTCAATGGGTATTAGCCTTCGATCTGTGACTTTTTGGTCTTGTCATATCCAAGCTCTTTTTAGTTGGTATTATGCTTAAATTTTATGGGTAAAAGACTTTTCCCCCGAGCATGATTGAACTGGCTTGTTTGAGGGGTATTAGCCTTGGATTTTGGGACATATTGATCCTGACTCGACTAGCCCCATTTCAATGGGTATTAGCCTTCGATCTGTGACCTTTTTGGTCTTGTCATATCCAAGCTCTTTTTAGTTGGTATTATGCTTAAATTTTATGGGTAAAAGACTTTTCCCCCGAGCATGATTGAACTGGCTTGTTTGAGGGGGTATTAGCCTTGGATTTTGGGACATATTGATCCTGACTCGACTAGCCCCATTTCAATGGGTATTAGCCTTCGATTTCTGACCTTTTTGGTCTAGTCATATCCAAGCCCTTTTTAGTTGGTATTTGCTTAAATTTTTTGGGTAAAAGACTTTTCCCCCGAGCATGATTGAACTGGCTTGTTTGAGGGGGTATTAGCCTTTGATTTTGGGACATATTGATCCTGACTCGACTAGCCCCATTTCAATGGGTATTAGCCTTCGATTTCTGACGTTTTTGGTCTTGTCCTATCCAAGCCCTTTTAGTTGTTATTAGGCTTTAATTTTATGGTAAAAGACTTTTCCCCCCGAGCATGATTGAACTGGATTGTTTGACGGGGTATTAGACTTGGATTTTGGGACATATTGATCCTGACTCGACTAGCCCCATTTCAATGGGTATTAGCCTTCGATCTGTGACCTTTTTGGTCTTGTCCTATCCAAGCTCTTTTTAGTTGTTATTATGCTTAAATTTTATGGGTAAAAGACTTTTCCCCCGAGCATGATTGAACTGGCTTGTTTGAGGGGGTATTAGCCTTGGATTTTGGGACATATTGATCCTGACTCGAGTAGCCCCATTTCAATGGGTATTAGCCTTCGATCTGTGACCTTTTTGGTCTTGTCATATCCAAGCCTCTTTTTAGTTGGTATTATGCTTAAATTTTATGGGTAAAAGACTTTTCCCCCGAGCATGATTGAACTGGCTTGTTTGAGGGGGTATTAGCCTTGGATTTTGGGACATATTGATCCTGACTCGACTAGCCCCATTTCAATGGGTATTAGCCTTCGATATCTGACGTTTTTGGTCTTGTCATATCCAAGCCCTTTTTAGTTGGTATTAGGCTTAAATTTTATGGGTAAAAGACTTTTCCCCCGAGCATGATTGAACTGGCTTGTTTGAGGGGGTATTAGCCTTGATTTTGGGACATATTGATCCTGACTCGAGTAGCCCCATTTCAATGGGTATTAGCCTTCGATCTCTGGTTTTTGGTCTTGTCATATCCAAGCCCTTTTAGTTGTTATTAGGCTTTAATTTTATGGTAAAAGACTTTTCCCCCCGAGCATGATTGAACTGGATTGTTTGACGGGGTATTAGACTTGGATTTTGGGACATATTGATCCTTACTCGAGTAGCCCCATTTCAATAGGTATTAGCCTTCGATCTGACCTTTTTGGTCTTGTCATATCCAAGCTCTTTTTAGTTGGTATTGCTTAAATTTTATGGGTAAAAGATTTCCCCCGAGCATGATTGAACTGGCTTGTTTGAGGGGGTATTAGCCTTGGATTTTGGGACATATTGATCCTGACTCGACTAGCCCCATTTCAAGGTATTAGCCTTCGATTTCTGACTTTTTGGTCTTGTCATATCCAAGCCCTTTTTAGTTGGTATTAGGCTTAAATTTTATGGGTAAAAGACTTTTCCCCCGAGCATGATTGAACTGGCTTGTTTGAGGGGGTATTAGCCTTTGATTTTGGGACATATTGATCCTGACTCGACTAGCCCCATTTCAATGGGTATTAGCCTTCGATTCTGTGTTTTTGGTCTTGTCATATCCAAGCCCTTTTTAGTTGGTATTAGGCTTAAATTTTATGGGTAAAAGACTTTTCCCCCGAGCATGATTGAACTGGCTTGTTTGAGGGGGTATTAGCCTTGGATTTTGGGACATATTGATCCTGACTCGACTAGCCCCATTTCAATGGGTATTAGCTTTCGATTTCTGAGGTTTTTTGTCTTGTCATATCCAAGCCCTTTTTAGTTGGTATTAGGCCTAGATTTTTTGGGTAAGAGACTTTTCCCCCGAGCGTGATTGAACTGGCTTGTTTCAGGGGGTATTAGCCTTGGATTTTGGGACATATTGATCCTGACTTGAGTTGACCCATTTCAATGGGTATTAGCCTTCGATCTCTGACGTTTTTGGTCTTTTCATATCGAAGCCCTTTTTAGTTGGTATTAGGCCTAGATTTTTTGGGTAAGAGACTTTTCCCCCGAGCGTGATTGAACTGGCTTGTTTGAGGGGGTATTAGCCTTGGATTTTGGGACATATTGATCCTGACTTGAGTAGACCCATTTCAATGGGTATTAGCCTTCGATCTCTGAAGTTTTTGGTCTTGTCATATCCAAGCCCTTTTTAGCTGAATTAGGCTTAGATTTTATGGGTAAAAGACTTTTCCCCCGAGCATGATTGAACTGGCTTGTTTGAGGGGGTATTAGCCTTTGATTTTGGGACATATTGATCCTGACTCGACTAGCCCCATTTCAATGGGTATTAGCCTTCGATCTGTGACCTTTTTGGTCTTGTCGTATCCAAGCTCTTTTTAGATGGTATTAGGCTTAGATTTTATGGGTAAAAGACTTTTCACCCCGAGTATGATTGAACTTGCTTGTTTGAGGGGGTATTAGTCTTTGATTTAGGGACATATTGATCCTGACTCGACTAGCCCCATTTCAATGGGTATTAGCCTTAGATCTCTGACGTTTTTGGTCTTGTCATATCCAAGCTCTTTTTAGTTGGTATTAGGCTTAGATTTTATGGGTAAAAGACTTTTCCCCCGAGCATGATTGAACTGGCTTGTTTGAGGGGGTATTAGCCTTGGATTTTGGGACATATTGATCCTGAATCGACTAGCCCCATTTCAATAGGTATTAGCCTTCGATCTGTGACCTTTTTGGTCTTGTCATATCCAAGCTCTTTTTAGTTGGTATTATGCTTAAATTTTATGGGTAAAAGACTTTTCCCCCGAGCATGATTGAACTGGCTTGTTTGAGGGGGTATTAGCCTTGGATTTTGGGACATATTGATCCTGACTCGAGTAGCCCCATTTCAATAGGTATTAGCCTTCGATCTGTGACCTTTTTGGTCTTGTCATATCCAAGCCCTTTTTAGTTGGTATTATGCTTAAATTTTATGGGTAAAAGACTTTTCCCCGAGCATGATTGAACTGGCTTGTTTGAGGGGGTATTAGCCTTGGATTTTGGGACATATTGATCCTGACTCGACTAGCCCCATTTCAATGGGTATTAGCCTTCGATTCTGATTTTTGGTCTTGTCATATCCAAGCCCTTTTTAGTTGGTATTATGCTTAAATTTTATGGGTAAAAGACTTTTCCCCCGAGCATGATTGAACTGGCTTGTTTGAGGGGGTATTAGCCTTGGATTTTGGGACATATTGATCCTGACTCGACTAGACCCATTTCAATGGGTATTAGCCTTAGATCTCTGAACTTTTTGGTCTTGTCATATCCAAGCTCTTTTTAGTTGGTATTAGGCTTAAATTTTATGGGTAAAAGACTTTTCCCCCGAGCATGATTGAACTGGCTTGTTTGAGGGGGTATTAGCCTTGGATTTTGGGACATATTGATCCTGACTCGACTAGCCCCATTTCAATAGGTATTAGCCTTCGATCTGTGACCTTTTTGGTCTTGTCATATCCAAGCCCTTTTTAGTTGGTATTAGGCTTAAATTTTATGGGTAAAAGACTTTTCCCCCGAGCATGATTGAACTGGCTTGTTTGAGGGGGTATTAGCCTTGGATTTTGGGACATATTGATCCTGACTCGAGTAGCCCCATTTCAATGGGTATTAGCCTTCGATTTCTGACCTTTTTTGTCTTGTCATATCCAAGCCCTTTTTAGTTGGTATTAGGCTTAAATTTTATGGGTAAAAGACTTTTCCCCCGAGCATGATTGAACTGGCTTGTTTGAGGGGGTATTAGCCTTGGATTTTGGGACATATTGATCCTGACACGAGTAGCCCATTTCAATGGGTATCAGCCTTCGATCTGACTTTTTGGTCTTGTCATATCCAAGCCCTTTTTAGTTGGTATTAGGCTTACATTTTATGGGTAAAAGACTTTTCCCCCGAGCATGATTGAATTGGCTTGTTTGAGGGGGTATTAGCCTTGGATTTTGGGACATATTGATCCTGACTCGAGTAGCCTCATTTCAATAGGTATTAGCCTTCGATCTGTGACCTTTTTGGTCTTGTCATATCCAAGCTCTTTTTAGTTGGTATTAGGCTTAAATTTTATGGGTAAAAGACTTTTCCCCCGAGCATGATTGAACTGGCTTGTTTGAGGGGGTATTAGCCTTGGATTTTGGGACATATTGATCCTGACTCGAGTAGCCCCATTTCAATGGGTATTAGCCTTCGATCTGTGACCTTTTTGGTCTTGTCCTATCCAAGCCCTTTTTAGTTGGTATTAGGCTTAAATTTTATGGGAAAAACTTTTCCCCCGAGCATGATTGAACTGGCTTGTTTGAGGGGGTATTAGCCTTGGATTTTGGGACATATTGATCCTGACTCGAGTAGCCCCATTTCAATGGGTATTAGCCTTCGATCTGTGACCTTTTTGGTCTTGTCCTATCCAAGCTCTTTTTAGTTGGTATTAGGCTTAAATTTTATGGTAAAAGACTTTTCCCCCGAGCATGATGGAACTGGCTTTTTGAGGGGGTATTAGCCTTGGATTTTGGGACATATTGATCCTGACTCGACTAGCCCCATTTCAATGGGTATTAGCCTTCGATCTTGACCTTTTTGGTCTTGTCATATCCAAGCCCTTTTTAGTTGGTATTATGCTTAAATTTTATGGGTAAAAGACTTTTCCCCCGAGCATGATTGAACTGGCTTGTTTGAGGGGGTATTAGCCTTGGATTTTGGGACATATTGATCCTGACTCGAGTAGCCCCATTTCAATGGGTATTAGCCTTCGATCTGTGACCTTTTTGGTCTTGTCATATCCAAGCTCTTTTTAGTTGGTATTATGCTTAAATTTTATGGGTAAAAGACTTTTCCCCCGAGCATGATTGAACTGGCTTGTTTGAGGGGGTATTAGCCTTGGATTTTGGGACATATTGATCCTGACTCGAGACTAGCCCCATTTCAATAGGTATTAGCCTTCGATCTGTGACCTTTTTGGTCTTGTCATATCCAAGCTCTTTTTAGTTGGTATTATGCTTAAATTTTATGGGTAAAAGACTTTTCCCCCGAGCATGATTGAACTGGCTTGTTTGAGGGGGTATTAGCCTTGGATTTTGGGACATATTGATCCTGACTCGAGTAGCCCCATTTCAATAGGTATTAGCCTTCGATCTGTGACCTTTTTGGTCTTGTCATATCCAAGCTCTTTTTAGTTGGTATTATGCTTAAATTTTATGGGTAAAAGACTTTTCCCCCGAGCATGATTGAACTGGCTTGTTTGAGGGGGTATTAGCCTTGGATTTTGGGACATATTGATCCTGACTCGAGTAGCCCCATTTCAATGGGTATTAGCCTTCGATCTGATTTTTGGTCTTGTCATATCCAAGCCCTTTTTAGTTGGTATGATGCTTAAATTTTATGGGTAAAAGACTTTTCCCCCGAGCATGATTGAACTGGCTTGTTTGAGGGGGTATTAGCCTTGGATTTTGGGATATATTGATCCTGACTCGACTAGCCCCATTTCAATGGGTATTAGCCTTCGATCTGTGACCTTTTTGGTCTTGTCATATCCAAGCTCTTTTTAGTTGGTATTATGCTTAAATTTTATGGGTAAAAGACTTTTCCCCCGAGCATGATTGAACTGGCTTGTTTGAGGGGGTATTAGCCTTTGATTTTGGGACATATTGATCCTGACTCAAGTAGTCCCATTTCAATGGGTATTAGCCTTAGATCTCTGATGTTTTTGGTCTTGTCATATCCAAGCCCTTTTTAGTTGGTTTTAGGCTTAAATTTTATGGGTAAAAGACTTTTCCCCCGAGCATGATTGAACTGGCTTGTTTGAGGGGGTATTAGCCTTGGATTTTGGGACATATTGATCCTGACTCGACTAGCCCCATTTCAATGGGTATTAGCCTTCGATCTGACCTTTTTGGTCTTGTCATATCCAAGCCTCTTTTTAGTTGGTATTATGCTTAAATTTTATGGGTAAAAGACTTTTCCCCCGAGCATGATTGAACTGGCTTGTTTGAGGGGGTATTAGCCTTGGATTTTGGGACATATTGATCCTGACTCGAGTAGCCCCATTTCAATGGGTATTAGCCTTCGATCTGTGACTTTTTTGGTCTTGTCATATCCAAGCTCTTTTTAGTTGGTATTATGCTTAAATTTTATGGGTAAAAGACTTTTCCCCCGAGCATGATTGAACTGGCTTGTTTGAGGGGGTATTAGCCTTGGATTTTGGGACATATTGATCCTGACTCGTAGCCCCATTTCAATGGGTATTAGCCTTCGATCTGTGACCTTTTTGGTCTTGTCATATCCAAGCTCTTTTTAGTTGGTATTATGCTTAAATTTTATGGGTAAAAGACTTTTCCCCCGAGCATGATTGAACTGGCTTGTTTGAGGGGGTATTAGCCTTGGATTTTGGGACATATTGATCCTGACTCGAGTAGCCCCATTTCAATGGGTATTAGCCTTCGATCTGTGACCTTTTTGGTCTTGTCATATCCAAGCTCTTTTTAGTTGGTATTATGCTTAAATTTTATGGGTAAAAGACTTTTCCCCCGAGCATGATTGAACTGGCTTGTTTGAGGGGGTATTAGCCTTGGATTTTGGGACATATTGATCCTGACTCGAGTAGACCCATTTCAATGGGTATTAGCCTTAGATCTCTGACGTTTTTGGTCTTGTCATATCCAAGCTCTTTTTAGTTGGTATTAGGATTAGATTTTATGGGTAAAAGACTTTTCCCCCGAGCATGATTGAACTGGCTTGTTTGAGGGGGTATTAGCCTTGGATTTTGGGACATATTGATCCTGACTCGAGTAGCCCCATTTCAATAGGTATTAGCCTTCGATCTGTGACCTTTTTGGTCTTGTCATATCCAAGCTCTTTTTAGTTGGTATTATGCTTAAATTTTATGGGTAAAAGACTTTTCCCCCGAGCATGATTGAATTGGCTTGTTTGAGGGGGTATTAGCCTTGGATTTTGGGACATATTGATCCTGACTCGAGTAGCCCCATTTCAATAGGTATTAGCCTTCGATCTGTGACCTTTTTGGTCTTGTCATATCCAACTCTTTTTAGTTGGTATTATGCTTAAATTTTATGGGTAAAAGACTTTTCCCCCGAGCATGATTGAACTGGCTTGTTTGAGGGGGTATTAGCCTTGGATTTTGGGACATATTGATCCTGACTCGAGACTAGCCCCATTTCAATGGGTATTAGCCTTCGATCTGTGACCTTTTTGGTCTTGTCATATCCAAGCCCTTTTTAGTTGGTATTATGCTTAAATTTTATGGGTAAAAGACTTTTCCCCCGAGCATGATTGAACTGGCTTGTTTGAGGGGGTATTAGCCTTGGATTTTGGGACATATTGATCCTTACTCGACTAGCCCCATTTCAATGGGTTAATCTTTGGTCTTGTCATATCCAAGCCCTTTTTAGTTGGTATTAGGCTTAAATTTTATGGGTAAAAGACTTTTCCCCCGAGCATGATTGAACTGGCTTGATTGAGGGGGTATTAGCCTTGGATTTTCGGACATATTGATCCTTACTCGACTAGCCCCATTTCAATGGGTATTAGCATTCGATCTGTGACCTTTTTGGTCTTGTCAAATCCAAGCTCTTTTTAGTTGGTATTAGGCTTACATTTTATGGGTAAAAGACTTTTCCCCCGAGCATGATTGAACTGGCTTGTTTGAGGGGGTATTAGCCTTGGATTTTGGGACATATTGATCCTGACTCGAGTAGCCCCATTTCAATGGGTATTAGCCTTCAATTTCTGACGATTTTGGGCTTGTCATATCCAAGCTCTTTTTAGTTGGTATTATGATTACATTTTATGGGTAAAAGACTTTTCCCCCGAGCATGATTGACCTGGCTTGATTAAGAGGGTATTAGCCTTGGATTTTGGGACATATTGATCCTGACTCGAGTAGCCCCATTTCAATAGGTATTAGCCTTCGATCTGTGACCTTTTTGGTCTTGTCATATCCAAGCTCTTTTTAGTTGGTATTATGCTTAAATTTTATGGGTAAAAGACTTTTCCCCCGAGCATGATTGAACTGGCTTGTTTGAGGGGGTATTAGCCTTGGATTTTGGGACATATTGATCCTGACTCGAGTAGCCCCATTTCAATGGGTATTAGCCTTCGATCTGTGACCTTTTTGGTCTTGTCCTATCCAAGCTCTTTTTAGTTGGTATTATGCTTAAATTTTATGGGTAAAAGACTTTTCCCCCGAGCATGATTGAACTGGCTTGTTTGAGGGGGTATTAGCCTTTGATTTTGGGACATATTGATCCTGACTCGAGTAGACCCATTTCAATTGGTATTAGCCTTAGATCTCTGATGTTTTTGGTCTTGTCATATCCAAGGCCTTTTTCGTTGGTTTTAGGCTTAAATTTTATGGGTAGAAGACTTTTCCCCCCAGTATGATTGAACTACCTTGTTTGAGGGGGTAGTTGTCTTTGATTTTGGGACATATTGATCCTGACTCGTAGCCCCATTTCAATGGATATTAGCCTTCGATATCTGACTTTTTTGGTCTTGTCATATCCAAGCTCTTTTTAGTTGGTATCATGCTTAAATTTTATGGGTAAAATACTTTTCCCCCGAGCATGATTGAACTGGCTTGTTTGAGGGGGTATTAGACTTGGATTTTGGGATATATTGATCCTGACTCGACTAGCCCCATTTCAATAGGTATTAGCCTTCGATCTGATTTTTGGTCTTGTCATATCCAAGCCCTTTTTAGTTGGTATTATGCTTAAATTTTATGGGTAAAAGACTTTTCCCCCGAGCATGATTGAACTGGCTTGTTTGAGGGGGTATTAGCCTTGGATTTTGGGACATATTGATCCTGACTCGAGTAGCCCCATTTCAATAGGTATTAGCCTTCGATCTGTGACCTTTTTGGTCTTGTCATATCCAAGCCTTTTTAGTTGGTATTATGCTTAAATTTTATGGGTAAAAGACTTTTCCCCCGAGCATGATTGAACTGGCTTGTTTGAGGGGGTATTAGCCTTGGATTTTGGGACATATTGATCCTGACTCGACTAGCCCCATTTCAATGGGTATTAGCCTTCCGATCTTTGATCTTGTCATATCCAAGCCCTTTTTAGTTGGTATTATGCTTAAATTTTATGGGTAAAAGACTTTTCCCCCGAGCATGATTGAACTGGCTTGTTTGAGGGGGTATTAGCCTTGGATTTTGGGACATATTGATCCTGACTCGACTAGCCCCATTTCAATGGGTATTAGCCTTCGATCTGACCTTTTTGGTCTTGTCATATCCAAGCTCTTTTTAGTTGGTATTATGCTTAAATTTTATGGGTAAAAGACTTTTCCCCCGAGCATGATTGAACTGGCTTGTTTGAGGGGGTATTAGCCTTGGATTTTGGGACATATTGATCCTGACTCGAGTAGCCCCATTTCAATGGGTATTAGCCTTCGATCTGTGACCTTTTTGGTCTTGTCATATCCAAGCCCTTTTTAGTTGGTATTACGCTTAAATTTTATGGGTAAAAGACTTTTCCCCCGAGCATGATTGAACTGGCTTGTTTGAGGGGGTATTAGCCTTGGATTTTGGGACATATTGATCCTGACTCGACTAGCCCCATTTCAATGGGTATTAGCCTTCGATCTGTGACTTTTTGGTCTTGTCATATCCAAGCTCTTTTTAGTTGGTATTATGCTTAAATTTTATGGGTAAAAGACTTTTCCCCCGAGCATGATTGAACTGGCTTGTTTGAGGGGGTATTAGCCTTGGATTTTGGGACATATTGATCCTGACTCGAGTAGCCCCATTTCAATAGGTATTAGCCTTCGATTGTGACCTTTTTGGTCTTGTCATATCCAAGCTCTTTTTAGTTGGTATTATGCTTAAATTTTATGGGTAAAAGACTTTTCCCCCGAGCATGATTGAACTGGCTTGTTTGAGGGGGTATTAGCCTTGGATTTTGGGACATATTGATCCTGACTCGAGTAGCCCCATTTCAATAGGTATTAGCCTTCGATCTGTGATTTTTGGTCTTGTCATATCCAAGCTCTTTTTAGTTGGTATTATGCTTAAATTTTATGGGTAAAAGACTTTTCCCCCGAGCATGATTGAACTGGCTTGTTTGAGGGGGTATTAGCCTTGGATTTTGGGACATATTGATCCTGACTCGACTAGCCCCATTTCAATGGGTATTAGCCTTCGATCTGATTTTTGGTCTTGTCATATCCAAGCTCTTTTTAGTTGGTATTATGCTTAAATTTTATGGGTAAAATACTTTTCCCCCGAGCATGATTGAACTGGCTTGTTTGAGGGGGTATTAGCCTTGGATTTTGGGACATATTGATCCTGACTCGAGTAGCCCCATTTCAATAGGTATTAGCCTTCGATCTGTGACCTTTTTGGTCTTGTCATATCCAAGCCCTTTTTAGTTGGTATTATGCTTAAATTTTATGGGTAAAAGACTTTTCCCCCGAGCATGATTGAACTGGCTTGTTTGAGGGGGTATTAGCCTTGGATTTTGGGATATATTGATCCTGACTCGAGTAGCCCCATTTCAATAGGTATTAGCCTTCGATCTGTGACCTTTTTGGTCTTGTCATATCCAAGCTCTTTTTAGTTGGTATTATGCTTAAATTTTATGGGTAAAAGACTTTTCCCCCGAGCATGATTGAACTGGCTTGTTTGAGGGGGTATTAGCCTTGGATTTTGGGACATATTGATCCTGACTCGTAGCCCCATTTCAATAGGTATTAGCCTTCGATCTGTGTTTTTGGTCTTGTCATATCCAAGCCCTTTTTAGTTGGTATTATGCTTAAATTTTATGGGTAAAATACTTTTCCCCCGAGCATGATTGAACTGGCTTGTTTGAGGGGGTATTAGCCTTGGATTTTGGGACATATTGATCCTGACTCGAGTAGCCCCATTTCAATAGGTATTAGCCTTCGATCTGACCTTTTTGGTCTTGTCATATCCAAGCTCTTTTTAGTTGGTATTATGCTTAAATTTTATGGGTAAAAGACTTTTCCCCCGAGCATGATTGAACTGGCTTGTTTGAGGGGGTATTACCCTTGGATTTTGGGACATATTGATCCTGACTCGAGAAGCCCCATTTCAATAGGTATTAGCCTTCGATCTGTGACCTTTTTGGTCTTGTCATATCCAAGCTCTTTTTAGTTGGTATTATGCTTAAATTTTATGGGTAAAAGACTTTTCCCCCGAGCATGATTGAACTGGCTTGTTTGAGGGGGTATTAGCCTTGGATTTTGGGACATATTGATCCTGACTCGACTAGCCCCATTTCAATGGGTATTAGCCTTCGATCTTGACCTTGTCATATCCAAGCCCTTTTTAGTTGGTATTAGGCTTAAATTTTATGGGTAAAAGACTTTTCCCCCGAGCATGATTGAACTGGCTTGTTTGAGGGGGTATTAGCCTTGGATTTTGGGACATATTGATCCTGACTCGACTAGCCCCATTTCAATGGGTATTAGCCTTCGATTTCTGACCTTTTTGGTCTTGTCATATCCAAGCCCTTTTTAGTTGGTATTAGGCTTAAATTTTATGGGTAAAAACTTTTCCCCCGAGCATGATTGAACTGGCTTGTTTGAGGGGGTATTAGCCTTGGATTTTGGGACATATTGATCCTGACTCGAGTAGCCCCATTTCAATAGGTATTAGCCTTCGATCTGTGACCTTTTTGGTCTTGTCATATCCAAGCTCTTTTTAGTTGGTATTATGCTTAAATTTTATGGGTAAAATACTTTTCCCCCGAGCATGATTGAACTGGCTTGTTTGAGGGGGTATTAGCCTTGGATTTTGGGACATATTGATCCTGACTCGACTAGCCCCATTTCAATAGGTATTAGCCTTCGATCTGTGACCTTTTTGGTCTTGTCATATCCAAGCTCTTTTTAGTTGGTATTATGCTTAAATTTTATGGGTAAAAGACTTTTCCCCCGAGCATGATTGAACTGGCTTGTTTGAGGGGGTATTAGCCTTGGATTTTGGGACATATTGATCCTGACTCGAGTAGCCCCATTTCAATAGGTATTAGCCTTCGATCTGTGACCTTTTTGGTCTTGTCATATCCAAGCTCTTTTTAGTTGGTATTATGCTTAAATTTTATGGGTAAAAGACTTTTCCCCCGAGCATGATTGAACTGGCTTGTTTGAGGGGGTATTAGCCTTGGATTTTGGGACATATTGATCCTGACTCGACTAGCCCCATTTCAATAGGTATTAGCCTTCGATCTGACCTTTTTGGTCTTGTCATATCCAAGCCCTTTTTAGTTGGTATTATGCTTAAATTTTATGGGTAAAAGACTTTTCCCCCGAGCATGATTGAACTGGCTTGTTTGAGGGGGTATTAGCCTTGGATTTTGGGACATATTGATCCTGACTCGAGTAGCCCCATTTCAATAGGTATTAGCCTTCGATCTGTGACCTTTTTGGTCTTGTCATATCCAAGCTTTTTAGTTGGTATTATGCTTAAATTTTATGGGTAAAATACTTTTCCCCCGAGCATGATTGAACTGGCTTGTTTGAGGGGGTATTAGCCTTGGATTTTGGGACATATTGATCCTGACTCGAGTAGCCCCATTTCAATAGGTATTAGCCTTCGATCTGTGACCTTTTTGGTCTTGTCATATCCAAGCTCTTTTTAGTTGGTATTATGCTTAAATTTTATGGGTAAAAGACTTTTCCCCCGAGCATGATTGAACTGGCTTGTTTGAGGGGGTATTAGCCTTGGATTTTGGGACATATTGATCCTGACTCGAGTAGCCCCATTTCAATAGGTATTAGCCTTCGATCTGTGACCTTTTTGGTCTTGTCATATCCAAGCTCTTTTTAGTTAGTATTATGCTTAAATTTTATGGGTAAAAGACTTTTCCCCCGAGCATGATTGAACTGGCTTGTTTGAGGGGGTATTAGCCTTGGATTTTGGGACATATTGATCCTGACTCGACTAGCCCCATTTCAATGGGTATTTTCCTCCGATCTTTGACCTTGTCATATCCAAGCCCTTTTTAGATGGTATTGGGCCTAAATTTTATGGGTAAAAGACTTTTCCCCCGAGCATGATTGAACTGGCTTGTTTGAGGGGGGTATTAGCCTTGGAATTTGGGACATATTGATCCTGACTCGACTAGTCCCATTTCAATGGGTATTAGCCTTCGATTTCTGAGGTTTTTGGTCTTGTCATATCCAAGCCCTTTTTAGTTGGTATTAGGCTTACATTTTATGGGTAAAAGACTTTTCCCCCGAGCATGATTGAACTGGCTTGTTTGAGGGGGTATTAGCCTTGGATTTTGGGACATATTGATCCTGACTCGAGTAGCCCCATTTCAATAGGTATTAGCCTTCGATCTGTGACCTTTTTGGTCTTGTCATATCCAAGCTCTTTTTAGTTGGTATTATGCTTAAATTTTATGGGTAAAATACTTTTCCCCCGAGCATGATTGAACTGGCTTGTTTGAGGGGGTATTAGCCTTGGATTTTGGGACATATTGATCCTGACTCGAGTAGCCCCATTTCAATAGGTATTAGCCTTCGATCTGTGACCTTTTTGGTCTTGTCATATCCAAGCTCTTTTTAGTTGGTATTATGCTTAAATTTTATGGGTAAAATACTTTTCCCCCGAGCATGATTGAACTGGCTTGTTTGAGGGGGTATTAGCCTTGGATTTTGGGACATATTGATCCTGACTCGAGTAGCCCCATTTCAATAGGTATTAGCCTTCGATCTGTGACCTTTTTGGTCTTGTCATATCCAAGCTCTTTTTAGTTGGTATTATGCTTAAATTTTATGGGTAAAAGACTTTTCCCCCGAGCATGATTGAACTGGCTTGTTTGAGGGGGTATTAGCCTTGGATTTTGGGACATATTGATCCTGACTCGACTAGCCCCATTTCAATAGGTATTAGCCTTCGATCTGTGTTTTTGGTCTTGTCATATCCAAGCCTTTTTAGTTGGTATTATGCTTAAATTTTATGGGTAAAAGACTTTTCCCCCGAGCATGATTGAACTGGCTTGTTTGAGGGGGTATTAGCCTTGGATTTTGGGACATATTGATCCTGACTCGAGTAGCCCCATTTCAATGGGTATTAGCCTTCGATCTGTGACCTTTTTGGTCTTGTCATATCCAAGCTCTTTTTAGTTGGTATTATGCTTAAATTTTATGGGTAAAAGACTTTTCCCCCGAGCATGATTGAACTGGCTTGTTTGAGGGGGTATTAGCCTTGGATTTTGGGACATATTGATCCTGAATCGAGAAGCCCCCTTTCAATAGGTATTAGCCTTCGATCTGTGACCTTTTTGGTCTTGTCATATCCACGCTCTTTTTAGTTGGTATTATGCTTAAATTTTATGGGAAAAAGACTTTTCCCCCGAGCATGATTGAACTGGCTTGTTTGAGGGGGTATTAGCCTTGGATTTTGGGACATATTGATCCTGACTCGAGTAGCCCCATTTCAATAGGTATTAGCCTTCGATCTGTGACCTTTTTGGTCTTGTCATATCCAAGCTCTTTTTAGTTGGTATTATGCTTAAATTTTATGGGTAAAAGACTTTTCCCCCGAGCATGATTGAACTGGCTTGTTTGAGGGGGTATTAGCCTTGGATTTTGGGACATATTGATCCTGACTCGAGAAGCCCCATTTCAATAGGTATTAGCCTTCGATCTGTGACCTTTTTGGTCTTGTCATATCCAAGCTCTTTTTAGTTGGTATTATGCTTAAATTTTATGGGTAAAAGACTTTTCCCCCGAGCATGATTGAACTGGCTTGTTTGAGGGGGTATTAGCCTTGGATTTTGGGACATATTGATCCTGACTCGACTAGCCCCATTTCAATGGGTATTTTCCTCCGATCTTTGACCTTGTCATATCCAAGCCCTTTTTAGTTGGTATTATGCTTAAATTTTATGGGTAAAAGACTTTTCCCCCGAGCATGATTGAACTGGCTTGTTTGAGGGGGTATTAGCCTTGGATTTTGGGACATATTGATCCTGACTCGACTAGCCCCATTTCAATGGGTATTAGCCTTCGATTTCTGACCTTTTTGGTCTTGTCATATCCAAGCCCTTTTTAGTTGGTATTAGGCTTACATTTTATGGGTAAAATTCTTTTCCCCCGAGCATGATTGAACTGGCTTGTTTGAGGGGGTATTAGCCTTGGATTTTGGGACATATTGATCCTGACTCGAGTAGCCCCATTTCAATAGGTATTAGCCTTCGATCTGTGACCTTTTTGGTCTTGTCATATCCAAGCTCTTTTTAGTTGGTATTATGCTTAAATTTTATGGGTAAAAGACTTTTCCCCCGAGCATGATTGAACTGGCTTGTTTGAGGGGGTATTAGCCTTGGATTTTGGGACATATTGATCCTGACTCGAGTAGCCCCATTTCAATAGGTATTAGCCTTCGATCTGTGACCTTTTTGGTCTTGTCATATCCAAGCTCTTTTTAGTTGGTATTATGCTTAAATTTTATGGGTAAAAGACTTTTCCCCCGAGCATGATTGAACTGGCTTGTTTGAGGGGGTATTAGCCTTGGATTTTGGGACATATTGATCCTGAATCGAGAAGCCCCCTTTCAATAGGTATTAGCCTTCGATCTGTGACCTTTTTGGTCTTGTCATATCCAAGCTCTTTTTAGTTAGTATTATGCTTAAATTTTATGGGTAAAAGACTTTTCCCCCGAGCATGATTGAACTGGCTTGTTTGAGGGGGTATTAGCCTTGGATTTTGGGACATATTGATCCTGACTCGACTAGCCCCATTTCAATGGGTATTAGCCTTCGATCTTTGTCTTGTCATATCCAAGCTCTTTTTAGTTGGTATTATGCTTAAATTTTATGGGTAAAAGACTTTTCCCCCGAGCATGATTGAACTGGCTTGTTTGAGGGGGTATTAGCCTTGGATTTTGGGACATATTGATCCTGACTCGAGTAGCCCCATTTCAATAGGTATTAGCCTTCGATCTGACCTTTTTGGTCTTGTCATATCCAAGCTCTTTTTAGTTGGTATTATGCTTAAATTTTATGGGTAAAGACTTTTCCCCCGAGCATGATTTAACTGGCTTGTTTGAGGGGGTATTAGCCTTGGATTTTGGGACATATTGATCCTGACTCGAGTAGCCCCATTTCAATAGGTATTAGCCTTCGATCTGTGACCTTTTTGGTCTTGTCATATCCAAGCTCTTTTTAGTTGGTATTATGCTTAAATTTTATGGGTAAAAGACTTTTCCCCCGAGCATGATTGAACTGGCTTGTTTGAGGGGGTATTAGCCTTGGATTTTGGGACATATTGATCCTGACTCGAGTAGCCCCATTTCAATAGGTATTAGCCTTCGATCTGTGACCTTTTTGGTCTTGTCATATCCAAGCTCTTTTTAGTTGGTATTATGCTTAAATTTTATGGGTAAAAGACTTTTCCCCCGAGCATGATTGAACTGGCTTGTTTGAGGGGGTATTAGCCTTGGATTTTGGGACATATTGATCCTGACTCGACTAGCCCCATTTCAATAGGTATTAGCCTTCGATCTTGTGACCTTGTCATATCCAAGCCTTTTTAGTTGGTATTATGCTTAAATTTTATGGGTAAAAGACTTTTCCCCCGAGCATGATTGAACTGGCTTGTTTGAGGGGGTATTAGCCTTGGATTTTGGGACATATTGATCCTGACTCGACTAGCCCCATTTCAATGGGTATTAGCCTTCGATCTGACCTTTTTGGTCTTGTCATATCCAAGCCCTTTTTAGTTGGTATTATGCTTAAATTTTATGGGTAAAAGACTTTTCCCCCGAGCATGATTGAACTGGCTTGTTTGAGGGGGTATTAGCCTTGGATTTTGGGACATATTGATCCTGACTCGAGTAGCCCCATTTCAATAGGTATTAGCCTTCGATCTGTGACCTTTTTGGTCTTGTCATATCCAAGCTCTTTTTAGTTGGTATTATGCTTAAATTTTATGGGTAAAATACTTTTCCCCCGAGCATGATTGAACTGGCTTGTTTGAGGGGGTATTAGCCTTGGATTTTGGGACATATTGATCCTGACTCGAGTAGCCCCATTTCAATAGGTATTAGCCTTCGATCTGTGACCTTTTTGGTCTTGTCATATCCAAGCTCTTTTTAGTTGGTATTATGCTTAAATTTTATGGGTAAAAGACTTTTCCCCCGAGCATGATTGAACTGGCTTGTTTGAGGGGGTATTAGCCTTGGATTTTGGGACATATTGATCCTGACTCGAGACTAGCCCCATTTCAATAGGTATTAGCCTTCGATCTGTGACCTTTTTGGTCTTGTCATATCCAAGCTCTTTTTAGTTGGTATTATGCTTAAATTTTATGGGTAAAAGACTTTTCCCCCGAGCATGATTGAACTGGCTTGTTTGAGGGGGTATTAGCCTTTGATTTTGGGACATATTGATCCTGACTCGACTAGCCCCATTTCAATGGGTATTAGCCTTCGATCTTTGTCTTGTCATATCCAAGCCTTTTTAGTTGGTATTATGCTTAAATTTTATGGGTAAAAGACTTTTCCCCCGAGCATGATTGAACTGGCTTGTTTGAGGGGGTATTAGCCTTGGATTTTGGGACATATTGATCCTGACTCGAGTAGCCCCATTTCAATAGGTATTAGCCTTCGATCTGATTTTTGGTCTTGTCATATCCAAGCCTTTTTAGTTGGTATTATGCTTAAATTTTATGGGTAAAGACTTTTCCCCCGAGCATGATTGAACTGGCTTGTTTGAGGGGGTATTAGCCTTGGATTTTGGGACATATTGATCCTGACTCGAGTAGCCCCATTTCAATAGGTATTAGCCTTCGATCTGTGACCTTTTTGGTCTTGTCATATCCAAGCTCTTTTTAGTTGGTATTATGCTTAAATTTTATGGGTAAAATACTTTTCCCCCGAGCATGATTGAACTGGCTTGTTTGAGGGGGTATTAGCCTTGGATTTTGGGACATATTGATCCTGACTCGAGTAGCCCCATTTCAATAGGTATTAGCCTTCGATCTGTGACCTTTTTGGTCTTGTCATATCCAAGCTCTTTTTAGTTGGTATTATGCTTAAATTTTATGGGTAAAAGACTTTTCCCCCGAGCATGATTGAACTGGCTTGTTTGAGGGGGTATTAGCCTTGGATTTTGGGACATATTGATCCTGACTCGACTAGCCCCATTTCAATAGGTATTAGCCTTCGATCTGTGACCTTTTTGGTCTTGTCATATCCAAGCTCTTTTTAGTTGGTATTATGCTTAAATTTTATGGGTAAAAGACTTTTCCCCCGAGCATGATTGAACTGGCTTGTTTGAGGGGGTATTAGCCTTGGATTTTGGGACATATTGATCCTGACTCGACTAGCCCCATTTCAATGGGTATTAGCCTTCGATCTGTGACCTTTTTGGTCTTGTCATATCCAAGCCTTTTTAGTTGGTATTATGCTTAAATTTTATGGGTAAAAGACTTTTCCCCCGAGCATGATTGAACTGGCTTGTTTGAGGGGGTATTAGCCTTGGATTTTGGGACATATTGATCCTGACTCGAGACTAGCCCCATTTCAATAGGTATTAGCCTTCGATCTGTGACCTTTTTGGTCTTGTCATATCCAAGCTCTTTTTTGTTGGTATTAGGGTTAAAATTTATGGGTAAAAAACTTTTCCCCCGAGCATGATTGAACTGGCTTGTTTCGGGGTATTAGCCTTGGATTTTGGGACATTTTTTTCCTGACTCGAGAAGCCCCATTTCATTGGGTATTAGCCTTCGATCTTGACCTTTTTGGTCTTGTCATATCCAAGCCTTTTTAGTTGGTATTATGCTTAAATTTTATGGGTAAAAGACTTTTCCCCCGAGCATGATTGAACTGGCTTGTTTGAGGGGGTATTAGCCTTGGATTTTGGGACATATTGATCCTGACTCGAGTAGCCCCATTTCAATAGGTATTAGCCTTCGATCTGTGACCTTTTTGGTCTTATCATATCCAAGCCATTTTTAGTTGGTATTACGTTTAAATTTTATGCGTAAAAGGCTTTCCCCCCGAGCATGATTGAACTGGCTTGTTTGAGGGGGTATTACCCTTGTATTTTGTCACATATTGATCCTGACTCGACAAGCCCCATTTCAATGGGTATTAGCCTTCGATTTTGACTTTTTGGTCTTGTCATATCCAAGCTCTTTTTAGTTAGTATTATGCTTAAATTTTTTGGGTAAAAGACTTTTCCCCCGAGCATGATTGAACTGGCTTGTTTGAGGGGGTATTAGCCTTGGATTTTGGGACATATTGATCCTGACTCGAGCAGCTCCATTTCAATACCTAGTAGCCTTCGATCTGTGACCTTTTTGGTCTTGTCATATCCAAGCCTTTTTAGTTGGTATTATGCTTAAATTTTATGGGTAAAAGACTTTTCCCCCGAGCATGATTGAACTGGCTTGTTTGAGGGGGTATTAGCCTTGGATTTTGAGACATATTGATCCTGAGTCGAGCAGCTCCATTTCAATACCTAGTAGCCTTCGATCTGTGACCTTTTTGGTCTTGTCATATCCAAGCTCTTTTTAGTTGATATCATGCTTAAATTTTATGGGTAAAATACTTTTCCCCCGAGCATGATTGAACTGGATTGTTTGAGGGGGTGTTAGCCTTGGATTTTGGGACATATTGATCCTAACTCGAGTAGCCCCATTTCAATAGGTATTAGCCTTCGATCTGTGACCTTTTTGGTCTTGTCATATCCAAGCTCTTTTTAGTTGCTATTATGCTTAAATTTTATGGGTAAAATACTTTTCCCCCGAGCATGATTGAACTGGATTGTTTGAGGGGGTGTTAGCCTTGGATTTTGGGACATATTGATCCTAACTCGAGTAGCCCCATTTCAATAGGTATTAGCCTTCGATCTGTGACCTTTTTGGTCTTGTCATATCCAAGCTCTTTTTAGTTGGTATTATGCTTAAATTTTATGGGTAAAAGACTTTTCCCCCGAGCATGATTGAACTGGCTTGTTTGAGGGGGTATTAGCCTTGGATTTTGGGACATATTGA
The DNA here is from genome assembly GCA_025169955.1 of Salix arbutifolia. Classification (NCBI taxonomy): domain Eukaryota; kingdom Viridiplantae; phylum Streptophyta; class Magnoliopsida; order Malpighiales; family Salicaceae; genus Salix; species Salix arbutifolia. Next base: position 117,127 of record CM045910.1, on the reverse strand, counting down.
TCCTGACTCGAGTAGCCCCATTTCAATAGGTATTAGCCTTCGATCTGTGACCTTTTTGGTCTTGTCATATCCAAGCTCTTTTTAGTTGGTATTATGCTTAAATTTTATGGGTAAAAGACTTTTCCCCCGAGCATGATTGAACTGGCTTGTTTGAGGGGGTATTAGCCTTGGATTTTGGGACATATTGATCCTGACTCGAGTAGCCCCATTTCAATAGGTATTAGCCTTCGATCTGTGACCTTTTTGGTCTTGTCATATCCAAGCTCTTTTTAGTTGGTATTATGCTTAAATTTTATGGGTAAAAGACTTTTCCCCCGAGCATGATTGAACTGGCTTGTTTGAGGGGGTATTAGCCTTGGATTTTGGGACATATTGATCCTGACTCGAGTAGCCCCATTTCAATAGGTATTAGCCTTCGATCTGTGACCTTTTTGGTCTTGTCATATCCAAGCTCTTTTTAGTTGGTATTATGCTTAAATTTTATGGGTAAAAGACTTTTCCCCCGAGCATGATTGAACTGGCTTGTTTGAGGGGGTATTAGCCTTGGATTTTGGGACATATTGATCCTGACTCGAGACTAGCCCCATTTCAATAGGTATTAGCCTTCGATCTGTGACCTTTTTGGTCTTGTCATATCCAAGCTCTTTTTAGTTGGTATTATGCTTAAATTTTATGGGTAAAAGACTTTTCCCCCGAGCATGATTGAACTGGCTTGTTTGAGGGGGTATTAGCCTTGGATTTTGGGACATATTGATCCTGACTCGAGTAGCGCCATTTCAATGGGTATTAGCCTTCGATCTTTGACCTTTTTGGTCTTGTCATATCCAAGCTCTTTTTAGTTGGTATTATGCTTAAATTTTATGGGTAAAAGACTTTTCCCCCGAGAATAACTGAACTGGCTTGTTTGAGGGTGGTATTAGCCTTGGAATTTGGGACATATTGATCCTAACTCGAGTAGCCCCATTTCAATAGGTATTAGCCTTCGATCTGTGACCTTTTTGGTCTTGTCATATCCAAGCTCTTTTTAGTTGGTATTATGCTTAAATTTTATGGGTAAAATACTTTTCCCCCGAGCATGATTGAACTGGATTGTTTGAGGGGGTATTAGCCTTGGATTTTGGGACATATTGATCCTGACTCGAGTAGCCCCATTTCAATAGGTATTAGCCTTCGATCTGTGACCTTTTTGGTCTTGTCATATCCAAGCTCTTTTTAGTTGGTATTATGCTTAAATTTTATGGGTAAAAGACTTTTCCCCCGAGCATGATTGAACTGGCTTGTTTGAGGGGGTATTAGCCTTGGATTTTGGGACATATTGATCCTGACTCGACTAGCCCCATTTCAATGGGTATTAGCCTTCGATCTGACCTTTTTGGTCTTGTCATATCCAAGCCTTTTTAGTTGGTATTATGCTTAAATTTTATGGGTAAAAGACTTTTCCCCCGAGCATGATTGAACTGGCTTGTTTGAGGGGGTATTAGCCTTGGATTTTGGGACATATTGATCCTGACTCGAGTAGCCCCATTTCAATAGGTATTAGCCTTCGATCTGTGACCTTTTTGGTCTTGTCATATCCAAGCTCTTTTTAGTTGGTATTATGCTTAAATTTTATGGGTAAAAGACTTTTCCCCCGAGCATGATTGAACTGGCTTGTTTGAGGGGGTATTAGCCTTGGATTTTGGGACATATTGATCCTGACTCGAGTAGCCCCATTTCAATAGGTATTAGCCTTCGATCTGTGACCTTTTTGGTCTTGTCATATCCAAGCCTTTTTAGTTGGTATTATGCTTAAATTTTATGGGTAAAAGACTTTTCCCCCGAGCATGATTGAACTGGCTTGTTTGAGGGGGTATTAGCCTTGGATTTTGGGACATATTGATCCTGACTCGAGTAGCCCCATTTCAATAGGTATTAGCCTTCGATCTGTGACCTTTTTGGTCTTGTCATATCCAAGCTCTTTTTAGTTGGTATTATGCTTAAATTTTATGGGTAAAAGACTTTTCCCCCGAGCATGATTGAACTGGCTTGTTTGAGGGGGTATTAGCCTTGGATTTTGGGATATATTGATCCTGACTCGAGTAGCCCCATTTCAATAGGTATTAGCCTTCGATCTGTGACCTTTTTGGTCTTGTCATATCCAAGCTCTTTTTAGTTGGTATTATGCTTAAATTTTATGGGTAAAAGACTTTTCCCCCGAGCATGATTGAACTGGCTTGTTTGAGGGGGTATTAGCCTTGGAATTTTGGGACATATTGATCCTGACTCGACTAGCCCCATTTCAATGGGTATTAGCCTTCGATCTGTGACCTTTTTGGTCTTGTCATATCCAAGCTCTTTTTAGTTGGTATTATGCTTAAATTTTATGGGTAAAATACTTTTCCCCCGAGCATGATTGAACTGGCTTGTTTGAGGGGGTATTAGCCTTGGATTTTGGGACATATTGATCCTGACTCGAGACTAGCCCCATTTCAATGGGTATTAGCCTTCGATCTGTGACCTTTTTGGTCTTGTCATATCCAAGCTCTTTTTAGTTGGTATTATGCTTAAATTTTATGGGTAAAAGACTTTTCCCCCGAGCATGATTGAACTGGCTTGTTTGAGGGGGTATTAGCCTTGGATTTTGGGACATATTGATCCTGACTCGAGTAGCCCCATTTCAATAGGTATTAGCCTTCGATCTGTGACCTTTTTGGTCTTGTCATATCCAAGCTCTTTTTAGTTGGTATTATGCTTAAATTTTATGGGTAAAATACTTTTCCCCCGAGCATGATTGAACTGGCTTGTTTGAGGGGGTATTAGCCTTGGATTTTGGGACATATTGATCCTGACTCGAGTAGCCCCATTTCAATAGGTATTAGCCTTCGATCTGTGACCTTTTTGGTCTTGTCATATCCAAGCTCTTTTTAGTTGGTATTATGCTTAAATTTTATGGGTAAAAGACTTTTCCCCCGAGCATGATTGAACTGGCTTGTTTGAGGGGGTATTAGCCTTGGATTTTGGGACATATTGATCCTGACTCGAGTAGCCCCATTTCAATAGGTATTAGCCTTCGATCTGTGACCTTTTTGGTCTTGTCATATCCAAGCTCTTTTTAGTTGGTATTATGCTTAAATTTTATGGGTAAAAGACTTTTCCCCCGAGCATGATTGAACTGGCTTGTTTGAGGGGGTATTAGCCTTGGATTTTGGGACATATTGATCCTGACTCGAGTAGCCCCATTTCAATAGGTATTAGCCTTCGATCTGTGACCTTTTTGGTCTTGTCATATCCAAGCTCTTTTTAGTTGGTATTATGCTTAAATTTTATGGGTAAAAGACTTTTCCCCCGAGCATGATTGAACTGGCTTGTTTGAGGGGGTATTAGCCTTGGATTTTGGGACATATTGATCCTGACTCGAGTAGCCCCATTTCAATGGGTATTAGCCTTCGATCTGTGACCTTTTTGGTCTTGTCATATCCAAGCTCTTTTTAGTTGGTATTATGCTTAAATTTTATGGGTAAAAGACTTTTCCCCCGAGCATGATTGAACTGGCTTGTTTGAGGGGGTATTAGCCTTGGATTTTGGGACATATTGATCCTGACTCGAGTAGCCCCATTTCAATAGGTATTAGCCTTCGATCTGTGACCTTTTTGGTCTTGTCATATCCAAGCTCTTTTTAGTTGGTATTATGCTTAAATTTTATGGGTAAAATACTTTTCCCCCGAGCATGATTGAACTGGCTTGTTTGAGGGGGTATTAGCCTTGGATTTTGGGACATATTGATCCTGACTCGAGTAGCCCCATTTCAATAGGTATTAGCCTTCGATCTGTGACCTTTTTGGTCTTGTCATATCCAAGCTCTTTTTAGTTGGTATTATGCTTAAATTTTATGGGTAAAAGACTTTTCCCCCGAGAATGATTGAACTGGCTTGTTTGAGGGGGTATTAGCCTTGGAATTTGGGACATATTGATCCTGACTCGACTAGCCCCATTTCAATAGGTATTAGCCTTCGATCTGTGACCTTTTTGGTCTTGTCATATCCAAGCCTTTTTAGTTGGTATTATGCTTAAATTTTATGGGTAAAAGACTTTTCCCCCGAGCATGATTGAACTGGCTTGTTTGAGGGGGTATTAGCCTTGGATTTTGGGACATATTGATCCTGACTCGAGTAGCCCCATTTCAATAGGTATTAGCCTTCGATCTGTGACATTTTTGGTCTTGTCATATCCAAGCTCTTTTTAGTTGGTATTATGCTTAAATTTTATGGGTAAAAGACTTTTCCCCCGAGCATGATTGAACTGGCTTGTTTGAGGGGGTATTAGCCTTGGATTTTGGGACATATTGATCCTGACTCGACTAGCCCCATTTCAATGGGTATTAGCCTTCGATTTCTGAGGTTTTTGGTCTTGTCATATCCAAGCCCTTTTTAGTTGGTATTATGCTTAAATTTTATGGGTAAAAGACTTTTCCCCCGAGCATGATTGAACTGGCTTGTTTGAGGGGGTATTAGCCTTGGATTTTGGGACATATTGATCCTGACTCGAGTAGCCCATTTCAATAGGTATTAGCCTTCGATCTGTGACCTTTTTGGTCTTGTCATATCCAAGCTCTTTTTAGTTGGTATTATGCTTAAATTTTATGGGTAAAAGACTTTTCCCCCGAGCATGATTGAACTGGCTTGTTTGAGGGGGTATTAGCCTTGGATTTTGGGACATATTGATCCTGACTCGAGTAGCCCCATTTCAATAGGTATTAGCCTTCGATCTGTGACCTTTTTGGTCTTGTCATATCCAAGCCTTTTTAGTTGGTATTATGCTTAAATTTTATGGGTAAAAGACTTTTCCCCCGAGCATGATTGAACTGGCTTGTTTGAGGGGGTATTAGCCTTGGATTTTGGGACATATTGATCCTGACTCGAGTAGCCCCATTTCAATAGGTATTAGCCTTCTATCTGTGACCTTTTTGGTCTTGTCATATCCAAGCTCTTTTTAGTTGGTATTATGCTTAAATTTTATGGGTAAAATACTTTTCCCCCGAGCATGATTGAACTGGCTTGTTTGAGGGGGTATTAGCCTTGGATTTTGGGACATATTGATCCTGACTCGACTAGCCCCATTTCAATGGGTATTAGCCTTCGATCTGTGTTTTTGGTCTTGTCATATCCAAGCCTTTTTAGTTGGTATTATGCTTAAATTTTATGGGTAAAAGACTTTTCCCCCGAGCATGATTGAACTGGCTTGTTTGAGGGGGTATTAGCCTTGGATTTTGGGACATATTGATCCTGACTCGAGTAGCCCCATTTCAATAGGTATTAGCCTTCGATCTGTGACCTTTTTGGTCTTGTCATATCCAAGCTCTTTTTAGTTGGTATTATGCTTAAATTTTATGGGTAAAATACTTTTCCCCCGAGCATGATTGAACTGGCTTGTTTGAGGGGGTATTAGCCTTGGATTTTGGGACATATTGATCCTGACTCGAGTAGCCCCATTTCAATAGGTATTAGCCTTCGATCTGTGACCTTTTTGGTCTTGTCATATCCAAGCTCTTTTTAGTTGGTATTATGCTTAAATTTTATGGGTAAAAGACTTTTCCCCCGAGCATGATTGAACTGGCTTGTTTGAGGGGGTATTAGCCTTGGATTTTGGGACATATTGATCCTGACTCGAGTAGCCCCATTTCAATAGGTATTAGCCTTCGATCTGTGACCTTTTTGGTCTTGTCATATCCAAGCTCTTTTTAGTTGGTATTATGCTTAAATTTTATGGGTAAAATACTTTTCCCCCGAGCATGATTGAACTGGCTTGTTTGAGGGGGTATTAGCCTTGGATTTTGGGACATATTGATCCTGACTCGAGTAGCCCCATTTCAATAGGTATTAGCCTTCGATCTGTGTTTTTGGTCTTGTCATATCCAAGCTCTTTTTAGTTGGTATTATGCTTAAATTTTATGGGTAAAAGACTTTTCCCCCGAGCATGATTGAACTGGCTTGTTTGAGGGGGTATTAGCCTTGGATTTTGGGACATATTGATCCTGACTCGACTAGCCCCATTTCAAGGTATTAGCCTTCGATTCTGATTTTTGGTCTTGTCATATCCAAGCTCTTTTTAGTTGGTATTATGCTTAAATTTTATGGGTAAAAGACTTTTCCCCCGAGCATGATTGAACTGGCTTGTTTGAGGGGGTATTAGCCTTGGATTTTGGGACATATTGATCCTGACTCGAGTAGCCCCATTTCAATAGGTATTAGCCTTCGATCTGTGACCTTTTTGGTCTTGTCATATCCAAGCTCTTTTTAGTTGGTATTATGCTTAAATTTTATGGGTAAAAGACTTTTCCCCCGAGCATGATTGAACTGGCTTGTTTGAGGGGGTATTAGCCTTGGATTTTGGGACATATTGATCCTGACTCGAGTAGCCCCATTTCAATGGGTATTAGCCTTCGATCTTGACCTTTTTGGTCTTGTCATATCCAAGCTCTTTTTAGTTGGTATTATGCTTAAATTTTATGGGTAAAAGACTTTTCCCCCGAGCATGATTGAACTGGCTTGTTTGAGGGGGTATTAGCCTTGGATTTTGGGACATATTGATCCTGACTCGAGTAGCCCCATTTCAATAGGTATTAGCCTTCGATCTGTGACCTTTTTGGTCTTGTCATATCCAAGCTCTTTTTAGTTGGTATTATGCTTAAATTTTATGGGTAAAAGACTTTTCCCCCGAGCATGATTGAACTGGCTTGTTTGAGGGGGTATTAGCCTTGGATTTTGGGACATATTGATCCTGACTCGAGTAGCCCCATTTCAATAGGTATTAGCCTTCGATCTGTGACCTTTTTGGTCTTGTCATATCCAAGCTCTTTTTAGTTGGTATTATGCTTAAATTTTATGGGTAAAAGACTTTTCCCCCGAGCATGATTGAACTGGCTTGTTTGAGGGGGTATTAGCCTTGGATTTTGGGACATATTGATCCTGACTCGACTAGCCCCATTTCAATGGGTATTAGCCTTCGATTTCTGACGTTTTTGGTCTTGTCATATCCAAGCCCTTTTTAGTTGGTATTATGCTTAAATTTTATGGGTAAAAGACTTTTCCCCCGAGCATGATTGAACTCGCTTGATTAAGGGGGTATTAGCCTTTGATTTTGGGACATATTGATCCTGACTCGAGTAGACCCATTTCAATAGGTACTAGCCTTCGATCTGTGACCTTTTTGGTCTTGTCATATCCAAGCTCTTTTTAGTTGGTATTATGCTTAAATTTTATGGGTAAAATACTTTTCCCCCGAGCATGATTGAACTGGCTTGTTTGAGGGGGTATTAGCCTTGGATTTTGGGACATATTGATCCTGACTCGAGTAGCGCCATTTCAATGGGTATTAGCCTTCGATCTGTGACCTTTTTGGTCTTGTCATATCCAAGCCCTTTTTAGTTGGTATTATGCTTAAATTTTATGGGTAAAAGACTTTTCCCCCGAGAATAACTGAACTGGCTTGTTTGAGGGTGGTATTAGCCTTGGAATTTGGGACATATTGATCCTGACTCGAGTGGCCGCATTTCAATAGGTATTAGCCTTCGATCTGTGACCTTTTTAGTCTTGTCATATCCAAGCTTTTTTTAGTTGGTATTATGCTTAAATTTTAGGGGTAAAATACTTTTCCCCCGAGCATGATTGAACTGGATTGTTTGAGGGGGTATTAGCCTCGGATTTTGGGACATATTGATCCTGACTCGACTAGCCCCATTTCAATGGGTATTTTCCTCCGATCTTTGACCTTGTCATATACAAGCCCTTTTTAGATGGTATTGGGCTTAAATTTTATGGGTAAAAGACTTTTCCCCCGAGAATGGTTAAACTGTCTTGTTTGAGGGGGGTATTAGCCTTGGAATTTGGGACATATTGATCCTGACTCGACTAGTCCCATTTCAATGGGTATTAGCCTTCGATTTCTGAGGTTTTTGGTCTTGTCATATCCAAGCCCTTTTTAGTTGGTATTATGCTTAAATTTTATGGGTAAAATACTTTTCCCCCGAGCATGATTGAACTGGCTTGTTTGAGGGGGTATTAGCCTTGGATTTTGGGACATATTGATCCTGACTCGAGTAGACCCATTTCAATGGGTATTAGCCTTAGATCTCTGCTGTTTTTGGTCTTGTCATATCCAAGCCCTTTTTAGTTAGTATTATGCTTAAATTTTATGGGTAAAAGACTTTTCCCCCGAGCATGATTGAACTGGCTTGATTAAGGGAGTATTAGCCTTGGATTTTGGGACATATTGATCCTGGCTCGAGTAGCCCCATTTCAATAGGTATTAGCCTTCGATCTGTGACCTTTTTGGTCTTGTCATATCCAAGCTCTTTTTAGTTGATATTATGCTTAAATTTTATGGGTAAAATACTTTTCCCCCGAGCATGATTGAACTGGATTGTTTGAGGGGGTGTTAGCCTTGGATTTTGGGATATATTGATCCTGAATCGAGTAGCCCCAGTTCAATAGGTATTTGCCTTCGATCTGTGACCTTTTTGGTCTTGTCATATCCAAGCTCTTTTTAGTTAGTATTATGCTTAAATTTTATGGGTAAAAGACTTTTCCCCCGAGCATGATTGAACTGCCTTGTTTGAGAGGGTATTAGCCTTGGATTTTGGGACATATTGATCCTGACTCGAGTAGCCCCATTTCAATAGGTATTAGCCTTCGATCTTGTCTTGTCATATCCAAGCCTTTTTAGTTGGTATTATGCTTAAATTTTATGGGTAAAAGACTTTTCCCCCGAGCATGATTGAACTGGCTTGTTTGAGGGGGTATTAGCCTTGGATTTTGGGACATATTGATCCTGACTCGAGTAGCCCCATTTCAATAGGTATTAGCCTTCGATCTGTGACCTTTTTGGTCTTGTCATATCCAAGCTCTTTTTAGTTAGTATTATGCTTAAATTTTATGGGTAAAAGACTTTTCCCCCGAGCATGATTGAACTGGCTTGTTTGAGGGGGTATTAGCCTTGGATTTTGGGACATATTGATCCTGACTCGACTAGCCCCATTTCAATGGGTATTAGCCTTCGATCTTTTTTTGGTCTTGTCATATCCAAGCCCTTTTTAGTTGGTATTATGCTTAAATTTTATGGGTAAAAGACTTTTCCCCCGAGCATGATTGAACTGGCTTGTTTGAGGGGGTATTAGCCTTGGAATTTGGGACATATTGATCCTGACTCGACTAGCCCCATTTCAATGGGTATTAGCCTTCGATCTGTGACCTTTTTGGTCTTGTCATATCCAAGCTCTTTTTAGTTGGTATTATGCCTCAATTTTATGGGTAAAATACTTTTCCCCCGAGCATGATTGAACTGGCTTGTTTGAGGGGGTATTAGCCTTGGATTTTGGGACATATTGATCCTGACTCGAGTAGCCCCATTTCAATGGGTATTAGCCTTCGATCTTGACCTTTTTGGTCTTGTCATATCCAAGCTCTTTTTAGTTGGTATTATGCTTAAATTTTATGGGTAAAAGACTTTTCCCCCGAGCATGATTGAACTGGCTTGTTTGAGGGTGGTATTAGCCTTGGAATTTGGGACATATTGATCCTGACTCGAGTAGCCCCATTTCAATAGGTATTAGCCTTCGATCTGTGACCTTTTTGGTCTTGTCATATCCAAGCTCTTTTTAGTTGGTATTATGCTTAAATTTTATGGGTAAAAGACTTTTCCCCCGAGCATGATTGAACTGGCTTGTTTGAGGGGGTATTAGCCTTGGATTTTGGGACATATTGATCCTGACTCGAGTAGCCCCATTTCAATAGGTATTAGCCTTCGATCTGTGACCTTTTTGGTCTTGTCATATCCAAGCCTTTTTAGTTGGTATTATGCTTAAATTTTATGGGTAAAAGACTTTTCCCCCGAGCATGATTGAACTGGCTTGTTTGAGGGGGTATTAGCCTTGGATTTTGGGATATATTGATCCTGACTCGACTAGCCCCATTTCAATGGGTATTAGCCTTCGATTTCTTAGGTTTTTGGTCTTGTCATATCAAAGCCCTTTTTAGTTGGTATTATGCTTAAATTTTATGGGTAAAAGACTTTTCCCCCGAGCATGATTGAACTGGCTTGTTTGAGGGGGTATTAGCCTTGGATTTTGGGACATATTGATCCTGACTCGAGTAGCCGCATTTCAATAGGTATTAGCCTTCGATCTGTGACCTTTTTGGTCTTGTCATATCCAAGCTCTTTTTAGTTGGTATTATGCTTAAATTTTATGGGTAAAAGACTTTTCCCCCGAGCATGATTGAACTGGCTTGTTTGAGGGGGTATTAGCCTTGGATTTTGGGACATATTGATCCTGACTCGAGTAGCCCCATTTCAATGGGTATTAGCCTTCGATCTGTGACCTTTTTGGTCTTGTCATATCCAAGCCCTTTTTAGTTGGTATTATGCTTAAATTTTATGGGTAAAAGACTTTTCCCCCGAGCATGATTGAACTGGCTTGTTTGAGGGGGTATTAGCCTTGGATTTTGGGACATATTGATCCTGACTCGAGTAGCCGCATTTCAATAGGTATTAGCCTTCGATCTGTGACCTTTTTAGTCTTGTCATATCCAAGCTCTTTTTAGTTGGTATTATGCTTAAATTTTATGGGTAAAATACTTTTCCCCCGAGCATGATTGAACTGGCTTGTTTGAGGGGGTATTAGCCTTGGATTTTGGGACATATTGATCCTGACTCGACTAGCCCCATTTCAATGGGTATTTTCCTCCGATCTTTGACCTTGTCATATCCAAGCCCTTTTTAGTTGGTATCAAACTTAAATTTTATGGGTAAAAGACTTTTCCCCCGAGCATGATTGAACTGGCTTGTTTGAGGGGGTATTAGCCTTGGATTTTGGGACATATTGATCCTGACTCGACTAGTCCCATTTCAATGGGTATTAGCCTTCGATTTCTGAGGTTTTTGGTCTTGTCATATCCAAGCCCTTTTTAGTTGGTATTATGCTTAAATTTTATGGGTAAAATACTTTTCCCCCGAGCATGATTGAACTGGCTTGTTTGAGGGGGTATTAGCCTTGGATTTTGGGACATATTGATCCTGACTCGAGTAGCCCCATTTCAATGGGTATTAGCCTTCGATCTGTGTTTTTGGTCTTGTCATATCCAAGCTCTTTTTAGTTGGTATTATGCTTAAATTTTATGGGTAAAAGACTTTTCCCCCGAGCATGATTGAACTGGCTTGTTTGAGGGGGTATTAGCCTTGGATTTTGGGACATATTGATCCTGACTCGAGTAGCCCCATTTCAATAGGTATTAGCCTTCGATCTGTGACCTTTTTGGTCTTGTCATATCCAAGCTCTTTTTAGTTGGTATTATGCTTAAATTTTATGGGTAAAATACTTTTCCCCCGAGCATGATTGAACTGGCTTGTTTGAGGGGGTATTAGCCTTGGATTTTGGGACATATTGATCCTGACTCGAGTAGCCCCATTTCAATGGGTATTAGCCTTCGATCTGTGACCTTTTTGGTCTTGTCATATCCAAGCTCTTTTTAGTTGGTATTAGGCTTACATTTTATGGGTAAAAGACTTTCCACCCGAGCATGATGGAATTGGTTTTTTGAGGGGGTATTAGCCTTGGATTTTGGGACATATTGATCCTGACTCGACTAGCCCCATTTCAATAGGTATTAGCCTTCGATCTTTGATCTTGTCATATCCAAGCCTTTTTAGTTGGTATTAGGCTTAAATTTTATGGGTAAAAGACTTTTCCCCCGAGCATGATTGAACTGGCTTGTTTGAGGGGGTATTAGCCTTGGATTTTGGGACATATTGATCCTGACTCGACTAGCCCCATTTCAATGGGTATTAGCCTTCGATCTGTGACCTTTTTGGTCTTGTCCTATCCAAGCTCTTTTTAGTTGTTATTAGGCTTAAATTTTATGGTAAAAGACTTTTCCCCCGAGCATGATGGAACTGGCTTTTTGAGGGGGTATTAGCCTTGGATTTTGGGACATATTGATCCTGACTCGACTAGCCCCATTTAAATGGGTATTAACCTTCGATTTCTGACCTTTTTGGTCTTGTCATATCCAAGCCCTTTTTAGTTGGTATTAGGCTTAAATTTTATGGGTAAAAGACTTTTCCCCCGAGCATGATTGAACTGGCTTGTTTGAGGGGGTATTAGCCTTGGATTTTGGGACATATTGATCCTGACTCGAGTAGCCCCATTTCAATAGGTATTAGCCTTCGATCTGTGACCTTTTTGGTCTTGTCATATCCAAGCTCTTTTTAGTTGGTATTATGCTTAAATTTTATGGGTAAAAGACTTTTCCCCCGAGCATGATTGAACTGGCTTGTTTGAGGGGGTATTAGCCTTGGATTTTGGGACATATTGATCCTGACTCGAGTAGCCCCATTTCAATAGGTATTAGCCTTCGATCTGTGACCTTTTTGGTCTTGTCATATCCAAGCTCTTTTTAGTTGGTATTATGCTTAAATTTTATGGGTAAAAGACTTTTCCCCCGAGCATGATTGAACTGGCTTGTTTGAGGGGGTATTAGCCTTGGATTTTGGGATATATTGATCCTGACTCGACTAGCCCCATTTCAATAGGTATTAGCCTTCGATTTCTGAGGTTTTTGGTCTTGTCATATCCAAGCCCTTTTTAGTTGGTATTATGCTTAAATTTTATGGGTAAAAGACTTTTCCCCCGAGCATGATTGAACTGGCTTGTTTGAGGGGGTATTAGCCTTGGATTTTGGGACATATTGATCCTGACTCGAGTAGCGCCATTTCAATAGGTATTAGCCTTCGATCTGTGACCTTTTTGGTCTTGTCATATCCAAGCCCTTTTTAGTTGGTATTATGCTTAAATTTTATGGGTAAAAGACTTTTCCCCCGAGCATGATTGAACTGGCTTGTTTGAGGGGGTATTAGCCTTGGATTTTGGGACATATTGATCCTGACTCGACTAGCCCCATTTCAATGGGTATTAGCCTTCGATTTCTGAGGTTTTTGGTCTTGTCATATCCAAGCCCTTTTTAGTTGGTATTATGCTTAAATTTTATGGGTAAAAGACTTTTCCCCCGAGCATGATTGAACTGGCTTGATTAAGAGGGTATTAGCCTTGGATTTTGGGACATATTGATCCTGACTCGAGTAGCCGCATTTCAATAGGTATTAGCCTTCGATCTGTGACCTTTTTAGTCTTGTCATATCCAAGCTCTTTTTAGTTGGTATTATGCTTAAATTTTATGGGTAAAATACTTTTCCCCCGAGCATGATTGAACTGGCTTGTTTGAGGGGGTATTAGCCTTGGATTTTGGGACATATTGATCCTGACTCGAGTAGCCCCATTTCAATGGGTATTAGCCTTCGATCTGTGACCTTTTTGGTCTTGTCATATCCAAGCCCTTTTTAGTTGGTATTATGCTTAAATTTTATGGGTAAAAGACTTTTCCCCCGAGCATGATTGAACTGGCTTGTTTGAGGGGGTATTAGCCTTGGATTTTGGGACATATTGATCCTGACTCGACTAGCCCCATTTCAATGGGTATTAGCCTTCGATCTAGTGTTTTTGGTCTTGTCATATCCAAGCCCTTTTTAGTTGGTATTAGGCTTAAATTTTATGGGTAAAATACTTTTCCCCCGAGCATGATTGAACTGGCTTGTTTGAGGGGGTATTAGCCTTGGATTTTGGGACATATTGATCCTGACTCGAGTAGCCCATTTCAATGGTATTAGCCTTCGATCTGTGACCTTTTTGGTCTTGTCCTATCCAAGCCCTTTTTAGTTGGTATTATGCTTAAATTTTATGGGTAAAAGACTTTTCCCCCGAGCATGATTGAACTGGCTTGTTTGAGGGGGTATTAGCCTTGGATTTTGGGACATATTGATCCTGACTCGAGTAGCCCCATTTCAATGGGTATTAGCCTTCGATTTCTGTGACCTTTTTGGTCTTGTCATATCCAAGCCCTTTTTAGTTGGTATTATGCTTAAATTTTATGGGTAAAAGACTTTTCCCCCGAGCATGATTGAACTGGCTTGTTTGAGGGGTAGTAGCCTTGGATTTTGGGACATATTGATCCTGACTCGACTAGCCCCATTTCAATGGGTATTAGCCTTCGATCTGTGACCTTTTTGGTCTTGTCATATCCAAGCTCTTTTTAGTTGGTATTATGCTTAAATTTTATGGGTAAAAGACTTTTCCCCCGAGCATGATTGAACTGGCTTGTTTGAGGGGGTATTAGCCTTGGACTTTGGGACATATTGATCCTGACTCGAGTAGCGCCATTTCAATAGGTATTAGCCTTCGATCTGTGACCTTTTTGGTCTTGTCATATCCAAGCCCTTTTTAGTTGGTATTATGCTTAAATTTTATGGGTAAAAGACTTTTCCCCCGAGCATGATTGAACTGGCTTGTTTGAGGGGGTATTAGCCTTGGATTTTGGGACATATTGATCCTGACTCGACTAGCCCCATTTCAATGGGTATTAGCCTTCGATCTGTGACCTTTTTGGTCTTGTCATATCCAAGCTCTTTTTAGTTGGTATTATGCTTAAATTTTATGGGTAAAAGACTTTTCCCCCGAGCATGATTGAACTGGCTTGTTTGAGGGGGTATTAGCCTTGGATTTTGGGACATATTGATCCTAACTCGACTAGCCCCATTTCAATGGGTATTAGCCTTCGATCTGGTTTTTGGTCTTGTCATATCCAAGCCCTTTTTAGTTGGTATTAGGCTTAAATTTTATGGGTAAAAGACTTTTCCCCCGAGCATGATTGAACTGGCTTGTTTGAGGGGGTATTAGCCTTGGATTTTGGGACATATTGATCCTGACTCGACTAGCCCCATTTCAATGGGTATTAGCCTTCGATCTGTGTTTTTGGTCTTGTCATATCCAAGCCCTTTTTAGTTGGTATTATGCTTAAATTTTATGGGTAAAAGACTTTTCCCCCGAGCATGATTGAACTGGCTTGTTTGAGGGGGTATTAGCCTTGGATTTTGGGACATATTGATCCTGACTCGAGTAGCCCCATTTCAATGGGTATTAGCCTTCGATCTGTGACCTTTTTGGTCTTGTCCTATCCAAGCCCTTTTTAGTTGGTATTATGCTTAAATTTTATGGGTAAAAGACTTTTCCCCCGATCATGATTGAACTGGCTTGTTTGAGGGGGTGTTAGCCTTGGATTTTGGGACATATTGATCCTGCCTCGAGTAGCGCCATTTCAATAGGTATTAGCCTTCGATTTCTTAGGTTTTTGGTCTTGTCATATCCAAGCCCTTTTTAGTTGGTATTATGCTTAAATTTTATGGGTAAAAGACTTTTCCCCCGAGCATGATTGAACTGGCTTGTTTGAGGGGGTATTAGCCTTGGATTTTGGGACATATTGATCCTGACTCGAGTAGCCCCATTTCAATAGGTATTAGCCTTCGATCTGGTTTTTGGTCTTGTCATATCCAAGCCCTTTTTAGTTGGTATTATGCTTAAATTTTATGGGTAAAAGACTTTTCCCCCGAGCATGATTGAACTGGCTTGTTTGAGGGGGTATTAGCCTTGGATTTTGGGATATATTGATCCTGACTCGACTAGCCCCATTTCAATGGGTATTAGCCTTCGATTTCTTAGGTTTTTGGTCTTGTCATATCCAAGCCCTTTTTAGTTGGTATTATGCTTAAATTTTATGGGTAAAAGACTTTTCCCCCGAGCATGATTGAACTGGCTTGTTTGAGGGGGTATTAGCCTTGGATTTTGGGACATATTGATCCTGACTCGAGTAGACCCATTTCAATGGGTATTAGCCTTCGATCTGTGACTTTTTGGTCTTGTCATATCCAAGCTCTTTTTAGTTGGTATTATGCTTAAATTTTATGGGTAAAATACTTTTCCCCCGAGCATGATTGAACTGGCTTGTTTGAGGGGGTATTAGCCTTGGATTTTGGGACATATTGATCCTGACTCGACTAGCCCCATTTCAATGGGTATTAGCCTTCGATCTGTGACCTTTTTGGTCTTGTCATATCCAACTCTTTTTAGTTGGTATTATGCTTAAATTTTATGGGTAAAAGACTTTTCCCCCGAGCATGATTGAACTGGCTTGTTTGAGGGGGTATTAGCCTTGGATTTTGGGACATATTGATCCTGACTCGAGTAGGCGCATTTCAATGGGTATTAGCCTTCGATTTCTAACTTTTTTGGTCTTGTCATATCCAACGTCTTCTTAGTTGGTATTACGCTTACATTTTATGGGTAAAAGAATTGTCACCCGAGAATGATTGAACTGGCTTGTTTCAGGGGCTATTAGACTTCGAATTTGGGACATATTGATCCTGAATACAATAGAGCCATTTCAATGGTATTAGCCTTCGATTTCTGACCTTGTTGGTCTTGTCATATCCTAGCCCTTTTTAGTTGGTATTAGGCTTAGATTTTATGGGTAAAAGACTTTTCCCCCCGAGCATGATTGAACTGGCTTGTTTGAGGGGGTATTATCCTTTGATTTTGGGACATATTGATGCTCACTCGAGTAGACCCATTTCAATGGGTATTAGCCTTAGATCTCTACCGTTTTTGGTTTTGTCATATCCAAGCCCTTTTTAGTTGGTAGTAGGCTTAGATTTTATAGGTAAAAGACTTTTCCCCCCGATTATGATTGAACTGGCTTGTTTGAGGGGGTATTAGTCTTTGATTTTGGGACATATTGATCCTGACTCGACTAGCCCCATTTCAATGGGTATTAGCCTTCGATTTCTGATGTTATTGGTCTTGTCATATCCAAGCTCTTTTTAGTTGGTATTATGCTTCAATTTTATGGGAAAAATACTTTTCCCTCGAGCATGATTGAACTGGCTTGTTTAAGGGGGTGTTAGCCTTGGATTTTGGGACATATTGATCCTGCCTCGAGTAGCCCCATTTCTAAAGGTATTAGCCTTCGATTTCTGACCTTTTTGGTATTGTCATATCCAAGATCTTTTTAGTTGGTATTATGCTTAAATTTTATGGGAAAAATACTTTTCCCCCGAGCATGATTAAACTGGCTTGTTTGAGGTGGTGTTAGCCTTGGATTTTGGGACATATTTATCCTGACTCGAGTAGCCCCATTTCTATAGGTATTAGCCTTCAATCTGTGACCTCTTTGGTCTTGTCATATCCAAGCTCTTTTTAATTGGTATTAGGCTTACATTTTATGGGTAAAAGACTTTTCCCCCGAGCATGATTGAACTGGCTTGTTTGAGGGGGTATTAGCTTTGGATTTTGGGACATATTGATCCTGACTCAACTAGCCCCATTTCAATGGGTATTTTCCTCCGATCTCTGACCTTGTCATATCCAAGCCCTTTTTAGATGGTATTAGGCCTAAATTTTATGGGTAAAAGACTTTTCCCCAGAGAATGATTGAACTGGCTTTTTTGATGGGGTATTCGCCTTGGAATCTGGGACATATTGATCCTGACTCCACTAGCCCCATTTCAATGGGTATTAGACTTCAATTTATGATGTTTTTGGTCTTGTCATATCCAAGCCCTTTTTAGTTGGTATTAGGCTTAGATTTTATGGGTAAAAGACTTTTCCCCCGAGCATGATTGAACTGGCTTGTTTGAGGGGGATTATCCTTTGATTTTGGGACATATTGATCCTGACTCGACTAGCCCCATTTCAATGGGTATTAGCCTTCGATTTCTGATGTTTTTGGTCTTGTCATATCCAAGCTCTTTTTAGTTGGTATTATGCTTAAATTTTAGAGTAAAAGACTTTTCCCCCGAGCATGATTGAACTGGCTTGATTAAGAGGGTATTAGCCTTGGATTTTGGGACATATTGATCCTGACTCGAGTAGCCGCATTTCAATAGGTATTAGCATTCAATCTATGACCTTTTTGGTCTTGTCATATCCAAGCTCTTTTTAGTTGGTATTATGCTTAAATTTTATGGGTAAAATACTTTTCCCCCGAGCATGATTGAACTGGCTTGTTTGAGGGGGTATAAGCCTTGGATTTTGGGACATAGTGATCCTGCTCGAGTAGCCTCATTTCAATAGGTTTTAGCCTTCGATTTCTGAGGTTTTTGGTCTTGTCATATCCAAGCCCTTTTTAGTTGGTATTATGCTTAAATTTTATGGGTAAAAGACTTTTCCCCCGAGCATGATTGAACTGGCTTGTTTGAGGGGGTATAAGCCTTGGATTTTGGGACATAGTGATCCTGCCTCGAGTAGCCCCATTTCAATAGGTTTTAGCCTTCGATTTCTGAGGTTTTTGGTCTTGTCATATCCAAGCCCTTTTTAGTTGGTATTATGCTTAAATTTTATGGGTAAAATACTTTTCCCCCGAGCATGATTGAACTGGCTTGTTTGAGGGGGTATTAGCCTTGGATTTTGGGACATACTGATCCTGACTCGACTAGCCCCATTTCAATGGGTATATTCCTCCGATCTTTGACCTTGTCATATCCAAGCCCTTTTTAGATGGTATTAGGCCTAAATTTTATGGGTAAAAGACTTTTCCCCCGAGAATGATTGAACTGGCTTGTTTGAGGGGGGTATTAGCCTTGGAATTTGGGACATATTGATCCTGACTCGACTAGCCCTATTTCTATGGGTATTAGCCTTCGATTTCTAAGGTTTTTGGTCTTGTCATATCCAAGCACTTTTTAGTTGGTATTATGCTTAAATTTTTTGGGTAAAATACTTTTCCCCCGAGCATGATTTAACTGGCTTGTTTGATGGGGTATTAGTCTTTGATTTTGGGACATATTGATCCTGACTCGACTAGCCCCATTTCAATGGGTATTAGCCTTCGATTTCTGACGTTTTTGGTCTTGTCATATCCAAGCTCTTTTTAGTTGGTATTATGCTTAAATTTTATGGGTAAAAGACTTTTCCCCCGAGCATGATTGAACTAGCTTCATTAAGGGGGTATTAGCCTTGGCTTTTGGGACATATTGATCCTGGCTCGAGTAGCCCATTTCAATAGGTATTAGCCTTCGATCTGTGACCTTTTTGGTCTTGTCATATACAAGCTCCTTTTAGTTGGTATTATGCTTAAAGTTTATGGGTAAAATACTTTTCCCCCGAGCATAATTGAACTGGCTTGTTTGAGGGGGTAGAAGCCTTGGATTTTGGGACATAGTGATCCTGCCTCGAGTAGCCCCATTTCAATAGGAATTAGCCTTCGATCTGTGACCTTTTTGGTCTTGTCATATCCAAGCTCTTTTTAGTTGGTATTAAGCTTAAATTTTATGGGTAAAAGACTTTTCCCCCGAGCATGATTGAACTGGCTTGTTTGAGGGGGTATTAGCCTTGGATTTTGGGACATATTGATCCTGACTCGACTAGCCCCATTTCAATGGGTATTTTCCTCCGATCTTTGACCTTGTCATATCCAAGCCCTTTTTAGATGGTATTAGGCCTAAATTTTATGGGTAAAAGACTTTTCCCCCGAGAATGATTGAACTGACTTGTTTGAGGGGGGTATTAGCCTTGGATTTTGGGACATATTGATCCTGACTCGACTAGCCCCATTCCAATGGGTATTAGCCTTCGATTTCTTAGGTTTTTGGTCTTGTCATATCCAAGCCCTTTTTAGTTGGTATTAGGCTTATATTTTATGGGTAAAAGAATTTTCCCCCAAGAATGATTGAACTGGCTTGATTAAGGGGGTATTAGCATTTGATTTTGGGACATATTGATCCTGGCTCGAGTAGCCCCATTTCAATAGGTATTAGCCTTCGATCTGTGACCTTTTTGGTCTTGTCATATCCAAGCTCTTTTTAGTTGGTATTATGTTTAAATTTTATGGGTAAAAGACTTTTCCCCCGAGCATGATTGAACTGGCTTGTTTGAGAGGGTATAAGCCTTGGATTTTGGGACATACTGATCCTGACTCGACTAGCCCCATTTCAATAGGTATTAGCCTTCGATTTGTGACCTTTTTGGTCTTGTCCTATCCAAGCTCTTTTTAGTTGGTATTAGGCTTATATTTTATGGGTAAAAGAATTTTCCCCCGAGAATGATTGAACTGGCTTGTTTCAGGGGCTATTAGCCTTGGAATTTGGGACATATTGATCCTGACTCGACTAGCCCCATTTCAATGGGTATTTTCCTCCGATCTTTGACCTTGTCATATCCAAGCCCTTTTTAGATGGTATTAGGCCTAAATTTTATGGGTAAAAGACTTTTCCCCCGAGAATGATTGAACTGGCTTGTTTGAGGGGGTATTAGCCTTGGAATTTGGGACATATTGATCCTGACTCGACTAGCCCCATTTCAATGGGTATTAGCCTTCGATTTCTGACCTTTTTGGTCTTGTCATATCCAGGCCTTTTTTAGTTGGTATTAGGCTTACATTTTATGGCTAAAAGACTTTTCCCCCGACAATGATTGAACTGGCTTGTTCGAGGGGGTATTAGTCTTCGATTTTGGGACATATTGATCGTGACTCGACTAGCCCCATTTCAATAGGTATTAGCCTTCGATCTGTGACCTTTTTGGTCTTGTCATATCCAAGCCTTTTTTTGTTGGTATTATGCTTAAATTTTATGGGTAAAAGACTTTTCCCCCGAGCATGATTGAACTGGCTTGATTAAGAGGGTATTAGCTTTGGATTTTGGGACATATTGATCCTGCCTCGAGTAGCCCCATTTCAATAGGTATTAGCCTTCGATCTGTGACCTTTTTGGTCTTGTCATATCCAAGCTCTTTTTAGTTGGTATTATGCTTAAATTTTGTGGGTAAAAGACTTTTCCCCCGAGCATGATTGAACTGGCTTGTTTGAGGGGGTATTAGCCTTGGATTTTGGGACATAGTGATCCTGCCTCGAGTAGCCCCATTTCAATAGGTTTTAGCCTTCGATTTCTGAGGTTTTTGGTCTTGTCATATCCAAGCTCTTTTTAGTTGGTATTATGCTTAAATTTTATGGGAAAAATACTTTTCCCCCGAGCATGTTGAACTGGCTTGTTTGAGGGGGTATTAGCCTTGGATTTTGGGACATATTGATCCTGAATCGAGTAGCCCCATTTCTATAGGTATTAGCCTTCGATCTGTGACCTTTTTGGTATTGTCATATCCAAGCTCTTTTTAATTGGTATTAGGCTTACATTTTATGGGTAAAAGACTTTTCCCCCGAGCACGATTGAACTGGCTTGTTTGAGGGGGTATTAGCCTTGGATTTTTGGACATATTGATCTTGACTCGACTAGCCCCATTTCAATAGGTATTAGCCTTCGATTTGTGACCTTTTTGGTCTTGTCCTATCCAAGCTCTTTTTAGTTGCTATTATGCTTAAATTTTATGGGTAAAATACTTTTCCCCCGAGCATTATTGAACTGGCTTGTTTGAGGGGGTATTAGCCTTGGATTTTGGTACATATTGATCCTGGCTCGAGTAGCCGCATTTCAATAGGTATTAGCCTTCGATCTGTGACCTTTTTGGTCTTGTCATATCCAAGCTCTTTTTTGTTGGTATTATGTTTAAATTTTATGGGTAAAAGACTTTTCCCCCGAGCATGATTGAACTGGCTTGTTTGAGGGGGTATAAGCCTTGGATTTTGGGACATACTGATCCTGACTCGACTAGCCCCATTTCAATAGGTATTAGCCTTCGATCTGTGACCTTTTTGGTCTTGTCATATCCAAGCTCTTTTTAGTTGGTATTATGTTTAAATTTTATGGGTAAAATACTTTTCCCCCGAGCATTATTGAACTGGCTTGTTTGAGGGGGTATTAGCCTTGGATTTTGGTACATATTGATCCTGACTCGACTAGCCCCATTTCAATAGGTATTAGCCTTCGATTTGTGACCTTTTTGGTCTTGTCCTATCCAAGCTCTTTTTAGTTGGTATTATGTTTAAATTTTATGGGTAAAAGACTTTTCCCCCGAGAATGATTGAACTGGCTTGTTTCAGGGGCTATTAGCCTTGGAATTTGGGACATATTGATCCTGACTCGACTAGCCCCATTTCAATGGGTATTAGCCTTCGATTTCTGACCTTTTTGGTCTTGTCATATCCAAGCTCTTTTTAGTTGGTATTAGGCTTAGATTTTATGGGTAAAAGACTTTTCCCCCCGAGCATGATTGAACTGGCTTGTTTGAGGGGGTATTAGCCTTGGATTTTGGGACATATTGATCCTGACTCGAGTAGACCCATTTCAATGGGTATTAGCCTTAGATCTCTGACGTTTTTGGTCTTGTCCTATCCAAGCCCTTTTTAGTTGCTATTATGCTTACATTTTATGGGTAAAAGACTTTTCCCCCGAGCATGATTGAACTGGCTTGTTTGAGGGGGTATTAGCCTTGGATTTTGGGACATATTGATCCTGACTCGACTACCCCATTTGAATGGGTATTAGCCTTCGATTTCTGACGTTTTTGGTCTTGTCATATCCAAGCTCTTTTTAGTTGGTATTATGCTTAAATTTTATGGGTAAAAGACTTTTCCCTCGAGCATGATTGAACTGGCTTGTTTGAGGGGTATTAGCCTTGGATTTTGGGACATATTGATCCTGACTCGACTAGCCCCATTTCAATAGGTATTAGCCTTCGATTGTGACCTTTTTGGTCTTGTCATATCCAAGCTCTTTTTAGTTGGTATTATGCTTAAATTTTATGGGTAAAAGACTTTTCCCCCGAGCATGATTGAACTGGCTTGTTTGAGGGGGTATTAGCCTTGGATTTTGGGACATATTGATCCTGACTCGACTAGCCCCATTTCAATGGGTATTAGCCTTCGATTTCTGTGACCTTTTTGGTCTTGTCATATCCAAGCTCTTTTTAGTTGGTATTATGCTTAAATTTTATGGGTAAAAGACTTTTCCCCCGAGCATGATTGAACTGGCTTGATTAAGAGGGTATTAGCCTTGGATTTTGGGACATATTGATCCTGGCTCGAGTAGCCGCATTTCAATAGGTATTAGCCTTCGAGCTGTGACCTTTTTGGTCTTGTCATATCCAAGCTCTTTTTAGTTGGTATTATGCTTAAATTTTAGGGGTAAAATACTTTTCCTTCGAGCATGATTGAACTAGCTTGTTTAAGGGGGTATTAGCCCTGGATTTTGAGACATATTGATCCTGCCTCGACTAGCCCCATTTCAATGGGTATTAGCCTTCGATTTCTGACGTTTTTGGTCTTGTCATATCCAAGCTCTTTTTAGTTGGTATTATGCTTAAATTTTATGGGTAAAAGACTTTTCCCCCGAGCATGATTGAACTGGCTTGTTTGAGGGGGTATTAGCCTTGGATTTTGGGACATATTGATCCTGGCTCGAGTAGCTACATTTCAATAGGTATTAGCCTTCGATCTGTGACCTTTTTGGTCTTGTCATATCCAAGCTCTTTTTAGTTGGTATTATGCTTAAATTTTAGGGGTAAAATACTTTTCCCCCGAGCATGATTGAACTGGCTTGTTTGGGGGTATTAGCCTTGGATTTTGGGACATATTGATCCTGACTCGACTAGCCCCATTTCAATGGGTATTAGCCTTCGATTTCTGTGATTTTTGGTCTTGTCATATCCAAGCTCTTTTTAGTTGGTATTATGCTTAAATTTTATGGGTAAAAGACTTTTCCCCGAGCATGATTGAACTCGCTTGATTAAGGGGGTTTTAGCCTTGGATTTTGGGACATATTGATCCTGGCTCGAGTAGCCCATTTCAATAGGTTTTAGCCTTCGATCTGTGACCTTTTTGGTCTTGTCATATCCAAGCTCCTTTTAGTTGGTATTATGCTTAAATTTTATGGGTAAAATACTTTTCCCCCGAGCATGATTGAACTGGCTTGTTTAAGGGGTATTAGCCTTGGATTTTGGGACATATTGATCCTGACTCGAGTAGCCCCATTTCAATGGGTATTAGCCTTCGATTTCTGACCGTTTTTGGTCTTGTCATATCCAAGCTCTTTTTAGTTGGTATTATGCTTAAATTTTAGGGTAAAATACTTTTCCCCCGAGCATGATTGAACTGGATTGTTTGAGGGGGTATTAGCCTTGGATTTTGGGACATATTGATCCTGACTCGAGTAGCCCCATTTCAATAGGTATTAGCCTTCGATCTGTGACCTTTTTGGTCTTGTCATATCCAAGCTCTTTTTAGTTGGTATTAAGCTTAAATTTTATGGGTAAAAGACTTTTCCCCCGAGCATGATTGAACTGGCTTGTTTGAGGGGTATTAGCCTTGGATTTTGGGACATATTGATCCTGACTCGACTAGCCCCATTTCAATGGGTATTAGCCTTCGATCTTTGACCTTTTTGGTCTTGTCATATCCAAGCTCTTTTTAGTTGGTATTATGCTTAAATTTTATGGTAAAAGACTTTTCCCCCGAGCATGATGGAACTGGCTTTTTGAGGGGGTATTATCCTTGGATTTTGGGACATATTGATCCTGACTCGAGTAGCCCCATTTCAATAGGTATTAGCCTTCGATCTGTGACCTTTTTGGTCTTGTCATATCCAAGCTCTTTTTAGTTGGTATTATGCTTAAATTTTATGGGTAAAAGACTTTTCCCCCCGAGCATGATTGAACTGGCTTGTTTGAGGGGGTATTAGCCTTGGATTTTGGGACATATTGATCCTGACTCGACTAGCCCCATTTCAATGGGTATTAGCCTTCGATTTCTGACGTTTTGGTCTTGTCATATCCAAGCTCTTTTTAGTTGGTATTAGGTTTACATTTTATGGGTAAAAGAATTTTCCCCCGAGAATGATTGAACTGGCTTGTTTCAGGGGCTATTAGCCTTGGAATTTGGGACATATTGATCCTGACTCGACTAGCCCCATTTCAATGGGTATTAGCCTTCGATTTCTGATGTTTTTGGTCTTGTCATATCCAAGCCCTTTTTAGTTGGTATTAGGCTTATATTTTATGGGTAAAAGACTTTTCCCCCCGAGTATGATTGCACTGGCTTGTTTGAGGGGGTATTAGTCTTTGATTTTGGGACATATTGATCCTGACTCGACTACCCCATTTGAATGGGTATTAGCCTTCGATTTCTGATGTTTTTGGTCTTGTCATATCCAAGCTCTTTTTAGTTCGTATTATGCTTAAATTTTATGGGTAAAAGACTTTTCCCCCGAGCATGATTGAACTGGCTTGTTTGAGGGGTATTAGCCTTGGATTTTGGGACATACTGATCCTGACTCGACTAGCCCCATTTCAATAGGTATTAGCCTTCGATCTGTGACCTTTTTGGTCTTGTCATATCCAAGCTCTTTTTAGTTGGTATTATGCTTAAATTTTAGGGGTAAAATACTTTTCCCCCGAGCATGATTGAACTGGCTTGTTTGAGGGGGTATTAGCCTTGGATTTTGGGACATATTGATCCTGACTCGACTAGCCCCATTTCAATAGGTATTAGCCTTCGATTTTGACCTTGTCATATCCAAGCTCTTTTTAGTTGGTATTATGCTTAAATTTTATGGGTAAAAGACTTTTCCCCCGAGCATTATTGAACTGGCTTGTTTGAGGGTGTATTAGCCTTGGATTTTGGGACATATTAATCCTGACTCGACTAGCCCCATTTCAATGGGTATTTTCCTCCGGTCTTTGACCTTTTGGTCTTGTCATATCCAAGCCCTTTTTAGTTGGTATCAGACTTAAATTTTATGGGTAATAGCCTTTTACCACGGGCATGATTGACCTGGCTTGTTTGAGGGGGGTATTAGCCTTGGAATTTGGGATATATTGATCCTGACTCGACTAGCCCCATTTCACTGGGTATTAGCCTTTGATTTCTGACCTTTTTGGTCTTCTCATATCCAAGCCCTTTTTAGTTGGTATTAGACTTAGATTTTATGGGTAAAACACTTTTCCCCCGTAGCATGATTGAACTGGCTTGTTTGAGGGGGTATTAGCCTTGGATTTTGGGACATACTGATCCTGACTCGACTACCCCATTTGAATGGGTATTAGCCTTCGATTTCTGACGTTTTTGGTCTTGTCATATCCAAGCTCTTTTTAGTTGGTATTATGCTTAAATTTTATGGGTAAAAGACTTTTCCCCGAGCATGATTGAACTGGCTTGTTTGAGGGGTATTAGCCTTGGATTTTGGGACATATGGATCCTGGCTCGAGTAGCCGCATTTCAATAGGTATTAGACCTCGATCTGTGACCGTTTTTGTCTTGTCATATCCAAGCTCTTTTTAGTTGGTATTATGCTTAAATTTTAGGGGTAAAATACTTTTCCCCCGAGCATGATTGAACTAGCTTGTTTAAGGGGGTATTAGCCCTGGATTTTGGGACATATTGATCCTGACTCGAGTAGCCCCATTTCAATAGTTATTAGCCTTCGATCTGTGACCTTTTTGGTCATGTCATATCCAAGCTCTTTTTAGTTGGTATTATGCTTAAATTTTATGGGTAAAAGACTTTTCCCCCGAGCATGATTGAACTGGCTTGTTTGAGGGGGTTTTAGCCTTGGATTTGGGGACATATTGATCCTGGCTCGAGTAGCCGTATTTCAATAGGTATTAGCCTTCGATCTGTGACCTTTTTTGTCTTGTCATATCCAAGCCCTTTTTAGTTGGTATTATGCTTAAATTTTATGGGTAAACGACTTTTTCCCCGAGCATGATTGAACTGGCTTGATTAAGAGGGTATTAGCCTTGGATTTAGGGACATAGTGATCCTGACTCGACTAGCCCCATTTCAATGGGTATTAGCCTTCGATTTCTGACGTTTTTGGTCTTGTCATATCCAAGCTCTTTTTAGTTGGTATTATGCTTAAAATTTATGGGTAAAAGACTTTTCCCCCCCGAGCATGATTGAACTGGCTTGATTAAGGGGGTATTAGCATTGGATTTTGGGACATTGATCCTGGCTCGAGTAGCTACATTTCAATAGGTATTAGACTTCGATCTGTGACCTTTTTGGTCTTGTCATATCCAAGATCTTTTTAGTTGGTATTATGCTTAAATTTTAGGGGTAAAATACTTTTCCCCCGAGCATGATTTAACTGGCTTGTTTGATGGGGTATTAGTCTTTGATTTTGGGACATATTGATCCTGACTCGACTAGCCCCATTTCAATGGGTATTAGCCTTCGATTTCTGATGTTTTTGGTCTTGTCATATCCAAGCTCTTTTTAGTTGGTATTATGCTTAAATTTGATGGGTAAAAGACTTTTCCCCTGAGCATGATTGAACTCGCTTGATTAAGGGGGTTTTAGCCTTGGATTTTGGGACATATTGATCCTGGCTCGAGTAGCCCATTTCAATAGGTTTTAGCCTTCGATCTGTGACCTTTTTGGTCTTGTCATATCCAAGCTCCTTTTAATTGGTATTATGCTTAAATTTTATGGGTAAAGGACTTTTCCCTCGAGCATGATTGACCTGGCTTGATTAAGAGGGTATTAGCCTTGGATTTTGGGACATATTGATCCTGGCTCGAGTAGCCGCATTTCAATAGGTATTAGACTTCGATCTTTGACCGTTTTGGTCTTGTCATATCCAAGCTCTTTTTAGTTGGTATTATGCTTAAATTTTATGACTAAAGTACTTTTCCCCCGAGCATGATTGAACTGGATTGTTTGAGGGGGTGTTAGCGTTGGATTTTGGGACATATTGATCCTGACTCGAGTAGCCCCATTTCAAAAGGTATTAGCCTTCGATCTGTGACATTTTTGGTCTTGGCATATCCAAGCTCTTTTTAGTTGGTATTATGCTTAAATTTTATGGGTAAAAGACTTTTTCCCCGAGCATTATTGAACTGGCTTGTTTGAGGGTGTATTAGCCTTGGATTTTGGGACATATTAATCCTGACTCGACTAGCCCCATTTCAATGGGTATTAGCCTTCCTGGTTTTGGTCTTGTCATATCCAAGCTCTTTTTAGTTGGTATTATGCTTAAATTTTATGGGTAAAAGACTCTTCCCCCCGAGCTTGATTGAACTGGCTTGTTTGAGGGGGTATTAGCCTTGGATTTTGGGACATATTGATCCTGACTCGACTAGCCCCATTTCAATAGGTATTAGCCTTCGATCTGTGACCTTTTTGGTCTTGTCATATCCAAGCCCTTTTTAGTTGGTATTATGCTTAAATTTTATGGGTAAAACACTTTTCCCTCGAGAATGATTGAACTGGCTTCTTTGAGGGGGTATTAGATTGGATTTTGGGACATATTGATCCTGACTCGACTACCCCATTTCAATGGGTATTAGCCTTCGATTTCTGACGTTTTTGGTCTTGTCATATCCAAGCTCTTTTTAGTTGGTATTATGCTTAAATTTTATGGGTAAAAGACTTTTCCCCCGAGCATGATTGAACTGGCTTGTTTGAGGGGTATTAGCCTTGGAATTTGGGACATATTGATCCTGACTCGACTAGCCCCATTTCAATGGGTATTAGCCTTCGATTTCTGTGTTTTTGGTCTTGTCATATCCAAGCCCTTTTTAGTTGGTATTAGCTTAAATTTTATGGGTAAAACACTTTTCCCTCGAGAATGATTGAACTGGCTTGTTTGAGGGGGTATTAGCCTTGGATTTTGGGACATATTGATCCTGACTCGACTAGCCCCATTTCAATGGGTATTAGCCTTCGATTTCTGACCTTTTTGGTCTTGTCATATCCAAGCTCTTTTTAGTTGGTATTATGCTTAAATTTTATGGGTAAAAGACTTTTCCCCCGAGCATGATTGAACTGGCTTGTTTGAGGGGGTATTAGCCTTGGATTTTGGGACATACTGATCCTGACTCGACTAGCCCCATTTCAATGGGTATTAGCCTTCGATTTCTGACCTTTTTGGTCTTGTCATATCCAAGCTCTTTTTAGTTGGTATTATGCTTAAATTTTATGGGTAAAAGACTTTTCCCCCGAGCATGATTGAACTAGCTTGTTTAAGGGGGTATTAGCCTTGGATTTTGGGACATATTGATCCTGACTCGAGTAGCCCCATTTCAATAGGTATTAGCCTTCGATCTGTGACCTTTTTGGTCTTGTCATATCCAAGCTCTTTTTAGTTGGTATTATGCTTAAATTTTATGGGTAAAAGACTTTTCCCCCGAGCATGATTGAACTGGCTTGTTTGAGGGGGTATTAGCCTTGGATTTTGGGACATATTGATCCTGACTCGAGTAGCCCCATTTCAATGGGTATTAGCCTTCCGGTTTTGGTCTTGTCATATCCAAGCCCTTTTTAGTTGGTATTAGGATTGAATTTTATTGGTAATAGACTTTTCCCTCGAGCAGGATTGAACTGGCTTGTTTGAGGGGGTATTAGCCTTGGATTTGGGACATATTGATCCTGACTCGACTAGCCCCATTTCAATGGGTATTAGCCTTCGATTTCTGACGTTTTTGGTCTTGTCATATCCAAGCCCTTTTTAGTTGGTATTATGCTTAAATTTTATGGGTAAAAGACTTTTCCCCCGAGCATGATTGAACTGGCTTGTTTGAGGGGGTATTAGCCTTGGATTTTGGGACATATTGATCCTGACTCGACTACCCCATTTCAATGGGTATTAGCCTTCGATTTCTGACGTTTTTGGTCTTGTCATATCCAAGCTCTTTTTAGTTGGTATTATGCTTAAATTTTATGGGTAAAATACTTTTCCCCCGAGCATGATTGAACTAACTTGTTTCAGGGGGTATTAGCCTTGGATTTTGGGACATATTGATCCTGACTCGAGTAGCCCCATTTCAATAGGTATTAGCCTTCGATCTGTGACCGTTTTTGGTCTTGTCAAATCCAAGCTCTTTTTAGTTGGTATTATGCTTAAATTTTATGGGTAAAATACTTTTCCCCCGAGCATGATTGAACTGGCTTGATTAAGGGGGTATTAGCCTTGGATTTTGGGACATATTGATCCTGACTCGAGTAGCCGCATTTCAATAGGTATTAGCCTTCGATCTGTGACCTTTTTGGTCTTGTCAAATCCAAGCTCTTTTTAGTTGGTATTATGCTTAAATTTTATGGGTAAAAGACTTTTCCCCCGATAATGATTGAACTGGCTTGTTTAAGGGGGTATTAGCCTTGGATTTTGGGACATATTGATCCTGGCTCGAGTAGCCGCATTTCAATAGGTATTAGCCTTTGATTTCTGACCTTCTTATTCTTTTCATATCCAAGCCCTTTTTAATTGGTATTAGGCTTAGATTTTATGGGTAAAAGACTTTTCCCCCCGAGCATGATTGAACTGGCTTGATTAAGAGGGTATTAGCCTTGGATTTTGGGACATATTGATCCTGACTCGACTAGCCCCATTTCAATGGGTATTAGCCTTCGATTTCTGACGTTTTTGGTCTTGTCATATCCAAGCTCTTTTTAGTTGGTATTATGCTTAAATTTTATGGGTAAAAGACTTTTCCCCCGAGCATGATTGAACTGGCTTGATTAAGGGGGTATTAGCCTTGGATTTTGGGACATATTGATCCTGGCTCGAGTAGCCCCATTTCAATAGGTATTAGCCTTCGATCTGTGACCTTTTTGGTCTTGTCATATCCAAGCTCTTTTTAGTTGGTATTATGCTTAAATTTTAGGGGTAAAATACTTTTCCCCCGAGCATGATTGAACTGGCTTGTTTGAGGGGGTATTAGCCTTGGATTTTGGGACATATTGATCCTGACTCGACTAGCCCCATTTCAATGGGTATTAGCCTTCGATTTCTGTGTTTTTGGTCTTGTCATATCCAAGCTCTTTTTAGTTGGTATTATGCTTAAATTTTATGGGTAAAAGACTTTTCCCCCGAGCATGATTGAACTCGCTTGATTAAGGGGGTATTAGCCTTGGATTTTGGGACATATTGATCCTGGCTCGAGTAGCCCATTTCAATAGGTTTTAGCCTTCGATCTGTGACCTTTTTGGTCTTGTCATATCCAAGCTCCTTTTTAGTTGGTATTATGCTTAAATTTTATGGGTAAAAGACTTTTCCCCGAGCATGATTGAACTGGCTTGATTAAGAGGGTATTAGCCTTGGATTTTGGGACATATTGATCCTGACTCGACTAGCCCATTTCAATGGGTATTAGCCTTCGATTTCTGACCGTTTTTGGTCTTGTCATATCCAAGCTCTTTTTAGTTGGTATTATGCTTAAATTTTATGGGTAAAAGACTTTTCCCCCGAGCATGATTGAACTGGCTTGTTTGAGGGGGTGTTAGCCTTGGATTTTGGGACATATTGATCCTGACTCGAGTAGCCCCATTTCAAAGGTATTAGCCTTCGATCTGTGACCTTTTTGGTCTTGTCATATCCAAGCTCTTTTTAGTTGGTATTATGCTTAAATTTTATGGGTAAAAGACTTTTCCCCCGAGCATGATTGAACTGGCTTGTTTGAGGGGGTATTAGCCTTGGATTTTGGGACATATTGATCCTGACTCGACTAGCCCCATTTCAATGGGTATTTTCCTCCGGTGTTTGACCTTGTCATATCCAAGCCCTTTTTAGTTGGTATCAGACTTAAATTTTATGGGTAAAAGACTTTTCCCCGAGCATGATTGAACTGGCTTGTTTGAGGGGGTATTAGCCTTGGATTTTGGGACATATTGATCCTGACTCGACTAGCCCCATTTCAATGGGTATTAGCCTTCGATTTCTGACCTTTTTGGTCTTGTCATATCCAAGCCCTTTTTAGTTGGTATTAGGCTTAAATTTTATGGGTAAAAGACTTTTCCCCTCGAGCATGATTGAACTGGCTTGATTAAGGGGGTATTAGCCTTGGATTTTGGGACATATGATCCTGACTCGACTACCCCATTTCAATAGGTATTAGCCTTCGATTTCTGACGTTTTTGGTCTTGTCATATCCAAGCTCTTTTTAGTTGGTATTATGCTTAAATTTTATGGGTAAAGTACTTTTCCCCCGAGCATGATTGAACTGGCTTGTTTGAGGGGGTATTAGCCTTGGATTTTGGGACATATTGATCCTGACTCGAGTAGCCCCATTTCAATAGGTATTAGCCTTCGGTGTTTGGTCTTGTCATATCCAAGCCCTTTTTAGTTGGTATTATGCTTAAATTTTATGGGTAAAAGACTTTTCCCCCGAGCATGATTGAACTGGCTTGTTTGAGGGGGTATTAGCCTTGGATTTTGGGACATATTGATCCTGACTCGACTAGCCCCATTTCAATGGGTATTAGCCTTCGATTTCTGACCTTTTTGGTCTTGTCATATCCAAGCCCTTTTTAGTTGGTATTAGGCTTAAATTTTATGGGTAAAAGACTTTTCCCCCGAGCATGATTGAACTGGCTTGTTTGAGGGGGTATTAGCCTTGGATTTTGGGACATATTGATCCTGACTCGACTACCCCATTTCAATGGGTATTAGCCTTCGATTTCTGACCTTTTTGGGCATGACATATCCAAGACCTTTTTAGTTGGTATTATGCTTAAATTTTATGGGTAAAAGACTTTTCCCCCGAGCATGATTGAACTGGCTTGTTTGAGGGGGTATTAGCCTTGGATTTTGGGACATATGATCCTGACTCGACTAGCCCCATTTCAATAGGTATTAGCCTTCGATTTCTGACCGTTTTTGGTCTTGTCATATCCAAGCTCTTTTTAGTTGGTATTATGCTTAAATTTTATGGGTAAAAGACTTTTCCCCCGAGCATGATTGAACTGGCTTGTTTAAGGGGTATTAGCCTTGGATTTTGGGACATATTGATCCTGACTCGAGTAGCCCCATTTCAATAGGTATTAGCCTTCGATCTGACCTTTTTGGTCTTGTCATATCCAAGCCCTTTTTAGTTGGTATTATGCTTAAATTTTATGGGTAAAAGACTTTTCCCCCGAGCATGATTGAACTGGCTTGTTTGAGGGGGTATTAGCCTTGGATTTTGGGACATATTGATCCTGACTCGAGTAGCCCCATTTCAATGGGTATTAGCCTTCGATTTCTGACCTTTTTGGTCTTGTCATATCCAAGCCCTTTTTAGTTGGTATTATGCTTAAATTTTATGGGTAAAAGACTTTTCCCCCGAGCATGATTGAACTGGCTTGTTTGAGGGGGTATTAGCCTTGGATTTTGGGACATATTGATCCTGACTCGAGTAGACCCATTTCAATGGGTATTAGCCTTAGATCTCTGACGTTTTTGGTCTTGTCATATCCAAGCCCTTTTTAGTTGGTATTATGCTTAAATTTTATGGGTAAAAGACTTTTCCCCCGAGCATGATTGAACTGGCTTGTTTGAGGGGGTATTAGCCTTGGATTTTGGGACATATTGATCCTGACTCGACTAGCCCCATTTCAATGGGTATTAGCCTTCGATTTCTGACGTTTTTGGTCTTGTCATATCCAAGCTCTTTTTAGTTGGTATTATGCTTAAATTTTATGGGTAAAAGACTTTTCCCCCGAGCATGATTGAACTGGCTTGATTAAGAGGGTATTAGCCTTGGATTTTGGGACATATTGATCCTGGCTCGAGTAGCCCCATTTCAATAGGTATTAGCCTTCGATCTGTGACCTTTTTGGTCTTGTCATATCCAAGCTCTTTTTAGTTGGTATTATGCTTAAATTTTATGGGTAAAAGACTTTTCCCCCGAGCATGATTGAACTGGCTTGTTTGAGGGGGTATTAGCCTTGGATTTTGGGACATATTGATCCTGGCTCGAGTAGCCCCATTTCAATAGCTATTAGCCTTCGATTTCTGATGTTTTTGGTCTTGTCATATCCAAGCCCTTTGTAGTTGGTATTAGGCTTAGATTTTATGGGTAAAAGACTTTTCCCCCGAGCATGATTGAACTGGCTTGTTTGAGGGGGTATTAGTCTTTGATTTTGGGACATATTGATCCTGACTCGACTAGCCCCATTTCAATGGGTATTAGCCTTCGATTTCTGACGTTTTTGGTCTTGTCATATCCAAGCCCTTTTTAGTTGGTATTAGGCTTAGATTTTATGGGTAAAAGACTTTTCCCCCGAGCATGATTGAACTGGCTTGTTTGAGGGGGTATTAGCCTTGGATTTTGGGACATATTGATCCTGACTCGACTAGCCCCATTTCAATGGGTATTAGCCTTCGATTTCTGACGTTTTTGGTCTTGTCATATCCAAGCTCTTTTTAGTTGGTATTATGCTTAAATTTTATGGGTAAAAGACTTTTCCCCCGAGCATGATTGAACTGGCTTGATTAAGGGGGTATTAGCCTTGGATTTTGGGACATATTGATCCTGGCTCGAGTAGCCCCATTTCAATAGGTATTAGCCTTCGATCTGTGACCTTTTTGGTCTTGTCATATCCAAGCTCTTTTTAGTTGGTATTATGCTTAAATTTTATGGGTAAAAGACTTTTCCCCCGAGCATGATTGAACTGGCTTGTTTAAGGGGGTATTAGCCTTGGATTTTGGGACATATTGATCCTGACTCGAGTAGCCCCATTTCAATAGGTATTAGCCTTCGATCTGTGACCTTTTTGGTCTTGTCATATCCAAGCTCTTTTTAGTTGGTATTATGCTTAAATTTTATGGGTAAAAGACTTTTCCCCCGAGCATGATTGAACTGGCTTGTTTGAGGGGGTATTAGCCTTGGATTTTGGGACATATTGATCCTGACTCGACTACCCCATTTCAATGGGTATTAGCCTTCGATTTCTGACGTTTTTGGTCTTGTCATATCCAAGCTCTTTTTAGTTGGTATTATGCTTAAATTTTATGGGTAAAAGACTTTTCCCCCGAGCATGATTGAACTGGCTTGTTTGAGGGGGTATTAGCCTTGGATTTTGGGACATATTGATCCTGACTCGACTAGCCCCATTTCAATAGGTATTAGCCTTCGATCTGTGACCTTTTTGGTCTTGTCATATCCAAGCTCTTTTTAGTTGGTATTATGCTTAAATTTTATGGGTAAAAGACTTTTCCCCCGAGCATGATTGAACTGGCTTGATTAAGAGGGTATTAGCCTTGGATTTTGGGACATATTGATCCTGACTCGAGTAGCCCCATTTCAATAGGTATTAGCCTTCGATCTGTGACCTTTTTGGTCTTGTCATATCCAAGCTCTTTTTAGTTGGTATTATGCTTAAATTTTATGGGTAAAAGACTTTTCCCCCGAGCATGATTGAACTGGCTTGTTTGAGGGGGTATTAGCCTTGGATTTTGGGACATATTGATCCTGCTCGAGTAGCCGCATTTCAATAGGTATTAGCCTTTGATTTCTGACCTTTTTAGTCTTGTCATATCCAAGCCCTTTTTAGTTGGTATTAGGCTTAAATTTTATGGGTAAAAGACTTTTCCCCGAGCATGATTGAACTGGCTTGTTTGAGGGGGTATTAGCCTTGGATTTTGGGACATATTGATCCTGACTCGACTAGCCCCATTTCAATGGGTATTAGCCTTCGATTTCTGACGTTTTTGGTCTTGTCATATCCAAGCTCTTTTTAGTTGGTATTATGCTTAAATTTTATGGGTAAAAGACTTTTCCCCCGAGCATGATTGAACTGGCTTGTTTAAGGGGGTATTAGCCTTGGATTTTGGGACATACTGATCCTGACTCGACTAGCCCCATTTCAATAGGTATTAGCCTTCGATCTGTGACCTTTTTGGTCTTGTCATATCCAAGCTCTTTTTAGTTGGTATTATGCTTAAATTTTAGGGGTAAAATACTTTTCCCCCGAGCATGATTGAACTAGCTTGTTTAAGGGGGTATTAGCCCTGGATTTTGGGACATATTGATCCTGACTCGAGTAGCCCCATTTCAATAGGTATTAGCCTTCGATCTGTGACCTTTTTGGTCATGTCATATCCAAGCTCTTTTTAGTTGGTATTATGCTTAAATTTTATGGGTAAAAGACTTTTCCCCCGAGCATGATTGAACTGGCTTGTTTGAGGGGGTTTTAGCCTTGGAATTTGGGACATATTGATCCTGGCTCGAGTAGCCGTATTTCAATAGGTATTAGCCTTCGATTTCTGAGGTTTTTGGTCTTGTCATATCCAATCCCTTTTTAGATGGTAATAGGCTCAAATTTTATGGGTAAAAGACTTTTCACCCGAGCATGATTGAACTGGCTTGATTAAGAGGTTATTAGCCTTGGATTTAGGGACATATTGATCCTGACTCGACTAGCCCCATTTCAATGGGTATTAGCCTTCGATTTCTGACGTTTTTGGTCTTGTCATATCCAAGCTCTTTTTAGTTGGTATTATGCTTAAATTTTATGGGTAAAAGACTTTTCCCCCCCGAGCATGATTGAACTGGCTTGATTAAGGGGGTATTAGCATTGGATTTTGGGACATTGATCCTGGCTCGAGTAGCTACATTTCAATAGGTATTAGACTTCGATCTGTGACCTTTTTGGTCTTGTCATATCCAAGCTCTTTTTAGTTGGTATTATGCTTAAATTTTAGGGGTAAAATACTTTTCCCCCGAGCATGATTGAACTAGCTTGTTTAAGGGGGTATTAGCCCTGGATTTTGGGACATATTGATCCTGACTCGAGTAGCCCCATTTCAATAGGTATTAGCCTTCGATCTGTGACCTTTTTGGTCTTGTCATATCCAAGCTCTTTTTAGTTGGTATTATGCTTAAATTTTATGGGTAAAAGACTTTTCCCCCGAGCATGATTGAACTGGCTTGTTTGAGGGGGTATTAGCCTTGGATTTTGGGACATATTGATCCTGACTCGACTAGCCCCATTTCAATGGGTATTAGCCTTCGATTTCTGACGTTTTTGGTCTTGTCATATCCAAGCCTTTTTAGTTGGTATTATGCTTAAATTTTATGGGTAAACGACTTTTTCCCCGAGCATGATTGAACTGGCTTGATTAAGAGGGTATTAGCCTTGGATTTAGGGACATATTGATCCTGACTCGACTAGCCCCATTTCAATGGGTATTAGCCTTCGATTTCTGACGTTTTTGGTCTTGTCATATCCAAGCTCTTTTTAGTTGGTATTATGCTTAAATTTTATGGGTAAAAGACTTTTCCCCCCCGAGCATGATTGAACTGGCTTGATTAAGGGGGTATTAGCATTGGATTTTGGGACATTGATCCTGGCTCGAGTAGCTACATTTCAATAGGTATTAGACTTCGATCTGTGACCTTTTTGGTCTTGTCATATCCAAGCTCTTTTTAGTTGGTATTATGCTTAAATTTTAGGGGTAAAATACTTTTCCCCCGAGCATGATTGAACTAGCTTGTTTAAGGGGGTATTAGCCCTGGATTTTGGGACATATTGATCCTGACTCGAGTAGCCCCATTTCAATAGGTATTAGCCTTCGATCTGTGACCTTTTTGGTCTCGTCATATCCAAGCTCTTTTTAGTTTGTATTATGCTTAAATTTCATGATTAAAATACTTTTCCCCCGAGCATGATTGAACTGACTTGTTTGAGGGGGTATTAGCCTTGGATTTTGGGACATACTGATCCTGACTTGACTACCCCATTTGAATGGGTATTAGCCTTCGATTTCTGACGTTTTTGGTCTTGTCATATCCAAGCTCTTTTTAGTTGGTATTATGCTTAAATTTTATGGGTAAAAGACTTTTCCCCGAGCATGATTGAACTGGCTTGATTAAGAGGGTATTAGCCTTGGATTTTGGGACATAGTGATCCTGACTCGAGTAGCCCATTTCAATGGTATTAGCCTTCGATTGTGACCGTTTTGGTCTTGTCATATCCAAGCTCTTTTTAGTTGGTATTATGCTTAAATTTTATGGGTAAAAGACTTTTTCCCCCCGAGCATGATTGAACTGGCTTGATTAAGGGGGTATTAGCATTGGATTTTGGTACATTGATCCTGGCTCGAGTAGCTACATTTCAATAGGTATTAGACTTCGATCTGTGACCTTTTTGGTCTTGTCATATCCAAGCTCTTTTTAGTTGGTATTATGCTTAAATTTTAGGGGTAAAATACTTTTCCCCCGAGCATGATTGAACTAGCTTGTTTAAGGGGGTATTAGCCCTGGATTTTGGGACATATTGATCCTGACTCGAGTAGCCCCATTTCAATAGGTATTAGCCTTCGATCTGTGACCTTTTTGGTCTTGTCATATCCAAGCTCTTTTTAGTTTGTATTATGCTTAAATTTCATGATTAAAATACTTTTCCCCCGAGCATGATTGAACTGGCTTGTTTGAGGGGGTATTAGCCTTGGATTTTGGGACATACTGATCCTGACTCGACTACCCCATTTGAATGGGTATTAGCCTTCGATTTCTGACGTTTTTGGTCTTGTCATATCCAAGCTCTTTTTAGTTGGTATTATGCTTAAATTTTATGGGTAAAGGACTTTTCCCTCGAGCATGATTGACCTGGCTTGATTAAGAGGGTATTAGCCTTGGATTTTGGGACATATTGATCCTGGCTCGAGTAGCCGCATTTCAATTGGTATTAGACTTCGATATGTGACCGTTTTGGTCTTGTCATATCCAAGCTCTTTTTAGTTGGTATTATGCTTAAATTTTATGGGTAAAAGACTTTTCCCCCCGAGCATGATTGAACTGGCTTGATTAAGGGGGTATTAGCATTGGATTTTGGGACATTGATCCTGGCTCGAGTAGCTACATTTCAATAGGTATTAGACTTCGATCTGTGACCTTTTTGGTCTTGTCATATCCAAGCTCTTTTTAGTTGGTATTATGCTTAAATTTTAGGGGTAAAATACTTTTCCCCCGAGCATGATTGAACTAGCTTGTTTAAGGGGGTATTAGCCCTGGATTTTGGGACATATTGATCCTGACTCGAGTAGCCCCATTTCAATAGGTATTAGCCTTCGATCTGTGACCTTTTTGGTCTTGTCATATCCAAGCTCTTTTTAGTTTGTATTATGCTTAAATTTCATGATTAAAATACTTTTCCCCCGAGCATGATTGAACTGGCTTGTTTGAGGGGGTATTAGCCTTGGATTTTGGGACATACTGATCCTGACTCGACTACCCCATTTGAATGGGTATTAGCCTTCGATTTCTGACGTTTTTGGTCTTGTCATATCCAAGCTCTTTTTAGTTGGTATTATGCGTAAATTTTATGGGTAAAGGACTTTTCCCTCGAGCATGATTGACCTGGCTTGATTAAGAGGGTATTAGCCTTGGATTTTGGGACATATTGATCCTGGCTCGAGTAGCCGCATTTCAATAGGTATTAGACTTCGATCTGTGACCGTTTTGGTCTTGTCATATCCAAGCTCTTTTTAGTTGGTATTATGCTTAAATTTTATGGGTAAAAGACTTTTCCCCCCGAGCATGATTGAACTGGCTTGATTAAGGGGGTATTAGCTTGGATTTTGGGACATATTGATCCTGGCTCGAGTAGCCGCATTTCAATAGGTATTAGACTTCGATCTGTGACCGTTTTGGTCTTGTCATATCCAAGCTCTTTTTAGTTGGTATTATGCTTAAATTTTATGACTAAAGTACTTTTCCCCCGAGCATGATTGAACTGGATTGTTTGAGGGGGTATTAGCGTTGGATTTTGGGACATATTGATCCTGACTCGAGTAGCCCCATTTCAAAAGGTATTAGCCTTCGATCTGTGACCTTTTTGGTCTTGGCATATCCAAGCTCTTTTTAGTTGGTATTATGCTTAAATTTTATGGGTAAAAGACTTTTCCCCCGAGCATTATTGAACTGGCTTGTTTGAGGGGGTATTAGCCTTGGATTTTGGGACATATTGATCCTGACTCGACTACCCCATTTGAATGGGTATTAGCCTTCGATTTCTGACGTTTTTGGTCTTGTCATATCCAAGCTCTTTTTAGTTGGTATTATGCTTAAATTTTATGGGTAAAAGACTTTTCCCTCGAGCATGATTGAACTGGCTTGTTTAAGAGGGTATTAGCCTTGGATTTTGGGACATATTGATCCTGGCTCGAGTACCCATTTCAATAGGTATTAGACTTCGATCTGTGACCGTTTTGGTCTTGTCATATCCAAGCTCTTTTTAGTTGGTATTATGCTTAAATTTTATGACTAAAGTACTTTTCCCCCGAGCATGATTGAACTGGATTGTTTGAGGGGGTATTAGCGTTGGATTTTGGGACATATTGATCCTGACTCGAGTAGCCCCATTTCAAAAGGTATTAGCCTTCGATCTGTGACCTTTTTGGTCTTGGCATATCCAAGCTCTTTTTAGTTGGTATTATGCTTAAATTTTATGGGTAAAAGACTTTTCCCCCGAGCATTATTGAACTGGCTTGTTTGAGGGTGTATTAGCCTTGGATTTTGGGACATATTAATCCTGACTCGACTAGCCCCATTTCAATGGGTATTTTCCTCCGGTCTTTGACCTTGTCATATCCAAGCCCTTTTTAGTTGGTATCAGACTTAAATTTTATGGGTAATAGCCTTTTACCACGGGCATGATTGAACTGGCTTGTTTGAGGGGGTATTAGCCTTGGAATTTGGGACATATTGATCCTGACTCGACTACCCCATTTGAATGGGTATTAGCCTTCGATTTCTGACGTTTTTGGTCTTGTCATATCCAAGCTCTTTTTAGTTGGTATTAGGTTTACATTTTATGGGTAAAAGAATTTTCCCCCGAGAATGATTGAACTGGCTTGTTTCAGGGGCTATTAGCCTTGGAATTTGGGACATATTGATCCTGACTCGAGTAGCCCATTTCAATGGGTATTAGCCTTCGATCTGATGTGTTTGGTCTTGTCATATCCAAGCCCTTTTTAGTTGGTATTAGGCTTAAATTTTATGGGTAAAAGACTTTTCCCCCCGAGCATGATTGAACTGGCTTGTTTGAGGGGGTATTAGCCTTGGATTTTGGGACATATTGATCCTGACTCGACTAGCCCCATTTCAATGGGTATTAGCCTTCGATTTCTGTGTTTTTGGTCTTGTCATATCCAAGCTCTTTTTAGTTGGTATTATGCTTAAATTTTATGGGTAAAAGACTTTTCCCCCGAGCATGATTGAACTGGCTTGTTTGAGGGGGTATTAGCCTTGGATTTTGGGACATATTGATCCTGACTCGACTAGCCCCATTTCAATAGGTATTAGCCTTCGATCTGTGACCTTTTTGGTCTTGTCATATCCAAGCTCTTTTTAGTTGGTATTATGCTTAAATTTTATGGGTAAAAGACTTTTCCCCCGAGCATGATTGAACTGGCTTGTTTAAGGGGGTATTAGCCTTGGATTTTGGGACATATTGATCCTGACTCGAGTAGCCCCATTTCAATAGGTATTAGCCTTCGATCTGTGACCTTTTTGGTCTTGTCATATCCAAGCTCTTTTTAGTTGGTATTATGCTTAAATTTTATGGGTAAAAGACTTTTCCCCCGAGCATGATTGAACTGGCTTGTTTGAGGGGGTATTAGCCTTGGATTTTGGGACATATTGATCCTGACTCGACTAGCCCCATTTCAATGGGTATTAGCCTTCGATTTCTGATGTTTTTGGTCTTGTCATATCCAAGCCCTTTTTAGTTGGTATTATGCTTAAATTTTATGGGTAAAAGACTTTTCCCCCGAGCATGATTGAACTGGCTTGTTTGAGGGGTATTAGCCTTGGATTTTGGGACATATTGATCCTGACTCGACTAGCCCCATTTCAATAGGTATTAGCCTTCGATTTCTGACCTTTTTGGTCTTGTCATATCCAAGCTCTTTTTAGTTGGTATTATGCTTAAATTTTATGGGTAAAAGACTTTTCCCCCGAGGATGATTGAACTGGCTTGTTTAAGGGGCTATTAGCCTTTGATTTTGGGACATATTGATCCTGACTCGACTAGCCCCATTTCAATAGGTATTAGCCTTCGATCTGTGACCTTTTTGGTCTTGTCATATCCAAGCTCTTTTTAGTTGGTATTATGCTTAAATTTTATGGGTAAAAGACTTTTCCCCCGAGCATGATTGAACTGGCTTGTTTAAGGGGGTATTAGCCTTGGATTTTGGGACATATTGATCCTGGCTCGAGTAGCCGCATTTCAATAGGTATTAGCCTTCGATCTGTGACCTTTTTGGTCTTGTCATATCCAAGCTCTTTTTAGTTGGTATTATGCTTAAATTTTATGGGTAAAAGACTTTTCCCCCGAGCATGATTGAACTGGCTTGTTTGAGGGGGTATTAGCCTTGGATTTTGGGACATATTGATCCTGACTCGACTAGCCCCATTTCAATGGGTATTAGCCTTCGATTTCTGATGTTTTTGGTCTTGTCATATCCAAGCTCTTTTTAGTTGGTATTATGCTTAAATTTTATGGGTAAAAGACTTTTCCCCCGAGCATGATTGAACTGGCTTGTTTGAGGGGTATTAGCCTTGGATTTTGGGACATATTGATCCTGACTCGACTAGCCCCATTTCAATAGGTATTAGCCTTCGATCTGTGACCTTTTTGGTCTTGTCATATCCAAGCTCTTTTTAGTTGGTATTATGCTTAAATTTTATGGGTAAAATACTTTTCCCCCGAGCATGATTGAACTGGCTTGTTTAAGGGGGTATTAGCCTTGGATTTTGGGACATATTGATCCTGACTCGAGTAGCCCCATTTCAATAGGTATTAGCCTTCGATCTGTGACCTTTTTGGTCTTGTCATATCCAAGCTCTTTTTAGTTGGTATTATGCTTAAATTTTATGGGTAAAAGACTTTTCCCCCGAGCATGATTGAACTGGCTTGTTTGAGGGGGTTTTAGCCTTGGATTTGGGGACATATTGATCCTGGCTCGAGTAGCCGTATTTCAATAGGTATTAGCCTTCGATCTGTGACCTTTTTTGTCTTGTCATATCCAAGCCCTTTTTAGTTGGTATTATGCTTAAATTTTATGGGTAAACGACTTTTTCCCCGAGCATGATTGAACTGGCTTGATTAAGAGGGTATTAGCCTTGGATTTTGGGACATATTGATCCTGCCTCGAGTAGCCTCATTTCAATAGGTATTAGCCTTCGATTTCTGAGGTTTTTGGTCTTGTCATATCCAAGCCCTTTTTAGTTGGTATTATGCTTAAATTTTATGGGTAAAAGACTTTTCCCCCGAGCATGATTGAACTGGCTTGATTAAGAGGGTATTAGCCTTGGATTTTGGGACATATTGATCCTGACTCGAGTAGCCCCATTTCAATAGGTATTAGCCTTCGATTTCTGACCTTTTTGGTCTTGTCATATCCAAGCTCTTTTTAGTTGGTATTATGCTTAAATTTTATGGGTAAAAGACTTTTCCCCCGAGCATGATTGAACTGGCTTGTTTGAGGGGGTATTAGCCTTGGATTTTGGGACATATTGATCCTGACTCGAGTAGCCCCATTTCAATAGGTATTAGCCTTCGATCTGTGACCTTTTTGGTCTTGTCATATCCAAGCTCTTTTTAGTTGGTATTATGCTTAAATTTTATGGGTAAAAGACTTTTCCCCCGAGCATGATTGAACTGGCTTGTTTGAGGGGGTATTAGCCTTGGATTTTGGGACATATTGATCCTGACTCGACTAGCCCCATTTCAATGGGTATTAGCCTTCGATTTCTGATGTTTTTGGTCTTGTCATATCCAAGCTCTTTTTAGTTGGTATTATGCTTAAATTTTATGGGTAAAAGACTTTTCCCCGAGCATGATTGAACTGGCTTGATTAAGGGGGTATTAGCCTTGGATTTTGGGACATATTGATCCTGACTCGAGTAGCCCCATTTCAATAGGTATTAGCCTTCGATCTGTGACCTTTTTGGTCTTGTCATATCCAAGCTCTTTTTAGTTGGTATTATGCTTAAATTTTAT
This sequence comes from Salix arbutifolia, assembly GCA_025169955.1. Lineage (NCBI taxonomy): Eukaryota > Viridiplantae > Streptophyta > Magnoliopsida > Malpighiales > Salicaceae > Salix > Salix arbutifolia. Next base: position 73,622 of record CM045910.1, on the reverse strand, counting down.
GGGTAAAAGACTTTTCCCCCGAGCATGATTGAACTGGCTTGATTAAGAGGGTATTAGCCTTGGATTTTGGGACATATTGATCCTGACTCGAGTAGCCGCATTTCAATAGGTATTAGCCTTCGATCTTGACCGTTTTGGTCTTGTCATATCCAAGCTCTTTTTAGTTGGTATTATGCTTAAATTTTATGGGTAAAAGACTTTTCCCCCGAGCATGATTGAACTGGCTTGTTTGAGGGGGTATTAGCCTTGGATTTTGGGACATATTGATCCTGACTCGAGTAGCCCCATTTCAAAGGTATTAGCCTTCGATCTGTGACCTTTTTGGTCTTGTCATATCCAAGCTCTTTTTAGTTGGTATCATGCTTAAATTTTATGGGTAAAATACTTTTCGCCCGAGCATGATTGAACTGGCTTGATTGAGGGGGTATTAGCCTTGGATTTTCGGACATATTGATCCTTACTCGACTAGCCCCATTTCAATGGGTATTAGCCTTCGATTTTGACCTTGTCATATCCAAGCTCTTTTTAGTTGGTATTATGCTTAAATTTTATGGGTAAAAGACTTTTCCCCCGAGCATGATTTAACTGGCTTGTTTGAGGGGGTATTAGCCTTGGATTTTGGGACATATTGATCCTGACTCGAGTAGCCCCATTTCAATGGGTATTAGCCTTCAATTTCTGACGATTTTGGGCTTGTCATATCCAAGCTCTTTTTAGTTGGTATTATGATTACATTTTATGGGTAAAAGACTTTTCCCCCGAGCATGATTGACCTGGCTTGATTAAGAGGGTATTAGCCTTGGATTTTGGGACATATTGATCCTGACTCGACTACCCCATTTCAATAGGTATTAGCCTTCGATTTCTGACCGTTTTTGGTCTTGTCATATCCAAGCTCTTTTTAGTTGGTATTATGCTTAAATTTTATGGGTAAAAGACTTTTCCCCCCGAGCATGATTGAACTGGCTTGTTTGAGGGGGTATTAGCCTTGGATTTTGGGACATATTGATCCTGACTCGAGTAGACCCATTTCAATGGGTATTAGCCTTCGATCTGTGTTTTTGGTCTTGTCATATCCAAGCCCTTTTTAGTTGGTATTATGCTTAAATTTTATGGGTAAAAGACTTTTCCCCCGAGCATGATTGAACTGGCTTGTTTGAGGGGGTATTAGCCTTGGATTTTGGGACATATTGATCCTGACTCGACTACCCCATTTGAATGGGTATTAGCCTTCGATTTCTGACGTTTTTGGTCTTGTCATATCCAAGCTCTTTTTAGTTGGTATTATGCTTAAATTTTATGGGTAAAAGACTTTTCCCCCGAGCATGATTGAACTGGCTTGTTTGAGGGGTATTAGCCTTGGATTTTGGGACATACTGATCCTGACTCGACTAGCCCCATTTCAATAGGTATTAGCCTTCGATCTGTGACCTTTTTGGTCTTGTCATATCCAAGCTCTTTTTAGTTGGTATTATGCTTAAATTTTATGGGTAAAAGACTTTTCCCCCGAGCATGATTGAACTGGCTTGTTTAAGGGGGTATTAGCCTTGGATTTTGGGACATATTGATCCTGACTCGAGTAGCCCCATTTCAATAGGTATTAGCCTTCGATCTGTGACCTTTTTGGTCTTGTCATATCCAAGCTCTTTTTAGTTGGTATTATGCTTAAATTTTATGGGTAAAAGACTTTTCCCCCGAGCATGATTGAACTGGCTTGTTTGAGGGGTATTAGCCTTGGATTTTGGGACATATTGATCCTGACTCGACTAGCCCCATTTCAATGGGTATTTTCCTCCAGTCTTTGACCTTGTCATATCCAAGCCCTTTTTAGTTGGTATTATGCTTAAATTTTATGGGTAAAATACTTTTCCCCCGAGCATGATTGAACTGGCTTGTTTGAGGGGGTATTAGCCTTGGATTTTGGGACATATTGATCCTGACTCGACTAGCCCCATTTCAATGGGTATTAGCCTTCGATTTCTGACCTTTTTGGTCTTGTCATATCCAAGCCCTTTTTAGTTGGTATTAGGCTTAAATTTTATGGGTAAAAGACTTTTCCCCCGAGCATGATTGAACTGGCTTGTTTGAGGGGGTATTAGCCTTGGATTTTGGGACATATTGATCCTGACTCGACTAGCCCCATTTCAATGGGTATTAGCCTTCGATTTCTGACGTTTTTGGTCTTGTCATATCCAAGCTCTTTTTAGTTGGTATTATGCTTAAATTTTATGGGTAAAAGACTTTTCCCCCGAGCATGATTGAACTGGCTTGATTAAGAGGGTATTAGCCTTGGATTTTGGGACATATTGATCCTGCTCGAGTAGCCGCATTTCAATAGGTATTAGCCTTCGATCTGTGACCTTTTTGGTCTTGTCAAATCCAAGCTCTTTTTAGTTGGTATTAGGCTTAAATTTTATGGGTAAAAGACTTTTCCCCCGAGCATGATTGAACTGGCTTGTTTGAGGGGGTATTAGCCTTGGATTTTGGGACATATTGATCCTGACTCGAGTAGCCCCATTTCAATAGGTATTAGCCTTCGATTTCTGAGGTTTTTGGTCTTGTCATATCCAAGCCCTTTTTAGTTGGTATTATGCTTAAATTTTATGGGTAAAAGACTTTTCCCCCGAGCATGATTGAACTGGCTTGTTTGAGGGGGTATTAGCCTTGGATTTTGGGACATATTGATCCTGACTCGACTAGCCCCATTTCAATGGGTATTAGCCTTCGATTTCTGACGTTTTTGGTCTTGTCATATCCAACCCTTTTTATTTGGTATTAGGCTTAGATTTTATGGGTAAAAGACTTTTCCCCCGAGCATGATTGAACTGGCTTGTTTGAGGGGGTATTAGCCTTGGATTTTGGGACATATTGATCCTGACTCGACTAGCCCCATTTCAATGGGTATTAGCCTTCGATTTCTGACCGTTTTTGGTCTTGTCATATCCAAGCTCTTTTTAGTTGGTATTAGGCTTAAATTTTATGGGTAAAAGACTTTTCCCCCGAGCATGATTGAACTGGCTTGTTTGAGGGTAATTAGCCTTGGATTTTGGGACATATTGATCCTGACTCGAGTAGCCCCATTTCAATAGGTATTAGCCTTCGATCTTGACCTTTTTGGTCTTGTCATATCCAAGCTCTTTTTAGTTGGTATTAGGCTTAAATTTTATGGGTAAAAGACTTTTCCCCCGAGCATGATTGAACTGGCTTGTTTGAGGGTAATTAGCCTTGGATTTTGGGACATATTGATCCTGACTCGACTAGCCCCATTTCAATGGGTATTAGCCTTCCGTCTTTGACCTTGTCATATCCAAGCCTTTTTAGTTGGTATTATGCTTAAATTTTATGGGTAAATAGCCTTTTCCCCACGGCATGATTGAACTGGCTTGTTTGAGGGGGTATTAGCCTTGGATTTTGGGACATATTGATCCTGACTCGACTAGCCCCATTTCAATGGGTATTAGCCTTCGATTTCTGACCTTTTTGGTCTTGTCATATCCAAGCCTTTTTAGTTGGTATTATGCTTAAATTTTATGGGTAAAAGACTTTTCCCCCGAGCATGATTGAACTGGCTTGTTTGAGGGGGTATTAGCCTTGGATTTTGGGACATATTGATCCTGACTCGACTAGCCCCATTTCAATGGGTATTAGCCTTCGATTTCTGACTTTTTGGTCTTGTCATATCCAAGCTCTTTTTAGTTGGTATTAGGCTTAAATTTTATGGGTAAAAGACTTTTCCCCCGAGCATGATTGAACTGGCTTAATTAAGAGGGTATTAGCCTTGGATTTTGGGACATATTGATCCTGACTCGAGTATCCCATTTCAATAGGTATTAGCCTTCGATCTGTGACCTTTTTGGTCTTGTCATATCCAAGCTCTTTTTAGTTGGTATTATGCTTAAATTTTATGGGTAAAAGACTTTTCCCCCGAGCATGATTGAACTGGCTTGTTTGAGGGGGTATTAGCCTTGGATTTTGGGACATATTGATCCTGACTCGACTAGCCCCATTTCAATAGGTATTAGCCTTCGATCTGACCTTTGGTCTTGTCATATCCAAGCTCTTTTTAGTTGGTATTATGCTTAAATTTTATGGGTAAAAGACTTTTCCCCCGAGCATGATTGAACTGGCTTGTTTGAGGGGGTATTAGCCTTGGATTTTGGGACATATTGATCCTGACTCGAGTAGCCCCATTTCAATAGGTATTAGCCTTCGATCTGTGACCTTTTTGGTCTTGTCATATCCAAGCTCTTTTTAGTTGGTATTATGCTTAAATTTTATGGGTAAAAGACTTTTCCCCCGAGCATGATTGAACTGGCTTGTTTGAGGGGGTATTAGCCTTGGATTTTGGGACATATTGATCCTGACTCGACTAGCCCCATTTCAATGGGTATTAGCCTTCGATTTCTGACCTTTTTGGTCTTGTCATATCCAAGCCCTTTTTAGTTGGTATTATGCTTAAATTTTATGGGTAAAAGACTTTTCCCCCGAGCATGATTGAACTGGCTTGTTTGAGGGGGTATTAGCCTTGGATTTTGGGACATATTGATCCTGACTCGAGTAGCCCCATTTCAATAGGTATTAGCCTTCGATTTCTGAGGTTTTTGGTCTTGTCATATCCAAGCCCTTTTTAGTTGGTATTATGCTTAAATTTTATGGGTAAAAGACTTTTCCCCCGAGCATGATTGAACTGGCTTGTTTGAGGGGTATTAGCCTTGGATTTTGGGACATATTGATCCTGACTCGACTAGCCCCATTTCAATGGGTATTAGCCTTCGATTTCTGACGTTTTTGGTCTTGTCATATCCAAGCTCTTTTTAGTTGGTATTATGCTTAAATTTTATGGGTAAAAGACTTTTCCCCCGAGCATGATTGAACTGGCTTGTTTGAGGGGGTATTAGCCTTGGATTTTGGGACATATTGATCCTGACTCGAGTAGCCCCATTTCAATAGGTATTAGCCTTCGATCTGTGACCTTTTTGGTCTTGTCATATCCAAGCTCTTTTTAGTTGGTATTATGCTTAAATTTTATGGGTAAAAGACTTTTCCCCCGAGCATGATTGAACTGGCTTGATTAAGGGGGTATTAGCCTTGGATTTTGGGACATATTGATCCTGACTCGAGTAGCCCCATTTCAATAGGTATTAGCCTTCGATCTGTGACCTTTTTGGTCTTGTCATATCCAAGCTCTTTTTAGTTGGTATTATGCTTAAATTTTATGGGTAAAATACTTTTCCCCCGAGCATGATTGAACTGGCTTGTTTGAGGGGGTATTAGCCTTGGATTTTGGGACATATTGATCCTGACTCGAGTAGCCCCATTTCAATAGGTATTAGCCTTCGATCTGTGACCTTTTTGGTCTTGTCATATCCAAGCTCTTTTTAGTTGGTATTAAGCTTAAATTTTATGGGTAAAAGACTTTTCCCCCGAGCATGATTGAACTGGCTTGTTTGAGGGGGTATTAGCCTTGGATTTTGGGACATATTGATCCTGACTCGACTAGCCCCATTTCAATGGGTATTAGCCTTCGATCTTTGACTTGTCATATCCAAGCTCTTTTTAGTTGGTATTAGGCCTAAATTTTATGGGTAAAAGACTTTTCCCCCGAGAATGATTGAACTGGCTTGTTTGAGGGGGTATTAGCCTTGGAATTTGGGACATATTGATCCTGACTCGAGTAGCCCTAGTTCAATAGGTATTAGCCTTCGATCTGTGTTTTTGGTCTTGTCATATCCAAGCTCTTTTTAGTTGGTATTATGCTTAAATTTTATGGGTAAAAGACTTTTCCCCCGAGCATGATTGAACTGGCTTGATTAAGGGGGTATTAGCCTTGGATTTTGGGACATATTGATCCTGACTCGAGTAGCCCATTTCAATAGGTATTAGCCTTCGATCTGTGACCTTTTTGGTCTTGTCATATCCAAGCTCTTTTTAGTTGGTATTATGCTTAAATTTTATGGGTAAAAGACTTTTCCCCCGAGCATGATTGAACTGGCTTGTTTGAGGGGGTATTAGCCTTGGATTTTGGGACATATTGATCCTGACTCGACTAGCCCCATTTCAATGGGTATTAGCCTTCGATTTCTGAGGTTTTTGGTCTTGTCATATCCAAGCCCTTTTTAGTTGGTATTATGCTTAAATTTTATGGGTAAAATACTTTTCCCCCGAGCATGATTGAACTGGCTTGTTTGAGGGGGTATTAGCCTTGGATTTTGGGACATATTGATCCTGACTCGACTAGCCCCATTTCATTGGGTATTTTCCTCCGATCTTTGACCTTGTCATATCCAAGCCCTTTTTAGTTGGTATTATTCTTAAATTTTATGGGTAAAAGACTTTTCCCCCGAGCATGATTGAACTGGCTTGTTTGAGGGGGTATTAGCCTTGGATTTTGGGACATATTGATCCTGACTCGACTAGCCCCATTTCAATGGGTATTAGCCTTCGATTTCTGACCTTTTTGGTCTTGTCATATCCAAGCTCTTTTTAGTTGGTATTATGCTTAAATTTTATGGGTAAAAGACTTTTCCCCCGAGCATGATTGAACTGGCTTGATTAAGAGGGTATTAGCCTTGGATTTTGGGACATATTGATCCTGACTCGAGTAGCCGCATTTCAATAGGTATTAGCCTTCGATCTGTGACCTTTTTGGTCTTGTCATATCCAAGCTCTTTTTAGTTGGTATTATGCTTAAATTTTATGGGTAAAATACTTTTCCCCCGAGCATGATTGAACTGGCTTGTTTGAGGGGGTATTAGCCTTGGATTTTGGGACATATTGATCCTGCCTCGAGTAGCCCCATTTCAATAGGTATTAGCCTTCGATCTGTGACCTTTTTGGTCTTGTCATATCCAAGCTCTTTTTAGTTGGTATTATGCTTAAATTTTATGGGTAAAAGACTTTTCCCCCGAGCATGATTGAACTGGCTTGTTTGAGGGGGTATTAGCCTTGGATTTTGGGACATATTGATCCTGACTCGAGTAGCCCATTTCAATGGGTATTTTCCTTCGATCTTTGACTTGTCATATCCAAGCCTTTTTAGTTGGTATTATGCTTAAATTTTATGGGTAAAAGACTTTTCCCCCGAGCATGATTGAACTGTCTTGTTTGAGTGGGGAATTAGCCTTGGAATTTGGGACATATTGATCCTGACTCGAGTAGCCCTAGTTCAATAGGTATTAGCCTTCGATCTGTCACCTTTTTGGTCTTCTCATATCCAAGCCTTTTTATGTTGGTATTATGCTTAAATTTTATGGGTAAAAGACTTTTCCCCCGAGCATGATTGAACTGGCTTGTTTGAGGGGGTATTAGCCTTGGATTTTGGGACATATTGATCCTGACTCGAGTAGCCCATTTCAATGGGTATTAGCCTTCGATCTGTGACCTTTTTGGTCTTGTCATATCCAAGCCCTTTTTAGTTGGTATTAGGCTTAAATTTTATGGGTAAAATACTTTTCCCCCGAGCATGATTGAACTGGCTTGTTTGAGGGGGTATTAGCCTTGGATTTTGGGACATATTGATCCTGACTCGAGTAGCCCCATTTCAATGGGTATTAGCCTTCGATTTCTGACGTTTTTGGTCTTGTCATATCCAAGCCCTTTTTAGTTGGTATTAGGCTTAAATTTTATGGGTAAAAGACTTTTCCCCCGAGCATGATTGAACTGGCTTGTTTGAGGGGGTATTAGACTTGGATTTTGGGACATATTGATCCTGACTCGAGTAGCCCCATTTCAATGGGTATTAGCCTTCGATCTGTGACCTTTTTGGTCTTGTCCTATCCAAGCCCTTTTTAGTTGGTATTAGGCTTAAATTTTATGGGTAAAAGACTTTTCCCCCGAGCATGATTGAACTGGCTTGTTTGAGGGGGTATTAGCCTTGGATTTTGGGACATATTGATCCTGACTCGACTAGCCCCATTTCAATGGGTATTAGCCTTCGATTTCTGACCTTTTTGGTCTTGTCATATCCAAGCTCTTTTTAGTTGGTATTATGCTTAAATTTTATGGGTAAAAGACTTTTCCCCCGAGCATGATTGAACTGGCTTGTTTGAGGGGGTATTAGCCTTTGATTTTGGGACATATTGATCCTGACTCGAGTAGCCCCATTTCAATAGGTATTAGCCTTCGATCTGTGACCTTTTTGGTCTTGTCATATCCAAGCTCTTTTTAGTTGGTATTATGCTTAAATTTTATGGGTAAAAGACTTTTCCCCCGAGACAAGATTGAATTGGCTTGTTCGAGGGGGTATTAGCTTTGGATTTTGGGACATATTGATCCTGACTCGAGTAGCCCCATTTCAATAGGTATTAGCCTTAGATCTGTGACCTTTTTGGTCTTGTCATATCCAAGCTCTTTTTAGTTGGTATTATGCTTAAATTTTATGGGTAAAAGACTTTTCCCCCGAGCATGATTGAACTGACTTGTTTGAGGGGGTATTATCCTTTGATTTTGGGACATATTGATCCTGACTCGAGTAGCCCCATTTCAATAGGTATTAGCCTTCGATCTGTGACCTTTTTGGTCTTGTCATATCCAAGCTCTTTTTAGTTGGTATTATGCTTAAATTTTATGGGTAAAAGACTTTTCCCCCGAGCATGATTGAACTGGCTTGTTTGAGGGGGTATTAGCCTTGGATTTTGGGACATATTGATCCTGACTCGAGTAGCCCCATTTCAATAGGTATTAGCCTTCGATCTGTGACCTTTTTGGTCTTGTCATATCCAAGCTCTTTTTAGTTGGTATTATGCTTAAATTTTATGGGTAAAAGACTTTTCCCCCGAGCATGATTGAACTGGCTTGTTTGAGGGGGTATTAGCCTTGGATTTTGGGACATATTGATCCTGACTCGACTAGCCCCATTTCAATGGGTATTTTCCTCCGATCTTTGACCTTGTCATATCCAAGCTCTTTTTAGTTGGTATTAGACTTAAATTTTATGGGTAAAAGGCTTTTCCCCCGAGCATGATTGAACTGGCTTGTTTGGGGGGTATTAGCCTTGGATTTTGGGACATATTGATCCTGACTAGAGTAGCCCCATTTCAATGGGTATTAGCCTTCGATTTGACCTTTTTGGTCTTGTCATATGCAAGCCCTTTTTAGTTGGTATTATTCTTAAATTTTATGGGTAAAAGGCTTTTCCTCCGAGCATGATTGAACTGGTTTGTTTGATGGGATATTAGCCTTGTATTTTGGGACATATTGATCCTGACACGATTAGCCCCATTTCAATAGGTATCAGCCTTCGATTTCTGAGGTTTTTGGTCTTGTCATATCCAAGCCCTTTTTAGTTGGTATTATGCTTAAATTTTATGGGTAAAAGACTTTTCCCCCGAGCATGATTGAACTGGCTTGTTTGAGGGGGTATTAGCCTTGGATTTTGGGACATATTGATCCTGACTCGACTAGCCCCATTTCATTGGGTATTTTCCTCCGATCTTTGACCTTGTCATATCCAAGCCCTTTTTAGTTGGTATTATGCTTAAATTTTATGGGTAAAAGACTTTTCCCCCGAGCATGATTGAACTGGCTTGTTTGAGGGGGTATTAGCCTTGGATTTTGGGACATATTGATCCTGACTCGACTAGCCCCATTTCAATGGGTATTAGCCTTCGATTTCTGACATTTTTGGTCTTGTCATATCCAAGCACTTTTTAGTTGGTATTATGCTTAAATTTTATGGGTAAAAGACTTTTCCCCCGAGCATGATTGAACTGGCTTGTTTGAGGGGGTATTAGCCTTGGATTTTGGGACATATTGATCCTGACTCGAGTAGCCCCATTTCAATAGGTATTAGCCTTCGATCTGTGACCCTTGTCATATCCAAGCCCTTTTTAGTTGGTTTTATGCTTAAATTTTATGGGTAAAAGACTTTTCCCCCGAGAATGATTGAACTGGCATGTTTGAGGGGGTATAAGCCTTGGAATTTTGGGACATATTGATCCTGACTCGACTAGCCCCATTTCAATGGGTATTAGCCTTCGATCTGACCTTTTTGGTCTTGTCATATCCAAGCACTTTTTAGTTGGTATTATGCTTAAATTTTATGGGTAAAAGACTTTTCCCCCGAGCATGATAGAACTGGGTTGTTTGAGGGGGTATTAGCCTTGGATTTTGGGGCATATTGATCCTGAGTCGACTAGCCCCATTTCAATAGGTATTAGCCTTCGATCTGTGACCTTTTTGGTATTGTCATATCCAAGCTCTTTTTAGTTGGTATTATGCTTAAATTTTATGGGTAAAAGACTTTTCCCCCGAGCATGATTGAACTGGCTTGTTTGAGGGGGTATTAGCCTTGGAGTTTGGGACATATTGATCCTGACTCGACTAGCCCCATTTCAATGGGTATTTTCCTCCGATCTTTGACCTTGTCATATCCAAGCCCTTTTTAGATGGTATTAGGCCTAAATTTTATGGGTAAAAGACTTTTCCCCCGAGAATGATTGAACTGGCTTGTTTGAGGGGGGTATTAGCCTTGGATTTTGGGACATATTGATCCTGGCTCGAGTAGCCCATTTCAATAGGTATTAGCCTTCGATCTGTGACCTTTTTGGTATTGTCATGTCCAAGCTCCTTTTAGTTGGTATTATGCTTAAATTTTATGGGTAAAATACTTTTCCCCCGAGCATGATTGAACTGGTTTGTTTGAGGGGGTATAAGATTTGGATTTTGGGACATAGTGATCCTGCCTCGAGTAGCCCCATTTCAATAGGTTTTAGCCTTCGATTTCTGAGGTTTTTGGTCTTGTCATATCCAAGCCCTTTTTAGTTGGTATTATGCTTAAATTTTATGGGTAAAATACTTTTCCCCCGAGCATGATTGAACTGGCTTGTTTGAGGGGGTATTAGCCTTGGATTTTGGGACATATTGATCCTGACTCGACTAGCCCCATTTCAATGGGTATGTTCCTCCGATCTTTGACCTTGTCATATCCAAGCCCTTTTTAGATGGTATTAGGCCTAAATTTTATGGGTAAAAGACTTTTCCCCCGAGAATGATTGAACTGGCTTGTTTGAGGGGGGTATTAGCCTTGGAATTTGGGACATATTGATCCTGACTCGACTAGCCCCATTTCAATGGGTATTAGCCTTCGATTTCTGAGGTTTTTGGTCTTGTCATATCCAAGCACTTTTTAGTTGGTATTATGCTTAAATTTTATGGGTAAAAGACTTTTCCCCCGAGCATGATTGAACTGGCTTGTTTGAGGGGGTATTAGCCTTGGATTTTGGGACATATTGATCCTGACTCGACTAGCCCCATTTCAATGGGTATTAGCCTTCGATCTTTGACCTTGTCATATCCAAGCCTTTTTAGTTGGTATTATGCTTAAATTTTATGGGTAAAAGACTTTTCCCCCGAGCATGATTGAACTGGCTTGTTTGAGGGGGTATTAGCCTTGGATTTTGGGACATATTGATCCTGACTCGACTAGCCCCATTTCAATGGGTATTAGCCTTCGATTTCTGACCTTTTTGGTCTTGTCATATCCAAGCCTTTTTAGTTGGTATTATGCTTAAATTTTATGGTTAAAAGACTTTTCCCCCGAGCATGATTGAACTGGCTTGTTTGAGGGGGTATTAGCCTTGGATTTTGGGACATATTGATCCTGACTCGACTAGCCCCATTTCAATAGGTATTAGCCTTCGATCTGTGACCTTTTTGGTCTTGTCATATCCAAGCTCTTTTTAGTTGTTATTAAGCTTAAATTTTATGGTAAAAGACTTTTCCCCCGAGCATGATGGAACTGGCTTTATGAGGGGGTATTATCCTTGGATTTTGGGACATATTGATCCTGACTCGACTAGCCCCATTTCAATGGGTATTTTCCTCCGATCTTTGACCTTGTCATATCCAAGCCCTTTTTAGTTGGTATTAGGCCTAAATTTTATGGGTAAAAGACTTTTCCCCCGAGAATGATTGAACTGGCTTGTTTGAGGGGGTATTAGCCTTGGATTTTGGGACATATTGATCCTGGCTCGAGTAGCCCATTTCAATAGGTATTAGCCTTCGATCTGTGACCTTTTTGGTCTTGTCATATCCAAGCTCCTTTTTAGTTGGTATTATGCTTAAATTTTATGGGTAAAATACTTTTCCCCCGAGCATGATTGAACTGGCTTGTTTGAGGGGGTATTAGCCTTGGATTTTGGGACATATTGATCCTGACTCGAGTAGCCCCATTTCAATAGGTATTAGCCTTCGATTTCTGAGGTTTTTGGTCTTGTCATATCCAAGCCCTTTTTAGTTGGTATTATGCTTAAATTTTATGGGTAAAAGACTTTTCCCCCGAGCATGATTGAACTGGCTTGTTTGAGGGGGTATTAGCCTTGGATTTTGGGACATATTGATCCTGACTCGACTAGCCCCATTTCAATGGGTATTAGCCTTCGATCTGACCTTTTTGGTCTTGTCATATCCAAGCCTTTTTAGTTGGTATTATGCTTAAATTTTATGGGTAAAATACTTTTCCACCGAGCATGATTGAACTGGCTTGTTTGAGGGGGTATTAGCCTTGGATTTTGGTACATATTGATCCTGACTCGACTAGCCCCATTTCATTGGGTATTTTCCTCCGATCTTTGACCTTGTCATATCCAAGCCCTTTTTAGTTGGTATTATGCTTAAATTTTATTGGTAATAGACTTTTCCCTCGAGCAGGATTGAGCTGGGTTGTTTGTGGGGGTATTAGCTTTGGATTTGGGACATATTGATCCTGACTCGACTAGCCCCATTTCAATGGGTATTAGCCTTCGATCTGAGGTTTTTGGTCTTGTCATATCCAAGCCTTTTTAGTTGGTATTATGCTTAAATTTTATGGGTAAAAGACTTTTCCCCCGAGCATGATGAACTGGCTTGTTTGAGGGGGTATTAGCCTTGGATTTTGGGACATATTGATCCTGACTCGACTAGCCCCATTTCAATGGGTATTAGCCTTCGATCTGTGACCTTTTTGGTCTTGTCATATCCAAGCCCTTTTTAGTTGGTATTAAGCTTAAATTTTATGGGTAAAAGACTTTTCCCCCGAGCATGATTGAACTGGCTTGTTTGAGGGGGTATTAGCCTTGGATTTTGGGACATATTGATCCTGACTCGACTAGCCCCATTTCAATGGGTATTAGCCTTCGATTTCTGACCTTTTTGGTCTTGTCATATCCAAGCTCTTTTTAGTTGGTATTATGCTTAAATTTTATGGGTAAAAGACTTTTCCCCCGAGCATGATTGAACTGGCTTGTTTGAGGGGGTATTAGCCTTGGATTTTGGGACATATTGATCCTGACTCGACTAGCCCCATTTCAATGGGTATTAGCCTTCGATCTGTGACCTTTTTGGTCTTGTCATATCCAAGCCCTTTTTAGTTGGTATTATGCTTAAATTTTATGGGTAAAAGACTTTTCCCCCGAGCATGATTGAACTGGCTTGTTTGAGGGGGTATTAGCCTTGGATTTTGGGACATATTGATCCTGGCTCGAGTAGCCCCATTTCAATAGGTATTAGCCTTCGATCTGTGACCTTTTTGGTCTTGTCATATCCAAGCTCTTTTTAGTTGGTATTATGCTTAAATTTTATGGGTAAAAGACTTTTCCCCCGAGCATGATTGAACTGGCTTGTTTGAGGGGGTATTAGCCTTGGATTTTGGGACATATTGATCCTGGCTCGAGTAGCCCCATTTCAATAGGTATTAGCCTTCGATCTGTGACCTTTTTGGTCTTGTCATATCCAAGCTCTTTTTAGTTGGTATTATGCTTAAATTTTATGGGTAAAAGACTTTTCCCCCGAGCATGATTGAACTGGCTTGTTTGAGGGGGTATTAGCCTTGGATTTTGGGACATATTGATCCTGACTCGACTAGCCCCATTTCAATAGGTATTAGCCTTCGATCTGTGACCTTTTTGGTCTTGTCATATCCAAGCTCTTTTTAGTTGGTATTATGCTTAAATTTTATGGGTAAAAGACTTTTCCCCCGAGCATGATTGAACTGGCTTGTTTGAGGGGTATTAGGCTTGGAGTTTGGGACATATTGATCCTGACTCGACTAGCCCCATTTCAATGGGTATTTTCCTCCGATCTTTGACCTTGTCATATCCAAGCCCTTTTTAGATGGTATTAGGACTAAATTTTATGGGTAAAAGACTTTTCCCCCGAGAATGATTGAACTGGCTTGTTTGAGGGGGGTATTAGCCTTGGAATTTGGGACATATTGATCCTGACTCGACTAGCCCCATTTCAATGGGTATTAGCCTTCGATTTCTGAGGTTTTTGGTCTTGTCATATCCAAGCACTTTTTAGTTGGTATTATGCTTAAATTTTATGGGTAAAAGACTTTTCCCCCGAGCATGATAGAACTGGGTTGTTTGAGGGGGTATTAGCCTTGGATTTTGGTGCATATTGATCCTGACTCGACTAGCCCCATTTCAATGGGTATGTTCCTCCGATCTTTGACCTTGTCATATCCAAGCCCTTTTTAGATGGTATTAGGCTTAAATTTTATGGGTAAAAGACTTTTCCCCCGAGAATGATTGAACTGGCTTGTTTGAGGGGGGTATTAGCCTTGGAATTTGGGACATATTGATCCTGACTCGACTAGCCCCATTTCAATGGGTATTAGCCTTCGATTTCTGAGGTTTTTGGTCTTGTCATATCCATGCACTTTTTAGTTGGTATTATGCTTAAATTTTATGGGTAAAAGACTTTTCCCCCGAGCATGATAGAACTGGGTTGTTTGAGGGGGTATTAGCCTTGGATTTTGGGGCATATTGATCCTGAGTCGACTAGCCCCATTTCAATAGGTATTAGCCTTCGATCTGTGACCTTTTTGGTCTTGTCATATCCAAGCTCTTTTTAGTTGGTATTATGCTTAAATTTTATGGGTAAAAGACTTTTCCCCCGAGCATGATTGAACTGGCTTGTTTGAGGGGGTATTAGCCTTGGATTTTGGGACATATTGATCCTGACTCGAGTAGCCCCATTTCAATAGGTATTAGCCTTCGATCTGTGACCTTTTTGGTCTTGTCATATCCAAGCTCTTTTTAGTTGGTATTATGCTTAAATTTTATGGGTAAAAGACTTTTCCCCCGAGCATGATTGAACTGGCTTGTTTGAGGGGGTATTAGCCTTGGATTTTGGGACATATTGATCCTGGCTCGAGTAGCCCCATTTCTATAGGTATTAGCCTTCGATCTGTGACCTTTTTGGTATTGTCATATCCAAGCTCTTTTTAGTTGGTATTATGCTTAAATTTTATGGGTAAAAGACTTTTCCCCCGAGCATGATTGAACTGGCTTGTTTGAGGGGGTATTAGCCTTGGATTTTGGGACATATTGATCCTGACTCGACTAGCCCCATTTCAGTGGGTATTAGCCTTCGATCTGTGACCTTTTTGGTCTTGTCAAATCCAACCACTTATTAGTTGGTTTTAGGCTTACATTTTACGGGTAAAAGACTTTTCCCCCGAGAATGATTGAACTGGCTTGTTTCAGGGGCTATTAGCCTTGGATTTTGGGACATATTGATCCTGACTCGACTAGCCCCATTTCAATGGGTATTAGCCTTCGATTTCTGACCTTTTGGTCTTGTCATATCCAAGCCCTTTTTAGTTGGTATTAGGCTTAATTTTATGGGTAAAAGACTTTTCCCCCGAGCATGATTGAACTGGCTTGTTTGAGGGGGTATTAGCCTTGGATTTTGGGACATATTGATCCTGACTCGACTTGCCCCATTTCAATGGGTATTAGCCTTCGATTTCTGACCTTTTTGGTCTTGTCCTATCCAAGCCCTTTTAGTTGTTATTAGGCTTTAATTTTATGGTAAAAGACTTTTCCCCCCGAGCATGATTGAACTGGCTTGTTTTAGGGGGTATTAGCCTTGAATTTTGGGACATATTGATCCTGACTCGACTAGCCCCATTTCAATGGGTATTAGCCTTTCGATTTCTGACCTTTTTGGTCTTTCATATCCAAGCCCTTTTTAGTTGGTATTAGGCTTAAATTTTATGGGTAAAAGGCTTTTCCCCCGAGCATGATTGAACTGGCTTGTTTGAGGGGTATTAGCCTTGGATTTTGGGACATATTGATCCTGACTCGACTAGCCCCATTTCAATGGGTATTAGCCTTCGATTTCTGACCTTTTTGGTCTTGTCATATCCAAGCTCTTTTTAGTTGGTATTATGCTTAAATTTTATGGGTAAAAGACTTTTCCCCCGAATGATTGAACTGGCTTGTTTGAGGGGTATTAGCCTTGGATTTTGGGACATATTGATCCTGACTCGACTAGCCCCATTTCAATGGGTATTAGCCTTCGATTTCTGTGACCTTTTTGGTCTTGTCATATCCAAGCCTTTTTAGTTGGTATTATGCTTAAATTTTATGGGTAAAAGACTTTTCCCCCGAGCATGATTGAGCTGGCTTGTTTGAGGGGGTATTAGCCCTGGATTTTGGGACATATTGATCCTGCTCGAGTAGCCCCATTTCAATAGGTATTAGCCTTCGATCTGTGACCTTTTTGGTCTTGTCATATCCAAGCTCTTTTTAGTTGGTATTATGCTTAAATTTTATGGGTAAAAGACTTTTCCCCCGAGCATGATTGAACTGGCTTGTTTGAGGGGGTATTAGCCTTTGATTTTGGGACATATTGATCCTGGCTCGAGTAGCCCCATTTCAATGGGTATTAGCCTTTGATTTCTGACCTTTTTGGTGCTTTTATACTTTTCCCCCGAGCATGATTGAACTGGCTTGTTTGAGGGGGTATTAGCCTTGGATTTTGGGTTATATTGATCCTGACTCGACTACCCTCATTTCAATGGGTATTAGCCTTCGATTTTTGAGGTTTTTGGTCTTGTCATATCCAAGCCCTTTTTAGTTGGTATTAGCCTTAGATTTTATGGGTATAAGAGTTTTCCCCCGAGCATGATTGAACTGGCTTGTTTAAGGGGCTATTAGCCTTGGATTTTGGGACATATTGATCCTGACTCGACAAGCCCCATTTCAATGGGTATTAGCCTTCGATTTCTGACCTTTTTGGTCTTGTCATATCCAAGCCTTTTTAGTTGGTATTAGGCTTAAATTTTATGGGTAAAAGACTTTTCCCCCGAGCATGATTGAACTGGCTTGTTTGAGGGGGTATTAGCCTTGGATTTTGGGACATATTGATCCTGACTCGACTAGCCCCATTTCAATGGGTATTAGCCTTCGATCTGACCTTTTTGGTCTTGTCATATCCAAGCCTTTTTAGTTGGTATTAGGCTTAAATTTTATGGGTAAAAGACTTTTCCCCCGAGCATGATTGAACTGGCTTGTTTGAGGGGGTATTAGCCTTGGATTTTGGGACATATTGATCCTGACTCGACTAGCCCCATTTCAATGGGTATTAGCCTTCGATTTTTGAGCTTTTTGGTCTTGTCATATCCAAGCCCTTTTTAGTTGGTATTAGGCTTAAATTTTATGGGTAAAAGCCTTTTCCCCCGAGCATGATTGAACTGGCTTGTTTGAGGGGGTATTAGCCTTGGATTTTGGGACATATTGATCCTGACTCGACTAGCCCCATTTCAATGGGTATTAGCCTTCGATTTCTGACCTTTTTGGTCTTGTCATATCCAAGCCCTTTTTAGTTGGTATTAGGCTTAATTTTATGGGTAAAAGACTTTTCCCCCGAGCATGATTGAACTGGCTTGTTTGAGGGGGTATTAGCCTTGGATTTTGGGACATATTGATCCTGACTCGACTAGCCCCATTTCAATGGGTATTAGCCTTCGATTTCTGACCTTTTTGGTCTTGTCATATCCAAGCTCTTTTTAGTTGGTATTATGCTTAAATTTTATGGGTAAAAGACTTTTCCCCCGAGCATGATTGAACTGGCTTGTTTGAGGGGGTATTAGCTTGGATTTTGGGACATATTGATCCTTACTCGAGTAGCCCCATTTCAATGGGTATTAGCCTTCGATCTGTGACCTTTTTGGTCTTGTCCTATCCAAGCTCTTTTTAGTTGGTATTATGCTTAAATTTTATGGTAAAAGACTTTTCCCCCGAGCATGATTGAACTGGCTTGTTTGAGGGGGTATTAGCCTTGGATTTTGGGACAAATTGATCCTCACTCGAGTAGCCCCATTTCAGTGGGTATTAGCCTTCGATCTGTGACCTTTTTGGTCTTGTCAAATCGAAGCTCTTTTTAGTTGGTATTAGGCTTAAATTTTATGGGTAAAAGACTTTTCCCCAAAGCATGATTGAACTGACGTGTTTGAGGGGGTATTAGCCTTGGATTTTGGGACATATTGTTCCTGACTCCAGAAGCCGCATTTTAATGTATATTAGCCTTCGATTTCTGACCTTTTTGTTCTTCTCATATCCAAGCCCTTTTTAGTTTGTATTAGGCTTAAATTTTATGGGTAATAGCCTTTTCCCCCGAGCATGGTAGAACTGGCTTGTTAGAGGGAGTATTAGCCTTGGATTTTGGGACATATTGATCGTGACTCGACTAGCCCCATTTCAGTGGGTATTAGCCTTCGATTTCCGACCTGGTTGTTCTTGTCATATCCAAGCTCTTTTTAGTTGGTATTAGGCTTAAATTTTATGGATAAAAGACTTTTCCGCCAAGCATATTTGAACTGGGTTATTTGAGGGGGTATTAGGCTTGGATTTTGGGACATATTGATCCTCAGTGGACTAGCCCCATTTCAATGGGTATTAGCCTTAGTATTTTGCCCCTTTTTGTCTTGTCATATGAAAGCATTTTTTAGTTATTATTAGACTTAAATTTTATGGGTAAAAGACTTTTCCCCCGAGCATGATTGAACTGGCTTGTTAGAGGGAGTATTAGCCTTGTATTTTGGGACATATTGATCCTCACTCGACTAGCCCCATTTCAGTGGGTATTAGCCTTCGATTTCTGACCTGGTTTTTCTTGTCATATCCAAGCCCTTTTTAGTTGGTATTAGGCTCAAATTTTATGGATAAAAGACTTTTCCCCCAAGCATGATTGAACTGGCTTGTTTGAGGGGTATTAGCCTTGGATTTTGGGACATATTGATCCTGACTCGACTAGCCCCATTTCAATGGGTATTAGCCTTCGATTTCTGACCTTTTTGGTCTTGTCATATCCAAGCCCTTTTTAGTTGGTATTAGGCTTAAATTTTATGGGTAAAAGACTTTTCCCCCAAGCATGATTGAACTGGCTTGTTTGAGGGGGTATTAGGCTTGGATTTTGGGACATATTGATCCTGACTCGACTAGCCCTATTTCAATGGGTATTAGCCTTAGATTTCTGCCCTTTTTGGTCTTTTCATATCCAAGTCCTTTTTAGTTGGTATTAGGCTTAAATTTTATGGGTAAAAGACTTTTCCCCCAAGCATGATTGAACTGGCTTGTTTGAGGGGGTATTAGCCTTGGATTTTGGGACATATTGATCCTGACTCGACTAGCCCCATTTCAATGGGTATTAGCCTTAGATTTCTGCCCTTTTTGGTCTTGTCATATCCAAGCCCTTTTTAGTTGGTATTAGGCTTAAATTTTATGGATAAAAGACTTTTCCGCCAAGCATGATTGAACTGGGTTATTTGAGGGGGTATTACGCTTGGATTTTGGAACATATTAATCCTTACTGGACTAGCCCCATTTCAATGGGTATTAGCCTTAGTATTCTGCCCTTTTTTGTCTTGTCATATGAAAGCCCTTTTTAGTTGGTATTAGGCTTAAATTTTATGGGTAAAAGACTTTTCCCTGAGCATGATTGAACTGGCTTGTTCGAGGGGGTATTAGCCTTGAATTTTGGGACATATTGATCCTGACTCGACTAGCCCATTTCAGTGGGTATTAGCCTTCGATTTCTGACCTGGTTGTTCTTGTCATATCCAAGCCCTTTTTAGTTGGTATTAGGCTTAAATTTTATGGATAAAAGACTTTTCCCCCAAGCATGATTGAACTGGCTTGTTTGAGGGGGTATTAGGCTTGGATTTTGGGACATATTGATCCTCACTCGACTAGCCCCATTTCAATGGGTATTAGCCTTATATTTCTGCCCTTTTTGGTCTTGTCATATCCAAGCCCCTTTTAGTTGGTATTAGCTTAAATTTTATGGGTAAAAGACTTTTCCCCCAAGCATGATTGAACTGGCTTGTTTGAGGGGGTATTAGGCTTGGATTTTGGGACATATTGATCCTGACTCGACTAGCCCTATTTCAGTGGGTGTTAGCATTAAATTTTTGCGCTTTTTGGTCTTTTCATATCCAAGTCCTTTTTAGTTGTTATTAGGCTTAAATTTTATGGGTAAAAGACTTTTCCCCTAAGGATGATTGAACTGGCTTGTTTGAGGTGGTATTAGCCTAGGATTTTGGGACATATTGATCCTCACTCGACGAGCCCCATTTCAATGGGTATTAGCCTTAGATTTCTGCCCTTTTTGGTCTTGTCATATCCAAGCCCCTTTTAGTTGGTACTAGGCTTAAATTTTATGGGTAAAAGAGTTTTCCCCAAACCATGATTGAACTGGCGTGTTTCAGGGGGTATTAGCCTTGGATTTTGGGACATATTGTTCCTGACTCCAGAAGCCGCATTTTAATGTATATTAGCCTTCGATTTCTGACCTTTTTCTTCTTCTCATATCCAAGCCCGTTTTAGTTTGTATTAGGCTTAAATTTTATGGGTAATAGCCTTTTCCCCCGAGCATGATGGAACTGGCTTGTTAGAGGGCGTATTAGCGTTCGATTTTGGGACATATTGATCCTGACTCAACTAGCCCCATTTTAGTGGGTGTTAGTCTTTGATTTCTGACCTGGTTGTTCTTGTCATATCCAAGCCCTTTTTAGTTGGTATTAGGCTTAAATTTTATGGATAAAAGACTTTTCCGCCAAGCATGATTGAACTGGGTTATTTGAGGGGGTATTAGGCTTGGATTTTGGGACATATTCATCCTCACTCGACTAGCCCCATTTCAATGGGTATTAGCCTTAGATTTCTGCCATTTTTTGTCTTGTCATATCCAAGCCCTTTTTAGTTGGTATTAGGCTTAAATTTTATGGGTAAAAGACTTTTCCCCCAAGCATGATTGAACTGGCTTGTTCGAGGGGGTATTAGCCTTGGATTTTGGGACATATTGATCCTGACTCGACTAGCCCCATTTTAGTGGGTATTAGCCTTCGATTTCTGACCTGGTTGTTCTTGTCATATCCAAGCTCTTTTTAGTTGGTATTAGGATTAAATTTTATGGAAAAAAGACTTTTCCGCCAAGCATGATTGAACTGGGTTATCTGAGGGGGTATTAGGCTTGGATTTTGGGACATATTGATCCTCACTCGACTAGCCCCATTTCAATGGGTATTAGCCTTAGTATTCTGCCCTTTTTTGTCTTGTCATATCCAAGCCCCTTTTAGTTGGTATTAGGCTTAAATTTTATGGGTAAAAGACTTTTCCCCAAAGCATGATTGAACTGGCGTGTTTGAGGGGGTATTAGCCCTGGATTTTGGGACATATTGATCCTGACTCGAATAGCCCCATTTTAGTGGGTGTTAGCCTTAGATTTCTGTCCTTTTTGGTCTTTTCATATCCAAGCCCTTTTTAGTTGGTATTAGTCTTAAATTTTATGGGTAATTGCCTTTTCCCTCCAACTTAATTGAACTGGCCTATAATAGGGGGTTTTAGCCTTGGATTTTAGGAGAAATTGATCCCGACTCGACTAGGCTCATTTCAATGGGTATTAGCCTTAGATTTCTGCCCTAGTTGGTGTTGTCAAATCAAAACCTATTTTAGTTGGTATTAGCCTTAAATTTTATGAGTAATAGCCTTTTCCCTCAACCATGATTGAACTGACTTGTTTTAGGTGGAATTAGCCATGGATTTTGGGACAAATTGATCCCGACTGCACTAGTCCCATTTCAATGGGTAGTAGACTTCGATTTCTGTCCTGGTTGGTGTTGTCATATCCAAACCCATTTTAGTTGGTATTAGCCTTAAATTTTATGGGTAATAGCCTTTTCCCTCCAACTTGATTGAACTGGCCTGCTATAGTGGGTATTAGCCTTGGATTTTGGGAGAAATTGATCCCGACTCGACTAGGCTCATTTCAATGGGTACTAGCCTTAGATTTCTGCCCTGGTTGGTGTTGTCATATCCAAACCAATTTTAGTTGGTATTAGCTTTAATTTTTATGGGTAATAGCCTTTTCCCTCCAACTTGAGTGAACTGGCTTGTTTTAGAGGGTATTAGCCTTGGATTTTGGGACAAATTGATCCCGACTGGACTAGTTCCATTTCAATGTGTAGTAGCCTTAGATTTCTGCCCTAGTTGGTGTTGTCATATCCAAACCCATTTTAGTTGGTATTAGCCTTGAATTTTATGGGTAATAGCCTTTTCCCTCCAACTTGATTGAACTGGCCTGTTATAGTGGGTATTAGCCTTGGATTTTGGGAGAAATTGATCCCGACTCGACTAGGCTCATTTCAATGGGTATTAGCCTTAGATTTCTGACGTGGTTGGTGTTGTCATATCCATACCCATGTTAGTTGGTATTAGCCTTAGATTTCTGACTTGGTTGGTGTTGTCATATCCATACCCATTTTAGTTGGTATTAGCCTTCAATTTTATGGGTAATAGCCTTTTCCCACCAACTTGATTCAACTGCCTTGTTTTAGGGGGTATTATCCATGAATTTTGGGACAAATTGATCCCGACTCGACTAGTCCCATTTCAATGGGTATTAGCCTTAGATTTATGACTTGGTTGGTGTTGTCATATCCATACCCATTTTAGTTGGTATTAGCCTTCAATTTTATGGGTAATAGCCTTTTCCCACCAACTTGATTCAACTGCCTTGTTTTAGGGGGTATTATCCATGGATTTTGGGACAAATTGATCCCCACTCGACTAGTCCCATTTCCCATTTCGATGGGTAGTAGACTTAGATTTCTGCCCTGGTTGGTGTTGTCATATCCAAACACATTTTAGTTGGTATTAGCCTTAAATTTTATGGGTAATAGCCTTTTCCCTCCAACTTGATTGAACTGCCTTGTTTTAGGGGGTATTAGCCTTGGATTTTGGGACAAATTGATCCCGACTCGACTAGTCCCATTTCAATGGGTATTAGACTTAGATTTCTGACCTGGTTGGTGGTGTCATATCCAATCCTATTTTAGTTGGTATTAGCCTTAAATTTTATGGGTAATAGCCTTTTCCATCAACCATGATTGAACTGACTTGTTTTAGGGGGTATTAGCCTTGGATTTTGGGACAAATTGATCCGGACTGCACTAGTCCCATTTCAATGGGTATTAGCCTTAGATTTCTGACCTTGTTGGTGTTGTCATATCCAAACTCATTTTAGTTGGTATTAGCGTTAAATTTTCTGGGTAATAGCCTTTTCCCTCCAACTTGATTGAACTGGGTTGTTTTAGAGGGTATTAGCCTTGGATTTTGGGATAAATTGATCCCGACTCGACTATTTCCATTTCAATGGGTATTAGCCTTATATTTCTACCCTTGTTGGTGTTGTCATATCCATACCCATTTTAGTTGGTATTAGCCTTAAATTTTATGGGTAATAGCCTTTTCCCTCCAACTTGATTGAACTGGCCTGTTATAGTGGGTATTAGACTTGGATTTTTGGACAAATTGATCCCGACTCGACTAGGCTCATTTCAATGGGTACTAGCCTTAGATTTCTGCCCTAATTGGTGTTGTCATATCCAAACCAATTTTAGTTGGTATTAGCTTTAAATTTTATGGGTAATAGCCTTTTCCCTCCAACTTGATTGAACTGGCTTGTTTTAGGGGGTATTAGCCTTGGATTTTGGGACAAATTGATCCCGACTCGACTAGTCCCATTTCAATGGGTAGTAGCCTTAGATTTCTGCCCTGGTTGGTGTTGTCATATCCAAACCCATTTTAGTTGGTATTAGCCTTAAATTTTATGGTTAATAGCCTTTACCCTCCAACTTGATTGAACTGGCCTGTTATTGTCGGTATTAGCCTTGGATTTTGGGACAAATTGATCCCGACTCGACTAGGCTCATTTTAATGGGTATTAGACTTAGATTTTTGACCTTATTCGTGGTGTCATATCCAATCCTATTTTACGTGCTATTAGCCTTAAATTTTATGGGTAATAGCCTTTTCCCTCAACCATGATTGAATTGACTTGTTTTAGGGGGTATTAGCCTTGGATTTTGGGACAAATTGATCCCGACTGGACTAGTCCCATTTCAATGGGTATTAGCCTTAGATTTCTGACCTGGTTGGTGTTGTCATATCCAAACCCATTTTAGTTGGTATTAGCCTTAAATTTTATGGGTAATAGCCTTTTCCCTCCAACATTATTGAACTGGCCTGTTATAGTGGGTATTAGCTTTGGATTTTGGGAGAAATTGATCCCGACTCGACTAGGCTCATTTCAATGGGTACTAGCCTTAGATTTCTGACTTGGTTGGTGTTGTCATATCCATACCCATTTTAGTTGGTATTAACCTTCAATCTTATGGGTAATAGCCTTTTCCCACCAACTTGATTCAACTGCCTTCTTTTAGGGGGTATTATCCATGAATTTTGGGACAAATTGATCCCGACTCGACTATTCCCATTTCAATGGGTATTAGCCATAGATTTCTCACTTGGTTGGTGTTGTCATATCCATACCCATTTTAGTTGGTATTAGCCTTCAATTTTATGGGTAATAGCCTTTTCCCACCAACTTGATTCAACTGCCTTGTTTTAGGGGTATTAGCCTTGGATTTTGGGAGAAATTGATCCCGACTCGACTAGGCTTATTTCAATGGGTATTAGCCTTAGATTTCTGACCTAGTTGGTGTTGTCATATCCATACCCATTTTAGTTGGTATTAGCCTTAAATTTTATGGGTAATAGCCTTTTCCCTCCAACTTGATTGAACTGGCTTGTTTTAGGGGGTATTAGCCTTGGATTTTGGGACAAATTGATCCCGACTCGACTAGTCCCATTTCAATGGGTAGTAGCCTTAGATTTCTGCCCTGGTTGGTGTTGTCATATCCAAACACATTTTAGTTGGTATTAGCCTTAAATTTTATGGGTAATAGCCTTTTCCCTCCAACTTGATTGAACTGGCCTGTTATTGTGGGTATTAGCCTTGGATTTTGGGACAAATTGATCCCGACTCGACTAGGCTCATTTCAATGGGTATTAGCCTTAGATTTCTGCCCTGGTTGGTGTTGTCATATCCAAACAAATTTTAGTTGGTATTAGCCTTAAATTTTATGGGTAATAGCCTTTTCCCTCCAACTTGATTGAACTGACTTGTTTTAGGGGGTATTAGTGTTGGATTTTGGGATAAATTGATCCCGACTCGACTAGTCCTATTTCAATGGGTATTAGCCTTAGATTTATGACCTGGTTGATGTTGTCATATCCAAACCCATTTTAGTTGGTATTAGCCTTAAATTTTATGGGTTAGTCCAACTTAAACCTTTTAGTGGTATTAGCCTTAAATTTTATGAGTAATAGCCTTTTCCCTCCAACTTGATTGAACTGGCCTGTTAGTGGGTATTAGCCTTGGATTTTGGGACAAATTGATCCCGACTCGACTAGGCTCATTTCAATGGGTATTAGACTTAGATTTCTGACCTGGTTGGTGGTGTCATATCCAATCCTATTTTAGTTGGTATTAGCCTTAAATTTTATGGGTAATAGCCTTTTCCCTCAACCTTGATTGAACTGACTTGTTTTAGGGGGTATTAGCCTTGGATTTTGGGACAAATTGATCCCGACTCGACTAGGCTCATTTCAATGGGTATTAGCCTTAGATTTCTGCCCTGGTTGGTGTTGTCATATCCAAACCAATTTTAGTTGGTATTAGCCTTAAATTTTATGGGTAATAGCCTTTTCCCTCCAACTTGATTGAACTGGCTTGTTTTAAGGGGTATTAGCCTTGGATTTTGGGACAAATTGATCCCGACTCGACTAATATCTAAACTCATTTTAGTTGGTATTAGCCTTAAATTTTATGGGTAATAGCCTTTTCCCTCCAACTTGATTGAATTGGCTTGTTTTAGGGGGTATTAGCCTTGGATTTTGGGATAAATTGATCCCGACTCGACTAGTCCCATTTCCATGGGTATTAGCCTTATATTTTTGCCATAGTTGGTGTTGTCATATCCATACCCATTTTAGTTGGTATTAGTGTTAAATTTTATGAGTAATAGCCTTTTCCCTCCAACTTGATTGAACTGGCCTGTTACAGTGGGTATTAGCCTTAAATTTTATGGGTAATAGCCTTTTCCCTCCAACTTGATTGAACTGGCCTGTTATAGTGGGTATTAGCCTTGGATTTTGGGACAAATTGATCCCGACCCGACTAGGCACATTTCAATGGGTATTAGCCTTAGATTTATGACCTGGTTGATGTTGTCATATCCAAACCCATTTTAGTTGGTATTAGCCTTAAATTTTATGGGTAATAGCCTTTTCCCTCCAACTTGATTGAACTGGCTTGTTATAGTGGGTATTAGCCTTAAATTTTATGGGTAATAGCCTTTTCCCTCCAACTTGATTGAACTGGCCTCTTATAGTGGGTATTAGCCTTGGATTTTGGGACAAATTGATCCCGACCCGACTAGGCACATTTCAATGGGTATTAGACTTAGATTTCTGACCTGGTTGGTGGTGTCATATCCAATCCTATTTTAGTTGGTATTAGCCTTAAATTTTATGGGTAATAGCCTTTTCCCTGCAACTTGATTGAACTGGCTGTTTTAGGGGGTATTAGCCTCGGATTTTGGGACAAATTGATCCCGACTCGACTAGGCTCATTTCAATGGGTATTAGACTTAGATTTCTGACCTGGTTGGTGGTGTCATATCCAATCCTATTTTAGTTGGTATTAGCCTTAAATTTTATGGGTAATAGCCTTTTCCCTCCAACTTGATTGAACTGGCATGTTTTAGGGGGTATTAGACTTGGATTTTGAAACAAATTGATCCCGACTCGACTAGTCTCATTTCAATGGCTTGTAGCCTTAGATTTTTGCCCTGGTTGGTATTGTCATATCCAAACAAATTTTAGTTGGTATTAGCCTTAAATTTTATGGGTAATAGCCTTTTCCCTCCAACTTGATTGAACGGCTTGTTTTAGGGGGTATTAGACTTGGATTTTGGGACAAATTGATCCCGACTCGACTAATATCTAAACCCATTTTAGTTGGTATTAGCCTTAAATTTTATGGGTAATAGCCTTTTCCCTCCAACTTGATTGAATTGGCTTGTTTTAGGGGGTATTAGCCTTGGATTTTGGGATAAATTGATCCCGACTCGACTAGTCCCATTTCCATGGGTATTAGCCTTATATTTTTGCCATAGTTGGTGTTGTCATATCCATACCCATTTTAGTTGGTATTAGTGTTAAATTTTATGAGTAATAGCCTTTTCCCTCCAACTTGATTGAACTGGCCTGTTACAGTGGGTATTAGCCTTAAATTTTATGGGTAATAGCCTTTTCCCTCCAACTTGATTGAACTGGCCTGTTATAGTGGGTATTAGCCTTGGATTTTGGGACAAATTGATCCCGACCCGACTAGGCACATTTCAATGGGTATTAGCCTTAGATTTTGACCTGGTTGTGTTGTCATTTTAGTTGGTATTAGCCTTAAATTTTATGGGTAATATCCCTCCAATTTTAGTTATAGTGGTATTAGCCTTAAATTTTATGGGTAATAGCCTTTTCCCTCCAACTTGATTGAACTGGCCTCTTATAGTGGGTATTAGCCTTGGATTTTGGGACAAATTGATCCCGACCCGACTAGGCACATTTCAATGGGTATTAGACTTAGATTTCTGACCTGGTTGGTGGTGTCATATCCAATCCTATTTTAGTTGGTATTAGCCTTTAATTTTATGGGTAATAGCCTTTTCCCTCAACCATGATTGAACTGACTTGTTTTAGGGGGTATTAGCCTCGGATGTTGGGACAAATTGATCCCGACTCGACTAGGCTCATTTCAATGGGTATTAGACTTAGATTTCTGACCTGGTTGGTGGTGTCATATCCAATCCTATTTTAGTTGGTATTAGCCTTAAATTTTATGGGTAATAGCCTTTTCCCTCCAACTTGATTGAACTGGCATGTTTTAGGGGGTATTAGACTTGGATTTTGAAACAAATTGATCCCGACTCGACTAGTCCCATTTCAATGGCTTGTAGCCTTAGATTTCTGCCCTGGTTGGTATTGTCATATCCAAACAAATTTTAGTTGGTATTAGCCTTAAATTTTATGGGTAATAGCCTTTTCCCTCCAACTTGATTGAACGGCTTGTTTTAGGGGGTATTAGACTTGGATTTTGGGACAAATTGATCCCGACTCGACTAGTCCCATTTCAATGGGTATTAGCCTTAGATTTCTGATTTGGTTGGTGTTGTCATATCCATACCCATTTTAGTTGGTATTAGCCTTCAATTTTATGGGTAATAGCCTTTTCCCACCAACATGATTGAACTGCCTTGTTTTAGGGGGTATTAGCCTTGGATTTTGGGACAAATTGATCCCGACTCGACTAGTCCCATTTCAATGGGTATTAGCCTTATATTTCTACCCTGGTTGGTGTTGTCATATCCAAACCCATTTTAGTTGGTATTAGCCTTAAATTTTATGGGTAATAGCCTTTTCCCTCCAACTTGATTGAACTGGCCTGTTATAGTGGGTATTAGCCTTGGATTTTGGGACAAATTGATCCCGACTCGACTAGGCTCATTTCAATGGGTACTAGCCCTAGATTTTTGCCCTGGTTGGTGTTGTCATATCCAAACCAATTTTAGTTGGTATTAGCCTTAAATTTTATGGGTAATAGCCTTTTCCCTCCAACTTGATTGAACTGGCCTCTTATAGTGGGTATTAGCCTTGGATTTTGGGACAAATTGATCCCGACTCGACTAGGCTCATTTTAATGGGTATTAGACTTATATTTTTGACCTCGTTGGTGGTGTCATATCCAATCCTATTTTAGTTGGTATTAGCCTTAAATTTTATGGGTAATAGCCTTTTCCCTCAACCATGATTGAACTGACTTGTTTTAGGGGGTATTAGCCTTGGATTTTGGGACAAATTGATCCCGACTCGACTAGGCTCATTTCAATGGGTATTAGACTTAGATTTCTGACCTGGTTGGTGTTGTCATATCCAAACCTATTTTAGTTGGTATTAGCCTTAAATTTTATGGGTAATAGCCTTTTCCCTCCAACTTGATTGAACTGGCTTGTTTTAGGGGGTATTAGCCTTGGATTTTGGGACAAATTGATCCCGACTCGACTAGTCCCATTTCAATGGGTAATAGCCTTAGATTTCTCCCCTGGTTGGTGTTGTCATATCCAAACAATTTTAGTTGGTATTAGCCTTAAATTTTATGGGTAATAGCCTTTTCCCTCCAACTTGATTGAACTGGCTTGTTTTAGGGGTATTAGCCTTGGATTTTGGGACAAATTGATCCCGACTCGACTAGTCCCATTTCAATGGGTATTAGCCTTAGATTTCTGATTTGGTTGGTGTTGTCATATCCATACCCATTTTAGTTGGTATTAGCCTTAAATTTTATGGGTAATAGCCTTTTCCCTCCAACTTGATTGAACTGGCTTGTTTTAGGGGGTATTAGCCTTGGATTTTGGGACAAATTGATCCCGACTCGACTAGTCCCATTTCAATGGGTATTAGCCTTAGATTTCTGCCCTGGTTGGTGTTGTCATATCCAAACCCATTTTAGTTGGTATTAGCCTTAAATTTTATGGGTAATAGCCTTTTCCCTCCAACTTGATTGAACTGGCCTGTTATAGTGGGTATTAGCCTTGGATTTTGGGACAAATTGATCCCGACTCGACTAGGCTCATTTCAATGGGTACTAGCCTTAGATTTCTGCCCTGGTTGGTGTTGTCATATCCAAACCAATTTTAGTTGGTATTAGCCTTAAATTTTATGGGTAATAGCCTTTTCCCTCCAACTTGATTGAACTGGCCTTGTTTTAGTGGGTATTAGCCTTGGATTTTGGGACAAATTGATCCCGACTCGACTAGGCTCATTTCAATGGGTATTAGCCTTAGATTTCTGACCTGGTTGGTGTTGTCATATCCAAACCCATTTTAGTTGGTATTAGCCTTAAATTTTATGGGTAATAGCCTTTTCCCTCCAACTTGATTGAACTGGCCTTGTTTTAGGGGTATTAGCCTTGGATTTTGGGACAAATTGATCCCGACTCGACTAGTCCCATTTCAATGGGTATTAGCCTTAGATTTCTGACCTGGTTGGTGTTGTCATATCCAAACCCATTTTAGTTGGTATTAGCCTTAAATTTTATGGGTAATAGCCTTTTCCCTCCAACTTGATTGAACTGGCTTGTTTTAGGGGTATTAGCCTTGGATTTTGGGACAAATTGATCCCGACTCGACTAGTCCCATTTCAATGGGTATTAGCCTTAGATTTCTGCCCTGGTTGGTGTTGTCATATCCAAACCAATTTTAGTTGGTATTAGCCTTAAATTTTATGGGTAATAGCCTTTTCCCTCCAACTTGATTGAACTAGCTTGTTTTAGGGGTATTAGCCTTGGATTTTGGGACAAATTGATCCCGACTCGACTAGTCCCATTTCAATGGGTATTAGCCTTAGATTTCTGACCTGGTTGGTGTTGTCATATCCAAACCCATTTTAGTTGGTATTAGCCTTAAATTTTATGGGTAATAGCCTTTTCCCTCCAACTTGATTGAACTGGCTGTTTTAGGGGTATTAGCCTTGGATTTTGGGACAAATTGATCCCGACTCGACTAGTCATTTCAATGGGTATTAGCCTTAGATTTCTGCCCTGGTTGGTGTTGTCATATCCAAACCATTTTAGTTGGTATTAGCCTTAAATTTTATGGGTAATAGCCTTTTCCCTCCAACTTGATTGAACTGGCTTGTTTTAGGGGTATTAGCCTTGGATTTTGGGACAAATTGATCCCGACTCGACTAGTCCCATTTCAATGGGTATTAGCCTTAGATTTCTCTCCTGGTTGGTGTTGTCATATCCAAACCCATTTTAGTTGGTATTAGCCTTAAATTTTATGGGTAATAGCCTTTTCCCTCCAACTTGATTGAACTGGCCTATTAGTGGGTATTAGCCTTGGATTTTGGGACAAATTGATCCCGACTGGACTAGGCTCATTTCAATGGGTACTAGCCTTAGATTTCTGCCCTAGTTGGTGTTGTCATATCCAAACCAATTTTAGTTGGTATTAGCCTTAAATTTTATGGGTAATAGCCTTTTCCCTCCAACTTGACTGAACTGGCTTGTTTTAGAGGGTATTAGCCTTGGATTTTGGGTCAAATTGATCCCGACTCGACTAGTTCAATTTCAATGGGTATTATCCTTAGATTTCTGCCTGGTTGGTGTTGTCATATCCAAACCCATTTTAGTTGGTATTAGCCTTAAATTTTTGGGTAATATCCTTTTCCCTCCAACTTGATTGAACTGGCCTATTGTAGTGGGTATTAGCCTTGGATTTTGGGACAAATTGATCCCGACTCGACTAGTCTCATTTCAATGGGTATTAGCCTTAGATTTCTGCCCTGGTTGGTGTTGTCATATCCAAACCCATTTTAGTTGGTATTAGCCTTAAATTTTATGGGTAATAGCCTTGGATTTTGGGACAAATTGATCCCGACTCGACTAATCCCATTTCAATGGGTATTAGCCTTAGATTTCTGCCCTGGTTGGTGTTGTCATATCCAAACCCATTTTAGTTGGTATTAGCCTTAAATTTTATGGGTAATAGCCTTTTCCCTCCAACTTGATTGAACTGGCCTATTATAGTGGGTATTAGCCTTGGATTTTGGGACAAATTGATCCCGACTCGACTAGGCTCATTTCAATGGGTACTAGCCTTAGATTTCTGCCCTGGTTGGTGTTGTCATATCCAAACCAATTTTAGTTGGTATTAGCCTTAAATTTTATGGGTAATAGCCTTTTCCCTCCAACTTGATTGAACTGGCTTGTTTTAGGGGTATTAGCCTTGGATTTTGGGACAAATTGATCCCGACTCGACTAGTCCCATTTCAATGGGTATTAGCCTTAGATTTCTGCCCTGGTTGGTGTTGTCATATCCAAACCATTTTAGTTGGTATTAGCCTTAAATTTTATGGGTAATAGCCTTTTCCCTCCAACTTGATTGAACTGGCCTATTATAGTGGGTATTAGCCTTGGATTTTGGGACAAATTGATCCCGACTCGACTAGGCTCATTTCAATGGGTACTAGCCTTAGATTTCTGCCCTGGTTGGTGTTGTCATATCCAAACCAATTTTAGTTGGTATTAGCCTTAAATTTTGTGTAATAGCCTTTTCCCTCCAACTTGATTGAATTGGCTTGTTTTAGGGGTATTAGCCTTGGATTTTGGGACAAATTGATCCCGACTCGACTAGTCCCATTTCAATGGGTATTAGCCTTAGATTTCTGCCCTGGTTGGTGTTGTCATATCCAAACCCATTTTAGTTGGTATTAGCCTTAAATTTTATGGGTAATAGCCTTTTCCCTCCAACTTGATTGAACTGGCTTGTTTTAGGGGTATTA
Source organism: Salix arbutifolia (assembly GCA_025169955.1). Lineage (NCBI taxonomy): Eukaryota > Viridiplantae > Streptophyta > Magnoliopsida > Malpighiales > Salicaceae > Salix > Salix arbutifolia. The sequence goes on along the minus strand of CM045910.1, from coordinate 41,109 downwards.
GCCTTGGATTTTGGGACAAATTGATCCCGACTCGACTAGTCCCATTTCAATGGGTATTAGCCTTAGATTTCTGCCCTGGTTGGTGTTGTCATATCCAAACCCATTTTAGTTGGTATTAGCCTTAAATTTTATGGGTAATAGCCTTTTCCCTCCAACTTGATTGAACTGGCTGTTTTAGGGGTATTAGCCTTGGATTTTGGGACAAATTGATCCCGACTCGACTAGTCCCATTTCAATGGGTATTAGCCTTAGATTTCTCCCCTGGTTGGTGTTGTCATATCCAAACCCATTTTAGTTGGTATTAGCCTTAAATTTTATGGGTAATAGCCTTTTCCCTCCAACTTGATTGAACTGGCCTTTTAGTGGGTATTAGCCTTGGATTTTGGGACAAATTGATCCCGACTCGACTAGGCTCATTTCAATGGGTATTAGCCTTAGATTTCTGCCCTGGTTGGTGTTGTCATATCCAAACCAATTTTAGTTGGTATTAGCCTTAAATTTTATGGGTAATAGCCTTTTCCCTCCAACTTGATTGAACTGGCTGTTTTAGGGGTATTAGCCTTGGATTTTGGGACAAATTGATCCCGACTCGACTAGCCATTTCAATGGGTACTAGCCTTAGATTTCTGCCCTGGTTGGTGTTGTCATATCCAAACCAATTTTAGTTGGTATTAGCCTTAAATTTTATGGGTAATAGCCTTTTCCCTCCAACTTGATTGAACTGGCTTGTTTTAGGGGTATTAGCCTTGGATTTTGGGACAAATTGATCCCGACTCGACTAGTCCCATTTCAATGGGTATTAGCCTTAGATTTCTGCCCTGGTTGGTGTTGTCATATCCAAACCATTTTAGTTGGTATTAGCCTTAAATTTTATGGGTAATAGCCTTTTCCCTCCAACTTGATTGAACTGGTTTTAGTGGGTATTAGCCTTGGATTTTGGGACAAATTGATCCCGACTCGACTAGTCCCATTTCAATGGGTATTAGCCTTAGATTTCTGCCCTGGTTGGTGTTGTCATATCCAAACCATTTTAGTTGGTATTAGCCTTAAATTTTATGGGTAATAGCCTTTTCCCTCCAACTTGATTGAACTGGCCTTTTAGTGGGTATTAGCCTTGGATTTTGGGACAAATTGATCCCGACTCGACTAGTCATTTCAATGGGTATTAGCCTTAGATTTCTGCCCTGGTTGGTGTTGTCATATCCAAACCATTTTAGTTGGTATTAGCCTTAAATTTTATGGGTAATAGCCTTTTCCCTCCAACTTGATTGAACTGGCTTGTTTTAGGGGTATTAGCCTTGGATTTTGGGACAAATTGATCCCGACTCGACTAGCCATTTCAATGGGTATTAGCCTTAGATTTCTGCCCTCGTTGTGGTTGTTATATCCAAACCCATTTTAGTTGGTATTAGCCTTAAATTTTATGGGTAATAGCCTTTTCCCTCCAACTTGATTGAACTGGCTTGTTTTAGGGGTATTAGCCTTGGATTTTGGGACAAATTGATCCCGACTCGACTAGTCCCATTTCAATGGGTATTAGCCTTAGATTTCTGCCCTGGTTGGTGTTGTCATATCCAAACCATTTTAGTTGGTATTAGCCTTAAATTTTATGGGTAATAGCCTTTTCCCTCCAACTTGATTGAACTGGCTTTTAGTGGGTATTAGCCTTGGATTTTGGGACAAATTGATCCCGAGTCGACTAGCCCCATTTCAATGGGTATTAGCCTTAGATTTCTACCCTGGTTGGTGTTGTCATATCCAAACCCATTTTAGTTGGTATTAGCCTTAAATTTTATGAGTAATAGCCTTTTCCCTCCAACTTGATTGAACTGGCTTGTTTTAGGGGTATTAGCCTTGGATTTTGGGACAAATTGATCCCGACTCGACTAGTCCCATTTCAATGGGTATTAGCCTTAGATTTCTGCCCTGGTTGGTGTTGTCATATCCAAACCATTTTAGTTGATATTAGGCTTAAAATTTATGGGTAATAGCCTTTTCCCTCCAACTTGATTGAACTGCCTTGTTTTAGGGGTATTAGCCTTTGATTTTGGGACAAATTGATCCCGACTCGACTAGTCCCATTTCAATGGGTATTAGCCTTAGATTTCTGCCCTGGTTGGTGTTGTCATATCCAAACCATTTTAGTTGGTATTAGCCTTAAATTTTATGGGTAATAGCCTTTTCCCTCCAACTTGATTGAACTGGCTTTTAGGGGGTATTAGCCTTGGATTTTGGGACAAATTGATCCCGACTCGACTAGTCCCATTTCAATGGGTATTAGCCTTAGATTTCTGCCCTGGTTGGTGTTGTCATATCCAAACCCATTTTAGTTGGTATTAGCCTTAAATTTTATGGGTAATAGCCTTTTCCCTCCAACTTGATTGAACTGGCCTTGTTTTAGGGGTATTAGCCTTGGATTTTGGGACAAATTGATCCCGACTCGACTAGCCATTTCAATGGGTACTAGCCTTAGATTTCTGCCCTGGTTGGTGTTGTCATATCCAAACCATTTTAGTTGGTATTAGCCTTAAATTTTATGGGTAATAGCCTTTTCCCTCCAACTTGATTGAACTGGCTTTAGGGGTATTAGCCTTGGATTTTGGGACAAATTGATCCCGACTCGACTAGTCATTTCAATGGGTACTAGCCTTAGATTTCTGCCCTGGTTGGTGTTGTCATATCCAAACCAATTTTAGTTGGTATTAGCCTTAAATTTTATGGGTAATAGCCTTTTCCCTCCAACTTGATTGAACTGGCTTGTTTTAGGGGTATTAGCCTTGGATTTTGGGACAAATTGATCCCGACTCGACTAGACCCATTTCAATGGGTATTAGCCTTAGATATCTGCCCTGGTTGGTGTTGTCATATCCAAACCCAATTTAGGTGGTATTATCCTTAAATTTTATGGTTAATAGCCTTTGCCCTCCAACTTGATTGAACTGGTTTTAGGGGTATTAGCCTTGGATTTTGGGACAAATTGATCCCGACTCGACTAGTCCCATTTCAATGGGTATTAGACTTAGATTTCTGCCCTGGTTGGTGTTGTCATATCCAAACCCATTTTAGTTGGTATTAGCCTTTAATTTTATGGGTAATAGCCTTTTCCCTCCAACTTGATTGAACTGGCTTTTAGGGGTATTAGCCTTGGATTTTGGGACAAATTGATCCCGACTCGACTAGTCATTTCAATGGGTATTAGCCTTAGATTTCTGCCCTGGTTGGTGTTGTCATATCCAAACCATTTTAGTTGGTATTAGCCTTAAATTTTATGGGTAATAGCCTTTTCCCTCCAACTTGATTGAACTGGCTTGTTTTAGGGGTATTAGCCGTGGATTTTGGGACAAATTGATCCCGACTCGACTAGTCCCATTTCAATAGGTATTAGCCTTAGATTTCTGCCCTGGTTGGTGTTGTCATATCCAAACCATTTTAGTTGGTATTAGCCTTAAATTTTATGGGTAATAGCCTTTTCCCTCCAACTTGATTGAACTGGCTTGTTTTAGGGGTATTAGCCTTGGATTTTGGGACAAATTGATCCCGACTCGACTAGTCCCATTTCAATGGGTATTAGCCTTAGATTTCTGCCCTGGTTGGTGTTGTCATATCCAAACCCATTTTAGTTGGTATTAGCCTTAAATTTTATGGGTAATAGCCTTTTCCCTCCAACTTGATTGAACTGGCTTTTAGGGGTATTAGCCTTGGATTTTGGGACAAATTGATCCCGACTCGACTAGTCCCATTTCAATGGGTATTAGCCTTAGATTTCTGCCCTGGTTGGTGTTGTCATATCCAAACCCATTTTAGTTGGTATTAGCCTTAAATTTTATGGGTAATAGCCTTTTCCCTCCAACTTGATTGAACTGGCCTTTTAGTGGGTATTAGCCTTGGATTTTGGGACAAATTGATCCCGACTCGACTAGCTCATTTCAATGGGTACTAGCCTTAGATTTCTGCCCTGGTTGGTGTTGTCATATCCAAACCATTTTAGTTGGTATTAGCCTTAAATTTTATGGGTAATAGCCTTTTCCCTCCAACTTGATTGAACTGGCTTGTTTTAGAGGGTATTAGCCTTGGATTTTGGGACAAATTGATCCCGACTCGACTAGTCCCATTTCAATGGGTATTAGCCTTAGATTTCTGCCCTGGTTGGTGTTGTCATATCCAAACCCATTTTAGTTGGTATTAGCCTTAAATTTTATGGGTAATAGCCTTTTCCCTCCAACTTGATTGAACTGGCTTTTAGGGGTATTAGCCTTGGATTTTGGGACAAATTGATCCCGACTCGACTAGTCCCATTTCAATGGGTATTAGCCTTAGATTTCTGCCCTGGTTGGTGTTGTCATATCCAAACCATTTTAGTTGGTATTAGCCTTAAATTTTATGGGTAATAGCCTTTTCCCTCCAACTTGATTGAACTGGCTTTTAGGGGTATTAGCCTTGGATTTTGGGACAAATTGATCCCGACTCGACTATCCCCATTTCAATGGGTATTAGCCTTAGATTTCTGCCCTGGTTGGTGTTGTCATATCCAAACCATTTTAGTTGGTATTAGCCTTAAATTTTATGGGTAATAGCCTTTTCCCTCCAACTTGATTGAACTGGCTTGTTTTAGTGGGTATTAGCCTTGGATTTTGGGACAAATTGATCCCGACTCGACTAGCCATTTCAATGGGTACTAGCCTTAGATTTCTGCCCTGGTTGGTGTTGTCATATCCAAACCAATTTTAGTTGGTATTAGCCTTAAATTTTATGGGTAATAGCCTTTTCCCTCCAACTTGATTGAACTGGCTTGTTTTAGGGGGTATTAGCCTTGGATTTTGGGACAAATTGATCCCGACTCGACTAGTCCCATTTCAATGGGTATTAGCCTTAGATTTCTGCCCTGGTTGGTGTTGTCATATCCAAACCCATTTTAGTTGGTATTAGCCTTAAATTTTATGGGTAATAGCCTTTTCCCTCCAACTTGATTGAACTGGCTTTTAGGGGTATTAGCCTTGGATTTTGGGACAAATTGATCCCGACTCGACTAGTCATTTCAATGGGTATTAGCCTTAGATTTCTGCCCTGGTTGGTGTTGTCATATCCAAACCATTTTAGTTGGTATTAGCCTTAAATTTTATGGGTAATAGCCTTTTCCCTCCAACTTGATTGAACTGGCTTGTTTTAGGGGTATTAGCCTTGGATTTTGGGACAAATTGATCCCGACTCGACTAGTCCCATTTCAATGGGTATTAGCCTTAGATTTCTGCCCTGGTTGGTGTTGTCATATCCAAACCCATTTTAGTTGGTATTAGCCTTAAATTTTATGGGTAATAGCCTTTTCCCTCCAACTTGATTGAACTGGCTTTTAGAGGGTATTAGCCTTGGATTTTGGGACAAATTGATCCCGACTGGACTAGGCTCATTTCAATGGGTACTAGCCTTAGATTTCTGCCCTGGTTGGTGTTGTCATATCCAAACCAATTTTAGTTGGTATTAGCCTTAAATTTTATGGGTAATAGCCTTTTCCCTCCAACTTGATTGAACTGGCTTGTTTTAGAGGGTATTAGCCTTGGATTTTGGGACAAATTGATCCCGACTCGACTAGTCCCATTTCAATGGGTATTAGCCTTAGATTTCTGCCCTGGTTGGTGTTGTCATATCCAAACCCATTTTAGTTGGTATTAGCCTTAAATTTTTGGGTAATATCCTTTTCCCTCCAACTTGATTGAACTGGCCTATTGTAGTGGGTATTAGCCTTAGATTTCTCCCCTGGTTGGTGTTGTCATATCCAAACCAATTTTAGTTGGTATTAGCCTTAAATTTTATGGGTAATAGCCTTTTCCCTCCAACTTGATTGAACTGGCTTTTAGGGGTATTAGCCTTGGATTTTGGGACAAATTGATCCCGACTCGACTAGGCTCATTTCAATGGGTACTAGCCTTAGATTTCTGCCCTGGTTGGTGTTGTCATATCCAAACCAATTTTAGTTGGTATTAGCCTTAAATTTTATGGGTAATAGCCTTTTCCCTCCAACTTGATTGAACTGGCTTGTTTTAGAGGGTATTAGCCTTGGATTTTGGGATAAATTGATCCCGACTCGACTAGTCCCATTTCAATGGGTATTAGCCTTAGATTTCTGCCCTGGTTGGTGTTGTCATATCCAAACCATTTTAGTTGGTATTAGCCTTAAATTTTATGGGTAATAGCCTTTTCCCTCCAACTTGATTGAACTGGCTTTTAGAGGGTATTAGCCTTGGATTTTGGGACAAATTGATCCCGACTCGACTAGTCCCATTTCAATGGGTATTAGCCTTAGATTTCTGCCCTGTTGGTGTTGTCATATCCAAACCCATTTTAGTTGGTATTAGCCTTAAATTTTTGGGTAATAGCCTTTTCCCTCCAACTTGATTGAACTGGCCTTGTTTTAGGGGTATTAGCCTTGGATTTTGGGACAAATTGATCCCGACTCGACTAGCATTTCAATGGGTACTAGCCTTAGATTTCTGCCCTGGTTGGTGTTGTCATATCCAAACCAATTTTAGTTGGTATTAGCCTTAAATTTTATGGGTAATAGCCTTTTCCCTCCAACTTGATTGAACTGGCTTGTTTTAGGGGTATTAGCCTTGGATTTTGGGACAAATTGATCCCGACTCGACTAGTCCCATTTCAATGGGTATTAGCCTTAGATTTCTGCCCTGGTTGGTGTTGTCATATCCAAACCATTTTAGTTGGTATTAGCCTTAAATTTTATGGGTAATAGCCTTTTCCCTCCAACTTGATTGAACTGGCTTTTAGGGGTATTAGCCTTGGATTTTGGGACAAATTGATCCCGACTCGACTAGTCATTTCAATGGGTATTAGCCTTAGATTTCTGCCCTGGTTGGTGTTGTCATATCCAAACCATTTTAGTTGGTATTAGCCTTAAATTTTATGGGTAATAGCCTTTTCCCTCCAACTTGATTGAACTGGCTTTTAGGGGTATTAGCCTTGGATTTTGGGACAAATTGATCCCGACTCGACTAGTCCCATTTCAATGGGTATTAGCCTTAGATTTCTGCCCTGGTTGGTGTTGTCATATCCAAACCCATTTTAGTTGGTATTAGCCTTAAATTTTTGGGTAATATCCTTTTCCCTCCAACTTGATTGAACTGGCCTATTGTAGTGGGTATTAGCCTTAGATTTCTCCCCTGGTTGGTGTTGTCATATCCAAACCAATTTTAGTTGGTATTAGCCTTAAATTTTATGGGTAATAGCCTTTTCCCTCCAACTTGATTGAACTGGCTTGTTTTAGGGGTATTAGCCTGGGATTTTGGGACAAATTGATCCCGACTCGACTAGTCCCATTTCAATGGGTATTAGCCTTAGATTTCTCCCCTGGTTGGTGTTGTCATATCCAAACCATTTTAGTTGGTATTAGCCTTAAATTTTATGGGTAATAGCCTTTTCCCTCCAACTTGATTGAACTGGCTTGTTTTAGAGGGTATTAGCCTTGGATTTTGGGACAAATTGATCCCGACTCGACTAGTCCCATTTCAATGGGTATTAGCCTTAGATTTCTGCCCTGGTTGGTGTTGTCATATCCAAACCCATTTTAGTTGGTATTAGCCTTAAATTTTATGGGTAATAGCCTTTTCCCTCCAACTTGATTGAACTGGCTTTTTTGGGTATTAGCCTTGGATTTTGGGACAAATTGATCCCGACTCGACTAGTCCCATTTCAATGGGTATTAGCCTTAGATTTCTGCCCTGGTTGGTGTTGTCATATCCAAACCCATTTTAGTTGGTATTAGCCTTAAATTTTATGGGTAATAGCCTTTTCCCTCCAACTTGATTGAACTGGCTTGTTTTAGGGGTATTAGCCTTGGATTTTGGGACAAATTGATCCCGACTGGACTAGCCCCATTTCAGTGGGTATTAGCCTTAGATTTCTCCCCTAGTTGGTGTTGTCATATCGAAACCCATTTTAGTTGCTATTAGCCTTAAATTTTATGGGTAATAGCCTTTTCCCTCCAACTTGATTGAACTGGCTTTTAGGGGTATTAGCCTTGGATTTTGGGACAAATTGATCCCGACTCGACTAGTCATTTCAATGGGTACTAGCCTTAGATTTCTGCCCTGGTTGGTGTTGTCATATCCAAACCAATTTTAGTTGGTATTAGCCTTAAATTTTATGGGTAATAGCCTTTTCCCTCCAACTTGATTGAACTGGCTTGTTTTAGAGGGTATTAGCCTTGGATTTTGGGACAAATTGATCCCGACTCGACTAGTCCCATTTCAATGGGTATTAGCCTTAGATTTCTGCCCTGGTTGGTGTTGTCATATCCAAACCCATTTTAGTTGGTATGAGCCTTAAATTTTTGGGTAATAGCCTTTTCCCTCCAACTTGATTGAACTGGCCTCTTATAGTGGGTATTAGCCTTGGATTTTGGGACAAATTGATCCCGACTCGACTAGGCTCATTTCAATGGGTACTAGCCTTAGATTTCTGCCCTGTTGGTGTTGTCATATCCAAACCAATTTTAGTTGGTATTAGCCTTAAATTTTATGGGTAATAGCCTTTTCCCTCCAACTTGATTGAACTGGCTTGTTTTAGGGGTATTAGCCTTGGATTTTGGGACAAATTGATCCCGACTCGACTAGTCCCATTTCAATGGGTATTAGCCTTAGATTTCTGCCCTGGTTGGTGTTGTCATATCCAAACCCATTTTAGTTGGTATTAGCCTTAAATTTTATGGGTAATAGCCTTTTCCCTCCAACTTGATTGAACAGACTTGTTTTAGGGTGTATTAGCCTTGGATTTTGGGACAAATTGATCCCGACTCGACTAGTCCCATTTCAATGGGTATTAGCCTTAGATTTCTCCCCTGGTTGGTGTTGTCATATCCAAACCCATTTTAGTTGGTATTAGCCTTAAATTTTATGGGTAATAGCCTTTTCCCTCCAACTTGATTGAATTGGCTGGTTTTAGGGGGTATTAGCCTGGGATTTTGGGACAAATTGATCCCGACTCGACTAGTCCCATTTCAATGGGTAATAGCCTTAGATTTCTCCCCTGGTTGGTGTTGTCATATCCAAACCATTTTAGTTGGTATTAGCCTTAAATTTTATGGGTAATAGCCTTTTCCCTCCAACTTGATTGAACTGGCTTTTAGTGGGTATTAGCCTTGGATTTTGGGACAAATTGATCCCGACTCGACTAGTCCCATTTCAATGGGTACTAGCCTTAGATTTCTGCCCTGGTTGGTGTTGTCATATCCAAACCAATTTTAGTTGGTATTAGCCTTAAATTTTATGGGTAATAGCCTTTTCCCTCCAACTTGATTGAACTGGCTTGTTTTAGAGGGTATTAGCCTTGGATTTTGGGACAAATTGATCCCGACTCGACTAGTCCCATTTCAATGGGTACTAGCCTTAGATTTCTGCCCTGGTTGGTGTTGTCATATCCAAACCAATTTTAGTTGGTATTAGCCTTAAATTTTATGGGTAATAGCCTTTTCCCTCCAACTTGATTGAACTGGCTTGTTTTAGAGGGTATTAGCCTTGGATTTTGGGACAAATTGATCCCGACTCGACTAGTCCCATTTCAATGGGTATTAGCCTTAGATTTCTGCCCTGGTTGGTGTTGTCATATCCAAACCCATTTTAGTTGGTATTAGCCTTAAATTTTTGGGTAATAGCCTTTTCCCTCCAACTTGATTGAACTGGCCTATTATAGTGGGTATTAGCCTTGGATTTTGGGACAAATTGATCCCGACTCGACTAGGCTCATTTCAATGGGTACTAGCCTTAGATTTCTGCCCTGGTTGGTGTTGTCATATCCAAACCAATTTTAGTTGGTATTAGCCTTAAATTTTATGGGTAATAGCCTTTTCCCTCCAACTTGATTGAACTGGCTTGTTTTAGCGGGTATTAGCCTTGGATTTTGGGACAAATTGATCCCGACTCGACTAGTCCCATTTCAATGGGTATTAGCCTTAGATTTCTGCCCTCGTTGTTATTGTCATATCCATACCCATTTTAGTTGATATTAGCCTTAAATTTTATGGGTAATAGCCTTTTCCCTCAACCATGATTGAACAGACTTGTTTTAGGGTGTATTAGCCTTGGATTTTGGGACAAATTGATCCCGACTCGACTAGTCCCATTTCAATGGGTATTAGCCTTAGATTTCTCCCCTGGTTGGTGTTGTCATATCCAAACCCATTTTAGTTGGTATTAGCCTTAAATTTTATGGGTAATAGCCTTTTCCCTCCAACTTGATTGAATTGGCTGGTTTTAGGGGGTATTAGCCTGGGATTTTGGGACAAATTGATCCCGACTCGACTAGTCCCATTTCAATGGGTATTAGCCTTAGATTTCTCCCCTGGTTGGTGTTGTCATATCCAAACCCATTTTAGTTGGTATTAGCCTTAAATTTTATGGGTAATAGCCTTTTCCCTCCAACTTGATTGAACTGGCCTCTTATAGTGGGTAGTAGCCTTGGATTTTGGGACAAATTGATCCCGACTCGACTAGTCTCATTTCAATGGGTACTAGCCTTAGATTTCTGCCCTGGTTGGTGTTGTCATATCCAAACCAATTTTAGTTGGTATTAGCCTTAAATTTTATGGGTAATAGCCTTTTCCCTCCAACTTGATTGAACTGGCTTGTTTTAGAGGGTATTAGCCTTGGATTTTGGGACAAATTGATCCCGACTCGACTAGTCCCATTTCAATGGGTACTAGCCTTAGATTTCTGCCCTGGTTGGTGTTGTCATATCCAAACCAATTTTAGTTGGTATTAGCCTTAAATTTTATGGGTAATAGCCTTTTCCCTCCAACTTGATTGAACTGGCTTGTTTTAGAGGGTATTAGCCTTGGATTTTGGGACAAATTGATCCCGACTCGACTAGTCCCATTTCAATGGGTATTAGCCTTAGATTTCTGCCCTGGTTGGTGTTGTCATATCCAAACCCATTTTAGTTGGTATTAGCCTTAAATTTTATGGGTAATAGCCTTTTCCCTCCAACTTGATTGAACTGGCCTTTTAGTGGGTATTAGCCTTGGATTTTGGGACAAATTGATCCCGACTCGACTAGTCCCATTTCAATGGGTACTAGCCTTAGATTTCTGCCCTGGTTGGTGTTGTCATATCCAAACCATTTTAGTTGGTATTAGCCTTAAATTTTATGGGTAATAGCCTTTTCCCTCCAACTTGATTGAACTGGCTTTTTTGGGTATTAGCCTTGGATTTTGGGACAAATTGATCCCGACTCGACTAGTCCCATTTCAATGGGTACTAGCCTTAGATTTCTGCCCTGGTTGGTGTTGTCATATCCAAACCATTTTAGTTGGTATTAGCCTTAAATTTTATGGGTAATAGCCTTTTCCCTCCAACTTGATTGAACTGGCTTGTTTTAGAGGGTATTAGCCTTGGATTTTGGGACAAATTGATCCCGACTCGACTAGTCCCATTTCAATGGGTACTAGCCTTAGATTTCTGCCCTGGTTGGTGTTGTCATATCCAAACCATTTTAGTTGGTATTAGCCTTAAATTTTATGGGTAATAGCCTTTTCCCTCCAACTTGATTGAACTGGCTTGTTTTAGAGGGTATTAGCCTTGGATTTTGGGACAAATTGATCCCGACTCGACTAGTCCCATTTCAATGGGTATTAGCCTTAGATTTCTGCCCTGGTTGGTGTTGTCATATCCAAACCCATTTTAGTTGGTATTAGCCTTAAATTTTTGGGTAATAGCCTTTTCCCTCCAACTTGATTGAACTGGCCTCTTATAGTTGGTATTAGCCTTGGATTTTGGGACAAATTGATCCCGACTCGACTAGGCCCATTTCAATGGGTACTAGCCTTAGATTTCTGCCCTGGTTGGTGTTGTCATATCCAAACCCATTTTAGTTGGTATTAGCCTTAAATTTTATGGGTAATAGCCTTTTCCCTCCAACTTGATTGAACTGGCTTGTTTTAGAGGGTATTAGCCTTGGATTTTGGGACAAATTGATCCCGACTCGACTAGTCCCATTTCAATGGGTACTAGCCTTAGATTTCTGCCCTGGTTGGTGTTGTCATATCCAAACCAATTTTAGTTGGTATTAGCCTTAAATTTTATGGGTAATAGCCTTTTCCCTCCAACTTGATTGAACTAGGTTGTTTTAGAGGGTATTAGCCTTGTATTTTGGGACAAATTGATCCCGACTCCACTAGTCCCATTTCAATGGGTATTAGCCTTAGATTTCTACCCTGGTTGGTGTTGTCATATCCAAACCCATTTTAGTTGGTATTAGCCTTAAATTTTTGGGTAATAGCCTTTTCCCTCCAACTTGATTGAACTGGCCTCTTATAGTGGGTATTAGCCTTGGATTTTGGGACAAATTGATCCCGACTCGACTAGGCTCATTTCAATGGGTACTAGCCTTAGATTTCTGCCCTGGTTGGTGTTGTCATATCCAAACCATTTTAGTTGGTATTAGCCTTAAATTTTATGGGTAATAGCCTTTTCCCTCCAACTTGATTGAACTGGCTTGTTTTAGAGGGTATTAGCCTTGGATTTTGGGACAAATTGATCCCGACTCGACTAGTCCCATTTCAATGGGTACTAGCCTTAGATTTCTGCCCTGGTTGGTGTTGTCATATCCAAACCCATTTTAGTTGGTATTAGCCTTAAATTTTATGGGTAATAGCCTTTTCCCTCCAACTTGATTGAACTGGCTTGTTTTAGAGGGTATTAGCCTTGGATTTTGGGACAAATTGATCCCGACTCGACTAGTCCCATTTCAATGGGTATTAGCCTTAGATTTCTGCCCTGGTTGGTGTTGTCATATCCAAACCATTTTAGTTGGTATTAGCCTTAAATTTTATGGGTAATAGCCTTTTCCCTCCAACTTGATTGAACTGGCTTGTTTTAGAGGGTATTAGCCTTGGATTTTGGGACAAATTGATCCCGACTCGACTAGTCCCATTTCAATGGGTATTAGCCTTAGATTTCTGCCCTGGTTGGTGTTGTCATATCCAAACCCATTTTAGTTGGTATTAGCCTTAAATTTTATGGGTAATAGCCTTTTCCCTCCAACTTGATTGAACTGGCTTTTAGTGGGTATTAGCCTTGGATTTTGGGACAAATTGATCCCGACTCGACTAGTCCCATTTCAATGGGTATTAGCCTTAGATTTCTGCCCTGGTTGGTGTTGTCATATCCAAACCCATTTTAGTTGGTATTAGCCTTAAATTTTATGGGTAATAGCCTTTTCCCTCCAACTTGATTGAACTGGCTTGTTTTGGGTATTAGCCTTGGATTTTGGGACAAATTGATCCCGACTCGACTAGTCATTTCAATGGGTACTAGCCTTAGATTTCTGCCCTGGTTGGTGTTGTCATATCCAAACCAATTTTAGTTGGTATTAGCCTGAAATATTATGGGTAATAGCCTTTTCCCTCCAACTTGATTGAACTGGCTTGTTTTAGGGGGTATTAGCTTTGGATTTTGGGACAAATTGATCCCGACTCGACTAGTCCCATTTCAATGGGTATTAGCCTTAGATTTCTGCCCTGGTTGGTGTTGTCATATCCAAACCCATTTTAGTTGGTATTAGCCTTAAATTTTTGGGTAATAGCCTTTTCCCTCCAACTTGATTGAACTGGCTTTTAGGGGTATTAGCCTTGGATTTTGTGATAAATTGATCCCGACTCGACTAGGATCATTTCAATGGGTATTAGCCTTAGATTTCTGCCCTGGTTGGTGTTGTCATATCCAAACCCATTTTAGTTTGTAATAGCCTTAAATTTTATGGGTAATAGCCTTTTCCCTCCAACTTGATTGAACTGGTTGTTTTAGGGGGTATTAGCCTTGGATTTTGGGACAAATTGATCCCGACTCGACTAGTCCCATTTCAATGGGTATTAGCCTTAGATTTCTGCCCTGGTTGGTGTTGTCATATCCAAACCCATTTTAGTTGGTATTAGCCTTAAATTTTATGGGTAATAGCCTTTTCCCTCCAACTTGATTGAACTGGCTTTTAGTGGGTATTAGCCTTGGATTTTGGGACAAATTGATCCCGACTCGACTAGTCATTTCAATGGGTACTAGCCTTAGATTTCTGCCCTGGTTGGTGTTGTCATATCCAAACCAATTTTAGTTGGTATTAGCCTTAAATTTTATGGGTAATAGCCTTTTCCCTCCAACTTGATTGAACTGGCTTGTTTTAGAGGGTATTAGCCTTGGATTTTGGGACAAATTGATCCCGACTCGACTAGTCCCATTTCAATGGGTATTAGCCTAAGATTTCTGCCCTGTTGGTGTTGTCATATCCAAACCCATTTTAGTTGGTATTAGCCTTAAATTTTATGGGTAATAGCCTTTTCCCTCCAACTTGATTGAACTGGCTTTTAGTGGGTATTAGCCTTGGATTTTGGGACAAATTGATCCCGACTCGACTAGGCTCATTTCAATGGGTACTAGCCTTAGATTTCTGCCCTGGTTGGTGTTTCATATCCAAACCAATTTTAGTTGGTATTAGCCTTAAATTTTATGGGTAATAGCCTTTTCCCTCCAACTTGATTGAACTGGCTTGTTTTAGGGGTATTAGCCTTGGATTTTGGGACAAATTGATCCCGACTCGACTAGTCCCATTTCAATGGGTATTAGCCTTATATTTCTGCCCTGGTTGGTGTTGTCATATCGAAACATTTTTAGTTGGTATTAGCTTTAAATTTTATGGGTAATAGCCTTTTCCCTCCAACTTGGTTGAATTGGCTTGTTTTAGAGGGTATTAGCCTTGGATTTTGGGACAAATTGATCCCGACTCGACTAGTCCCATTTCAATGGGTATTAGCCTTAGATTTCTGCCCTGGTTGGTGTTGTCATATCCAAACCCATTTTAGTTGGTATTAGCCTTAAATTTTATGGGTAATAGCCTTTTCCCTCCAACTTGATTGAACTGGCTGGTTTTAGGGGTATTAGCCTTGGATTTTGGGACAAATTGATCCCGACTCGACTAGTCCCATTTCAATGGGTATTAGCCTTAGATTTCTGCCCTGGTTGGTGTTGTCATATCCAAACCCATTTTAGTTGGTATTAGCCTTAAATTTTATGGGTAATAGCCTTTTCCCTCCAACTTGATTGAACTGGCTTGTTTTAGAGGGTATTAGCCTTGGATTTTGGGACAAATTGATCCCGACTCGACTAGTCCCATTTCAATGGGTATTAGCCTTAGATTTCTGCCCTGGTTGGTGTTGTCATATCCAAACCCATTTTAGTTGGTATTAGCCTTAAATTTTTGGGTAATAGCCTTTTCCCTCCAACTTGATTGAACTGGCTTGTTATATTGGGTATTAGCCTTGGATTTTGGGACAAATTGATCCCGACTCGACTAGGCTCATTTCAATGGGTACTAGCCTTAGATTTCTGCCCTGGTTGGTGTTGTCATATCCAAACCAATTTTAGTTGGTATTAGCCTTAAATTTTATGGGTAATAGCCTTTTCCCTCCAACTTGATTGAACTGGCTTGTTTTAGAGGGTATTAGCCTTGGATTTTGGGACAAATTGATCCCGACTCGACTAGTCCCATTTCAATGGGTATTAGCCTTAGATTTCTGCCCTGGTTGGTGTTGTCATATCCAAACCCATTTTAGTTGGTATTAGCCTTAAATTTTATGGGTAATAGCCTTTTCCCTCCAACTTGATTGAACTGGCTTTAGAGGGTATTAGCCTTGGATTTTGGGACAAATTGATCCCGACTCGACTAGTCCCATTTCAATGGGTACTAGCCTTAGATTTCTGCCCTGGTTGGTGTTGTCATATCCAAACCCATTTTAGTTGGTATTAGCCTTAAATTTTATGGGTAATAGCCTTTTCCCTCCAACTTGATTGAACTGGTTTTAGGGGTATTAGCCTTGGATTTTGGGACAAATTGATCCCGACTCGACTAGTCTCATTTCAATGGGTACTAGCCTTAGATTTCTGCCCTGGTTGGTGTTGTCATATCCAAACCATTTTAGTTGGTATTAGCCTTAAATTTTATGGGTAATAGCCTTTTCCCTCCAACTTGATTGAACTGGCTTGTTTTAGAGGGTATTAGCCTTGGATTTTGGGACAAATTGATCCCGACTCGACTAGTCCCATTTCAATGGGTACTAGCCTTAGATTTCTGCCCTGGTTGGTGTTGTCATATCCAAACCAATTTTAGTTGGTATTAGCCTTAAATTTTATGGGTAATAGCCTTTTCCCTCCAACTTGATTGAACTGGCTTGTTTTAGGGGGTATTAGCCTTGGATTTTGGGACAAATTGATCCCGACTCGACTAGTCCCATTTCAATGGGTATTAGCCTTAGATTTCTGCCCTGGTTGGTGTTGTCATATCCAAACCCATTTTAGTTGGTATTAGCCTTAAATTTTTGGGTAATAGCCTTTTCCCTCCAACTTGATTGAACTGGCCTCTTATAGTGGGTATTAGCCTTGGATTTTGGGACAAATTGATCCCGACTCGACTAGTCCCATTTCAATGGGTATTAGCCTTAGATTTCTGCCCTGGTTGGTGTTGTCATATCCAAACCCATTTTAGTTGGTATTAGCCTTAAATTTTATGGGTAATAGCCTTTTCCCTCCAACTTGATTGAACTGGCTTGTTTTAGAGGGTATTAGCCTTGGATTTCGGGACAAATTGCTCCCGACTCGACTAGTCCCATTTCAATGGGTACTAGCCTTAGATTTCTGCCCTGGTTGGTGTTGTCATATCCAAACCAATTTTAGTTGGTATTAGCCTTAAATTTTATGGGTAATAGCCTTTTCCCTCCAACTTGATTGAACTGGCTTGTTTTAGAGGGTATTAGCCTTGGATTTTGGGACAAATTGATCCCGACTCGACTAGTCCCATTTCAATGGGTATTAGCCTTAGATTTCTGCCCTGGTTGGTGTTGTCATATCCAAACCCATTTTAGTTGGTATTAGCCTTAAATTTTATGGGTAATAGCCTTTTCCCTCCAACTTGATTGAATTGGCTGGTTTTAGGGGGTATTAGCCTGGGATTTTGGGACAAATTGATCCCGACTCGACTAGGCTCATTTCAATGGGTACTAGCCTTAGATTTCTGCCCTGGTTGGTGTTGTCATATCCAAACCAATTTTAGTTGGTATTAGCCTTAAATTTTATGGGTAATAGCCATTTCCCTCTAACTTGATTGAACTGGCTTGTTTTAGAGGGTATTAGCCTTGGATTTTGGGATAAATTGATCCCGACTCGACTAGTCATTTCAATGGGTACTAGCCTTAGATTTCTGCCCTGGTTGGTGTTGTCATATCCAAACCATTTTAGTTGGTATTAGCCTTAAATTTTATGGGTAATAGCCTTTTCCCTCCAACTTGATTGAACTGGCTTGTTTTAGAGGGTATTAGCCTTGGATTTCGGGACAAATTGCTCCCGACTCGACTAGTCCCATTTCAATGGGTACTAGCCTTAGATTTCTGCCCTGGTTGGTGTTGTCATATCCAAACCAATTTTAGTTGGTATTAGCCTTAAATTTTATGGGTAATAGCCTTTTCCCTCCAACTTGATTGAACTGGCTTGTTTTAGAGGGTATTAGCCTTGGATTTTGGGACAAATTGATCCCGACTCGACTAGTCCCATTTCAATGGGTATTAGCCTTAGATTTCTGCCCTGGTTGGTGTTGTCATATCCAAACCCATTTTAGTTGGTATTAGCCTTAAATTTTTGGGTAATAGCCTTTTCCCTCCAACTTGATTGAACTGGCCTCTTATAGTTGGTATTAGCCTTGGATTTTGGGACAAATTGATCCCGACTCGACTAGTCCCATTTCAATGGGTATTAGCCTTAGATTTCTGCCCTGGTTGGTGTTGTCATATCCAAACCCATTTTAGTTGGTATTAGCCTTAAATTTTATGGGTAATAGCCTTTTCCCTCCAACTTGATTGAACTGGCTTGTTATATTGGGTATTAGCCTTGGATTTTGGGACAAATTGATCCCGACTCGACTAGGCTCATTTCAATGGGTACTAGCCTTAGATTTCTGCCCTGGTTGGTGTTGTCATATCCAAACCAATTTTAGTTGGTATTAGCCTTAAATTTTATGGGTAATAGCCTTTTCCCTCCAACTTGATTGAACTGGCTTGTTTTAGAGGGTATTAGCCTTGGATTTTGGGACAAATTGATCCCGACTCGACTAGTCCCATTTCAATGGGTATTAGCCTTAGATTTCTGCCCTGGTTGGTGTTGTCATATCCAAACCCATTTTAGTTGGTATTAGCCTTAAATTTTTGGGTAATAGCCTTTTCCCTCCAACTTGATTGAACTGGCTTGTTTTAGAGGGTATTAGCCTTGGATTTTGGGACAAATTGATCCCGACTCGACTAGGCCTATTTCAATGGGTACTAGCCTTAGATTTCTGCCCTGGTTGGTGTTGTCATATCCAAACCAATTTTAGTTGGTATTAGCCTTAAATTTTATGGGTAATAGCCTTTTCCCTCCAACTTGATTGAACTGGCTTTATAGGGTATTAGCCTTGGATTTTGGGACAAATTGATCCCGACTCGACTAGTCCCATTTCAATGGGTATTAGCCTTAGATTTCTGCCCTGGTTGGTGTTGTCATATCCAAACCCATTTTAGTTGGTATTAGCCTTAAATTTTATGGGTAATAGCCTTTTCCCTCCAACTTGATTGAACTGGCTTGTTTTAGAGGGTATTAGCCTTGGATTTTGGGACAAATTGATCCCGACTCGACTAGTCCCATTTCAATGGGTACTAGCCTTAGATTTCTGCCCTGGTTGGTGTTGTCATATCCAAACCCATTTTAGTTGGTATTAGCCTTAAATTTTATGGGTAATAGCCTTTTCCCTCCAACTTGATTGAACTGGCTTGTTTTAGAGGGTATTAGCCTTGGATTTTGGGACAAATTGATCCCGACTCGACTAGTCCCATTTCAATGGGTATTAGCCTTAGATTTCTGCCCTGTTGGTGTTGTCATATCCAAACCCATTTTAGTTGGTATTAGCCTTAAATTTTATGGGTAATAGCCTTTTCCCTCCAACTTGATTGAACTGGCTTTTAGAGGGTATTAGCCTTGGATTTTGGGACAAATTGATCCCGACTCGACTAGCTCATTTCAATGGGTACTAGCCTTAGATTTCTGCCCTGGTTGGTGTTGTCATATCCAAACCCATTTTAGTTGGTATTAGCCTTAAATTTTATGGGTAATAGCCTTTTCCCTCCAACTTGATTGAACTGGCTTGTTTTAGGGGTATTAGCCTTGGATTTTGGGACAAATTGATCCCGACTCGACTAGTCCCATTTCAATGGGTATTAGCCTTAGATTTCTGCCCTTGTTGGTGTTGTCATATCCAAACCATTTTAGTTGGTATTAGCCTTAAATTTTATGGGTAATAGCCTTTTCCCTCCAACTTGATTGAACTGGCTTGTTTTAGAGGGTATTAGCCTTGGATTTTGGGACAAATTGATCCCGACTCGACTAGTCCCATTTCAATGGGTATTAGCCTTAGATTTCTGCCCTGGTTGGTGTTGTCATATCCAAACCCATTTTAGTTGGTATTAGCCTTAAATTTTATGGGTAATAGCCTTTTCCCTCCAACTTGATTGAACTGGCTTGTTTTAGAGGGTATTAGCCTTGGATTTTGGGACAAATTGATCCCGACTCGACTAGGCTCATTTCAATGGGTACTAGCCTTAGATTTCTGCCCTGGTTGGTGTTGTCATATCCAAACCAATTTTAGTTGGTATTAGCCTTAAATTTTATGGGTAATAGCCTTTTCCCTCCAACTTGATTGAACTGGCTTGTTTTAGAGGGTATTAGCCTTGGATTTTGGGACAAATTGATCCCGACTCGACTAGTCCCATTTCAATGGGTATTAGCCTTAGATTTCTGCCCTGGTTGGTGTTGTCATATCCAAACCCATTTTAGTTGGTATTAGCCTTAAATTTTTGGGTAATAGCCTTTTCCCTCCAACTTGATTGAACTGGCTTTTAGAGGGTATTAGCCTTGGATTTTGGGACAAATTGATCCCGACTCGACTAGGTCATTTCAATGGGTACTAGCCTTAGATTTCTGCCCTGGTTGGTGTTGTCATATCCAAACCAATTTTAGTTGGTATTAGCCTTAAATTTTATGGGTAATAGCCTTTTCCCTCCAACTTGATTGAACTGGCTTGTTTTAGAGGGTATTAGCCTTGGATTTTGGGACAAATTGATCCCGACTCGACTAGTCCCATTTCAATGGGTATTAGCCTTATATTTCTGCCCTGGTTGGTGTTGTCATATCCAAACCCATTTTAGTTGGTATTAGCCTTAAATTCTATGGGTAATAGCCTTTTCCCTCCAACTTGATTGAACTGGCTTGTTTTAGGGGGTATTAGCCTTGGATTTTGGGACAAATTGATCCCGACTCGACTAGTCCCATTTCAATGGGTATTAGCCTTAGATTTCTGCCCTGGTTGGTGTTGTCATATCCAAACCCATTTTAGTTGGTATTAGCCTTAAATTTTATGGGTAATAGATTTGGATTTTGGGACAAATTGATCCCGACTCGACTAATCCCATTTAAATGGTTATTAGCCTTACATTTCTGCCCTGGTTGGTTTTGTCATATCAAAACCCATTTTAGTTGGTATTAGCCTTAAATTTTATGGGTAATAGCCTTTTCCCTCCAACTTGATTGAACTGGCTTGTTTTAGGGGGTATTAGCCTTGGATTTTGGGACAAATTGATCCCGACTCGACTAGTCCCATTTCAATGGGTACTAGCCTTAGATTTCTGCCCTGGTTGGTGTTGTCATATCCAAACCAATTTTAGTTGGTATTAGCCTTAAATTTTATGGGTAATAGCCTTTTCCCTCCAACTTGATTGAACTGGCTTGTTTTAGGGGGTATTAGCCTTGGATTTTGGGACAAATTGATCCCGACTCGACTAGTCCCATTTCAATGGGTATTAGCCTTATATTTCTGCCCTGGTTGGTGTTGTCATATCCAAACCAATTTTAGTTGGTATTAGCCTTAAATTTTATGGGTAATAGCCTTTTCCCTCCAACTTGATTGAACTGGCTTGTTTTAGAGGGTATTAGCCTTGGATTTTGGGACAAATTGATCCCGACTCGACTAGTCCCATTTCAATGGGTATTAGCCTTAGATTTCTGCCCTGGTTGGTGTTGTCATATCCAAACCCATTTTAGTTGGTATTAGCCTTAAATTTTATGGGTAATAGCCTTTTCCCTCCAACTTGATTGAACTGGCTTTATAGGGTATTAGCCTTGGATTTTGGGACAAATTGATCCCGACTCGACTAGGTCCCATTTCAATGGGTACTAGCCTTAGATTTCTGCCCTGGTTGGTGTTGTCATATCCAAACCAATTTTAGTTGGTATTAGCCTTAAATTTTATGGGTAATAGCCTTTTCCCTCCAACTTGATTGAACTGGCTTGTTTTAGAGGGTATTAGCCTTGGATTTTGGGACAAATTGATCCCGACTCGACTAGTCCCATTTCAATGGGTATTAGCCTTAGATTTCTGCCCTGGTTGGTGTTGTCATATCCAAACCCATTTTAGTTGGTATTAGCCTTAAATTTTATGGGTAATAGCCTTTTCCCTCCAACTTGATTGAACTGGCTTGTTTTAGGGGGTATTAGCCTTGGATTTTGGGACAAATTGATCCCGACTGGACTAGAACCATTTCAAGGGGTACTAGCCTTAGATTTCTGCCCTGGTTGGTGTTGTCATATCCAAACCAATTTTAGTTGGTATTAGCCTTAAATTTTATGGGTAATAGCCTTTTCCCTCCAACTTGATTGAACTGGCTTGTTTTAGAGGGTATTAGCCTTGGATTTTGGGACAAATTGATCCCGACTCGACTAGGTCCCATTTCAATGGGTACTAGCCTTAGATTTCTGCCCTGGTTGGTGTTGTCATATCCAAACCCATTTTAGTTGGTATTAGCCTTAAATTTTATGGGTAATAGCCTTTTCCCTCCAACTTGATTGAACTGGCTTGTTTTAGAGGGTATTAGCCTTGGATTTTGGGACAAATTGATCCCGACTCGACTAGGTCCCATTTCAATGGGTACTAGCCTTAGATTTCTGCCCTGGTTGGTGTTGTCATATCCAAACCAATTTTAGTTGGTATTAGCCTTAAATTTTATGGGTAATAGCCTTTTCCCTCCAACTTGATTGAACTGGCTTGTTTTAGAGGGTATTAGCCTTGGATTTTGGGACAAATTGATCCCGACTCGACTAGTCCCATTTCAATGGGTATTAGCCTTAGATTTCTGCCCTGGTTGGTGTTGTCATATCCAAACCAATTTTAGTTGGTATTAGCCTTAAATTTTATGGGTAATAGCCTTTTCCCTCCAACTTGATTGAACTGGCTTTATAGGGTATTAGCCTTGGATTTTGGGACAAATTGATCCCGACTCGACTAGGTCCCATTTCAATGGGTATTAGCCTTAGATTTCTGCCCTGGTTGGTGTTGTCATATCCAAACCCATTTTAGTTGGTATTAGCCTTAAATTTTATGGGTAATAGCCTTTTCCCTCCAACTTGATTGAACTGGCTTGTTTTAGGGGGTATTAGCCTTGGATTTTGGGACAAATTGATCCCGACTCGACTAGGCCATTTCAATGGGTACTAGCCTTAGATTTCTGCCCTGGTTGGTGTTGTCATATCCAAACCAATTTTAGTTGGTATTAGCCTTAAATTTTATGGGTAATAGCCTTTTCCCTCCAACTTGATTGAACTGGCTTGTTTTAGGGGGTATTAGCCTTGGATTTTGGGACAAATTGATCCCGACTCGACTAGTCCCATTTCAATGGGTATTAGCCTTAGATTTCTGCCCTGGTTGGTGTTGTCATATCCAAAACCATTTTACTTTGTATTAGCCTTCAATTTTATGGGTAATATCCTTTTTCCTCCATCGTCATTGATCTGGCCTGTTATAATGGTATTAGCCTTGGATTTTGTGATAAATTGATCCCGACTCGACTAGGCTCATTTCAATTGGTATTAGCCTTAGATTTCTGCCCTGGTTGGTGTTGTCATATCCAAACCCATTTTAGTTGGTAATAGCCTTAAATTTTATGGGTAATAGCCTTTTCCCTCCAACTTGATTGAACTGGCTTGTATTTGGGTATTAGCCTTGGATTTTGGGACAAATTGATCCCGACTCGACTAGTCCCATTTCAATGGGTATTAGCCTTAGATTTCTGCCCTGGTTGGTGTTGTCATATCCAAACCCATTTTAGTTGGTAATAGCCTTAAATTTTATGGGTAATAGCCTTTTCCCTCCAACTTGATTGAACTGGCTTGTTTTAGGGGGTATTAGCCTTGGATTTTGGGACAAATTGATCCCGACTCGACTACCCCCATTTCAATGGGTATTAGCCTTAGATTTCTGCCCTGGTTGGTGTTGTCATATCCAAACCCATTTTAGTTGGTATTAGCCTTAAATTTTATGGGTAATAGCCTTTTCCCTCCAACTTGATTGAACTGGCTTGTTTTAGAGGGTATTAGCCTTGGATTTTGGGACAAATTGATCCCGACTCGACTAGTCCCATTTCAATGGGTATTAGCCTTAGATTTCTGCCCTGGTTGGTGTTGTCATATCCAAACCCATTTTAGTTGGTATTAGCCTTAAATTTTATGGGTAATAGCCTTTTCCCTCCAACTTGATTGAACTGGCTTGTTTTAGAGGGTATTAGCCTTGGATTTTGGGACAAATTGATCCCGACTCGACTAGGCTCATTTCAATGTGTACTAGCCTTAGATATCTGCCCTGGTTGGTGTTGTCATATCCAAACCAATTTTAGTTGGTATTAGCCTTAAATTTTATGGGTAATAGCCTTTTCCCTCCAACTTGATTGAACTGGGTTGTTATATTGGGTATTAGCCTTGGATTTTGGGACAAATTGATCCCGACTCGACAAGTGCCATTTCAATGGGTATTAGCCTTAGATTTCTGACCTCGTTGGTATTGTCATATCCATACCCATTTTAGTTGATATTAGCCTTAAATTTTATGGGTAATAGCCTTTTCCCTCAAATATTATTGAACAGACTTGTTTTAGGGGGTATTAGCCTTGGATTATGGGACAAATTGATCCCGACTGGACTAGACCCATTTCAAGGGGTACTAGCCTTAGATTTCTGCCCTGGTTGGTGTTGTCATATCCAAACCAATTTTAGTTGGTATTAGCCTTAAATTTTATGGGTAATAGCCTTTTCCCTCCAACTTGATTGAACTGGCTTGTTTTAGAGGGTATTAGCCTTGGATTTTGGGACAAATTGATCCCGACTCGACTAGGCCCATTTCAATGGGTACTAGCCTTAGATTTCTGCCCTGGTTGGTGTTGTCATATCCAAACCAATTTTAGTTGGTATTAGCCTTAAATTTTATGGGTAATAGCCTTTTCCCTCCAACTTGATTGAACTGGCTTGTTTTAGAGGGTATTAGCCTTGGATTTTGGGACAAATTGATCCCGACTCGACTAGGTCCCATTTCAATGGGTACTAGCCTTAGATTTCTGCCCTGGTTGGTGTTGTCATATCCAAACCAATTTTAGTTGGTATTAGCCTTAAATTTTATGGGTAATAGCCTTTTCCCTCCAACTTGATTGAACTGGCTTGTTTTAGAGGGTATTAGCCTTGGATTTTGGGACAAATTGATCCCGACTCGACTAGTCCCATTTCAATGGGTACTAGCCTTAGATTTCTGCCCTGGTTGGTGTTGTCATATCCAAACCAATTTTAGTTGGTATTAGCCTTAAATTTTATGGGTAATAGCCTTTTCCCTCCAACTTGATTGAACTGGCTTTAGAGGGTATTAGCCTTGGATTTTGGGACAAATTGATCCCGACTCGACTAGGCTCATTTCAATGGGTACTAGCCTTAGATTTCTGCCCTGGTTGGTGTTGTCATATCCAAACCAATTTTAGTTGGTATTAGCCTTAAATTTTATGGGTAATAGCCTTTTCCCTCCAACTTGATTGAACTGGCTTGTTTTAGAGGGTATTAGCCTTGGATTTTGGGACAAATTGATCCCGACTCGACTAGGCCTATTTCAATGGGTACTAGCCTTAGATTTCTGCCCTGGTTGGTGTTGTCATATCCAAACCAATTTTAGTTGGTATTAGCCTTAAATTTTATGGGTAATAGCCTTTTCCCTCCAACTTGATTGAACTGGCTTGTTTTAGAGGGTATTAGCCTTGGATTTTGGGACAAATTGATCCCGACTCGACTAGTCCCATTTCAATGGGTATTAGCCTTAGATTTCTGCCCTGGTTGGTGTTGTCATATCCAAACCATTTTAGTTGGTATTAGCCTTAAATTTTATGGGTAATAGCCTTTTCCCTCCAACTTGATTGAACTGGCTTGTTTTAGAGGGTATTAGCCTTGGATTTTGGGACAAATTGATCCCGACTCGACTAGGCTCATTTCAATGGGTACTAGCCTTAGATTTCTGCCCTGGTTGGTGTTGTCATATCCAAACCCATTTTAGTTGGTATTAGCCTTAAATTTTATGGGTAATAGCCTTTTCCCTCCAACTTGATTGAACTGGCTGTTATAGTGGGTATTAGCCTTGGATTTTGGGACAAATTGATCCCGACTCGACTAGCTCATTTCAATGGGTACTAGCCTTAGATTTCTGCCCTGGTTGGTGTTGTCATATCCAAACCAATTTTAGTTGGTATTAGCCTTAAATTTTATGGGTAATAGCCTTTTCCCTCCAACTTGATTGAACTGGCTTGTTTTAGAGGGTATTAGCCTTGGATTTTGGGACAAATTGATCCCGACTCGACTAGTCCCATTTCAATGGGTATTAGCCTTAGATTTCTGCCCTGGTTGGTGTTGTCATATCCAAACCCATTTTAGTTGGTATTAGCCTTAAATTTTATGGGTAATAGCCTTTTCCCTCCAACTTGATTGAACTGGCCTGTTTTATAGTGGGTATTAGCCTTTGATTTTGGGACAAATTGATCCCGACTCGACTAGTCCCATTTCAATGGGTATTAGCCTTATATTTCTGCCCTGGTTGGTGTTGTCATATCCAAACCCATTTTAGTTGGTATTAGCCTTAAATTTTATGGGTAATAGCCTTTTCCCTCCAACTTGATTGAACTGGCTTGTTTTAGGGGGTATTAGCCTTGGATTTTGGGACAAATTGATCCCGACTCGACTAGTCCCATTTCAATGGGTATTAGCCTTAGATTTCTGCCCTGGTTGGTGTTGTCATATCCAAACCCATTTTAGTTGGTATTAGCCTTAAATTTTATGGGTAATAGCCTTTTCCCTCCAACTTGATTGAACTGGCTTGTTTTAGAGGGTATTAGCCTTGGATTTTGGGACAAATTGATCCCGACTCGACTAGTCCCATTTCAATGGGTATTAGCCTTAGATTTCTGCCCTGGTTGGTGTTGTCATATCCAAACCCATTTTAGTTGGTATTAGCCTTAAATTTTATGGGCAATAGACTTTTCCGTCCAACTTGATTGAACTGGCCTGTTTTATAGTGGGTATTAGCCTTTGATTTTGGGATAACTTGATCGCGACTCGACTAGTCCCATTTCAATGGGTATTAGCCTTAGATTTCTGTCCTGGTTGGTGTTGTCATATCCATACCCATTTTAGTTGGTATTAGCCTTAAATTTTATGGGTAATAGCCTTTTCCCTCCAACTTGATTGAACTGGCTTGTTTTAGAGGGTATTAGCCTTGGATTTTGGGACAAATTGATCCCGACTCGACTAGGCTCATTTCAATGGGTACTAGCCTTAGATTTCTGCCCTGGTTGGTGTTGTCATATCCAAACCAATTTTAGTTGGTATTAGCCTTAAATTTTATGGGTAATAGCCTTTTCCCTCCAACTTGATTGAACTGGCTTGTTTTAGAGGGTATTAGCCTTGGATTTTGGGACAAATTGATCCCGACTCGACTAGGCTCATTTCAATGGGTACTAGCCTTAGATTTCTGCCCTGGTTGGTGTTGTCATATCCAAACCCATTTTAGTTGGTATTAGCCTTAAATTTTATGGGTAATAGCCTTTTCCCTCCAACTTGATTGAACTGGCTTGTTTTAGAGGGTATTAGCCTTGGATTTTGGGACAAATTGATCCCGACTCGACTAGGCCCATTTCAATGGGTACTAGCCTTAGATTTCTGCCCTGGTTGGTGTTGTCATATCCAAACCATTTTAGTTGGTATTAGCCTTAAATTTTATGGGTAATAGCCTTTTCCCTCCAACTTGATTGAACTGGCTTGTTTTAGAGGGTATTAGCCTTGGATTTTGGGACAAATTGATCCCGACTCGACTAGGCTCATTTCAATGGGTACTAGCCTTAGATTTCTGCCCTGGTTGGTGTTGTCATATCCAAACCAATTTTAGTTGGTATTAGCCTTAAATTTTATGGGTAATAGCCTTTTCCCTCCAACTTGATTGAACTGCCTTGTTTTAGAGGGTATTAGCCTTGGATTTTGGGACAAATTGATCCCGACTCGACTAGGCTCATTTCAATGGGTACTAGCCTTAGATTTCTGCCCTGGTTGGTGTTGTCATATCCAAACCAATTTTAGTTGGTATTAGCCTTAAATTTTATGGGTAATAGCCTTTTCCCTCCAACTTGATTGAACTGGCTTGTTTTAGGGGGTATTAGCCTTGGATTTTGGGACAAATTGATCCCGACTCGACTAGTCCCATTTCAATGGGTATTAGCCTTATATTTCTACCCTGGTTGGTGTTGTCATATCCATACCCATTTTAGTTGGTATTAGCCTTAAATTTTATGGGTAATAGCCTTTTCCCTCCAACTTGATTGAACTGGTTTTAGAGGGTATTAGCCTTGGATTTTGGGACAAATTGATCCCGACTCGACTAGGCTCATTTCAATGGGTACTAGCCTTAGATTTCTGCCCTGGTTGGTGTTGTCATATCCAAACCCATTTTAGTTGGTATTAGCCTTAAATTTTATGGGTAATAGCCTTTTCCCTCCAACTTGATTGAACTGGCTTGTTTTAGAGGGTATTAGCCTTGGATTTTGGGACAAATTGATCCCGACTCGACTAGGCTCATTTCAATGGGTACTAGCCTTAGATTTCTGCCCTGGTGGTGTTGTCATATCCAAACCAATTTTAGTTGGTATTAGCCTTAAATTTTATGGGTAATAGCCTTTTCCCTCCAACTTGATTGAACTGGCTTGTTTTAGAGGGTATTAGCCTTGGATTTTGGGACAAATTGATCCCGACTCGACTAGTCCCATTTCAATGGGTATTAGCCTTAGATTTCTGCCCTGGTTGGTGTTGTCATATCCAAACCCATTTTAGTTGGTATTAGCCTTAAATTTTATGGGTAATAGCCTTTTCCCTCCAACTTGATTGAACTGGTTTTAGAGGGTATTAGCCTTGGATTTTGGGACAAATTGATCCCGACTCGACTAGCTCATTTCAATGGGTACTAGCCTTAGATTTCTGCCCTGGTTGGTGTTGTCATATCCAAACCCATTTTAGTTGGTATTAGCCTTAAATTTTATGGGTAATAGCCTTTTCCCTCCAACTTGATTGAACTGGCTTGTTTTAGAGGGTATTAGCCTTGGATTTTGGGACAAATTGATCCCGACTCGACTAGCTCATTTCAATGGGTACTAGCCTTAGATTTCTGCCCTGGTTGGTGTTGTCATATCCAAACCAATTTTAGTTGGTATTAGCCTTAAATTTTATGGGTAATAGCCTTTTCCCTCCAACTTGATTGAACTGGCTTGTTTTAGAGGGTATTAGCCTTGGATTTTGGGACAAATTGATCCCGACTCGACTAGTCCCATTTCAATGGGTATTAGCCTTAGATTTCTGCCCTGGTTGGTGTTGTCATATCCAAACCCATTTTAGTTGGTATTAGCCTTAAATTTTATGGGTAATAGCCTTTTCCCTCCAACTTGATTGAACTGGCTTGTTTTAGAGGGTATTAGCCTTGGATTTTGGGACAAATTGATCCCGACTCGACTAGTCCCATTTCAATGGGTATTAGCCTTAGATTTCTGCCTTGGTTGGTGTTGTCATATCCAAACCCATTTTAGTTGGTATTAGCCTTAAATTTTATGGGTAATAGCCTTTTCCCTCCAACTTGATTGAACTGGCTTGTTTTAGAGGGTATTAGCCTTGGATTTTGGGACAAATTGATCCCGACTCGACTAGGCTCATTTCAATGGGTACTAGCCTTAGATTTCTGCCCTGGTCGGTGTTGTCATATCCAAACCAATTTTAGTTGGTATTAGCCTTAAATTTTTGGGTAATAGCCTTTTCCCTCCAACTTGATTGAACTGGTATATTATAGTCGGTATTAGCCTTGGATTTTGGGACAAATTGATCCCGACTCGACTAGTCCCATTTCAATGGGTATTAGCCTTAGATTTCTGCCCTGGTTGGTGTTGTCATATCCAAACCCATTTTAGTTGGTATTAGCCTTAAATTTTATGGGTAATAGCCTTTTCCCTCCAACTTGATTGAACTGGCTTGTTTTAGAGGGTATTAGCCTTGGATTTTGGGACAAATTGATCCCGACTCGACTAGGCGCATTTCAATGGGTACTAGCCTTAGATTTCTGCCCTGGTTGGTGTTGTCATATCCAAACCCATTTTAGTTGGTATTAGCCTTAAATTTTTGGGTAATAGCCTTTTCCCTCCAACTTGATTGAACTGGCTTGTTTTAGAGGGTATTAGCCTTGGATTTTGGGACAAATTGATCCCGACTCGACTAGGCTCATTTCAATGGGTACTAGCCTTAGATTTCTGCCCTGGTCGGTGTTGTCATATCCAAACCAATTTTAGTTGGTATTAGCCTTAAATTTTATGGGTAATAGCCTTTTCCCTCCAACTTGATTGAACTGGCTTGTTTTAGAGGGTATTAGCCTTGGATTTTGGGACAAATTGATCCCGACTCGACTAGTCCCATTTCAATGGGTATTAGCCTTAGATTTCTGCCCTGGTTGGTGTTGTCATATCCAAACCCATTTTAGTTGGTATTAGCCTTAAATTTTATGGGTAATAGCCTTTTCCCTCCAACTTGATTGAACTGGCTTGTTTTAGAGGGTATTAGCCTTGGATTTTGGGATAAATTGATCCCGACTCGACTAGTCCCATTTCAATGGGTATTAGCCTTATATTTCTACCCTTGTTGGTGTTGTCATATCCATACCCATTTTAGTTGGTATTAGCCTTAAATTTTATGGGTAATAGCCTTTTCCCTCCAACTTGATTGAACTGGCTTGTTTTAGAGGGTATTAGCCTTGGATTTTGGGATAAATTGATCCCGACTCGACTAGTCCCATTTCAATGGGTATTAGCCTTATATTTCTACCCTTGGTGGTGTTGTCATATCCATACCCATTTTAGTTGGTATTAGCCTTAAATTTTTGGGTAATAGCCTTTTGCCTCTAACTTGATTGAACTGGCTTATTTTAGAGGGTATTAGCCTTGGATTTTGGGATAAATTGATCCCGACTCGACTAGGCTCATTTCAATGGGTACTAGCCTTAGATTTCTGCCCTGGTCGGTGTTGTCATATGCAAACCCATTTTAGTTGGTATTAGCCTTAAATTTTATGGGTAATAGCCTTTTCCCTCCAAGTTGATTGAACTGGCTTGTTTTAGAGGGTATTAGCCTTGGATTTTGGGACAAATTGATCCCGACTCGACTAGTCCCATTTCAATGGGTATTAGCCTTGGATTTCTGCCCTGGTTGGTGTTGTCATATGCAAACCCATTTTAGTTGGTATAAGCCTTAAATTTTTTGGTAATAGCCTTTTCCCTCCAACTTGATTGAACTGGTATATTATAGTCGGTATTAGCCTTGGATTTTGGGCCAAATTGATCCCGACTCGACTAGGCTCATTTCAATGGGTACTAGCCTTAGATTTCTGCCCTGGTCGGTGTTGTCATATCCAAACCAATTTTAGTTGGTATTAGCCTTAAATTTTATGGTAATAGCCTTTTCCCTCCAACTTGAATGAACTGGCTTGTTTTAGAGGGTATTAGCCTTGGATTTTGGGACAAATTGATCCCGACTCGACTAGTCCCATTTCAATGGGTATTAGCCTTAGATTTCTGCCCTGGTTGGTGTTGTCATATCCAAACCAATTTTAGTTGGTATTAGCCTTAAATTTTATGGGTAATAGCCTTTTCCCTCCAACTTGATTGAACTGACTTGTTATATTGGGTATTAGCCTTGGATTTTGGGACAAATTGATCCCGACTCGACTAGTCCCATTTCAATGGGTATTAGCCTTAGATTTCTGCTCTGGTCGGTGTTGTCATATCCAAACCAATTTTAGTTGGTATTAGCCTTAAATTTTATGGTAATAGCCTTTTCCCTCCAACTTGAATGAACTGGCTTGTTTTAGAGGGTATTACCCTTGGATTTTGGGATAAATTGATCCCGACTCGACTAGTCCCATTTCAATGGGTATTAGCCTTAGATTTCTGCCCTGGTTGGTGTTGTCATATCCAAACCCATTTTAGTTGGTATTAGCCTTAAATTTTATGGGTAATAGCCTTTTCCCTCCAACTTGATTGAACTGGCTTGTTTTAGAGGGTATTAGCCTTGGATTTTGGGACAAATTGATCCCGACTCCACTAGTTCCATTTCAATGGGTACTAGCCTTAGATTTCTGCCCTTGGTTGGTGTTGTCATATCCAAACCCATTTTAGTTGGTATTAGCCTTAAATTTTATGGGTAATAGTCTTTTCCCTCCAACTTGATTGAACTGGCTTTTAGAGGGTATTAGCCTTGTATTTTGGGATAAATTGAACCCGACTCGACTAGTCCCATTTCAATGGGTATTAGCCTTATATTTCTGCCCTGGTTGGTGTTGTCATATCCAAACCCATTTTAGTTGGTATTAGCCTTAAATTTTTGGGTAATAGCCTTTTCCCTCCAACTTGATTGAATTGGGTAGTTTTAGAGGGTATTAGCCTTGGATTTTGGGATAAATTGATCCCGACTCGACTAGTCCCATTTCAATGGGTATTAGCCTTAGATTTCTGCCCTGGTTGGTGTTGTCATATCCAAACCCATTTTAGTTGGTATTAGCCTTAAATTTTATGGGTAATAGCCTTTTCCCTCCAACTTGATAGAACTGGCTTCTTTTAGAGGGTATTAGCCTTGGATTTTGGGACAAATTGATCCCGACTCGACTAGCTCATTTCAATGGGTACTAGCCTTAGATTTCTGCCCTGGTTGGTGTTGTCATATCCATACCCATTTTAGTTGGTATTAGCCTTAAATTTTATGGGTAATAGCCTTTTCCCTCCAACTTGATTGAACTGGCTTGTTTTAGAGGGTATTAGGCTTGGATTTTGGGACAAATTGATCCCAACTCCACTAGTCCCATTTCAATGGGTATTAGCCTTAGATTTCTGCCCTGGTTGGTGTTGTCATATCCAAACCAATTTTAGTTGGTATTAGCCTTAAATTTTGGGTAATAGCCTTTTCCCTCCAACTTGATTGAACTGGCTTGTTATTTAGAGGGTATTAGCCTTGGATTTTGGGACAAATTGATCCCGACTCGACTAGTCCCATTTCAATGGGTATTAGCCTTAGATTTCTGCCCTGGTTGGTGTTGTCATATCCAAACCCATTTTAGTTGGTATTAGCCTTAAATTTTATGGGTAATAGCCTTTTCCCTCCAACTTGATTGAACTGGCTTGTTTTAGAGGGTATTAGCCTTGGATTTTGGGACAAATTGATCCCGACTCGACTAGTCCCATTTCAATGGGTATTAGCCTTAGATTTCTGCCCTGGTTGGTGTTGTCATATCCAAACCCATTTTAGTTGGTATTAGCCTTAAATTTTATGGGTAATAGCCTTTTCCCTCCAACTTGATTGAACTGGCTTGTTTTAGAGGGTATTAGCCTTGGATTTTGGGATAAATTGATCCCGACTCGACTAGTCCCATTTCAATGGGTATTAGCCTTAGATTTCTGCCCTGGTTGGTGTTGTCATATCCAAACCCATTTTAGTTGGTATTAGCCTTAAATTTTATGGGTAATAGCCTTTTCCCTCCAACTTGATTGAACTGGCTTGTTTTAGAGGGTATTAGCCTTGGATTTTGGGACAAATTGATCCCGACTCGACTAGTCCCATTTCAATGGGTATTAGCCTTAGATTTCTGCCCTGGTTGGTGTTGTCATATCCAAACCCATTTTAGTTGGTATTAGCCTTAAATTTTATGGGTAATAGCCTTTTCCCTCCAACTTGATTGAACTGGCTTGTTTTAGAGGGTATTAGCCTTGGATTTTGGGACAAATTGATCCCGACTCGACTAGGCGCATTTCAATGGGTACTAGCCTTAGATTTTTGCCTTGGTTGGTGTTGTCATATCCAAACCCATTTTAGTTGGTATTAGCCTTAAATTTTATGGGTAATAGCCTTTTCCCTCCAACTTGATTGAACTGGCTTGTTTTAGAGGGTATTAGCCTTGGATTTTGGGACAAATTGATCCCGACTCGACTAGTCCCATTTCAATGGGTATTAGCCTTAGATTTCTGCCCTGGTTGGTGTTGTCATATCCAAACCCATTTTAGTTGGTATTAGCCTTAAATTTTATGGGTAATAGCCTTTTCCCTCCAACTTGATTGAACTGGCTTGTTTTAGAGGGTATTAGCCTTGGATTTTGGGACAAATTGATCCCGACTCGACTAGTCCCATTTCAATGGGTATTAGCCTTAGATTTCTGCCCTGGTTGGTGTTGTCATATCCAAACCAATTTTAGTTGGTATTAGCCTTAAATTTTATGGGTAATAGCCTTTTCCCTCCAACTTGATTGAACTGGCTTGTTTTAGAGGGTATTAGCCTTGGATTTTGGGACAAATTGATCCCGACTCGACTAGTCCCATTTCAATGGGTATTAGCCTTAGATTTCTGCCCTGGTTGGTGTTGTCATATCCAAACCCATTTTAGTTGGTATTAGCCTTAAATTTTATGGGTAATAGCCTTTTCCCTCCAACTTGATTGAACTGCTTGTTTTAGGGGGTATTAGCCTTGGATTTTGGGACAAATTGATCCCGACTCGACTAGGCTCATTTCAATGGGTACTAGCCTTAGATTTCTGCCCTGGTTGGTGTTGTCATATCCAAACCCATTTTAGTTGGTATTAGCCTTAAATTTTATGGGTAATAGCCTTTTCCCTCCAACTTGATTGAACTGGCTTGTTTTAGAGGGTATTAGCCTTGGATTTTGGGATAAATTGATCCCGACTCGACTAGTCCCATTTCAATGGGTATTAGCCTTAGATTTCTGCCCTGGTTGGTGTTGTCATATCCAAACCCATTTTAGTTGGTATTAGCCTTAAATTTTTGGGTAATAGCCTTTTCCCTCCAACTTGATTGAACTGGCTTTATAGAGGGTATTAGCCTTGGATTTTGGGACAAATTGATCCCGACTCGACTAGGTCATTTCAATGGGTACTAGCCTTAGATTTCTGCCCTGGTTGGTGTTGTCATATCCAAACCAATTTTAGTTGGTATTAGCCTTAAATTTTATGGGTAATAGCCTTTTCCCTCCAACTTGATTGAACTGGCTTGTTTTAGAGGGTATTAGCCTTGGATTTTGGGACAAATTGATCCCGACTCGACTAGGCCATTTCAATGGGTACTAGCCTTAGATTTCTGCCCTGGTTGGTGTTGTCATATCCAAACCATTTTAGTTGGTATTAGCCTTAAATTTTATGGGTAATAGCCTTTTCCCTCCAACTTGATTGAACTGGCTTGTTTTAGAGGGTATTAGCCTTGGATTTTGGGACAAATTGATCCCGACTCGACTAGTCCCATTTCAATGGGTATTAGCCTTAGATTTCTGCCCTGGTTGGTGTTGTCATATCCAAACCAATTTTAGTTGGTATTAGCCTTAAATTTTATGGGTAATAGCCTTTTCCCTCCAACTTGATTGAACTGGCTTGTTTTATAGGGTATTAGCCTTGGATTTTGGGACAAATTGATCCCGACTCGACTAGTCCCATTTCAATGGGTATTAGCCTTAGATTTCTGCCCTGGTTGGTGTTGTCATATCCAAACCCATTTTAGTTGGTATTAGCCTTAAATTTTATGGGTAATAGCCTTTTCCCTCCAACTTGATTGAACTGGCTTGTTTTAGAGGGTATTAGCCTTGGATTTTGGGACAAATTGATCCCGACTCGACTAGTCCCATTTCAATGGGTATTAGCCTTAGATTTCTGCCCTGGTTGGTGTTGTCATATCCAAACCCATTTTAGTTGGTATTAGCCTTAAATTTTATGGGTAATAGCCTTTTCCCTCCAACTTGATTGAACTGGCTTGTTTTAGAGGGTATTAGCCTTGGATTTTGGGATAAATTGATCCCGACTCGACTAGTCCCATTTCAATGGGTATTAGCCTTATATTTCTACCCTGGTTGGTGTTGTCATATCCATACCCATTTTAGTTGGTATTAGCCTTAAATTTTATGGGTAATAGCCTTTTCCCTCCAACTTGATTGAACTGGCTTGTTTTAGAGGGTATTAGCCTTGGATTTTGGGACAAATTGATCCCGACTCGACTAGTCCCATTTCAATGGGTACTAGCCTTAGATTTCTGCCCTGGTTGGTGTTGTCATATCCAAACCCATTTTAGTTGGTATTAGCCTTAAATTTTATGGGTAATAGCCTTTTCCCTCCAACTTGATTGAACTGGTTGTTATTTAGAGGGTATTAGCCTTGGATTTTGGGACAAATTGATCCCGACTCGACTAGGCTCATTTCAATGGGTACTAGCCTTAGATTTCTGCCCTGGTTGGTGTTGTCATATCCAAACCAATTTTAGTTGGTATTAGCCTTAAATTTTATGGGTAATAGCCTTTTCCCTCCAACTTGATTGAACTGGCTTGTTTTAGAGGGTATTAGCCTTGGATTTTGGGACAAATTGATCCCGACTCGACTAGTCCCATTTCAATGGGTATTAGCCTTATATTTCTACCCTGGTTGGTGTTGTCATATCCATACCCATTTTAGTTGGTATTAGCCTTAAATTTTATGGGTAATAGCCTTTTCCCTCCAACTTGATTGAACTGGCATTTTAGAGGGTATTAGCCTTGGATTTTGGGATAAATTGATCCCGACTCGACTAGTCCCATTTCAATGGGTATTAGCCTTATATTTCTACCCTGGTTGGTGTTGTCATATCCAAACCCATTTTAGTTGGTATTAGCCTTAAATTTTATGGGTAATAGCCTTTTCCCTCCAACTTGATTGAACTGGCTTGTTTTAGAGGGTATTAGCCTTGGATTTTGGGACAAATTGATCCCGACTCGACTAGTCCCATTTCAATGGGTATTAGCCTTAGATTTCTGCCCTGGTTGGTGTTGTCATATCCAAACCCATTTTAGTTGGTATTAGCCTTAAATTTTTGGGTAATAGCCTTTTCCCTCCAACTTGATTGAACTGGCTTGTTTTAGAGGGTATTAGCCTTGGATTTTGGGATAAATTGATCCCGACTCGACTAGTCCCATTTCAATGGGTATTAGCCTTAGATTTCTGCCCTGGTTGGTGTTGTCATATCCAAACCCATTTTAGTTGGTATTAGCCTTAAATTTTATGGGTAATAGCCTTTTCCCTCCAACTTGATTGAACTGGTATATTATAGTCGGTATTAGCCTTGGATTTTGGGATAAATTGATCCCGACTCGACTAGTCCCATTTCAATGGGTATTAGCCTTATATTTCTACCCTTGTTGGTGTTGTCATATCCATACCCATTTTAGTTGGTATTAGCCTTAAATTTTATGGGTAATAGCCTTTTCCCTCCAACTTGATTGAACTGGCTTGTTTTAGAGGGTATTAGCCTTGGATTTTGGGACAAATTGATCCCGACTCGACTAGTTCCATTTCAATGGGTACTAGCCTTAGATTTCTGCCCTGGTTGGTGTTGTCATATCCAAACCAATTTTAGTTGGTATTAGCCTTAAATTTTATGGGTAATAGCCTTTTCCCTCCAACTTGATTGAACTGGCTTGTTTTAGAGGGTATTAGCCTTGGATTTTGGGACAAATTGATCCCGACTCGACTAGGCTCATTTCAATGGGTACTAGCCTTAGATTTCTGCCCTGGTTGGTGTTGTCATATCCAAACCAATTTTAGTTGGTATTAGCCTTAAATTTTATGGGTAATAGCCTTTTCCCTCCAACTTGATTGAACTGGCTTGTTTTAGAGGGTATTAGCCTTGGATTTTGGGATAAATTGATCCCGACTCGACTAGTCCCATTTCAATGGGTACTAGCCTTAGATTTCTGCCCTGGTTGGTGTTGTCATATCCAAACCAATTTTAGTTGGTATTAGCCTTAAATTTTATGGGTAATAGCCTTTTCCCTCCAACTTGATTGAACTGGCTTGTTTTAGAGGGTATTAGCCTTGGATTTTGGGACAAATTGATCCCGACTCGACTAGGCTCATTTCAATGGGTACTAGCCTTAGATTTCTGCCCTGGTCGGTGTTGTCATATCCAAACCAATTTTAGTTGGTATTAGCCTTAAATTTTATGGGTAATAGCCTTTTCCCTCCAACTTGATTGAACTGGCCTTGTTTTAGAGGGTATTAGCCTTGGATTTTGGGACAAATTGATCCCGACTCGACTAGGCTCATTTCAATGGGTACTAGCCTTAGATTTCTGCCCTGGTTGGTGTTGTCATATCCAAACCAATTTTAGTTGGTATTAGCCTTAAATTTTATGGGTAATAGCCTTTTCCCTCCAACTTGATTGAACTGGCTTGTTTTAGAGGGTATTAGCCTTGGATTTTGGGACAAATTGATCCCGACTCGACTAGTCCCATTTCAATGGGTATTAGCCTTAGATTTTTACCCTGGTTGGTGTTGTCATATCCATACCCATTTTAGTTGGTATTAGCCTTAAATTTTTGGGTAATAGCCTTTTCCCTCCAACTTGATTGAACTGGCCTATTATAGTGGGTATTAGCCTTGGATTTTGGGACAAATTGATCCCGACTCGACTAGGCCCATTTCAATGGGTACTAGCCTTAGATTTCTGCCCTGGTTGGTGTTGTCATATCCAAACCCATTTTAATTGGTATTAGCCTTAAATTTTATGGGTAATAGCCTTTTCCCTCCAACTTAATTGAACTGGGTTGTTATATTGGGTATTAGCCTTGGATTTTTGGACAAATTGATCCCGACTCGACTAAGCTCATTTCAATGGGTACTAGCCTTAGATTTCTGCCCTGGTCGGTGTTGTCATATCCAAACCAATTTTAGTTGGTATTAGCCTTAAATTTTATGGGTAATAGCCTTTCCCCTCCAACTTGATTGAACTGGCTTGTTTTAGAGGGTATTATCCTTGTATTTTGGGACAAATTGATCCCGACTCGACTAGTCCCATTTCAATGGCTATTAGCCTTATATTTCTACCGTTGTTGGTGTTGTCATATCCATACCCATTTTGGTTGATATTAGCCTTAAATTTTATGGGTAATAGCCTTTTCTCTCCAACTTTATTGAACTGGCATCTTATAGTGGGTATTAGCCTTGGATTTTGGGATAAATTGATCCCGACTCGACTAGTCCCATGTCAATGGCTATTAGCCTTATATTTCTACCCTTGTTGGTGTTGTCATATCCATACCCATTTTGGTTGGTATTAGCCTTAAATTTCATGGGTGATAGCCTTTTCCCTCCAACTTGATTGAACTGGCTTGTTTTAGAGGGTATTAGCCTTGTATTTTGGGACAAATTGATCCCGACTCGACTAGTCCCATTTCAATGGGTATTAACTTTTATATTTCTTCCCTGGTTGGTGTTGTCATATCCAAACCCATTTTAGTTGGTATTAGCCTTAAATTTTTGGGTAATACCCTTTTCCCTCCAACTTGATTGAACTGCCTTGTTTTAGAGGGTATTAGCCTTGGATTTTGGGATAAATTGATCCCGACTCGACTAGTCCCATTTCAATGGGTATTAGCCTTAGATTTCTGCCCTGGTTGGTGTTGTCATATCCAAACCCATTTTAGTTGGTATTAGCCTTAAATTTTATGGGTAATAGCCTTTTCCCTCCAACTTTATTGAACTGGCCTCTTATAGTGGGTATTAGCCTTGGATTTTGGGATAAATTGATCCCGACTCGACTAGTCCCATTTCAATGGGTATTAGCCTTATATTTCTACCCTTGTTGGTGTTGTCATATCCATACCCATTTTAGTTGGTATTAGCCTTAAATTTTATGGGTAATAGCCTTTTCTCTTCAACTTGATTGAACTGGCTTGTTTTAGAGGGTATTAGCCTTGGATTTTGGGACAAATTGATCCCGACTCGACTAGGCTCCTTTCAATGGGTACTAGCCTTACATTTCTGACCTGGTTGGTGTTGTAATATCCAAACCAATTTTAGTTGGTATTAGCCTTAAATTTTATGGGTAATAGCCTTTTCCCTCCAACATGATTGAACTGGCTTGTTTTAGAAGGTATTAGCCTTGGATTTTGGGACAAATTGATCCCGACTCGACTAGGCTCATTTCAAGGGGTACTAGCCTTAGATTTCTGCCCTGGTTGGTGTTGTCATATCCAAACCAATTTTAGTTGGTATTACCCTTAAATTTTATGGGTAATAGCCTTTCCCCTCCGACTTGATTGAACTGGCTTGTTTTAGAGGGTATTAGCCTTGGATTTTGGGACAAATTGTTCCCGACTCGACTAGGCTCCTTTCAATGGGTACTAGCCTTACATTTCTGCCCTGGTTGGTGTTGTAAAATCCAAACCAATTTTAGTTGGTATTAGCCTTAAATTTTATGGGTAATAGCCTTTCCCTCCAACTTGATTGAACTGGCTTGTTTTAGAGGGTATTAGCCTTGGATTTTGGGACAAATTGATCCCGACTCGACTAGGCTCATTTCAATGGGTACTAGCCTTAGATTTCTGCCCTGGTCGGTGCTGTCATATCCAAACCAATTTTAGTTGGTATTAGCCTTAAATTTTATGGGTAATAGCCTTTTCCCTCCAACTTGATTGAACTGCCTTGTTTTAGAGGGTATTAGCCTTGGATTTTGGGACAAATTGATCCCGACTCGACTAGGCTCATTTCAATGGGTACTAGCCTTAGATTTCTGCCCTGGTCGGTGTTGTCATATCCAAATCAATTTTAGTTGGTATTACCCTTAAATTTTATGGGTAATAGCCTTTCCCCTCCGACTTGATTGAACTGGCTTGTTTTAGAGGGTATTAGCCTTGGATTTTGGGACAAATTGATCCCGAATCGAATAGTCCCATTTCAATGGGTATTAGCCTTAGATTTTTTCCCTGGTTGGTGTTGTCATATCCATACCTATTTTAGTTGGTATTAGCCTTAAATTTTTGGGTAATAGCCTTTTCCCTCCAACTTGATTAAACTGGCCTATTATAGTGGGTATTAGCCTTGGATTTTGGGACAAATTGATCCCGACTCGACTAGGCTCATTTCAATGGGTACTAGCCTTAGATTTCTGCCCTGGTTGGTGTTGTCATATCCAAACCCATTTTAGTTGGTATTAGCCTTAAATTTTATGGGTAATAGCCTTTTCCCTCCAACTTGATTGAACTGGTATATTATAGTCGGTATTAGCCTTGGATTTTGGGACAAATTGATCCCGACTCGACTAGGCTCATTTCAATGGGTACTAGCCTTAGATTTCTGCCCTGGTCGGTGTTGTCATATCCAAACCAATTTTAGTTGGTATTAGCCTTAAATTTTATGGGTAATAGCCTTTTCCCTCCAACTTGATTGAACTGGCTTGTTTTAGAGGGTATTAGCCTTGGATTTTGGGATAAATTGATCCCGACTCGACTAGTCCCATTTCAATGGGTATTAGCCTTATATTTCTACCCTTGTTGGTGTTGTCATATCCATACCCATTTTAGTTGGTATTAGCCTTAAATTTTATGGGTAATAGCCTTTTCCCTCCAACTTGATTGAACTGGCTTGTTTTAGAGGGTATTAGCCTTGGATTTTGGGACAAATTGATCCCGACTCGACTCGGCTCATTTGAATGGGTACTAGCCTTAGATTTCTGCCCTGGTTGGTGTTGTCATATGCAAACCCATTTTAGTTGGTATAAGCCTTAAATTTTTGGGTAATAGCCTTTCCCTCCAACTTGATTGAACTGGCTTGT